>JAZKJV010008062.1:0-692412 GCA_037367405.1 Ottelia alismoides | reverse complement strand
TATTTGAAACTCGGGTCCTTTAAAGTGGAGGCACACTGCTCTACCACCAAACCACTCCTATGGTTCTAAGCAAGAATAGACTTTTTCCCTAGTGTCGAGGATTAAGTCTAAAGGAGAGTCTCCTGGACTGGAACTTCAAGTGATGTCTCGACTCGACTCTCATGAAATGTAGTACACTAAATTTCATATCCTTATATTTTATGTACAAAAAGAGAGTGATAATTAGAGAAGTTGGATTCCTTCTGACTATAGCATGGTTAAGCCTAGAATTTAGGATCACTTAAATTGAGGGTCTTCGAAAATTGAGACTTGAATCTTTTCACATTACTGTCAAAAGAATTAATCCGACTCCTTCATCTTTAGATGCTCGAGGACGAGCATGGTTTAATTATAGGGGTATGATGAATCTCGTATTCATCATGCTAAAAATCAATTATTAAACTCCTTGCTTAAACAATCCAATAAAAATCACCAAATAATGCCTCATTATTATCTTATATTATATTGTGTATAATTAAACAATAAATATTGTATTTTATTACTAATATTTTAATTTGTAATTATTTTAATATTAGACCCATAAAAAATAGGATGAATAATTATCTATAATTTCCCTAACCATCTAAAAAACTAAAAAATACAAAAAAATCAAAAACAAAAGTTGGTGTTTTTACCCCTTTAAAAATACCCCCCAAAAACTTTTTGTTCACATGACCTCTTTTGACTTTTTATCCAACATGAAACTTGTAGATCTCATCAAGATCTACAACTTTCAAGCTCTGACTTTTTCCTAATTCTGCATCTAACTAATTCTTTTATATTTTCCTTTTTTTGCATTTTTTATTTTTCTGGTGTAGCCACATGGCGCCCTCTGGGCCACCCACATGGCTGCCTCATCTTCCGCCCCTAGCCTCAATCTCCACAGTCTGATCTCTTCCAGACGCCTCCATCTCCACCATCCATCTTTGCCCCATTTTTAGCCGCTATATCTCTCCTGAGATCTGATCTTAGCTGCTCGCCTATGCTCCAATCACAACCGCCCGATCGCCTCCTATCCTAGGGTTCACTGCTTGCCACGTCGCCCTTTATCCTAACCATCAGATCGCATCCAGATCAAATCCGACCACTCATTTCCGTTCTTCCCTCACCCGTAGATCAGATCTGATGGGTCTCATCCAAGCCATCCATCCCCGCCCCACGAGGGTCGTTGGATCGTAGGATCCAACGGTCGTGACTCCTTGTTCCTCCTCCATTAAAGCCCCCCAACCGTTACACCTCACCCCAACCGCACCCTTCTTATTTTAGAGAACGTCTCCAACCCTCTCCCCTCAACCTAACGGCTCCCTCGCGCATCCCTTCGCTCAATTTCCCTTACGTAACCCCCATCAACCCTCGCCATAACTCCAAGCCTTCAAAACACTTATTCAAACACTCACACGCACCTAAGGTAACTGACCCCCTTCTTCTATAAAAATGCTGCTCCGCCGCCCAAAATGGTTCATCCACCTACTCCGAGGGTTCGGCGTATCTTCCTCCGCCCTCTGGTGATAGCGGAGAGCGGTGGCTTGTAGCGGCAAATGCTATCTTCCTCCGGTGTGATCCATGGTCCTCCACTCATGCTAGCATCGTCGCCATATGCCATTGAGCTCCGAAGCATGGTTGTCCTCGCTGGGTGACGATCGGAGTCTCCCAAGGAGCCTCATCCCAAGCCACCTCCTCCGCTAATCACCATGCCTCGACAAGGTACTTCTCCCCTCATTTTTCGTTACTTTTATCCTATTTATTGGAACCTACACAATTATCATCATCGGCCATTGACCATCTCACCTCGGCCATGTCACCACCATCCACGCCACTAACTCCGATCGCCTCTTCCCTTTCTCCAGAACCAACCCCGCTCTGACCCCCTTCTTCACTGCTTAGCCGGAGAAGAAGCTTTAGGCCCCTGCGTCCCTTCGCCTCCATAGTCTCCAATCACCTCACAACTCACTCAGTTCACATCTCACAAGCCTCAACTATATTCTCACATCTGTAGGCACATACTTCGTAAATGGCCGGACATTGCATCTGAGCTCTGACTCCAGGCTCCATCACTAGTGTATCTCCATCGATCTGCCACTCGAGTCACTCCCCCAAAGAATTGCCTAACCTCCATCTCTTTCGCGAACTCCTCATCCTTCTTCTCAGATCTTCAGGCGAGCATTTGGAGCACGGAGGAGCTCCCAGCTGGCCGCCAGATCCTCGCCTCCTCCGGCAGCTCACAGCGGATAAAAACAATACAATTATCGTACGCTCATCTGGATCAGATGGTCGTGATGCTGACACGTGTCATTTCCGAGCCTCAGAACGAACTAGCAGGATCAAATTCCCCCGGCCTCTCGTTGAACCTCCAATGCCAGCCACGTGACCCCGAACCTGCGACGCGTCCCGAGCCTGGCCCCATCAAGTGCAGCATACGTGTGCTGGGTAATTTGTACTGATGACCCTAGAGTATTTTGATATTACATTTTGGTCCTCTAGGAGCGTGCCTCATGTGCACGCCTGGGGTATTTACATGGAGGTCCTCGCATGTTTCCAGAATTACAGACATACCCCTACGCGTAGTAGAGAAATTATATAGGGGCCCAAATAGTTTTACATATTGCAAATAGGTCCCTCCAGGGACCTATTTATGATTACTTATCCTTTTATTTCTTGCATTTTTATTACATTTATGCCCATGCATTCCATTTAGCGTAACTTAAGCATCGTAAGTCCAATTTACTTGATTTCAGTGTCATTTTGTTCCTTATTTCATCATCTACTTAATGGCATGTTAATTTTCTCATCTGACACTCATTGAAATATGATGAATTTTTATTCTTAAATAAGTTTCTTTGCTCTATATGTCTCTGCCATTGATCGATGATTGTTTGCATTCTTTTTGTACTCAATTTAACTATGAAATTTATGTCACGATTTGTTTCTCAATTCTGTGACCTTCTAGGATATGTTTGTAATAATTATTTTCATATTTCTCCTTTGCATTCATACATAAATTATGTTCATGCATCACCATAAAATTGCATCGAAAAATCAACTAAAAACACATGCATCATATAATTGCATTATTCTGCATTTTGCATATGCATGAAGACCTGAAAATGAGAACTTATTCACACATGATATTAATTGACCAAAATTTGATAAATATAGTAAAGTAGATCATGTCCCTGTATTCGACCTTGATAGACTTGCCAAGTATAAATTTTCCACAACATTCAAAAGTGTGTGGTTTTTGCTGACTGAAATATGTCTCCTATGCTGCGACAATAATCGATTATTAAAAAGGTGGATTTACGCTCATCAAATGGCATCATTGTCGGGGACATGGCTCACCTTTATTTATTTGTTGAATTTTGATTTATTTTTTTGTTTAATATTTTTAAAATTTATAGATTCTCTTTTCATGCATTATTTTTTCATCATTTCTGCTGATTAATTTTTTTAACATTTCTCTTTTATGGTAGGGACAATGAAGATCGAGGATGCTTGATCTCTATGGAGGCGAGGAGTTGGATGCTCCCGCTGAGAAGCTCGCAAAAGAATTGAGGAATAATTATAGGAATTTTAGTTAGCTTTGCTTGCACTTGCATGTCGCAAAAAAAGAAAAATAAAAATAAAGAAAAAGAAAAAATGTATTGCTTGTGCATTTTTAGTTGTTCTCATTTGAGGGATCGCATTTGTAAAAAAAGTAGATCACTAGATGATTGAAAAACCCAAAATTTATCTTTTAATAGTGTCAAATGATTTTCATTGTAGTTGAATAAATTCGAGTCAATCAAAATACTTTAATTAATTTATCAATTAAACGCAAGTGGCAAATTTTTTTACTTGGGCAAGCTCAAGGTCAAACTCAGGGAGGCAGCTTTCTCCTTAGATTAATATAAAGTTGATTTAGATGCTAGGTTTTCGGAGAATTTTTTTATGTTTTTTATGCAATTAAAAATGCAACGCAATCTTGGACGAATTTGAGGGATTAAAATGTGAATATAATCAAATTAAGTCTAAAAATTCTCAACCCTGACCAGAATGTTAATATTATGAAATGAAGCTACCCTATTTTTTTGAATTTTTCGACTTTATATGAATTAACTAGAATTAAATATAAATGCATGGTGATTTTCGCAAAATTAAATTTTAATAAATACTAAATAAAATTATTTTCAGAAATTAAAATTAGCCAAGATGACTCTATGTGAAGTGAATCCAGGAAAATTATTTGATCCTAAAAACAACTAATTTTTGACTTATTAAAAATCAATTAAGCAAAATACCAATTAATTTATTTAGACCTCGTTATGCATACAAATGTGACGATTTTTTGGGCATGAAGTAGAATTACTCAAGCTATACATACTTTGAATTTTTGAAAATTTTCAGAGCAACAATTATTTAATAATCGATTAATAGCAACTGTGGGGGAAAATATGCTATTTTCCACAAAAATAATTATATTAAATAAAACTTGCTCATAAAAAAAATCAACATCCATATTGATAAAGCCTAAGATGTTCTACAATATACAATTTTTGGAATAATAAATTATGACGAAATGATATTCAAATTAATGTACAAACACATGGGTATGTATGCAAACAGAAAATAAAAGGAAAATAAGAAATAATTGTACGAGGTGCTTCTTTAATTATCGGATCCTTCGAGGGCTTTCGTGCAATTTCACCACAACGCATGTGCACCGCACGTGATATCCAATAGGCGGGGATGGCGGTGTAATTGGCAAGAACTTCCATGGACTCGGGTGAAATGTTCACCTTAGGCACGCGTAAAGCACGTGCTTGAGCTGGCAGGGATGTTACCGTGATCCCCAAGAACTCCAGGGGTTTATGGTGCAAATTCCCAACCCTCACTTGCTCCTCACATGCCTTATGGTATGGGGCTTTATTCTTCATTGATTCCTTGGGAGGCTCGATGGCGGTGGCTCTTCTCATCGTAGGTGGAGATCGACAGATGTCGCATGTGTTGGACATGGGAGCCCACGATGAGCCATTTTCTAATAAATGTTATTGCGAATATCATTCCCTGATCTGAAATGAAGAATAACTAATTTGCATAACAGGACCTTTAGTACAATTTAGGGGTTATGTACCATGGCCATCTTAATGATCATACAGCTGTTGATTCAATAATTGAATCATAGAGGTTGGTGCTTGGATGAATATCTAAAGAGTTAGATTGAGGACTCGTCAAGCATCGTCAAATGATTATTAAGAGATGATCTCCAACCTGAGTGGGATATGGCAATCCTTTCTCATTTGGCTGATATCTAACCGACCTCTTGATGCATGTCCTCTGCATAAGAATAGAGATTCAGAGGTGTTAAATTAGTTAGGTCAAAGAGTTGACTTAACGAGATCGAGATAACTAAAAGACCTATGTCGTATGATGTCATGATATAGGCACACATCCTCTGACCGGAGACAGATGTGTTACTATATGTCTGAGTATGTACATTTGGCAGACCAATAGGTTGATGACCTAATCAAGGTCTATACACCGGCGCGCTGGTGTGCATATAAAGGGCATATGAGTAATACAATCTCTCTAAGGGACCATACAGGTAGGTTCATTACTAAACCGGAAGACATGAGCACACTCATGAGATATTGGGAAGAATCAAATTTCATGCACGGTCGTCTCGCTTTTGAAGCTTGACTGAATTTGTAGGTTTGATATATGCTTTTGGAAAGTATATGATCAAGACCTAGGTATGATATATGCTTTTGGAAAGTATATTATCGATACCGAATCCCAATGATCGAATGATAAACTTATTGATAAACCCTGAAATAGATAGTGTTAAATAGATCTTATACTTCGGATTTATTCTGAGTCTTCCAGTATGCAGGATGTACAAGTATTGAGAATACCTGATGGTGATGTGATCATAAATGATTGTATAACCATGACGCTTCCATTCCTAGGGAGTGATGAAACATGTCTAGATTTTAGTGACTCCTCTCAGTAGAGAAGTAATCCGATCTTGGTCTAAATATTGGATATTGATCTGAATGTGATTCAGATACAATGAGAAGATTAGATTTGCGGTCTTGATTTAATCAAGCATCTATGGGAGGTCCAAGATCTGGATTTGTGATGTGATCTCAATATCTAAGTCACTATATGTGGAACAATACAATCGCCCTGTCCTTATCTCTAAGTATCCACGGAGAAAGCGCATTATCCTTGAATGAGTTCAGGATAATTTCATTGTTGATACAAGTATTCGAGCATTGATAAAATGGATAATGAAATGTGATTTAATTATCATGAATAATATGAATTTGATTCATATATAAGGAGAGTTATCTTAGATAATTAAATGTGATTTAGTTATCAAAGATGTAAATAATGTAAATATGATTCTTATTATTTGGGCACAAGAGAATAGAGATCCAAGGTGATTAAATGTGATTTAATTATCACATATATGAATAATTTGGATAGCAATATCCATATTAATCATATATATTAAAATGTGATTTATAATATATAAGAGAGAGCTATTTGTAGTTTACATTTATTAAAGTAAATGTTGATGTGAATTGGATTCACATTGGACATTGAATTGAAAATGTAATTTACATTTTATTTTGGGTTGTGAATGTGATTCACAATTTTCCAATGACATGATTGCAATATTCCAAAAATAATTATGAATTATTTGTGTAGAATAATTTACAACAAGTGTTGTTGTAAATCTTGGAGATTTCCATGGAATAATGTAATCTCATGAGATATCATGAGATTACATGAGATTGCCACCAAATCCCATATTATGGAAGGAGGCAATCTTCATTTTATAATCTCCATGCTTGATTGATTTAATTTGAGATTAAATCATATTGATTTATCAATATATATTTAATCTAAATTAAATTAATTGTTGTTGGTTTTTACCAACAAAATCTTGGCCATTAAAAGAAATACAAATCAATGTAAGCCATTGGATATGTGTTGTCCATGGATTGAGATCCATGAATCCCAAAATATTATAAAAGGAGAGGAACCCCTTGCTCTTCTTGGTTACAAAAACAACACAAGTGGTATCAGAGCCTTAGGTCGAAGGTATTGGATGCGATCCATAAACCAAGGACGACTTGGGTTCGTTAGGGCTTGCGAAAGTTTTCTTGCATTTCATTTTCGCATGTCTGTTTAGTGATTTTTTTCGGCCCTGTTTAAATTGTTTAAACACGAAAATAATAATTGTATTATGTTCTTTATTAAATAAGGAAACCGTAGGATCTGAGTTTGCGTGATTTTGATTCAGTTTGCTCAAGTTATGTTCATTTTAGTGAACATGTATCCACAATTTCGGAGACCGCGAATCTTGACGTAATTAAAGAGTTAATTGCGGTTTTGAAACACATTGAAATGCATACAAACCATAGGTTCTGTTTTAAATCAAATTAGCAAACTTTGGGAACTTATTTTGCTTAATTGAGATTTAAATTGATTGAGATATGGTATTTTTAGTAAGTGAGGGTCACTGCTGAAATTACTTTCCTAATCAAGAACCTAGTTATTATCTTTTAAGAAATTAGTAAAATTAAATAGTTTAATTTCCTGGAATAATTATGGATAAATACTTGTGAAATATTTTAAGATAATTTCTTAAATGACATTGTCCTAACCAATAATTGATTAGATGTGATCTAGATCACAAATTGGTTACATGATCTACATGATCTACTTTCCAACAAACATGTTGCTTGAATAAGGAATTTGTTTAGAAAAATCTCATTATAATGCTAATCAAAATGATTTTTATTATTATATGGTATAATTTCGGTTGAAAAATCGATGATCAACTCAAGTACAAAGTGATCTATTTTGCATTATCCTTTTCCGAGGCAGATATGGTGTTTAGTTGGGGAGCGTTGGGGTAGCAGGTTGCACCGTGTGCGGTCTGTCCCACTCCCATCGGTACTGGCCATGACAACGGGTAGGGTTGGTATAATGCTTAATAAATCATGACGTATTTCTAATTTTTAAAATTTGAAATAATACGTATTTGAGATAATACCATATTTCAAGTAACAACAAAGAATGTTTATTGGATATTAATTGGATCATTAATTTAATATGATTAGATTAATTGGAATCCAATTAAAAGTAAAACACTCTATTGTGAATAGAGTTGTTATTTCCCTTGAAAGACTTAATTATGTGAATATGATTCATAATAATTGATTAGAATTTGAATGTGATATGGAGGATCATAAAGTGACATCCATGGTCTCTCGTCAAGGCGAATGGTTCCGTCTCCAAATATTGTATGTAGGAGACGCATGTTCGAAGTGACAGCTATTGCATACATTCCATTTGGATCAGGCTCTTCGCTTCTCGAAAGATTAAGTACGTATGAGTAGTGACCCCAATATCGGGTCCTCATATTATTGGGGCTATATTGGATTGCGCATACCGAGTTGTATTCCTGTTGACGGTTGGTTCGATTATTGATGGGTCAACATCGCCATAGGGGTGGTGGGCCCGGGTGTTAAAGATCGAATTGGGAAATGCAAGTTGGACTTGCAAGGCGGAATGTGTTCCTGCTTCTGTTTATCCGAGTTACAGGTTCTCATATTATTGGGATGTAACAAAGATAAGGAAGGAAATCCCAGATCTTGCTTGGGATATAATTGTAAGTATATCTCTTATATTGAAAGTGATTGAGGGAATGAACTTTCATTGTTGACAAGGCAAGACAACTTTGATATGAAAACTCCTAAATCAAAGTAAAATATGTATATATAAAATATATACACATGCAAATTTCTTATTTAAGATAATCCTTCATTAAACCCACTCAATGTTATACTCAATAATAACCAGTAAAATATCATGGATTGGACTCATGATCCAAATATTGTACTTGCATTGGACACATAATGTATGTGGTTGCAATGTGCAAGTTCCCTCATAATAATGAGGAATGACAATTAAATAGACAATATATCTACAACCCTAGGGTTTTATGTCTCTATAGTCCTGATCTCATCAAATGTACTTTGGAAGTGACATGTCGATGATGATTGTAATTGTCAATTAATTATTATAAAAATCTAAGAAAATATTCTGGCATACATATGTGCTCTTGACATTTATCATGAATGACATGATTCACTGCATCATGCAGAATGGTATCTCTATAAGAGATGATGTATTCAAAATGTTTGAATACCTACCTGAATCAATGTTTTAAGAGTTTAGATGGATGTAGATACGATGAGTTGTCATCGTTCTACTGTCTATACTCTAGTCATTCATGAAGCTTCGTAATATTCATATTGTATGAATTTAATGAAGCATGTATACATGTTTGTTGAAATGCTCTTACATTGAAGTCTTTTGAATTTAACATAAGAGATCCTTAGTATTAAGCAATGGTTGTTTATAGATGAAGGGAGCGCAGTGGAAGCATTGGTCAGACCCAAGATGAGAAGGATAATCAAAGAGTTGACCGTACTTCTATGACTTCCACATGACATCCAAAGAGTTGGATGAATGCCAATACTACAATAACTTGATGTGTTGATAGTATGACTATCAAGTATGTCTAGAATCCTTAGTGAAGGATTCAGATAAAGCATCAGAATAATCTGTATGTAATCATTGACATTGACTTACTCATTTGATAAGATAAAATCTGATAACTGTATCCCAATATTCTAATGGCACTTGCAATTGGTTGCATATATATATATATATATATATTAGAAGATTAGAAATTTGATCTTAAGGTTTAATAGTCATCTACATAGATATTGATGTAATTGTTGCAACAATCTCTATTAGATAGATGAACTTCATATTTGTAGTGGGAGAGCCCTTAGTCTTAGAGAATGTCTCTATGACCTAGATATAAGAATACACTCATAGTTTATTTCTAAATGTTAGAAATAAATATGATTCTGGAATAGACCTATCATAAAAGGTTATGACAGATATATTTTAGATAGTGATATGACATCTGGAGAACTCTGTTTAAATTAGAAAATTAATGAATGGTTCATTAAGACTTCTAATATTGAAAATTTAAAACCTTTAAAGATCAATGGGAGGATGAAGATCATTTAACAATGATCTGGCATCAAGTCTTGGACATATGCCTGTTGATGAGATCAATAGACAAGTAAGAGATGAAACTTTAGAATGTTTGAAATTTCAAAGCTTACATACTTATGAATATTTTATTAAAAGTAAAATATCCAATACACCCTTCTATGGGAATGGTGTTAGATGTTGAGGTATTCAAGATCTCATACATATTGATGTGTGTGGATCATCTATATCATAATAAACATTATGGATATGTGATATCTATTGATGATTATGTATGATATGAGATTTCTTCTCTTCACCTAATAAACCTTTGAAATGTTCAAAGATTTCATAATTTTGGTTTAGAACCAAATTTCGAAGGAAGATAAAATAAATTTGATCTAACCTAGGTAGTCGGTACCTATTAGATGAATTCGTGGAATACCTTATGGAGAAAGGAATATCATTCCTATCTTACTCCTCCCGATAAACCTAAAATCAATAGAGTTGTAGGGAGATACAATTGGATCATGTGTGACATGATTGGATCAATGATGAATTTTTAGCATAATTACCTATTAGTTTCCATGTATATATGTAGTAGAGACTATGTTACATATCCTTAATAAGATTCCATGCAAGTAAGCTAGAATCGAGCACTAGAGAGTCCTACTTCATTAGGAAAATAAAGGATGGTATTGGATACCTACTTTATGACATTGAGATTCTTAAAAGATCTCATCTCCGAGAATGTGATTCTTAGAGGATTGAGACTCTTGAGAATCAAGATGAAAATGAAGTAAAGGAACTCATTGAATCTTGAGATGATATTGAGGCTTCTAAAATCGGAAACCAAAAGGACTATTAAAGATGAAACACTAATATCTCTTCAACTGAGTTTGAGGATGTATTCTATGTGTCAGTTAAGTCTGACAATGATCTAACTTCATATGATGAAGTCTCTGAAGACCATGACGTGGAAAGATGGATGTTAGCAATAAAGTCTAAAGTAGACTTCATATACAAGTGTTGTATATGGACCCTTGAGGAACCATCTATATGAGTAAGACCCATAAAGGTGTAAATGGATCTTCAAGAGAAAGAGGGAATATGATGAGAAGGTAGAAACCTTCAAAGCACGGCTCGTAGCCATGACCTACACACTGAAGAGAAGACATCGCTTGCGATGCGACTTACTCTTCAGTAACCATGCTTATACCCATCAAAATATTGCTAACTATAGCTACATAACTTGACTATGACATCTTCAAGATGTAAGTCAAGATTGCATTCCTCTATGAATACCTCTCTGAGGATATTCACATGAAGTAGCCCCAAGGCTTCATGGCTGAGGAAAGCAAGGTGTGCAAGATAGAGAGGTCCATCTATAGACTCAAATAAGCTTCTTGAAGTTGGAACATAAGATTTGATGAAATTATAAATGTTATGATTTCAGATAGAATCTTGGTGAACCATGTGAAGCTTAGTGGGAGTGTCATTGTGTTCATCATGCTAAATGTAGATGATGTCCTAATCATTCTGGAATGATATAAGGATGATAATAAATGTTTTATAATATGGTTGTTCCATAACTTGAGATATGATCTCAAGGATACCTCTTGGATCTTAGTTCTGAAGGTGTTCAGAAGCAAAGAGAAGAGGGTATTGGGACCGTCTCATTTATAGTACACCTTGGACATGCTCCATTTTCTGGAAAATTCCAGGAAAGGATTCCATCCCTTAAGATATGGTACTGACCTTTCTGAAAGGATAACACCTCAAAACATTGAGGAAGTGAATGCTGGAATTGCTTGCTCTTATGCATCAGTTATGAGAAGCCGAGTACAAGCTAGATGTGTACAAAAGTCAGATGTCTACCATGTAGTAGGAGTAGTAAACTGTTACTAGTCCTACTATGGAGATAAAACACTTGTTTGCAGTAATAACAAAATCTTCAAAGATGACAAGACTTTAGAAATAGTGATCCATAAGTCTTATCTTCAAGAAATTAAGACTTTATAGATTGTGATCTAAAAGGTATTAACTGAAGATACCTTAGGAGATAGAGATCTCTAGAAATAAGGGTACTATCATAAGGATTATGAGAATACTTGTTATAATAATTATTAAGCTGTAGTGTCAAATACACTATAACTACTTTAACAAGATTGAGTATTGGTTGCATAAGATGCAACATTCGCATTGGATGCGAGCACTGTTACTAGGAGGTATGCAAGTGCCGTAAAAGGACTTGACATAGTCTTTTGGGAACAGAGTGACCGATTGGCTTACCTAGCTATTTTTCTAAATAGCCTATGATTGTCACATGAGTTTGGGTTTAAATGATTAGCCCATTAATGGCTCTTTGGGATAGTAGGAGATTGTTGGACATGCGAGCCCACGACAAGCTAATATGCAATACATGTTATTGCAAATATCATTCCCTGATCTGAAATGAAGAATAACTAATTTGCATAATAGGTCCCTTAGTAGAATTAGGGTTATGTACCATGGCCATCTTAATGATCATACAGCTGTTGATTCAATAATTGAATCATAGAGGCTGGTGCTTGGATGAATATCTAAAGAGTTAGATTGAGGACTTGTCAAGCACCGTCATATGATTATTAAGAGATGATCTCCAGCCTAAGTGGGAGATGGCAATACTTTCTCATTTGGCTGATATTTAACCGACGTCTTGATGCAGGTCCTCTGCATAGGAATAGAGATTCGGAGGTGTTAGTTAGTTAGGTCAAAGAGTTGACTTAACAAGTTCGAGATAACCAAAAGTCCTATGTCGTATGCCGTCATGATATAGGCACACATCCTCTAACCGGAGACAGATGTGTTACTATAGGTCTGAGTATGTACATTTGGCAGACTAATATGTTGATGACCTAATCAAGGTATATACACTGACGCGCTGGTGTGCATACAAGGGCATATAAGTAATACGATCTCTCAAAGGGATCATATACGTTCATTACTGAACTGGAAGACATGAGCTCACTGACGAGTCGCTAAATACGATAAATAATTCAGTCCCGTTGTAGCATGTGTACTTAGCGATTCGGTCAGAACCGAGAGAAGATCTCCGTGAAGAGTGTCTCGGCTTAATTTATATCCCGGGCAAGTCCGGGGTCGAACTCAGGGAGGCAAAGGAACAACTTGGGTTTTAGTTCGAAAACTTAGATCTAGATATTCAACGCGGTTTTTTTTAGATTTTTTAATGCAAATAGGATGCCAAAATGCACAATGCAAGTGAACTAATATACTAAGAAAGCATACAACTTAGCCAAATTAAGTTTAATGTCAAATCAGTTCAATTCAGCCAAATTATATTTTTCCTAGAATACTAATCCAGAGATGAACACAAAACACATTTTTTTGGAATTTTATGGGATAAAACGCATTAACTAAAAATACACACTTTTTATGGGTTTTTTCGCAATTTGTCACACAAACAGTACGCAAAAATTATGAAAAAATTACTGGAATGAAAACATGATGCAAGGAAGCTACAGTAATTTTTTTGGAATTTTTTGATAAGTTATGAATTTTTTTATGGATTTTTTAGTGGAAACAGAGTGACAGTGAGTAAATAATTCTTAATAAATCCACGTTATCAAATTAATCAAAATGCGAATTATCTCAAGTAGATGTTTTCATAAAGAATCCAGGAGACTTGAAATTTTGCGAAAAAGATGTCTGTGGATTTAATTAAAAATCAAATACAAAAATCACTCTACAATTTATTTCAGGCACAAGATAACTCCACTTTGGATGAAATTTGGACTGTATATCAATCATATATCACGACATCATATGTAATTTTTGTGGAATTTTTAGAGCAACCGTTTGTGAGATATAAATTTAAGAGCTCAATTTGGGTAAAATATGCAGAATTTCAGTTACACAATTTTAATTAATTACCCAAATATCACAAAAATACAAATAAATACTCAGATGACAGAGAATTAGTTGCTCAACATAATGGAATTTTTCATTGAATAAAACGATGCCAAACTGAGGTCCAAATTAATGCATAAACATAGGGGTGTCTCTGCAAACTCAGAAAACTATATTTACAAAGCAAATATATACAGGGACTGATTTGCAATTACTAAAACATGAAAGGATAGACTTGAAATTTTTACAATAAAAAATTACCCTCCCTTCTTCCTTCTTCGTTCAACGCTGGAGAGGAACCCAAATTGAGGGTGGGTCGACGGCGGCTATGGCGGCTCGCCGCGAGCTTCGAAGGCGGGCGGAGGCGGCGGAGGGGAGACACGCGCAGCTGCGCGCGGGGGTCGGCGGATGCGCGGGGCGCGGCGTCGGCTGGGGCCGCTGGAGGATGAAGGGGGAGCGACTGTGGGATGGCGGAGCCGCCGCTCTCTGCGGCGGAAGGGAAAGGCGGCCGCGCGGTCGTCCTCCGCAGCAGGGAGTGCGGCGGCGAGGCCGGCTGGAGTGGCCGCTGGGCGGCGATGGCGGTGGAGGATGGATGGGAGGGGCAGCGGGCGGCACAACGCCTGCTGCTCCTTCCGCTATTTTTTATATATTTTTTGATTTTTTTTCTGATGTAATAAAAGGGAAGTTTTTTTTTGTTTTAGATTTTAATTTTTTTTATAATTTTGATTAGACAGGGATTAAACATGATAAAAAAATGATGATGGTGAGGATAATAAACTAAACAAATGAGGGGGAAAATGGTGTGATGGTGGTGGTGGAAGGGATGATATGTTTGTGCTAAAAATTTTTTGCAAAAAGACCAGATAAACTAAAATTACCTACGATGAACGCGGATGCCTATGGAGTGCTCGTGAGAGCACGGTCTTTGCTCGAATCGCCGGCGCGCGATGAACTCGAGCAGCGCACGGTTGCGGCTGCGATGTTGGCCAAAAAACCAACGGATCACACCGGAGAGAGGGCCGTCGTCGCTCGACCGCGGTTGCGTTGCTGTCACCAATTCAACTCTGGGAACTAGGCTCTCCTCACATAAAGATGGATCCAAGGCAAATTGAGGAGGATGGGATGTATATATAGATGATGAAATGAGAGGTTATTAAAGTGGTGGGAGGTTATATTATTAATGGAGTTGAATGGGAGGTTTAAAAAATGGTGGAGTTGAATGGAGGTTGGTGGTAAAGAGTTGAATGGTGGTTATTGTAGAGAATGGAAATTAAATAAATAAATGAAATAAAGTTGGCTACTTTAATTACAATAATTTAAAAAGAGAAGACAAAAAGTGGAGAATTTACAAAAGAAGACAAAACACTATGTACACATTTTTTTTACTTTTCTAATATGTATTTTTTTGTCTTTTTAATAAGAGATATTTACAATAGAAAAATACAATAAAATAGTACAATTAAAATACAACACAATCACGATATTTTTGTATTTTTAGTAATTATGAAAGATACAATAAAAATTTAAGAAAGAATGAATATATACAAGGTATACAATGTACATCTAGGTCCCAAAACCCAACTTTTGCAAATGAGCTCCGATTTTAATGAAATCACTTCCGTTGGATAGATAATTTTCTAACTTGAACTTTAAAAGTGAGTTTGGTGAATTTGGAGTTCATACGGAGCGGGAATTTAGCTTGGAAGTTGGTCTTTACAGCTTTTTTTTCCATTGGGATCTAGGAGTATTTATTTGAGGTAAAATTTGTTTTGTATTTTGTATTTTTATATACATTGATATGAACATGTTGGAAAAAGAATTAGCCAAAAAGGAGTTGATATGAGATTATTAAAAATATATAAAGTTTTGGGCTATTTACATGTATAAAACTCCTTTGATTTTGCGGGTTTTTTTATGTGTAATTTATTTTGTACAACTTAATATACAATAATTAGTGTGTTTTATTTACAAGAGACATTTTGTTAATTTATTGATTTTATGGACATTTTTATGAGCTTTTACTCGGGGATTTTGCTAAGATCAAGATATTGAGATGATGAATCGTGGATTCATCACTCACTCATGAGATTTTGGGAAGAATCAAATTTCGTGCACGACCGTCTCGCTTTGGAAGCTTGACTGAATTTGTAGGTTTGATATATACTTTTGGAAAGTATATGATCAAGACCTTGGTATGATATATGCTTTTGGAAAGTATATTATTGATACTGACTCCCAATGATCGAATGAGAAACTTACTGATAAAACCCTGAAATAGACAGTGTTAAATAGATCTTATAATTCGGATTTATTCCGAGTCTTCCGGTATGTATGATGTACAGGTATTGGGAATACTTGAGGGTGATATGATCATAAACGATTGTATAACCATGACGCTTCCATTCCTAGGGAGTGATAAAACGGATCTAGATTTTAGTGACTCGTCTCAGTAGAGAAGTAATCTGATCTTGGTAAATATTGGACATTGATCTGAATGTGATTCAGATACAATGAGAAGATTAGATTTGCGGTCTTGATTTAATCAAGCATCTATGGCAGGTCCGAGATCTTGATTTGAGATGTGATCTCAATATTCAAGTCATTATATGTGGAATAACACAATTGCTCTGTCCTTATCTCCAAGTAACCGCGGAGAAAGCGCATTATCCTTGAATGAGTTCATGATAATTTCATTGTTGATATAAGTATTCGAGCATTGAGAAATTGGATAATTAAATATGATTTAATTATCATAAATAATACTAATTTAATTCATATTATAAGGAGAGTTATCTTAGATAATTAAATGTGATTTAATTATCAAAGATGTAAATAATGTAAATATGATTCACATTATTTGGGAACATGAGAATAGAGATCCAAGATGATTAAATGTGATTAAATTATCATGGATATGAATAATTTGGATAGCAATATCCACATTAATCATATATATTATAAATGTGACTTATAATATATAAGAGAGAGTTATTCGTAGTTTACATTTATTAAATTAAATGTCGGTGTGAATTGGATTCACATTGGACATTAATTTGAAAATGTAATTTACATTTTATTTTGGGTTGTGAATGTGATTCATTTCTAATGGCAAGATTGCAATATTCAAAAAAATTATGAATTACTTGTGTAGAATAATTTACAATAAGTGTTGTTGTAAAACTTGGAGATTTCAATAGAATAATGTAATCTCATGAGATATCATGAGATTACATGAGATTGCCACCAATCCCGTATTATGGAAGGAGGCAATCTTCATTCCGTAATCTCCATGCTTGATTGATTTAATTTGGGAATACATCATATTGATTTATCAATATATACTTTATATAAATTAAATTAATTGTTGTTGGTTTTTTACCAACAAAATCTTGGCCATTAAAAGAAATACAAATCAATGTAAACCATTGGATTTGTGTTGTCCATGGATTGAGATCGATGGATCCCAAAATATTATAAAAGAGAGGCACCCCTTGTTCTTCTTTGTTACAACAACAACACAATGAGAAACACAACTCTCTCTCACTCTCATTCTCCCTACACGCCCAATCTCTCTCTCTCTCTCTCTCATATGGCCGTCCACCATGGAGGCCCTAGAGAGAGTCTCCATCGCTACAACGTCGTCGTTATGATGCCCAATCATTTGTTCGTGGATCTCTGTCTCCTTCGGTGCGTCTCGCTCGTGAAGAAGACGTCGTATCTCGTGGGACGAGATCAGGAGATCCATGGCTTAGATCATCAACATGGATTGCGAGGAGCACGTGTTTCATCAAACACGCTCGCAAGCGTCTCCTCCGTCAGATCGGATTTGAGACAGGAGGTCTCTTCGTTTAGAGAGTCGACCGCAACCACGCTTCAAGAGGTAATCTTATTATATGTTTGTGGTTTAGACGAAACGATTCGAGAAGTATTCTTGGATCATTTGGTTTCGTCATATGAAAATTTTAATTCCCGCTGCCTTGAGCAACTAGTGCGACTAGCCGCTCTCGATCGCATACGATGCTATCCTCACGCTTCCGTGATGCGCTTAAGGATCTCCCCATATCCTTCATCATGCACGGGCCATGGACCGACGATGAGGAGATGGATGTGGGGGCGACTGATCAATGGTGGCACACGGAGGTGTAGATGGCTTCACTACCGACGGGACACATGCGGGCGGATGGCAGAAGGTCGCAGGCGATACGCTCCTGGTGGGGCTGCAGTACGTGATTGAAGGTTGCAGAGCTCCTCGTGCATAGGAGGTGAACATGTATGAGGTGCATGCCCGTAGGTGATCGACGATGCACCCAGGAGATGCAGTGGCCCACGTGTCTCGAGTTGAACAACAGCCTGGGCTGCTCATCGACAGTGTTTGGATGGGAGATTGGCCGACACACGGCCTTGCTGAAGATCGCAGGTGAAGCGAAGGGGACGCGAGAAAGACCTGGTGAAGCTAGGATAGAGCGGGTGCATTCCCCAAGGTGTCGAGGAGATGATTGTTGGCTGTGGGTAGCTCCCGATGGTGGAGGAGACTGGAGAGGGTGTGGCCCAGCCTGGGGGTGGTGGTGCAGCGGGCGTGGTGGTTAAAGACGAAGGTGATGTAGTGAAGTTGCAGATGTGGTTGTCGAAAGGTGGAAGTAGTGATCAGTGGGGGTGTGGTGTAACGGGAAATAGAGAAGAAAAACGAAGAACAGTGGGAGATAGAAAAGGCGAGAGAGAGAGAAAGCAGAGAAGAGGAGGAAGACTACCTGGTTGTTTTCGTTTGGAATAGAGCTGAACCCAACGAAGCCCACTCTTGGGTTGTTGCCTCTAGCACATGATGGAGGGCACGAAGCTTTAGCAACAAGGTAAAGAAGGTGCTGCAATGAGGGTGGATGCCCTTGGATCTCGCCGCATGGAAGGCTCGGTCGTCGTCGCTGTCAACCCACACCTCGAGCTGTCACATTGAGGAGGAGGAGAAGGCTAAAACCAGTCTCTCATTCTTTGGCAGATGGATGTGAAGGGTGGCTGTGGTAGATCTTTATAGGTGGTTGCAGGCAGCTTAGGATGACGGTGAAATGGGTTGTGGTGAGCAAGATTTGTGGTGATGTGGATGTAGTATGTCGCAGAGGGTTCATGGAGAAGAGAGGGATGTAGTCAAGGTGGGCCAGCGAAGCGCGGTGGTTGCACGAGATGTGAGTGATGAGAGAGAGAGAGACATGGGTCATGGGTCAGAGAGGGAAATGCGGGGGTGGGGGAGGGGGGTTGCGCCTGTTGTTGGGTCGTGCATGGTGCATGGAAGAGGAGAGAGAATAGGAAAATGGGGAGTACGTGATAATGGTGAATGGAGAATAGAGAAATGAGAAGAAGGGGTACATGAGGGTATTGCCAAATATGGGAGGAAAGAGAGAAATGTGAGTGAGATAAGAGAGAGATGAGAGAAAATTCATGAGACGAGGGGTTGTTGTGGAAATTGAGTGGCCATGTGGCGAGGGGGGAGAGAAAGAAAAATGAGGGGAGGGGAATGGAGAAGATGCCATGTGGCATGCTCGAGAGTGGCCACGTGGCAAGTTATTTTAATTATTTAAAATAATAATAAAATTAATTAATTAAAATAAAATAAAATAAGTAAAAATGATAAAAATGGGTGACACGTGGTGGCTCCAGGAGCTGCCATGTGTCACCCCCAGAAAATTCAAAAAATTAAATGTAAAGAAAAATAGAAAAGAAATAACAAAATGTGTTAAATCAAAAAGTGATCAACGCAAAAGTTGCTCTTCTTGATGAGACCTACAACTTTTGTGAAGGGCCAAAAATCAAATGAAATTATCTGTACAAGTGTATTTTTGGGTGGTACCTTATAGGTATAAAATACCACATTTTTGTCTTTTTTATTTTTTGTCATTTTTAAATAAGAGAAAAATCAAAATAAAAATAAAGAAAGTATGAAAGGGATATTTACAATTTAATCTATTTTTTGGATTTTTAATATTTAAGAAAATAAAAGGATAAAATACAAGGGCAAAAAGGTCAATATGTACAATATACAATAGGGGCCCAAAACCCAAGTTTGACATACGATTCCTGATTTTCATGAAATTAGTCTTGTTTTGAAGGTCTTTGAATGTACATTACTTAAAAAGTGAGTAGACCTAAATTGGGCACTGTAAGAGAGAGATATGCACATTTTAAGGTTCATTATTTCAAACTTGGATTTGGGTTTTATGGGACAATTTTACAAGTTAGTATTTTTTTGATATTTTTTATTTATTAGTGTTAGTAATATATATAGTATAGAGTCAATTTTATTGAATTTGGATTTAGTATAAAAATATATAAAAAAGTGATTTATCTATATACAGGTGAATATTTACAAGTGAATTTGGCTAGTTATTTAATGCAAATATGAATGTGAAAATGCAGATATTATTTACACATGCAAATGCTAATTATACAATATAAGTGGAAATATGCAGCTAATTACCCAGGAACAAAGCTCTATTTTCAACTTGAGATTTTTACCCGGCAGACCCTATAATCTTTGCCAATGACCTCTACGACATTTGAAACATCGATATTCCTCCCTCGACCCCGTAAACTTGCTCCGTTTTACCCCATGAACCTTGCCGTTAAATTGACACATATAGACTTAACTTTCTTGGGTTAAAAACGAGTTAATCTGACCAATCTGCACCGGCGAGGACTTCCCTGTATCATCACCGGCACTTGCCCTGCACCCCATTCTCAACATCACCGACGTCACCCCGTCCAATTGTGACGGGGCCATCGACTGCGCCGACGAGGTGCTCTCCCACTCTATGATGCGCGCTGCCATCGAGTGCTTCCCAGACATGCATTTCTACCGATTTGGGAAATTGGTCCGTGACGACGACCGAGCGACATGACCTGGCGCTTCCGCCCCGCTGATGCCACCAATGCCGCCTTCTACAAGGACTACCGCTGCTTTGTCATAGCTCGTGGCGCCAACTGCTCGTACGTCGTCACGTCCATCGGCGAGTACCACACCGGCACCAATGTTCGGAAGAGGAGGAAAAATAAGACGGAGGCAGATTCACCAGCAGCAGAGGCCACGGATAGGGTCATTCAAGCAGTGGGAGAGGTGGCGAACGACACATTTCCAGTTGTAGAAAGCGAGGCGAAGTTCAGCAGTGCCAAGTACTTGTTGTACAATGGAGGCGGCGACCGGTGCAAAAACATGAATCAATACAATATCTATGGAGCTTCCTATGCAACCTTGGCGAGGCACGGTACCTCAACCGAATGCTGGTGATGGATCTCATCATCTGTCTCAATGGCATGTACACTGCCTCCAAGCACGACGAGGAAGGGAAGGACTTCAGTTCTATTTTGACTTGCATCGTCTCATGGCCACTACAGCAGTGGTCGATCAGAACCAGTTCTGGACTGATTGGGGAAAGTGGCACAAGAAGGATGGCCTCGGCCTTTACTTCATCGACGACTATAAGGTCACACTGATGCAGCTCACAAGTGTACAGGACACACTTATAATGCGGGGATTTGGGAAGGCAGAGCCTGAGAATTACTAGTAGCACGTGTGCGAGGGGGAGACTGAGCGTGTGATCCAACGGTCGTGGGAGTCGATCTGGAAGTCCCTGAGGCTGATGGGCATTGTGTCCGCCATTGCAGATAAGCTGAGATGGGACTTCGACGCGCTGCACATCGTGCGAGGGGAGAAGGCCAAGAACACAACACCGTGGCCAAACCTCGAGGCAGACACGTTGTCAGATTCACTGCTATTGACTCTGCAGGAAAAAGGGGGAGCGACAGGGTTGCGGGAGGGGGCTGTGTGGGGGGGGGAGGGGGTTGCGAGTTGCGAGCAGGAGGTGGGTGCAGGGGGCGACATGGTTGCGGGAGGGGGGTGTGCGGGAGGTTGCGAGCTAGAGGTGGGTGCAGGGGGTTCAACTGGGAGGGGGCTAGGCTGCGAGCTGGGGGTGGTTGTAGGTCGGCTCCAAGCAGTGGGTCGAGTGTCGGAGGAGGGTGGAGCGACGACGACGATGCATAGATGGTTGGTGCTGGGTGGTGGGAAGATGGAGGACGGTGAGAGGGAGTGGCAGTTAATGTAAATTTGATAAACAAAATAGGCATAACATCAAAGAATGTAACGGAATCCGGTTACTTTTAACGGGTAAATAGATGGAGGTTAACCACATGGTTTATATGGTAAGGGTTAGCAAGTTTACGGGGTCGAGGGAGGAATATCGATGTTTCAAAGGTCGTAGAGGTCATTGGCAAAGATTATAGGGTCTGCCGGGTAAAAATCCCTTTCAACTTTTAGAGTGATGAATCAGAGATTCATCAATGATCTACCACCCCTCACACACTGAAGTGCACATATCCATCCATCCCCCTCCCACTCTCCTCTCTCGTTATATTTCACACAATCACACTCCCCCCTCTAAACATCTTATATGTACACAATGCACATACACACACACCCTCTCCCGCAATTGTATAATTTGTATAATCATCCCTCCTCCCCTTGTATCTTAGTGTAAATGCTCCTACCAACCCTAAACAGACCCCCCTAATTTATATCCTTTACTTAGACTATTTTTAGCCTAGGTCTAGGGGGGACCCGATCATTCATCCATCCCTCTCTCTATCTTCTTATACTTAGGTAAAATTTTTATTTAAGTATAAGGGGACCATGCTCCTTAGTTCCGCTAAATCACCCTATATTTAACCGGGCCATGGCTTCATATCACTTGTGCTATGGGGCTCGGCAAAAGTTAAGTATAGTGGGTAATGTCGTATATTACTGTATATTTACTTTAGCCATAGCTCATATATTTTTTAAACTTTTTGAAAATCTTTTTCGGCTTGGTTTAAGTAAACCTATGAATTGACTTTTGTAAAAATTCCTATAAAAATGTTTTCTTAAAATTGAGGGATTAACTTGTTGTAAATAAAACCTTTTTCCAAAAAAATCCATAAAAATTTGAAAAATGTAAAAACTTTTCTTTAAATGAGACTATGACTGCTAGGCTTAAAAATGAATAACTACTCTTCAATGAGGGAACTTCGGTCTCCCATAGCAGAGTGGATGGTTTAGAGGATACTGTATATGGCTCCATCCTCAAGTAATACAGGTTCGTCTAACGATCCGTACTTACACCCATATTGGATGGGAGTAGTTGCAACTATTCACATGAGTCTAGGCCAATAACCATCTCTCAAAAAAAAAATGAAAATTAAAATCCATAAAAATCCGCAAAAACAAAAATTACAAAAAAATCACTAACCAAGGAGTTGGTGTATTCCTGACACATTCACATTCACTCAAGGCTTAAGTATTTGAGGACACTCGATCTTAGTGATTTTGAGATTCTGAGTTAACATGCCTTAGTCATTAGGGTTTTTAACTTAATAATCCACACTTCCCTAGTTTGAAAGATTTGAGCGTTATATTGCACTCTTCATCTCTACCCTCTAAAGAATATGATCAACACAATCATATTCACAACTGCATGATTGATGAGATGACTTGAGTTATCACTTGAGCAACTAGGACTAGAGATTTAAGTTTGGACCCGATCTAATGATATTCAAGGATGGGATAAAGTTAATGAAGACTTCAAGAAACCTGAGTGTCAGCAAAACTTTAGACAGTATGTGAACAAGTTCACGTGCTATCTTTTGATATTTACCTATGTGCCTGGATGTGATAAAACTTAATTTAGTTGTTGATCAGTGTACACCAACTTTTGATAAAAGCAGTGGACTAGCCAAAGAAATGAAAAGAAAAGAAATAATTATTTAAAGAAAATCTCTATCCTCCAAAACTCAAATTAGAAATGAGCTTCCACCAATGGTGAGCGGTCCCAAACACTTTCAAAGTGTCCACTTGGACCAAGCGCTAATTAGGACCAAGGAGTCGGACTAACACCATAAAAGGGCTCCGCATCGTATAGTGATACAAGTCTAGTTGTTGAAGGTATCTTAGATACTAAAAAAAGACACACCCGGATGTACTCCCAGAAAAACAAGTATAGACGATTCCAAACTCTCTTGATGGACACATTGAAAAACAATCTAAAAATATACTTGTGTTGAGTAAAAAGGCACGCGAGAGGCCCCTTGTTCCAATACGAGGGAGAGAAAAATAGACACAATCCTATGCCCTCCATCATCTGGCCGTCCATCCATATTTTAATTCTGACAAACTAATGAGACAGACGACTGAAGAAAGAATAGACTTATTTCCTAATGTTGAGGATTAGATCTATAGGAGAGTCTCCTGGACTGGAACTTCGAGCGATGTCTCGACTAGACTCTCATGAAATGCAGTACACTAAATATCATATCCTTATATTTTATGTACAAAAAGAGAGTCAGATAATTAGAGAAGTTGGATTCCTTCTGATTAGAGCGTGGTTAAGCTCAAAATTTTAGGATCACTTAAACTGTGGGTCTTCGAAAAATTGAGCCTTGAATCTTTTACATGCACTATCAGGAATTAATCCGACTCCTTCATTCTTTAGATGCTCGAGGACAAGCATGGTTTAAGTATAGGGGTATGATACATCTCGTATTCATCATGCTAAAAATCATTTATTAAACTCCTTGCTTATATAATCCAACAAAAATCACCAATAATTCCTCATTATTATATTGTATTATATTATGTATAATTAAACTATAATTATTGTATTTAATTACTATTATTTAATTTATAATTATTTTAATATTAAAAACCCATAAAAATTGGGATGAATAATTGTCTATAATTTCCCTAACATTTAAAAAACTAAAAAATACAAAAAATATCAAAACCAAAAGTCGAACCCTTTAAAAATACCCCCCAAAAAATACACATCGAAGAGAAGACATTGCTTGCGATGAGACTTACTTTCCAGTGACCATGCTTAAACTCGTGAGGATATTGCTAACCTTTGCTGCACAACTTGACTATGACATCTTCAATATGTAAGTCAAGATTGCATTCCTCTATGAATACCACTCTAAGGATATTCACTTGAAGTAGCCCTAGAGCTTCACGATTATGGAAAGCAAAGTGTGCAAGATGAATAACTCCATCTATGGACTTGAATAAGCTTCTTATAGTAGGACCATAAGATTTGATGAAATTATAAATGTTATGATTTCAAATAGAATATTGATGAACCATGCGAAGCTTAGTGGGAGTGCCATTGTGTTCATTATGCTAAATGTTGATGATATCCTAATCATTTGGAATGATATAAGGATATGAATAAGTGTTTTATAATCTGGTTATTCCAAACCTTGAGATATGATCTCAAGGATACCTTTTAGATCTTAGTTCTGAAGTTGTTCAGAAGCAAAGAGAAGAGGATATTGGGACCGTTACATTAGTAGCACACCTTGGACATTTCATTTTTTGAAAAATTCCAAGAAAGACTTCTTTCCCTTATGATATGGTTCTGACCTATCTAAAGGGATATCACCTCAAGAAGTTTAGGAAGTAAATGCTAGAACTATTTGCCCTTGTGCATTAGTTAAGAGAAGCTGGGTGTGTGCTAGATGTGTATAAAAGTCAAATGTTTACCATACAGGGGGAGTAGTAAACCGTTGCTAATCCTACCGTGAAAATTAAGCACTTTGTTGCACTAATAACAAAATCTTCATAGATGACAAGATTTTCTTCAAAGATAGTGATCTCAAAGTCCTATCTCCTATCTTCAAGAACTTAAGACTTTATAGATAGAGATCTAAAAGATCTTAATTGCAGATACCTTAGGAGATTGAGATCTCCAGGAATAAGGGTATTCTGATAAGGATTATGGAAATACTGGTTATAAGAAATATTAAGCTGTAGTGTCATGGAAATACTGGTTATAAGAAATATTAAGCTGTAGTGTCAAGGACACTATAATTGACAAATTGAGTATTAGTTGCTTAATATGCAACATTCGCATTGGATGCGAGCATTGTTACTGGGGATATACAAGTGTCGTAAAAGGACTTGGTATAGTCTCTCGGAAACCGAGGGATCGATCGGCTTACCTAGCTATTTTTCTAAATAGCATATGATTGTCACATGAGTGTGGTTTTAAATTATTAGCCCATTAATTCTTCTTTGGGTTAGTGGGAGAATGTTGGACATGCAATCCCATGGTGAGCCATTATGCAATAAATGTTATTGCGAATATCATTCCAAGATCTGAAATGAAGAATAACTAATTTTCATAATCGGTCCCATAGTACAATTAGGGTTATGTACCATGGCCATCTTAATGATCATACAACTATTGATTCAATTGTTGAACCATAGAGGTTGGTGCTTGGATAAATACTAAAGAGTTAGATTGAGGACTCATCAAGCACCGTTAAATAATTGTTAAGAGATGATCTCCATCCTAAGTAGGATATGCCAATCCTTTCTCATAATGGCTGATATATAACCGACCTCTTGATGCAGGTCCTATGCATAGGAATAAAGATCAGAGATGTTAGATAAGTTAGGTCAAAGAGTTTACTTAACAAGGCTGGGATAACCAAAGACCTATGTCGTATGCTGTCACAAGATAGGCATGCATCCTCTGACCAGAGTAAGATGTATTACTATATGTCTGAATATGTACATTTGGCAGATCAATAGGTTGATGACCTAACCAAGGTCTATACACTAGCACACTGGTGTGCAAGGGCATATGAGTAATACGATCTCTAAAGATCTCAAAGGGATCATACATGTTCATTTACCGAACCAGAAGACATGAGCTCACTCATGAGATGTTGGGAAGAATCAAATTTCATGCACAGTCATCTCGCTTTGGAAGTTTGACTGAATTTGTAGGTTTGATATATACTTTTGGAAAGTATATGATCAACACCTGGGTATGATATATGCATTTTGGAAAGTATATGATCGATATCAACTCCCAAATGATCGAATGAAAAACTTAATGATGAAAATCCTGAAGGAGACAATCTAAAAGAGATCTAAAACTTCGGGTTTGTTCTAGGTCTTCCAGTATGCAGGGTGTACATGTATTACGAATACCTGAGGGTGATGTGAGCATAAACGATTGTATAACCACGGCGTTTCCATTCCGAGGGAGTGATTAAACATGTCTAGATTTTAGTGACTCCTCTCATAGAGAAGTGATATAATCTTAGTCCAAATGTTGGACCTTGGTCAGAATATGATTCAGATACAATGAGAAGATTAGATCTACGGCTTTGATTTAATCAAACATCTATGGGAGGTCCGCAAGATATGTATTTGAGATATGATCTCAATATCCAAGTCACTATACGTGGAACAACAATCTCAATGTCCTTATCTCCAAGTATCCACGGTGAAAACACATTATCCTTGAAAGAGTTCAAGGATAATTTCATTATAGATATTTATATCCGAGCATTGAGGAAATTGATAATTTAATGTGATTTAATTATCATGAATAATATGAATTTTATTAATATTATAAGAGTTATCTGAGATAATTAAATTTGATTTAATTATCAAAGGTCTAAATAATGTGAATGTGATTCATATTATTTGGGCACATGAGAATATAGATCCAAGATGATTAAATGTGATTTAATTATCATGAATATGAATAATGTGGATAGCACTATCTATATTATTCATATATATATATATATTATAGATGTGATTTATAATATAAAAGAGAGAGCTATTTGTGATTTATATTTGTTGATTAATTATTGATGTGAATTGGATTCACATTGGATAATTAATTGAAAATATAATTTATATTTTATTTTGGGATGTGAATGTGATTTACATTTTTTCAATGGCATGATCGCAAATTTCACAAGATAATTATGAATTATTTTTGTGAAATAATTTAGAACAATTGTTGTAAATCCTGGATATATCATGAGATATGAGATCTCATGTGATAATGAGATCTCATGAGGTGATTGGTATCTCCAAGACTAGCCAATTGATTTGATTTGAAATTAAATTATATTGATTTATCAATAAATTAAATTAAATTAAATTAAATTAATTAATGTTGTGTTTTTTACAACAAAATCATAGTCATTGAAAGAAATGCAAATCAATCTCACCCATTGATTGTGTGATGTCCATGGATTGGGACCCATGGACTCCTAGAACCCTATATAAGAAGAGGCATCCCTTGCTCTTCAATTAAGATGACCAATACATAAGCTCTTTCTCTACACACCAAAGGT
Source organism: Ottelia alismoides (assembly GCA_037367405.1). Lineage (NCBI taxonomy): Eukaryota > Viridiplantae > Streptophyta > Magnoliopsida > Alismatales > Hydrocharitaceae > Ottelia > Ottelia alismoides. The sequence continues at coordinate 664,227 of JAZKJV010008062.1, read as the reverse complement.
CTTCTCCCTTTCTCTCATTATGGCCATTCACCATGGAGTCCAAGAGAGAGTCGTCATCGTCGCAGCATCATCGTTATGTTATCGTATCATCTACTCGTGGATCTCCATCTCCTTCGGTGGATCACTCATGAAGAAGATGTTCGATATGAGATCAGGAGATCCGTCGCTTGGATCATCAACATGGATTGCGAGGAGCACGCGTTTCATCAACGCGCTCGCAAGTGACTCCTCCGTTGGATCAGTCTTGAGACAAGAGGTCCCTTCATTTATAGACTCAATCGCAACCATGCTTAAAGAGGTAACCCTATTACATATTTGTGGCTTAGATGAAACGATCCAATAAGTGCTCTTGGATATTGTGGATTCATCATTTTAAATTTTTTAAATTCTGCTGCCCGGAGCAACTAGTGCGACTAGTCGCACCTGATCGCATTCGATGCGATTCTCACGCTTACATTATACGATTAAGGATCTTACCATATCCTTAAAGTGGTATCAGAGCCTTATGTTGGAGATTTTGGATACGATCCATAAACCTAAGAAGACTTGGGTTCATAAGGGATTGTGAAAATTTTATCGCATTTCAATTTTCACACGTTGTTTTGTGATTAATTTCAGCCACATTTAAAATATTTAAACACAAACTTGGATAATGTTCCTCATTAATTAAGTAAATCATGGTATTTGAGTTTGCGTGATTTGGAATCCGATAATTCTAGTTATGATCATTTTAATGACCATATATCCCCTGTTTCAGGGGTAGTGAATCATGAAGTAATTAAGGAGTTAATTACTGTTTTGAAATGCTTAGAAATACATTCCAATCACTTAAGTTCTGTTCTAAATCTAATTAGCAAACAACGGAAACTTATTTTGCTTAATTTGGATTTGAATTGATTGAGATATGATAATTTTAGTAAGTAGGGGTCACTGCTGGAAATTACATACTTGATCATGAACCTTATGATTGCCATTCAATCAAATTATGGAAAATTAATGGTTAATTTCCTAAGATAATTATCGATAAATATTTTTGAAGTATTTAAAGATGTTTATTATTTCCTTGAATGACATTGACCATAACCAATAAATGATTAAATATGATCTAGATCACCACTTGATTACTTCATACACTTTCAACAAACATGTTACTTGAATAGGTTTGGGAATTTATTTAGCTACTTTCCTTTATAATCAAAATTATTTTGATTATTACTATATGATATAATTTCAGTTAAAAACCGATTATCATCTCAAGTACACGATGATCAATTTGGCATTATCCTTTCCTGAGGAGGATATGGTATCTAGTCGGGGAGAGTTGGGGTAGCAGGTTGCACCGTGTGCGGTCTGTCCCACTCTCGTCGATACTGGCCATGACATCAGGTAGGGATGGTATAATGTAGGAGAGATCACGATGTACTTTTTCAATTATTAAAATTCGAATAATACGTACTTTGAGATAATACCATCCTTTCAAGTAACAATCAAGTTTGTTGATTTAATCGGATCATTAATTTAATATGATTAGATTGATTGGAATCTAGTTACAAAATTAAAACACTCTATTATGAATATAGTTGTATTTCCCTTGGAAGAATTATTCGTAATGAATATGATTCACTATGATTAATTAGAATTTGAACGAGATATGGATGATCACATAAGTGACATCCATGCTCTCCCGTCAAGGCAAAGGATTCCGTCGTTAGAGATTGTATATCAGAGATGCCTGTTCGAAGTGATAGATCCTACATACAAGCACATCTAGATCGGGATCTTCGCTTCTCGAAAGAGTAAGGACGTATGCATAGTGACCCCCATATCGGGTCCTCATATTTATAGGGCGATATTGGATTGTGCATAGTGAGTTGTATTCCTGTTGATGGTTGGTTCAATTAATGACTGGTCAACATCATCTTAGGGGTGGTGGGCTCAGGTGTTAAAGACCGAATTGGAAATGCAAGTTGGACTTGCAAGGTGGAATGTGTTCCTGCTTATTTTTTTCAAGTTACAGGTTCTCATATTATTGGGATGTGACAAAGATAAGGAAGGAGATCCCAGATCTTGCTGAGATATAATGGTAACTATATCTCTTACATTGAAAGTAATTAAGAGAATGAATTTTTAATGTTGACAAGGAAAGACAACTTTGATATAAAAACTCCTAAATCAAAGTAATATATATATATATTTACATATATTTATGCAAATTTCTTATTTCAGATATACTTCATTAAACCCACTAAATGTTATACTCAATAATAACTAATAAAATAACATAGATTGGATCCATGATCAAGATATTGTACTTGTAATTTGACATATAATGTATGTGGTTGCAATGTGCAAGTTTCTTCATAATAATGAGGAATGACAATTAAATAGACAATAGGACTACAACCCTAGGGTTTGTATGTCTCTATAGTCTTCATCACTCATCGAATGTACTTTGGAAGTGACATGTTAATGATGATCGTAATTGTCAAATAATCCCTTATAAAACTATAAGAAGATGTCATTAATGATGCAGTGTACTTTGAACGTGACATGTTAATGATGATCGTAATTGCATGGATATTGATGCAATGGTTGCAATAATCTTTATTGGATTGATAAATTTCGTAATTTCAGTGGGAGAGCCCTTAGTCTTGGAGAATGTCTCTATGACCTAAATATTAGAATACACTTATTGTTTATTTCTAAATGTTGGAAATAAACATGAATTCTGGAATAAACCTATCATAAATAGTTATGATGGACATATTTCAGAAAGTAATCTAACATCCAGAGGACTCTACTAAATTAGAATATTAATGAATGGTTCATTAACTTTTCTAATATTAAAAATTTAAAACCTTAAAAGATCAATAGGAGGATGAAGATCATTTGACAATGATCTAGCATCAAGCCTTGAACATTTGTCTATTGATGTGATCAATATACTAGTAAGAGATTAAACTTTAGAATGTCTGAAGTTTCAAATCTTACATATATATGAATATTGTATTCAAAGTAGAAAACGTCCATTGCACCCTTCTCTGAGAATGGTCTAAGATATCAAGGTATTAAAGATCTCATACATCTAGATGTATGTGGATCATATATATCATGATAAACATTGATGATATGTGATATCATCCGATGATTATTTGTGATATGCGATCTCTTCCTTAGTAAACTTTGAAATGATCAAAGATTTCACAATTTTGGTATAGAACCAATGTTTAAAGGAAGATATAATAAATTTGATCTAACCTTGGTAGCCTGTACCTATTAGATGAATTCAAGGAATACCTTATGAAGATATGGATATCATTCCTATCTCACTCCTACTAATACACCTAAACCCAATAGAGTTGTAGGGAGATACAATCAATCATGTGTGACATGATTTGATCAATGATGAATATTAGCATAATTATCTCTTAGTTTCCAGGTATATATGTAGTAGAGACTACAATATATATCCTTAATAATAAGATTCCATGCATGTAAGCTGGAATCTGGCACCAGAGAGTGCTACTTCAAAAGGAAAATAACGGATGGTATTGTATACCTACTTTATGTCCTTGAGATTCTTAAAATATCTCATCTCTGAGAATGTGATTCTTAGAGGATGTGACTCTTGAGAATCAATATGACAATGAAGTGAAGGAACTCATTGAATCTTAAGAAGATAATGAGGTTCCTAATATCGAAAACTAAATATGAAACAATAATACCTCTTAAAATGAGTTCGAGGATGTGTTCCACGTGTCGTTTATGTATGACAATGATCTGACTTAATATGATGAAGCTTCTGAGGATCATTACATGGAAATATGGATGCTAGCAATAAAGTCTAAAGTAGACTTCGTATACAAGTGTTGTATATGGGCCTTCAAGGATCCACCTATATGGGTAAGACCCGTTAAGGTGTAAATGGATCGTCAAGAGAAAGAGGGAACCTGATGAGAAGGTAGAGACCTTCAAAGCACGACTCGTATCCTCAAGATACACACCGAAGAGAAGACATCGCTTGTGATGAGACTTACTCTCCAGTGACCATGCTTAAACCCATCGGAATATTGTTAACTTTAGCTGCACAACTTGACTATGACATTTTCAAGATGTGAGTCAAGATTGATTCCTCTATGAACACCTCTCTAAGGATATTCACATGAAGTAGCCCCAGGGCTTCATGGTTAAGGAAAGCAAAATGTACAAGCTGAATAACCCCATATATGGACTCGAATAAGCTTCTCATAGTAGGAACATAAGATTTGATGAAATTATAAATGTTATGATTTCAGATAGAATCTTGATGAACCATGTGAAGCTTGTGTTCATTTTGCTAAATGTAGATGATATCCTAATCATTTGGATTGATATAAGGATATTAATAAGTGTTTTATAATCTGACTATTCCATATCTTGAGATATGATCTCAAGGACACCTCTTAGATCTTAGTTCTGGTGTTGTTTAGAAGCAAAGAGAAGAAGATATTGGGACCATTATATTAGTAGTACAACTTAGACATTTTGATTTTCTAAAAAATTCCAAGAAAGACTTCTTTCCCTTATGATATGGTTCTGACCTATCTAAAGGGATATCACCTCAAGGAGTTGAGGAAGTAAATGCTAGAACTGCTTGCCCTTGTGCATCGGTTAAGAGAAGCCGGGTCTATGCTAGATGTGTACAAAAGTCAAATGTTTACCATGCAGGGGGAGTAGTAAAGTGTTGCTAATTCTATTGTGGAAATAAAACACTTTGTTGCAGTAATAACAAAATCTTCATAGATGATAAGATTTTCTTCAGAGATAGTGATTTCAAAGTCTTATCTTCAAGAACTTATGACTTTATAGATAGAGATATAAAAGGTCTTAATTGCATATATCTTAGGAGATAGAGATCTCCAGGAATAAGGGTATTATGATAAGAATTATGGAAATAGTGGTTATAATAGTTATTAACCTGTAGTGTCAAGGACACTATAACTGGCAATATTGAGTATTGGTTGCATAAGATGCAACATTCGCATTGGATGCGAGCATTGTTACTGGGGGATATGCAAGTGCCGTAAAAGGACTTGGTATAGTCTCTAAGGAACAAAGTGACTGATCATCTTACCTAGTTATTTTTCTAAATAGCATATGATTATCACATGAGTGCATGTTTAAATGATTAGCCCATTAATGCCTCTTTGGGCTAGTGGGAGATTGTTGGACATGCGAGCCCACGACGATCCATTATGCAATAAATGTTATTGCGAATATCATTCCCAGCTCTGAAATGAAGATTAATTAATTTGCATAATAGGTCCCTTAGTACAATTAGGGTTATGTACCATGGCCATCTTAATGATCATACAAATATTGATTCAATTGTTGAATCATAGAGGTTGACGCTTGGATGAATATCTAAAGAGTTATATTGAGAACTCATCAAGCACCGTCAAATGATTGTTAAGAGATGATCTCCAGCCTGAGTAGGAGATGACAATCCTTTCTCATAAAGGTTGATATCTAACTGACCTCTTGATGTAGGACCTCTGCAAAGGAATAGAGACTCAGAGGTGCTAGATAAGTTAGGTCAAAGAGTTGACTTAACGAGATCAAGATAACCAAAGACCTATTGATGGATCTCCATTTCATTACCTTTATTCTATAATTTTGGCCTTAAAAACCCTATCTTATGCATGTAAATAACATTAATTTGGACATAATAGCATTCCTTATTTATTGTATTATTTGTATATAAAATATGATTTTTAATGCCAAAATTATACAATAAAGATAAGAAAAGAAAAAGGAATAAAATATTGAAAATATTTTATGACCCTAAACCCCAAGACCAAGTCAAGAATTGATTTGGTCGGTAAGGAATAAAGTAGGGGAAATAGGCCAAAAATAGAATAAAAACCCAATTCTTTAATCCATTATCTATGCATTTTTTGACACCTATTTATTTTTTATTATTTATTCATCAAATAAAGAAACATTGTACATGTAAGTTGTAGATATTAATGTAAATAAAAATACAAAATTGATTTTTTACAAAAATAATATGCAATGTTCATTTTATACACAAAATAAAAAGCCAAAAATCCAACTTCACAGATCCATATATTATATAAAAACTCAAAACATATCAAAATCACCTTCTAATTGTGTATAACTTTTCACAAGCTATTTAATGGTGGTAGTTTCATATTTTTTGGAGTTAGTCTGTGAAAGTTAGGTTTTTGACCCCTATTGTATATTAAACATGATAAAATATTCAAATTATTCATTCTTTATTATTTTATAAATTTATATTTTTATAACTTTGTGAATATTATGTATATTCTATGTACATATTGAAACTAAAATAAAACCAAAGAGAAAATGTAAAATAAAATAAGTCTATACTAACATATAGGCAAAACACCTATGTTATACTTATATATAAATAAAAGTGGATTTTATTCATTTATTCTTTATTCTTTCATATTTTTGTAATATTGTAAATATTATATATATTATATTAAAAATAAAAAACCAAAATAAAACTTAATAAAATATATTAAAATAAAAAGATGTATATAAAACATAGGTAAAATACCTATAAATATACCTACAAAACATACACATCTATTTCTTTAAGTGTACAAATAACAACACAAAAATAAAATAAAAATATATTTATACTCATAAAAATAATTTATAAATATATAAAATAAAATAACAAAATAATAAATAAAATAATAAAATAAAAATAAAAATGTGCAAAACATAGATGAATATACCTATAAATACACTATTGAAAATTAACTACTAATAAATAAAGCCAAAAATAAATAAACATCATATTAGAATACTACATTAAATAATAAACATTTTTTATTTATAATAAAATCATTTATTAGATTTAATTAATAAACCAATAATTGGTCAGCCTATTTTTGTCCTATAGTGCTGACGTGGACCAATCCCTATGCGTGGACTGTTGACCCGTCTTTCCCCACGTTTTCCGCCATTTTTCTCGACCGCCACGTCCATATTTCGCCTTCACTCCATTCACGAGATTTGCTCATGGATCATCCATGATTCACGCCCATCGATTAGATCCATTGTACATATGCTAGATTCTTTGATTTTGGCCAGTCAATAAGGGTGCCCGCTCTGTTTTATAGATAAACACCTCCGCTCCTCTATCCAATTTTGGCCATTTACCTAGCCCTAGAGCTCCCACCTTCAGCCAAGTAGGTCTCTACGTGACATGTAATGCATCCCTGAAGGTCGTGGATGCTCGCGGAGGAAGGAGGTGCACCCAAAGGCTGCCGTCGCCGGTGACCTCAGCTCCTTGGCTCGGACCAGGTACGAGATACACCCCTTTACTTATTTTAGATAGATTTCATTATCAACATTTTATTTATGTCATTAATTTAGTGATTAGGGTAGTTAATTAGCTAGATTAGTATTTTTTTAGTTGTGCCTCGCGTGTTTTTCTGCCTCGTCAATCACCTCATTTCCTTCCCCATCCATTTCTTCGTTTCCCGTCGCATCTGACCACCCTCGGTTCTCCCTGGATCGAGGCATCGAGGTCCATCCTCTGCCATTCACCGGACCTCTCCACCAACGCCTCCACCTCGCCCATTCCACGCTTAACCGGGTCAAGGCAGTTTGTCCTCGACCCGTATTTTCTTCTATGCAGGTCAAAAGCCCGACCGAGCCCTCTGGGGCTCAAATCATCTCAATGTGAAGCTCCCTAGGCCACCCTTCTTCTTCGATCACCCACGGGCCCATCGATGGTCTCTGGACCCTTTTGTGGTACCTGGAAGCTTTGTCGGACCGACAAGAACACATTGAGAAATCTCGGAGCTTCAAAGGATGCCAGCGACGTGATGGAGAAGAGATCGAAACTCGTCCCAGGCGAGTTCTTCCTTGTTCTTCCTCAATGCTTCTCCGTCGCCGGATCAGGTGCAGATGCTAGTTTTGATCTCAACCGTTGAATGTGTCACAGCTTCGATCGTCCGATCGCCATCCGCGATCTAATCACAACCATCCATGCACGAAGGGGTACCAACCATTGGATGAGTGACGCATGTCAAGTGGATCTTCCATCGCCATCCGATCGTGCCTTTTTAGGGGTAAATTGCATATTCTTGCCCCGTATTTTTGTATTTTATTATTTAGTCATGTAAATAAAAGTTAACGCTATAAATAATTTGGATATTTTACAAATAAGCCCTTTATTTTTGTAAATTGCATTTAGGTTCAGTCCACCTCATCTCACATGTGGTCCCACGTGAGATGGCAAAATTGCAGGGATACCCCTACATCTTTTTGTATTTAAATTTAGTCCAATAAAATGAACTGCACGTTGTATATTTTTGTGAAATTTGCTGGAAGGCCCCTAAACTTTCTGGTATTTGCACTTTGGTCCTTCCCAAGCTTAATCATGTGGAGTCACACGTGATGGGAAAATTGCATGGCTAGCCCTCTCATTTTTGTATTTACGAAAAAGTTCAAAAAAATGGAATTAACATTGTTTATTTTTGTCATACTGCACTGTGACCCTTATCTTTTATTTTATTTGCAAAAAAGTCCTTGCTACGACTTTGAATTTTGTGTGTTTTATCTATTTATTAAATATAGTTAATGTGCTCCTAAAAATCCACAAAAATAGGGTTAGATGCTCTATGCATTGTACGTTCATGCCCATATTTTTGTTTGGCATTTTATTGCATCTAACCCATTTATTAAAAATATAGTGGAGCCTATTTGGTCCCTATTTAACTTATAAAATACCAAAAAATATAAAAATATCTCTAAAAATTCCAAAAGAATTATATATAGTATATTTTGGCTTATTTTAATTACATACCAAAAATCACTAAAAATTTAAAAACAAAAATCCTAAAAATCTAAAAACAACATAATATCTTATAAAAATCTAAAATAAAAAAGTACAAAAATATGTTTTTGTATTCTATAAATTTATTTATATAAATAATTATATATTAAAATTGATTTAGGAAATTTTGGGATTTATTTATTATTTTTAAATCCAAAATCAAATTCGGGTATTTTAGTAATCCCTTATTTGGGATATTTTTAACTTTAAAAAATACATAAAAATTAGCAAAATTCCAGAGAAATAACAAAAAAATTAGGAAAAAATGTAAAATCACAAAAATACAATTTTTAATGTACTTTGTCTATTTTTACATATTTATATATACATAGTATCTATATATCTTATATTGTATATCTACATATACATATATATATATACATATATATTATATTTAATAAAAGAAGAAAATATAAAAAATGAAAAATATAAAAAGAAAAATACAAAATTATAAAATCAAAAAATATAAAATATAAAATTAAAACCAAAAAAATAATAAATTGGACTAGAGATAAAAAACAAAGTTTTTGTGCATTCATTTTTCCTCTTTCTACCATTTGCCCCATGTGTGCGACCTCTACACATACTTACACGCTATGCACATTGTTCTACAGTTAATTTTAACTCCACATTTTGCTATTCATTGCTTTATTTATATTGTGGGTTATCTGTTAATTAACCAAGGATTATTGAGCGGTCAACGCATCGACTACGGTCTCGCCTTGTGAGACCGTACGACCCTCTATTTTTCCTCGTTTATCAAATGGCACCATCGTCGAGGAGCAATGTCACTTAGTTAGAGATTATTTCATTTTGTCTTATATGTATTGTTCAATCATTTATTTTTGCATTTATTTATTTATTTTCGCTATTATTTGATATTATTATAAACTATTCTGACCATCTTCTTTGTCCGACTTTGATGCAAGGGACCGCTAAGCGATGGAGGTTTTCTTAGGAGGACCAATGCACCCGAGCAAGGCTGAGCCGACCTTCTGGTTCAAGATAGCATGAGAGAGCATCGAAGGTCGAGCTGATCAGAATTTTGAAGAACAACTAATTAATTTATTCATTTATTATGTATATTTATGTGAGAGAGTGACACTTGTCATGTAATAATTCAGACTCTCTACACTTCGACTTCCTGAGGTCCAGTGCTCGAGTGATTGTTCCCTTGGGGGCCTCGAAGGTTTTAACGCTTTTTCTCTTTTTATTTTATTTTTATTCTTTTATGTTAATGAGACCTAGCTTAGGAATTGCTTGCTCGATAGATTAAGGTCCAAATCCCTAATATATTTGCATGTACCCACAGATGCAGCTTTGAACTTAGTCAAATAATAATTGTTGGTTATTTAGATTCGAACCCGCACGCCGTGAGAGACATCATACATCGCTAGCAGGACCCGTTGTGGCGGGCACCGAGATGTCTCCAAGATCAGACTTTAGGGTTAGACTCTGGCTAATCAACATCGTGTGCTTCATGATAATAACAGTTACTATCCTAGGGTGATTTCATCGGCTTGCATCTCATATAGCATAGGTTTTCAAATTCTGTTATCCTGTATGGAGAGAGCTGGGAAGCATCGTAAGTCTTCTGACTTTGCATTTTGACCACTTAGGATATTAATGGAATTGGAAAATCATTAGGCACATGCATTGAAAAATTAAACAAAAAAAGTGATCACCAAAATAAAATCGAGACTGCTAACTCTACTTGATCTCTAAAATAAAATGTAATGGATCCCTTGTCTTGGGGAGAGCAACCCCCTCCTTGTATGAACATTTTATTCCTATGTACACGCTAAGGATTAGTGCCCAAATCCCAAGCCTGTCTTCGGTGCGTACAACTTTATGATGATCACCTAACTCTAAAATCAAAAAGATAAAAGACCACATCTTGGTCTTCACCGTGTTGAGTAGGTGAACTGGAGGTTTGCTTTGTGCATTCATTGTGCCTTGAGTTCATTTGCATTTTCATCTCTCATAGAGTATCAGTCCCACCAATGTGAGTCATTATTTTTCATCTTTAAGTCTCTTTACCACTTTATATATACATCTACTCATTTGCATTCGAGTCATGATATTGGGTCTTGTGCTTCATCGTCTTCGTCGGATCTTGCGGCTTTCTCTCCTTGCCCATATCGCCCACATCTAGTCCGATTCAAGGAGACCCTCTCCTTGAACTACAATTTTGACTGTGTCCACCTTCATCTCGCCCACCCTCCTCATGTTCCCCATATCATCCCTCTATTACCCGGGATTGTTGTGCTTACAGATATAGCCCGTATTGAGGATTTCGACTTACATTGATTATTGGAGTAAGTCGGGCACCTTTTGAGGATGCTGAGATTGATATCCTACTCTTGGTGGATTTGACTTTCATTATGTGCTGAGAACTTATTAAAGACTTTGATAATGCACGATCACTAGGTGAAATTCTTTATTGAGGATTTTTGATCACGCACACTGGATTGAGGATGTGACATATTCTGATGATGATATCATGGCTATGACCGATCAATCTATTTTGTGGTTCCAACCATCTTAATTTTGAGGATTGATTGACTATTCTGATTCGGACTTCAGAGAAATGGTGGCTGAAACCCACATGATCTCTCTCATCTTTTCGGTTGATCCATCCTCGATCTCCTAACTCATTCATACACCTGTGGCACTTAGAGGATTTGTGCTGATATTTTGTGCCATCTTAGCTGAGTGGATTGACTTGAGGAACGTACTATGATTGACCTGATTATTTATCTCTCACATGATCTTATGCTCTCCTGATGATTGATTGATTGCTTTTGAGGACATGAGATTTGATGCTAGCAATCCCAAGACTTGATTGACTTAGTTCGTATTACTCCCTGAGGACTATCTGTAGAAGGATGCCACACATTCTCTACGCACGGTTCCATTTATTGACTATGCTTCCATCTATTGGAGCATGCAATCGAGTCTTCTAATTTTACTATTTGGCATCCCTGTTGATTGTGGGCCCGATCTGTAGGTGCACGAGGCCAATTTCCACGACTCCTTCGAGTCTTCTCTCCTTGACGGTCCTCACAAGGATGAGTGTCACTTTTTTTATTATTCCTTGCCTAGTTCATAGTGCTCTCTGAGGGTTATCTACGAGAGACTATGCCACCTTCCTAGATCTGCGGTCTCTTCTACTGAGTAGCCGAACTATCACCTACCGTGGTCGCCCTGCCTGAATCCTTTGAGTCTTCTCTCCTTGACGACCCTTGCAAGGAATAGATCTGATCTGACTATTCACTACTTAGTTTGCATTGTTCCACGAGGACTGTCTACGAGAAAATGCAACATTTTCTTTACGATCGGTTCCTCTTGTTGATCGTGTCTCCGATCTGTTGGAGCACAGAACTGAGTCGTCTGATTTGATCGTTAGGCCGCCCTGCTGATTGTGTGCTCGATCTGTCGGAGCATGAGGTCATTTCATCGACTCTCTTCGAGTCTTCTCTCCTTGACGATCCTCGCAAGGATGAGCCACTCTATTCTGATTATTAGATGCTTAGTTGGCAGTATGCTCCCCGAGGGTTGTCTGCGGGATGCTGCCACATTCTCTTGATCTGTCGGTCTCTTCTGTTGGTAGAGGATTTGTTGCCTACCGAGATTGTTCCTGCTGATTGTCTGATGGATCTGACTCCTTTTGAGTCTGCTCACCTTGACAACCCTTGTAAGGTTGAGCTACATCTGATTATTCATTGACTAGCATGTATTACTCTCTAAGGGTTATCTGCGGGAGGACACATCATTTTGTTGGTACTCGGCTTCATTTCTGGTGTCTCCCATCTGGTGGAGCACGTAGCTGAATCTTCTGCTTTTGTACTCGGTCTCCTCCCTGGTTGGGTCTCCTTTCTGTTGGAGCGCGAGACCAGTCTTCTGAGATCTTTGACTCATCTATGTCTGCTCACCTTGATGACCCTCGTAGGGTAGAGCCCTGTCCTATGGTGTTCGGTGTGTTATTGTGACTTTCAGACCTTATGACCACTGGATATTACGCTGCATTGAGAGTCTCTTGATCTTTACTTCTTACACCTTTCTGAGACCATGATTGACTTGGAGGAGTATGTACCGTTCCTTCTTCCTCCAGGTCTAATAGTATCAGCTCCGCTCACTCATTCATTCCCTTTGAGTCGATGTTCTGATTCACGCTACCGGTCCCTAGTTTAGTTTTCGATCTCTCATCCTCGGTAGCTGACACCTACTTGATCGCATATCTTGGTGCCTTTTCACTGTCTGACTATGTCCTCGTTCTCACAGGGAGACGATGACGAGAGTACGGTATTAACTTGTCTGATACTATTCTGTACTTTACATTCTTTACTTGTTGTAAATACGTGTTGTGTATTCTAGTCCTTCCTTCTTCTATATGTCTATTGTGTGCCCCAGATCTTTCACAATATCTATGTGTCTATACTTAGGACGTACTTTGTCATAAGTATAGGGGGGTCCACACCGTATTGTTCTTTCTTTGTCCGTTTCATCACTCTTTTCATTGCCTATACTTAAGGATATCTCACACTTGGTCCAACCCTGGTTACTATTCACAAGGGTACTTCCTCCTCACAGATTACTATTCACCCAGCCCAACCCAACCCAGCCCAACCCTGCCCAACCCTGCAACCAAACAGGCCCTAAGTATAGGGGGAGTGATGCGTACATTCACTATGATCTGTTCAGCTATTTGTATATATCTGCCTTTTCTTCTTTTCTTCTTTTCCGTTTCCTTTTTCTTTTTCTATATAAAAGGTATCACCCTTTTTTGTCAGTTTTCTGTACTTAGGACGTACTTTGTCCCGAGTATAGGGGGTGCACCCCAAATTCATTCATTCTTCGATCCCCTCCATTGTCTTCTCTCTTATTGATTTTCTCTGCTATACTTAGGGATATTTCACCCTAAGTATAGGGAGAGACAACCCAAGTAATGATCTATTTATTCCCACCCTTGACCCTCCATGCTTTGTGTACAATCAGCTATACTTAGGAGTATTTGATCCTAAGTATAGGGGGGAAGGTTAACTTCTGATTCATTTAATCTTTTATTCCTTCTTTAGTCATTGTAGTATCGGATTTTCTATACTCAGTACGAGTTATGTCTTGTCTTTCTCTTTTCGATCTATGAGTACATAGCTCATGCTAAGTATAGGGGGATCGTATATACTCTGTATATTCTTTAGCCATAACTCATACTTTTGTATAATTAATAATAATTATGACTAAATATACATATATAAATCATTAAAAACCATTTAATAAGGCTTTCTATTCCTCAAAATTCTTTTTGTATATACTGATTAATAAACCAGGTTAAAAATGTTTTTGCAAAATGATTTGAAAAATGGTGTGACCCATTTGGAAAACTTTTTGTGAAATATTTTCAACCTTTGTAAAAATATTTTGATTTGCAAAAATTCTTTTCTCTGTGTAAAATAAAAGATTTGAAAACCTATTTGCAAATGGTTTTAAAAATGGATGTAAAAATATTGTGAAAAATCTATATATATTGTTTAAAAAATCTTTGCAAAATGGCTTTCAAATGTTTGTAAATATTTGCAATAATTACTTTGTACTATAGTTTTAAAAATTGTTTTCAAATGAATTTGAGGAATAAATGCATCAATAATATATATAATTCTTTACCAATTGTATATATATATATCTATAAAATAACTTTTAAAATTTGTAAGTTCTTGAAAGTAAATAAAAAGAAGCACGTCCTTGTAAATAGTTGTATATATTTCTTGTGCCAAAAATATTTTTATTTGCAAAATTCTTTGTGTAAAAAAATTCTTTTTATTTTCAAATTCTTTTTGAAAAATTGCATCATTCTTTTTGCATTGTACATAGTATTTGCATAGCATTCATATTCTTTCGGATTGAGCTTGATGATTGAACTAGTCCAGTAAAGTCGAAGAAGCTTGGTTGGACCTTACTGCACCTAGCCGCATTGGAACCTTATGGGAATTAGGTTTAGGGTACTTCAGGTCCAATAGGACTTAATTCTTTGAGATGCAGGGTTGTGTTCAAGTCATCTCAACTGACTAACTAGAACTTTTCGAGACACACATATGACTCTTGTCACCTGTGACCTAACTTGAACACTTGCACCTTTCACTTGTCTCAACTCAGTTAGAGTGGTGAGGGGGTTGGATTTGCCAGTCTGAGACGCACACATGTGGAAATATTCGTCCACGTCTAGGGAGGGATGTACACCCCAACCTGATACAGTTGCCATGAAGTCAAATGACAGGAAAGTGTGGGTTGCAATAAAGCTTCAAAAGAGGGATAGTCTTCTGACTCAAAAGGAAGAACTCCTTATGTAAATGCTATTGTATATAATATTTCAAAAAAAAAACTCCAAAAAAGTGGGCAGCCCTGAAAATAAAATAAAATTCATTTCTGAGTATGTATATATGTTGTATAGTCAATAAGCAAGCTTGAGCATCAAAGTTATACCATGTGAGCCTGCAGCTGGATGACTTGACTACAATGGTCATACATCCAAGGATAGGTAGATACACTGGCTATCGTCCATTCTTTTCTTCACCTCCTCCTCTTGAGTTGGATGTCACTTGAACTTAGAAGGGAATACCCTGCTCCTCGAGGACAGAGTTTGGATTGGGGAATCATTGGGTTGTCATTTTGGAGAAGTCTGTTCCTTTTTCATTTCAGTTGGGGAGAGATACTATCACGTACAAGTCAGCTTCATAGTCATTAGGGTTTGCGTATGATGTAGGCTAGTTCTGACCTGGCAATTGAGGTGTTTTGAACCGAATTCTGTGACACTCGGAGGCTGTCGTGTTTTAAATTTGGTTCCTGACCAGATTCCACACACATTCTCACATCAAGTTCTAACCTGAGCTCCAAAGTTTGATTCAGTTATGAAAAATTTAATAATCATGATCAATTCTATTTATTCTTTCATTTTCTTTTCTTCTTAGTTCTTCTTGTACTTATTGCATAAGTGATTGCTAGGGACTAGCAAATGCAAGTATAGTGGGGGTGATGAATCTCCATTTCATCACCTTTAACTAATGCATGTAAATAACATTTATTTGAACATAATAGCATTCCTTATTTATCATATTATTTGTATATAAAATAAGGTTTTTAATGCCAAAATTATAGAACAAAGAGAAGAAAAGAAAAAGGAATAAAATATTGAAAATGTTTTATGACCCTAAACCCCAAGACCAAGTCAAGAATTGAGTTGGTCGACAAGGAATAAAGTAGGGGGAGATAAGGGACAAAAATAAAAAAACCCAATTCTTTTATTCATTATTCATGCATTTTTTGACACCTATTTTATTCTTTATTATTTATTCATCAAATAAAGAAACTTTGTACATGAAAGTTGTAGATACTAATGTAAAGAAAAATAGAGAATATAGTTTGTACAAATATAATATATAATGTTCATTTTATACACAAAATAAAAAGCCAAAAATCTAACTTCACAGACCCGTATCTTTCAAATAAAAACTCAAAACATATAAAAATCACCTCTAATTGTATAACTTTTCACAAGCTATTTAATGGTGGTGGTTTCATATTCTTTTAATGTGTGAAATTTAGATTTTTGACCCCTATTATATATTATACTCGATTAAAATATTCAAATTATTCATTCTTTATTATTCTTACAAATTTATATTTTTATAATTTTGTAAATATTATGTATACTCTATGTACATATTGAAACTAAAATTAAACCAAAGAGAAAATGTAAAATAAAAAAAAGACTATGCTAACATATAGGCAAAACACCTATGTTATACATGTATATAAATAAAATTGGATTTTATTCTTTATTCTTTCATATTTTCGTAATATTGTAAATATCACTTATTCTATTAAAAATACAAAACCAAAATAAAACTTAATAAAATACATTAAAATAAAATTATGTATATAAAACATAGGTAAAATACCTATAAATATACCTATAAAACATGCACATCTATTTATTTAAGTGTACAAATTACATCACAAAAACAAAATAAAAATATATTTATACTCATAAAAATAAGTATAAATATATAAAATAAAATAATGAAATAATAAAGTAAAATACAAAAAATAAAAATAAAAATTCCAAAACATAGATGAACATACCTATAAATACACTATTAAAAATTAACTACGAAACATACCTATAAATACACTATTAAAATTAACTACTAATAAATAAAGTCAAAAAAAATAAAAATCATATTAGAATACTACATTAAATAATATTTTTTATTTTATAATAAAAAATAATAAAATCATTTATTTGGTTTAATTAATAAACCAATAATTAGTTAGCCTAATTTTGTCCTATAATGCTGACGTGAAGCAATCCCCGTGCGTGGATTGTTGACCTTTGGTCAACTGTCCCATCTAAACACCTGCGCGTCAGATATGTCTTTCCCTGCATTTTCCGTCATTTTTCCCAGCTGTCGCGTCCATCTTTCGCCTTCACTCCCTCACGAGATTTGCTCATGAATCATCCATGATTCATGCCTATCGATTAGATCCATTGTACATACGCTAGATTCTTTGTTTTTGGCCGATCAATAAAAGGGTGCCCGCTCTTTTTTATAAATAAACACCTCCGCTCCTCCATCCAATTTTGACCATTTCCCTAGACCTAGAGCTCCCACCTTCTGCCAAGTAGCTCTACGTGACAGGTAGTGCATCCTCGAAGGTCGTGGACGTTCGCAGAGGAAGGAGGTGTCGCGGGAGACCTCTGCTCCTTGGCTCCGGCCAAGTATGAGATGCACCCGTTTTCTTATTTTAGATAGATTTTATTATCAACATTTCATTTATGTCATTAATTTAGTGATTAGGGCAGTTAATTAGCTAGATTAGCCATATAGTTCCCGTGCCTCTCGTGTTTTTCCACCTCGCCGATCACCTCATTTCCTTCCCCATCCATTTCTCGTCTCCCGCCGCATCTGACCACCCTCGATTCTTCCTAGATCAAGGCATCAAGGTCTATACTCTATTGTTCGCCGGACCTCACCGCCCACACCTCCACCTCACCCATTGCACTCTTAACCGGGTTGAAGCAGTTTGCCCTCAACCCGTGTTTTATTCTATGCAGGTTAAAAGCCCAATCGAGCCCTCTGGGACTCAAATCATCAACGTGAAGCTCCCCAGGCCGCCCTTCTTCTCCGACCACTCAAGGGCCCATCGATGACATCTGGACCCTTTTGTGGTACCTGGAAGCTTTGCCGGACTTGCAGAAACACATTGAGCCATATCGAAGCTTCAAAGGATGCCGGTGACGCGAAGGAGAAGAGATCAAAACTTGCCCCAGGCAAGTTCTTCCTTGTTCTTCCTCGATGCTTCTCCGTCATCAAATATGGTGCAGATGGAAGTTTTGATCTCAGCTGTTGGATGCGTCGTAGCTTCGACCATTCGATCCCCATCCGCGATCTAATCGCAACCATCCAAGAACGAAGGGGTGCCAGCCATTATGAGCAACACATGTCTAGTGGATTTTCCATCACCGTACGATCGTGCCTCTTTAGGGGTAAATTGCATATTCTTTCCCTACATTTTGTATTTTATTATTTAGTCCTGTAAATAAAAGTTAACGTTATAAATAAATTGGATATTTTGCAAATAGACCCCTGTATTTCTGTAAATTGCGTTTACGTCCAGTCCACATCACCTTATGTGCTGTCCCACATGAGGTGGCGAAATTGTACGGACACCCCTACATCTTTTTGTATTTAAATTTTGTCCAATAAAATGAAATGCACGTTGTATATTTTTATGAAATTTGCTGGAAGGCCTCTAGACTTTATGATATTTACACTTAGGTCCTTCCTAGGCTCAATCACATGTAGTCCCACGTGATGGGCAAATTGCGTGGCTAGCTCTGACATTTTTGTATTTATGAAAAAGTTCAATAAAATGGAATTAATGTTGTTTATTTTTGGCATACTTGCTCTGTGACCCCTGTCTTTTATTTTATTTGCAAAAATGCCCCTACTAGGATTTTGAATTTTGTGTGTTTTATCTATTTATTAAATATAGTTAATGTGCTTCAAAAATCCATAAAAATAGTATTAGATTCTTTATGCCTTGTACGTTCACACCCATATTTTTGTTTGGCATTTTTTGCATTTAACCCATTTATTAAAAATATAATGAAGCCTATTTAATTCCTATTTAACTTATAAAATATCAAAAAAATATAAAAATATCTTTCAAAATCCAAAATAATTATATATAGTATATTTATCTTATTTTCATTACAGACCAAAAATCACTAAAAAACGAAAAGCAAAAAGCCTAAAAATCTAAAATCCCAAAATCTCTTATAAAATCTAAAAGAATTCTTTAAAAAAATCCAAAAATATGTTTTTCTATTTTATTTATATAAGTATTTATACATTAAAATTAATTTGGGAATTTTTGGGATTTATTTATTATTTTTAATATCCAAATCAATTTTGAGTATTTTATTAATCCCTAATTTGGGATATTTGTGACTTTAAAAATACATAAAAATTAGCAAACATTCTAGAAAAATAACAAAAAAATTAGAAAATTACAAAATCACAAAAAATACTATTTTTAATGTATTTTAAACTATTTTTACGTAAGTATATATATAGTATCTATATATATTACATTGTGCATATATACACATCTATATATATTATATTTAACTGAAAATGGAAATATAAAAAAATGAAAAATGTAAAAATAAAAAACAAAATTATAAAACCAAAAATATAAAATATAATTAAAAACCCACAAAACAACAAATTGGACTAGAGATAAAAGACAAAATTTTTGTGCATTCATTTTGCCTCCTACCATTTGCTCCCTGTGTTCGACCTCTACACATACTTACATGCTATACACATTGTTGTAGAATTATAATAACTTTTAACACTACATTTTTTCTATTCATTGTTTTATTTATATTATGGGTTATCTGTTGATTAACTGAGGATTATTGAACTATGAACGCATCGATTGCGGTCTCGCCTTGTGAGATCGTGCAACCATCTATTTTCCTCGTTTATCACCTATATCATATGCTGTCATGATATAGGCATGCATCCTCTGATCGGAGACAGATGTGTTACTATATGTTTGGGTATGTACATTTGGCAGACCAATAGGTTGATGACCTAACCAAGGTCTATACATCGGCACGCTAGTGTGCGTACAAGGGCATATAAATAATACGATCTCTCAAAGGGATCATACATGTTCATTTACTGAACCGGAAGACATGAGCTCACTCATGAGATGTTGGGAAGAATCAAATTCTGTGCATGTCATCTCGCTTTGGAAGATTGACTGAATTTGTAGGTTTGATATATACTTTTGGAAAGTATATGATCAACACATGGGTATGATATAGCATTTTGGAAAGTATATGATCGATACCAACTCCAAAATGATCGAATGAGAAACTTAATGATAAAAACTTTGAAGGAGACAGTCTCAAAGAGATCTAAAACTTCGGGTTTGTTTTGGATCTTCCAGTATGCAAGATGTATAGGTATTAGGAGTACCTGAGGGTGATGTGAGCATAAACAATTGTATAACTATGACACTTCCATTACGAGGGAGTGATGAAATAGGTATGGATTTTAGTGACTCCTCTCATAGAGAAGTGATATAATCTTAGTCCAAATGTTGGATCTTGGTCTGAATGTGATTCGGATACAGTGAGAAGAGTAGATCTACGGCTTTGATTTAATCAAACATGTATGGGAGGTAGGGATGCAAACAGATACGGATATATCCGTATCCGATCCGTCACCGTATCTGTTTTATACTGATTTTGACATCCGTATCCATATCCGTTTTAAAATGGATACGGATATGGATATCGTTTTGACATCCGCAAACATCCGTATCCATATCCGTATATTCATTTTAGTATATAAATATAGTCGTAGATTTATTTTTAACCATATATAACATAATTCTCTACCTCCTTTTACCATATTTGTATACTTTTTATGATACAAACACATTTAGTAAATTAATATCATGTGTTTTCCATCCAATTCTTATATATTTAAGTCGATTCTATAGAGTATATCTAACATTACTCGATTGCGATCAGTATCCGTTTTACATCCGTATCCATTTTTTTAAGGATATGGTAAGATAGTTTGAATATCCGTCAATATCTGTATCCGCATCCGTATTCGTATTAAAAACGGATAAGGATATGATAATACCTATATCCGTATCCGTATCCGACCGTTTGCATCCCTAATGGGAGGTCCGCAAGATCTAGATTTGATATGTGATCTCCATATCCAAGTAACTATACATGGAACAATACAATCACCCTGTCCTTATCTCCAAGTATCTGCGGAGAAAACACATTATCCTTGAAAGAGTTCAAGGATAATTTCATTGTTGATATGTGTTTCCGAGCATTGAGGAAATTGATAATTAAATGTGATTTAGTTACCATGAATAATATGAATTTGATTCATATTATACGGAGAGTTATATAAGATAATTAAATTTGATTTAATTATCAAAGGTCTAGATAATGTGAATGTGATTCATATTATTTGGGCACATGAGAATAGAGATCCAAGATGATTGAATGTGATTTAATTATCATGAATATGAATAACGCGGATATCACTATCCATATTATTCATGCATATTATAAATGTGATTTATAATATATACGAGAGATCTATTTGTGATTTATTGTTGATTAATTATTGATGTGAATTTGATTCACATTGGATAATTAATTGAAAAAATATAATTTACATTTTATTTTGAGATGTGAATGTTATTCACATTTTTCCAATGACATGATCACAAATTTCACAAGATAATTATGAATTATTGTTGTGAAATAATTTACAATAATTGTTGTTGTAAATCTTGGAGATATCATGAGATAATGAGATCTCATGAGATCATTGGTGGTCGTTCCCCCCTTTTTAGGGGATGTGGTTAGTTATCGTCATTATGCTGCCGTATCATCTCCTCGTGGATCTCCATCTCCTTCGGTGCTCCTTTCTCGTGAAGAAGATGTTGGATCTCGTATGATGAGATCAGGAGATCCGCTGCTTGGATCATCAACATGGATTGTAAGGAGCACATCTCATCAACGCGCTCGCAAGCATTTCCTCCGTTGGATCGAACTTGAGATAGAGATCTCTTTGTT
Organism: Ottelia alismoides; assembly: GCA_037367405.1. Classification (NCBI taxonomy): domain Eukaryota; kingdom Viridiplantae; phylum Streptophyta; class Magnoliopsida; order Alismatales; family Hydrocharitaceae; genus Ottelia; species Ottelia alismoides. The sequence goes on along the minus strand of JAZKJV010008062.1, from coordinate 642,157 downwards.
TAGAGACTCGATCCAACCACGCTTCAAGAGGTAACCCTAATACATATTTGTGGTTTAGATGAAACGATCCAAGAATTTCTCTTGGAGCATGTGGTTTTGTCATTTTAAATTTTTTAAATTCCGTTGCTCAGAGCAACTAGTGTGACTAGTCGCTCCCAGTCGCAATCGATGCGATCCTTACGCTTCCATGACACGCTTAAGGATCTTACCATATCCTTTAAAAGTAGCTCATGTCCCTGTGTTCGACCTTAATAGACTTCACAAGTATACATTTTCCATAACATTCAAAAGTGTGTGGGTTTTGGTAATCGAAATCCGTCTTCTACGCTACGACAATTATTGATTATTAAAGATGCAGATTTTGCGCTCATCAAATGGCCCCACTGTAAATTCTCCATCATGCAAAGGGGCATAGATGTAATTTATAAAACTTGTGAGGGCCTCCATGTAAAATACCCAAATGCGCACGTGACACACGCGTATGGGGACCAAAGTGTAAATCCAGAATCTTGGTGGGTCTTCAATGCCATTCTCCCAACCCTACATATGCTGGGCGCATACAAGGGCTAGGTTCAAGAGATGGCCTAGCTTTAGGACACGTGGCACCTCATGGTCTCTACGTTTGTGGTTCGATGGACCCGAGCATGGAGGCTAGGAGTGAGGCTCGGTCGCACCACGTGGTATCATTGAATAATGATTAACGATTAATCACAATTAAAAAATTAACGATGAAATGATTGTGAAATTGAAATAAAAAATTACACTATGATTAATCTAGAGAAAATACAAAATGTAAACATTTGGATCTCACCAAATGGGAGCTGCTAAACACTGTAATGGCCTTCACGAAGATCACCTCACTGTCACCGGACGGCTTGGAGGTTTGGCACCTTTCTACCACAAGATATCTCTCAGAGATTAGGCTCCTTTCATCAAAGGATTGTTCAAGTTGGAATGAGGGAGGAGGAGCCAGATAAATAGAAAAAATGAATTTGAATTTCAAAATTTGAATGGAGAGAAAAAGAAGGAATGATGTTAGAGGTGGAATTAATAAAATACTTTTAGAAAATATTAAAATAATAAAAATATTAACAATTTAATGAGCCACTTAATGGTGGGTTAATTAAGGAATTAATTAAATTATATATGGTATATTATTTACATAATTAATTAAATATTTTTTCATCACTTTATTAATTTAAGTAATAAATGTTAGTTATTTATGTTTTATAGTGTGGTTATTTAAGGAAATTAATTATATACATATAATATATACATGTGGTACGTTATATACATAGTAAAATAAGGGAATTATGTTGTCTTATGTTTCAAATTTATTTATTTATTTATTATTATTATTTTATAATAATTGTTAAAAAATATTTGCAATTACTTATAAATATATTATGTATAAAGATAAATATGGATAAATATACACAATAAATAAATTGTAAAATTACAAAAACCATCCCATTAAACCATCGTTCAAATAGAACTCCAAAAATTATGAAACCGTTACAATTTTAAAGATAATATAATTTAGAATATGATGGAAGTGAGTTTGATTCAATTCAGGTTCATATGAAGCGGGAATTGATCTTTCAATTATCGCTTTACGACTTTTTCTGAATGTGGTTACTTTTATTACATACATGATTTTATTTTGCAATTATTTTTATTATTTAGAAAATATTTTATCTACCACTTTTGTTAAGAAAATTATTTAATTTGAGGTCAATTTATGGATAAATATAATAATGTAATTTCTATACAAATATACACAAAATAAATAAAGAATGGAAAGTATTTACAAAATATATTTTATTGGATTTTCTGATTAAAGATCTTATCTACCCCTACTTTATTTCTGGTCGATGAGGTCAAGTCTTGACCTTCTCTTGGAGTTCGCGGCAACCTATATATATGTCATATATAGTCTTTTATTTTCTTTATTTTTTCTTTATTCCTTTATTTATTTATTTTTGGTTAAAATGATAATAATATATGTACAATATTTATACACAGATGCAAGTTAGTAAGAATATGTATTTATTAATATATAAAAGTGTTTTATAAGGGATTTTAGGCTAAAATAAATAAATAAATAAATATGATGAAATGCAGATTCATCATCCCCCTATGATTTACCTTTACTAGTCTCTTAGCAAACACTTTTTTGAAAGAATAATAGAATAAAAGAAAAAGAAAGAAAAATATATAAATTAGGATAATATTGAATATTAAACTTGTCTTCATAAAAGTGTAGTATAGAGATCTATCATAGCTTGGGATTATTAGTGTGGCGGAACCTTAATGGGAAATGAATTTAAAACCTAATAACCTTTAAGTTCCACAAGACTCCTATTCAGGTCACCTCAACAGTCAGATCAGAACAAGTCTACATACACAAATTCTTATGACTATGAATCTTTACTTGTACGATGTAAGTGAAATATAGCTCCCCGTCTCAAAAGTAGCAAAGAAACAACGTCTCTCAACAAGGTAACTCTAGTCCCCTGGTCTAGCAACTCTTTCCTCTAGGAGCGAGGATATTCCCTTCTAAGTTCAAGTACAACTAGCTCAAGAAGACTAAGTTCAAGTACAATTAGCAATAAAGTCTAAAGTAGACTTCATATACAAGTGTTGTTTATGGACCCTCGAGGATCCACCTATAAGGGTTAGACCCATTAAGGTGTAAATGGATCTTCAAGAGAAGAGGGAACCTGATGAGAAGGTAGAGACCTTCAAAGCTCGGTTCGTAGCCATAAGCTACACACCGGAAGAGAAGACATTGCTTGCAATGAGACTTGCTCTTCGGAAACCATGCTTGAACTCATCAGAATATTGCTAAATTTAGCTACACAACTTGACTATTGCATCTTCAGGATGTAAGTCAAGATTGCATTCCTCTAAGAATACCTCTCTGGGGATATTCACATGAAGTAGCCCCAGGGCTTCATGATCAGGGAAAGTAAGGTGTGAAAGATAAAGAAATCCATCTGTGGACTCAAATAAGCTTCTTGTTGTTGGAACATAAGATTTGATGAAATTATAAATGTTATGATTTCAAATAGAATCTTGATGAACCATGTGAAGCTTAGTGGGAGTGCCATTGTGTTCATCGTGCTAAATGTAGATAATATCCTAATCATTTGGAATGATATAAGGATGATAATAAGTGTTTTATAGACTGGCTATTCCATACCTTGAGATATGATCTCAAGAATACCTCTTAGATCTTAGTTCTGAAGTTGTTCAGAATCAAAGAAAAGAGGGTATTGGGACTGTCACATTTGTAGTACACCTTGGACATATTCCATTCTTGGAAATTCCAAGAAAGGCTTCCTTCCCTTGAGATTTGGTACTGACCTATCAAAAGGGATAGCACCTCAATGAGTTGAGGAAGTGAATGCTAAAACTGCTTGCACTTGTACATCAGTTACGAGAAGCTAAGTGTATGCTTGATGTGTACAAAAGCCAGATATCTGCCATGCAGTGGGAGTAGTAAACTGTTACTAATCCTTCTATAGAGATAGAACACTTGATTGCAGTAATAACAATATCTTCAAGAAATTAAGATTTTTAGATGGAAATCTAAAAGGTCTTAACTGCGAATACCTTGAGAGATAGTGATCTCCCGGAATAAGGGTATTCTGATAAGGATTATGGAAATACTGGTTATAATAATTGAGCAATAGTGTCAAGGACACTATAATTGCTTTATCAAGATTGAGTATTGGTTGCATAAGATGCAACATTCGCATTGGATGCGAGCCCTATTACCTAGGGATATGCAAGTGCCGTAAAAGGACTTGGCATAGTCTTTTGGGAACAGAGTGACTGATCAGCTTACCTAGCTATTTCTAAATAGCCTATGATTGTCACATGAGTGTGGGTTTAAATAATTAGCCCATTAATGGCTCATTGGGCTAGTGGGAGATTGTTGGACATGTGAGCCCACGACGAGCCATTATGCAATAAATGTTATTGCAAATATCATTCCCTGATCTGAAATGAAGAATAAATAATTTGCATAATAGGTCCCTCTGTACAATTAGGGTTATGTACCATGGCTATCTTAATGATCATACAGCTGTTGATTCAATTATTGAATTCTAGAGGCTGGTGCTTGGATGAATATCTAAAGGGTTAGATTGAGGACTCATCAAGCACCGTCAAATGATTGTTAAGATGTGATCTCCAGCCTGAGTAGGAGATGGCAATCCTTTCTCACATAGGTTGATATCTGACCGACCTCTTGATGCAGGTCCTCTGCATAGGAATAGAGATTCGGAGGTGTCAGATTAGTTAGGTCAAAGAGTTGACTTAACGAGATCGAGATAACCTAAGTCCTATGTTGAATGCTGTCACAGCATAGGCACGCATCCTCTGACCGGAGACAGATGTATTGCTATATGTCTGAGTATGCACATTTGACAGACCAATAGGTTGATGACCTAACCAAGGTCTATACACCGGCGCGTTGGTGTGCATATAAGGGCATATGAGTAATACGATCTCTCAAAGGGATCATACATGTTCACTACTGAACCGGAAGACATGAGCTCACTCATGAGATATTGGGAAGAATCAAATTCCGTGCACGGTCGTCTTGCTTTGGAAGCGTGACTGAATTTGTAGGTTTGATATATACTTTTGGAAAGTATATGATCAAGACCTAGGTATGATATATGCTTTTGGAAAGTATATGATCGATACCAAATCCCAATGATCAAATGAGAAACTTGGTGATCAAACCCTGAAGAAGACAGTGTAAAATAGATCTTGATCTTCGGGTGGACCATGGGTCTTCCAGTATGCAGGATGTACAGGTATTGGGAATACCTGAGGGTGATGTGATCATAAACGATTGTATATCCATGACGCTTCCATTCCGAGGGAGTGATGAAACAGGTCTGGATTTTAGTGACTCCTTCCAGTAGAGAAGCAATCTGATCTTAGTCCAATTAATTGGACATTGATCTGAATGTTCAGATTCAATGAGAAGATTAGATTTGCGGTCTTGATTTAATCAAGCATCTATGGGAGGTTCGTACGATCTAGATTTGAGATAATATCTCAATATCCAAGTCACTATACGTGGAATAATACAATCGCCCTGTCCTTATCTCCAAGTATCCGCGAAGAAAGTACATTATTCTTGAAAGGGTTCAAGAATAATTCTTTTGATGAAATATCCAAGCAAGGACTTGATGATTAAATGAGATTTAATTATCAAGCTTAAATATGAATATGATTCATATTGTGAAAATGATTATCTAAGATAATTAAATGGGATTTAATTATCAAGGATTAAGAGAATGTGGATAACACTATCCATGATATATGTGTGTTATAAATATGATTTATAATATACATATATAAGAGAGAGAATTTATGTAAATAGCATTTGTTAATTAAAAATGTGGATTGGATTCACATTTATTAATTAATTGGAAATGCAATTTACTAACTAGTTTGGGTTGTGAATGTGATTCACATATCTTCGATGGCATGATTAAAATATTCACAAATTAATTTGGAATTAATTTGGTGGATATTATTGCAATAATAGTTATTGCAATTTATTAAGAAGTAATAAGATAAAATAAAAGGAGACAAAATAACCCCCTATAATTTAGGGTGGTTTGTTGACTCCCTTTTTTTGTTGTCACATTATCTCTTAATTAGTTAAATTAAATTATGTTGATAATGTTGCAACATATTTTAATTAATATTGTTGGTTTTAACAAACAACAATCATAGCCATTGATTTAGCATGGACCAAGCACAGCCCTTGGATCCATGTGTCCCATGGATTGAGATCCATTGGATCTTAAACTAGTATAAAAGGAGGGCTAGGGTAGCCTTTCCAAGTTACAACATTCTTGAGTTGAAGAACTCTACTCTCTCTCTCTCTCTCTCATTCTCGTGGGGTCTCCCTAATATTCAAGTGGTCGTCCACTTTGTGTATTAGGAAGGAGATCATTTTTTCTACGCCTCGACGCTTGGATCTTCGTCAAAGGATTGCAGGAAGGACACGACTCATCATCGTGCCCGCAAGCGCATTCTCCGTGGGTCGGACTTAAGATAGGAGGATCTCTACTTTGGGATCTCGCGATCACAACCACGCTTCAAGAGGTATTCCTTGTACTTTGTGGTTTGATGAAACGATCCGAGAAGTGTTCTCGTGATCATGTGGTTTCATCTTTAGTTTTAAAAAATTTTAATTTCCGCTGCATCTAGCGACTAGTGCGACTAGTCGCCCCGATCGCAAACGATGCGATCGACACGCTTCCGTGATGCGATTAAGGATTCACAATATCCTTCAAGTGGTATCAGAGCCAGGTTGAATAAGGTTTTGGATATGATCCATAGACCTTAGACGATTTGGTTCTTGAAAGGGTTGCGAAATTTTACTGCATTTCAATTTTCGCACCTCTGTTTAATTGAATTTTTCTGTACTGTTTAAAATGTTTAAACACGAAATTTTCAATTGTATTTTGTTCCCCATTAAACAAGGAAACCATAGGACTTTAGTTTACTAAATTTGGACTTCATTTGCTCAAGATATGGTCTTTTGAATATGCCTATATTCACTGTTGCGGGAACTGCGGATTTGAACGTGATTAATGAGATAATTACGGTTTTAATCCGCATTGAAATGTGTGAATTATCACTTGGCTTCTTTAATAAATCAAATAGGCAATCTTTGGAAACTGAGTTTGCATTTTTTGGATTTAAATTGATCAAGATAAGTTAATTTTAGTGATTGGGGGTCACTGCTGGAAATTAACAATTTTGATCTTGAACCTTGTGATATGTCATTCAATTATCATGATGAAAATTAATTGTTAATTTTCTGGAATAATTAGTGATAAATATTTGTGAAATATTTAAAGAGATAATTATTTCATTGAATGACACTTGCCTAAACCACAATGATGAGATATTAGATCTTGATCATTGGTTCATCAACAAACATTGCTTTCATGAAAACCATAGTTTATCCTACAATTGTTGTAGGACAACTTTTACATGAAAAACCCTTTTGCTTGAATAGGATTGGGGATTTGTCTAGCAAATCTCCTTATAATCAAAAATGTTTTGATTTATATTATATGGTATAATTTCGGTTGAAAAACCGATGAACATCTCAAAGTACATGATGGTCTATCTGGTATTATCCTTTCCCGAGGCGGATGTGGTGCCTAGTCGGAGAGCATTGGGGTAGCGGGTTGCAACGTATGTGGTCCGTCCCACTCTCGTCGGTACTGGCCATGACAGCGGGTAGGGACTGTATAATACCGGAGACAGACAATGTGTATTTTTCTAATTATTAAAATTCGAATAATACGTACTTTGAGTATATACCTACTATTCAAGTAAAAGACATGTTTGTTGATTGATGATTGGATTGATGATTAATTTAATGTGATTAAATTAATTATATCCAATAAACAATCTATTTTGAATAGATGTGTATTTCCCTTGGAAGAATTAATTATGTGAATATGATTCACAATAATTAATTACAATTTGAATATGAGGTGGAGGATCACATAAGTGACATCCATGGTCTCCCTTCAAGGCAAAGGATTCCGTCGCCAGTTGTTGTGTATAGGAGACGCCTGTCCGAAGTGACAGATCCTGTACATGATTTAATTGGATCGGGTTCTTTGCTTCTCGAAAGAGTAAGGCCGTATACGTAGTGACCCCAATATCGGGTCCTCATATTATTGGGGCGATATTGGATTGCGTATAGCGAGTATTAAGCCTGTTGACGGTTGGTTCAATTAATGACGGGCCAACATCATCTTAGGGGTGGTGGGCCCGGGTGTTAAAGACCGAATTGGGAAATGCAAGTTGGACTTGCAAGGCGGAATGTGTTCCCGCTTCTTTTTATCCGAGTTGTAGGTTCTCATATTATTGGGATGCAACGAAAATAGGAAAGGAGATCCCAGATCTTGCTAGAGATATAATGGTAAGAATATCTCTTACATTGAAAGTGATTAAGGGAATGAACTTTCAGTGTTGACAAGGCAAGACAACTTTGATATAAAAATTCCTAAATCAAAGTAAAACATGTATATATATATATACCCTTATGCAAATTTCTTATTTCAGATAATCCTTCATTAAACCCACTCAATGTTATACTCAATGATAACCAGTAAAAATATCTTGGATTGGACTCATGATCCAGATATTGTACTTGCAATTGGACACATAATGTATGTGGTTGCAGTGTGCAAGTCCCCTCAACATAATGAGGAAGGGCAATTAAATAAGATAATAAGACATCACCTTAGGGTTTGTATGTCTCTATAGTCTTGATCTTTCATCGAGTGTACTTTGGAAGTGACATGTCGATGGTGATCGTAATTGTCGAATAATCCTTATAAAATAAAAGAAGATATTTTGGCATACGTGCTCTAGACATTTAATCATGAATGACTTGGTTCTCTGTATTATGCAGAATGGTGGCTCGAAAGAGATGATGTATTCAAAATGTTTGAATACCTACCTGAACCTAAGTCTCTAAGAGTTAAGATGTATGTAGATATGATGAGTGTCATCATTCTACTGTCTATACTCTAGTCATTCATGAAGCTTCGTATTAATCATTTTGAATGAATTTAATGAAGCATGTATAAATGTTGATTATAGATGAAGAGAGCACAGTGGAAGCATGGGTCAGACCCGAGTAAGAAGGAAAGTTAAAGAGTTGACCTACTTCTGTGACTTCTATATGACATCCAAAGAGTTGGATGAATGCCAATACTGCAATAAGGTGATGTGTTGATAGTATGACTATCAAATCTGTCTAAAATCCTTAGTGAAGGACTCAGATAGAGCATCAGAATAATCTACATATAATCATTGACTCTGACTTTATTATTTCATAAGATAAAGTCTGACAATTGTATCCCAATCTTCTAATGACATTTGCAACTGGTTGCATATATATTAGAAGATTAGAAATTTGATCTTAAGGTTTAGTAGTCATCTATATGGATATTACTGTAATTGTTGCAGCAATCGCTATTGGATAGATAGACTTCATATTCTCAGTGGGAGAGCCCTTAGTCTTAGAGAATGTCTCTATGACCTAGATATTAGAATACCCCATTGTTTGTTTCTAAATGTTGGAAATAAACATGAATTCTGAGATAGAACTATCATAAAGAGTTATGATGGAAATATTTCAGATAGTAATCTAACATCTAGTGGACTCCACAAAATTAATGAATGGTTCATTAAGATTTCTAATACTGAAAATCAAACCTTACAAGATCAATAGGAGGATGAAGATCATTTGACAATGATCTGGCATCAAGCCTTGGACATTTGTCTATTGATTTGATCAATAGACTAGTAAGATATGAAACATTAGAATGTCTAAAATTTCAAATCTTACATACTTGTGAATATTGTATTCAAAGTAAAATGTCCAATACACCCTTCTCTGGGAATGGTGTTAGATGTCGAGGTATTCAAGATCTCATACATATTGATGTATGTAGATCATCTATATCATAGTAAACATTATGGATATGTAATATCTATTGATGATTACGTATGATATGAGATTTCTTCTCTTCACCTGAGAAACCTTTGAAATGTTCAAAGATTTCACAATTTTGGTTTAGAATCACAATTTGAAGAAAGATGAAATGAATTTGATCTAACCTAGGTAGCTTGTACCTGTTAGATAAAATTCAAAGAATACCTTATGGAGATATGAATATCATTTCTATCTCTCTCCTCCTGATAAACCTGAACTCAATAGAGTTATAGGGAGATACAATTGGATCATGTATGACATGATTTGATCAATGATGAATTTTAGCATAATTATCCTCTTAGTTTCCTGGTATATATGTGTAGTAGAGACTACAATATATATCCTTAATAAGGTTCCATGGATGTAAGCTGGAATCTAGCACTTGAGAGTGCTACTTCATTAGGAAAATAAAGTATGGTATTGGATACCTACTTTATGACCTTGAGATTCTTAAAAAAAAATCTCATCTCTGAGAATGTGATTCTTGGAGGATTGAGACACTTGAGAATCAAGATGAAAATGAAGTAAAGGAACTCATTTAATCTTGAGAAGATAACGAGGCTCCTGAAATCGGAAACTAAAAGGACAATTAAAGATGAAACATTAATACCTCTTCAAATGAGTTTGAGGATGTATTCCATGTATCAGCCAAGTCTGACAATGATCGGACTTCATGTGATGAAGCTCCTGAGGATCATGACATGGAATGATGGATATTAGCAATAAAGTCTAAAGTAGACTTCATATAAAAGTGTTGTATATGGACCCTCGAGGATCCACCTATAAGGGTTAGACCCATTAAGGTGTAAATGGATCTTCAAGAGAAGAGGGAACCTGATGAGAAGGTAGAGACCTTCAAAGCTCGGTTCGTAGCCATAAGCTACACACCGGAAGAGAAGACATTGCTTGCAATGAGACTTGCTCTTCGGAAACCATGCTTGAACTCATCAGAATATTGCTAAATTTAGCTACACAACTTGACTATTGCATCTTCGGGATGTAAGTCAAGATTGCATTCCTCTAAGAATACCTCTCTGGGGATATTCACATGAAGTAGCCCCAGGGCTTCATGATCAGGGAAAGTAAGGTGTGAAAGCTAAAGAAATCCATCTGTGGACTCAAATAAGCTTCTTGTTGTTGGAACATAAGATTTGATGAAATTATAAATGTTATGATTTCAAATAGAATCTTGATGAACCATGTGAAGCTTAGTGGGAGTGCCATTGTGTTCATCGCGCTAAATGTAGATAATATCCTAATCATTTGGAATGATATAAGGATGATAATAAGTGTTTTATAGACTGGCTATTCCATACCTTGAGATATGATCTCAAGAATACCTCTTAGATCTTAGTTCTGAAGTTGTTCAGAATCAAAGAAAAGAGGGTATTGGGACTGTCACATTTGTAGTACACCTTGGACATATTCCATTCTTGGAAATTCCAAGAAAGGCTTCCTTCCCTTGAGATTTGGTACTGACCTATCAAAAGGGATAGCACCTCAATGAGTTGAGGAAGTGAATGCTAAAACTGCTTGCACTTGTAAATCAGTTACGAGAAGCTAAGTGTATGCTTGATGTGTACAAAAGCCAGATATCTGCCATGCAGTGGGAGTAGTAAACTGTTACTAATCCTTCTATAGAGATAGAACACTTGATTGCAGTAATAACAATATCTTCAAGAAATTAAGATTTTTAGATGGAAATCTAAAAGGTCTTAACTGCGAATACCTTGAGAGATAGTGATCTCCCGGAATAAGGGTATTCTGATAAGGATTATGGAAATACTGGTTATAATAATTGAGCAATAGTGTCAAGGACACTATAATTGCTTTATCAAGATTGAGTATTGGTTGCATAAGATGCAACATTCGCATTGGATGCGAGCCCTGTTACCTAGGGATATGCAAGTGCCGTAAAAGGACTTGGCATAGTCTTTTGGGAACAGAGTGACTGATCAGCTTACCTAGCTATTTCTAAATAGCCTATGATTGTCACATGAGTGTGGGTTTAAATAATTAGCCCATTAATGGCTCTTTGGGCTAGTGGGAGATTGTTGGACATGTGAGCCCACGGCGAGCCATTATGCAATAAATGTTATTGCAAATATCATTTCCTGATCTGAAATGAAGAATAAATAATTTGCATAATAGGTCCCTCTGTACAATTAGGGTTATGTACCATGGGTATCTTAATGATCATACAACTGTTGATTCAATTATTGAATTCTAGAGGCTGGTGCTTGGATGAATATCTAAAGGGTTAGATTGAGGACTCATCAAGCACCGTCAAATGATTGTTAAGATGTGATCTCCAGCCTGAGTAGGAGATGGCAATCCTTTCTCACATAGGTTGATATCTGACCGACCTCTTGATGCAGGTCCTCTGCATATGAATAGAGATTCGGAGGTGTCAGATTAGTTAGGTCAAAGAGTTGACTTAACGAGATCGAGATAACCTAAGTCCTATGTTGAATGCTGTCACAGCATAGGCACGCATCCTCTGACCGGAGACAGATGTATTGCTATATGTCTGAGTATGCACATTTGACAGACCAATAGGTTGATGACCTAACCAAGGTCTATACACCGGCGCGTTGGTGTGCATATAAGGGCATATGAGTAATACGATCTCTCAAAGGGATCATACAGGTTCACTACTGAACCGGAAGACATGAGCTCACTCATGAGATATTGGGAAGAATCAAATTCCGTGCACGGTCGTCTTGCTTTGGAAGCTTGACTGAATTTGTAGGTTTGATATATACTTTTGGAAAGTATATGATCAAGACCTAGGTATGATATATGCTTTTGGAAAGTGTATGATCGATACCAAATCCCAATGATCAAATGAGAAACTTGGTGATCAAACCTTGACGAAGACAGTGTAAAATAGATCTTGATCTTCGGGTTGACCATGGGTCTTCCAGTATGCAGGATGTACAGGTATTGGGAATACCTGAGGGTGATGTGATCATAAACGATTGTATATCCATGACGCTTCCATTCCGAGGGAGTGATGAAACAGGTCTGGATTTTAGTGACTCCTTCCAGTAGAGAAGCAATCTGATCTTAGTCCAATTAATTGGACATTGATCTGAATGTTCAGATTCAATGAGAAGATTAGATTTGCGGTCTTGATTTAATCAAGCATCTATGGGAGGTTCGTACGATATGGATTTGAGATAATATCTCAATATCCAAGTCACTATACGTGGAATAATACAATCGCCCTGTCCTTATCTCCAAGTATCCGCGAAGAAAGTACATTATTCTTGAAAGGGTTCAAGAATAATTCTTTTGATGAAATATCCAAGCAAGGACTTGATGATTAAATGAGATTTAATTATCAAGCTTAAATATGAATATGATTCATATTGTGAAAATGATTATCTAAGATAATTAAATGGGATTTAATTATCAAGGATTAAGAGAATGTGGATAACACTATCCATGATATATGTGTGTTATAAATATGATTTATAATATACATATATAAGAGAGAGAATTTATGTAAATAGCATTTGTTAATTAAAAATGTGGATTGGATTCACATTTATTAATTAATTGGAAATGCAATTTACTAACTAGTTTGGGTTGTGAATGCGATTCACATATCTTCGATGGCATGATTAAAATATTCACAAATTAATTTGGAATTAATTTGGTGGATATTATTGCAATAATAGTTATTGCAATTTATTAAGAAGTAATAAGATAAAATAAAAGGAGACAAAATAACCCCCTATAATTTAGGGTGGTTTGTTGACTCCCTTTTTTTGTTGTCACATTATCTCTTAATTAGTTAAATTAAATTATGTTGATAATGTTGCAACATATTTTAATTAATATTGTTGGTTTTAACAAACAACAATCATAGCCATTGATTTAGCATGGATCAAGCATAGCCCTTGGATCCATGTGTCCCATGGATTGAGATCCATTGGATCTTAAACTAGTATAAAAGGAGGGCTAGGGTAGCCTTTCCAAGTTACAACATTCTTGAGTTGAAGAACTCTACTCTCTCTCTCTCTCATTCTCGTGGGGTCTCCTTAATATTCAAGTGGTCTTCCACTTTGTGTATTAGGAAGGAGATCATTTTTTCTACGCCTCGACGCTTGGATCTTCGTCAAAGGATTGCGGGAAGGACGCGACTCATCATCGTGCCCGCAAGCGCATTCTCCGTGGGTCGGACTTAAGATAGGAGGATCTCTACTTTGGGATCTCGCGATCACAACCACGCTTCAAGAGGTATTCCTTGTACTTTGTGGTTTGATGAAACGATCCGAGAAGTGTTCTCGTGATCATGTGGTTTCATCTTTAGTTTTAAAAAATTTTAATTTCCGCTGCATCTAGCGACTAGTGCGACTAGTCGCCCCGATCGCATACGATGCGATCGACACGCTTCCGTGATGCGCTTAAGGATTCACAATATCCTTCAAGAGGAAGACAGATATTCCCACTAGTTGTTACATTTTCGTGTGCTACTCCAAGAAAAAAGATTACGCCTCCTCACTATCTCCTCCATGAAGAGCTACGTGTAGAGTGCTTGTCCAAGATAAGCCATGGTGTAGAAGAATCGTGTGTGTGTGTGTGTTGTTAAATATTCCACTCAGACTAATCAAGACGACATGTGAACATAGTCTTTTGGGCTCAAAGAATTAAGTTACAAGGACATGAAAAGTCTTAACTCCAGTTCTTATAAGGTTACTCTGATATTAAGTAGGTTAAGATCCAATTAGCTCCATTCTTCAATTTTATTCCAGACTTAGTTTAAATGTCAATATTATCCAGAAAAATGCAATTGTAATAAATCTATACAAAATAATTTTTCTAGAGAGATTTTTTTAATTATATTTTAGAGGAAAAAGGTTAGTAAAATATATAGTTTAAATGCCAATATTATCCAGAAAAATGCAAATGCAATAAATCTATGCAAAACAATTTATCTAGAGATATTTTTTAATTATATTTTAGAAAAAAGGGTTAGTAAAATATATACAAGTATATACACGGATTATACAGATTTTTTTCTTTTAAGAAGATAACATTTTTTATTTTTTATTGTGTTTTTTGTTTTTTTTTGTGTTTTGTATTTTTTTATTAAGATAGAAAGTAACCAAAAAATATACACAATTGGTTTTTAAGCACTTATATACATATCCCAAAATAATCATTTTCTAAAAGTATGAGTTATGTCTAAAGTATATATACAATATATACGACACCCCCTATACTTAGCTCGAACTATGTCCACATAATGATCAAAGAGCTACAAAGGAAGATATAACTCGTGCAAGTAAAGAAAAGTGAATAGAACACTATACAACAATGACTCAAAGAATAAATAGAAGTCCGTGACCCTCCTATACATAGGATTAATTAATTCTAAGTATAGAAGACTATACAAGAGGGAAAAATCGAGGAAAAGAATTTGCAGGCTCAACGGCTCGTCTTTCTCCCTATCCTTAGGATAAAATAGCCTTAAGTATTGAATATCAACAAGTTGGGGGACAAACGAGAGATCATAAGAATAAAAACACAAAAGAGATGATATGAACAACATAAATCCCCCATACTTAGGGTAGAGTATCCCTAAGTATAAGCAACAACATGAGTGATGAATAGGACAAATATGACCAACACAAATCATTCTCCCCCTTTACTTAGTATAAAGCACATCTTAAGTATATCATATATACACATGGAAAGGGGTGAATGATAAAACGAAAGAAGAAAGAATGAAATGAAAGGATATACAAAAGGTAGTCAACTCATGTCTTAGACACAAAAGATGGAACCAAAGGATCATCATCTGATACCACAGATATACAATCAACGATAGACAAGAATGTATCATGATCTAGATATGGCTTCAGCAACTGTCCGTTCACAACAAATGAATGTGCGTCATATGATAACCCAGATATGACAATACTCCCATTGTCACGTACAACTCTCACAATGAATGGTCCTGACCATTTGCTTTTTAATTTTCCTAGAAATAACTTCATCTTAGCATCAAATAACCAAAATTTATGATCATGGGAGAAAGTCATCCTTCGAATGTGTTTATCATGACAACGCTTGACTTTCTCCTTATACATGAGTGAGTTATCATATGCAGAGTCACGACATTCCAGTAACATATTCAAATCCAACTTCATGTTCTTTCCTGCCTTCTCATAAAAAAGATTGCATCTTCGGAGTGCCCATAAAGATTTGTGAATTAATTCCACTGGCAGGTGGCAAGGCTTTCCATAAACCAATGTGTAGGGAGGCATACCCAAAGAAGACTTGTACTCCGTCTGATAAGCCCATAGAATTGAATCAAGCATCTAGGACCAGTTTTTCCTATCTGGACGTACAAGTTTTTGAAATATCATCTTGATCTCCCTATTTGAAATTTCTACCAAGCCATTAGTCTGGGGATGGTAAGGAGACACACCTTTATGCTCAATGGCGCACTCCTTCATAAGATTCGTTACTTATCTACTAATGAAATGGATTCCTCAATCAGAAATCAGTATTTTGGGAATCCCAAACGACGTAATAATACAATCCTTTAGAGAGGAACACACTGTACGACTATCTGCAGCTCAGGTGGGGATAGCCTCCACCCATCGACTAACATAATCCACGACGAGTAGGATGTACTGAAATCCCCGACTAACAAGAAATGGGCCCATGAAGTCTATGCCCCAAGTACCAAAAACATCCAAAATCCATATGTATCTTAGGGACATGGTATCTTTGGAACCAATGGTTCCTCCCATTTTCTGACAATGAGTACAACCTCGAATATATTCTGCAGTATCCTTAAACAATGTGGACCACCATAGGCCACTTTGTAAAACCTTTGTTGCCATGCATTTCCCCAAATGGCCCACCAGATTCTAGTTTGTGACAGTGCCCATGTACACTGGTGTGTTCCTCCCGAGGAATGCACCTTCTCCAGATACAATGCACACCCATGATAAAAAAAATAAAGGAAAAACAATGTAGGTGTGTTCATTCCCTGCACTATTACAATAACATCCTCTAAAATACCTCTTGGCCTCTTAATCAATCTATCAGCGAACTGAAGGATCATCCTATAAGTTTAAGAGGCTCTAACCCACATTCAGTTAGTAAAGAGGATGGCATGAGATTAATGGAGGACCTTTTATCGAGAAGAGTATGATCAAAGATATAACAACGGATGTGAGGTGCTCCCTTGTATTTCTTTTTTGGGTGGGAGACTGCTGATGGCATGAACGGTGGACATGGTCAAGATGTGTTTTTCCATTTGCTTTTGTCTGTTCTGACTTGATTGACACTTTTGTGACATGCCGCTTTCATTTCCTTTTAATTGCAGGAATGTATTACATGACCTTGAGGAGTAGCATCTCTAAAAAGATGTTCTGTAAGATCTCAACCACTCTAGGATCAGATAGGTTGTTTTTTTATTTTGGATTTTTTAGATTTAAGTGCAGAAGGAAATGGCACAAAACTAGAAGAGATATTCAAATGTTCATTTCCATTATTCAAAGTGGAATCTTCATGTACATTAGGTCAACAATAATCAGTTTGTACAATGTTGTCCAAAATGTGTAAATGAAAAACAAAATCTAAAACAGAACGGTATGTTGATGCGGTGAAGAAGAATCCACGATTGGTAAATTCTCCCTTGTTGTCGGTGATTTGCATTTGCCTTGTGATGGTGAAGGTGGTGGTGAAGGTGGTAAAACTCCAGACTTGGGTGTTGCTACACCGGGCCTCTCGCCTGCTGGTGAAGGACATGGTGCGGAAGATGATGCTCTCTTAGTGGTTCAAACTCCCAACCCTAACTGGTGCGTAGACGACTACAATATCCCACCGCTCCTGAGATGAATGACATCATATAAACATGTAAAATCAAGGGCCATGCCTGTCTCAGGTGTGGGTGGGCTATTGGCTACATGCTCCTTCCATCTGAAATTATTGGGATTGGCTTCAACTTGAGCTGGGATCAGTGTCTTTGTGGTGGTCAGGTCGTCTATCCGCAGAGTTAGTTCATTCATGTTTTTCATGAGTAGTACAGGTTGGTCCGGTGCTGGGTTCACTTAAGGGGCCTCAAGGTGCTCAATGGCTGGCTATCGTTGAGACTATTAGTGTAGAGGTTGTTGGTAACCATACAAATTCTGATATTGAGGAGGAGGATGATGTGGATACTATCCATAAAATGCAGTCTGTTGTTGGTTAGGATGAGGAAATATACATACCGTTGTTGTGGCTGGCCTTGTCTCCAGTTTTGGAATTGTGGTGGCGATTGATACTGATATTGAGGCCAGAATTGCTGGTGCTGGTACTTTTCTTGTCTGCCACCATGAAACTGGTGGGCAGGTCTCTGACCCTGTTATGAATCCAACTGGTCTTACCCTAATAGACGGGGTTGGTTTCGCTCACAGTGGAATCAGATGTTGTTCACCTTTTGAATGATAGGTGGAGGTGGAGACTGATGCTCAGGAATGCAGGCTACTTATTTGTACAGAATTATCTATTATGAATGCTGTTGAACCTAATCAGGGATCTACATGTAGTAGACGTGTTGAACTGTGGATGGACCCCTGCTACTCTGTTGGGTGGAAGAAGTCTACTCCCCAGTAGAGGTATCGGCTGCTGCACTCCCACTATGGACTGCACTGATCGTACTCACTAGAAGCTCCAGGTGTCTTTTTATCTCATCCAGCTTGTTGATGAGCCGAAAAACCTCGATCAATCCGGATCTAATAAAAATCACATGCGGGTCGTTGCGACCCGGATCGAGAGATAAATCAGCTCAACAAGAAAAAGAGAAACATACCATCAATCAAGCAAATAAGACAAGAAAATAAAAAATAGTGGCCCTGGCTATGAGATTATCCTGGTGTAGCACCCAGGGTCGGACTCAGGGAGCACTAGTTGGCCTTGCGACCTACGAAGTAGTCAAAAATGAAATGAAGAAGAAACAAGTATTTTTGGTGGTTTTTAATTATTTTTATATTTTTTGGATTTTTAACAAGGGAGGAAAATAATAAAAGGCAAGAAACAAGCGTACTCAAGGAATTATTCAAACACTCTAAAATGCTCCAAAAATTCCAACAAAAATATTTTTATGTTTTTAGGTTTTTTACTATTTTGGTGAGTTTTTGAGATTTTTATGATTTTTATAGAATTTTCTAAAAATGAAAGAAGGCCAAAACAAGCGGCTGATGTCCAGTCAGGCGTCAAAGACCAATTTTAAATATCAAATGGTCCTGTAAAAGCCTGGAAGTATTTTTATGAAATATAGAAATAATGAAGAAAATTCAGGAAAAGAGTTTATTATTTTTGGAGTTTTCTATGATTTTTTAGAATTTTTATGATTTTTTAAGTTTTTTTTATTTTTTAAGGTTTTTGAATGTCCAAAAATAGCCAAAATGGCACAGAAAATCAAACACCATAAAATTAATAAATCCTAATTTTTTTAGAATTTTTAGAAGAGTTTTAATATTTTTTATAGTTTTCTAATCTGGACAGATAAAAAAACAACGATTTTTAAATTTTTAAAAATAATAAAAAGCCTAAAAAATGTACCCAAAAATTAGGGAAAAATTTACACAGTGGCAGGAGCCACATATCCAATTTTCACGCAGTTTGGGTTAAATTTGATATTTTATTTAAATCCAACAAAGGCTCAGAGTTCACAGGGACCTAAATGTAACAAAAACTAAGTCCAAGGGCCAATCATTAACACGGCATAAAATCCCAGGGCCCAACGTGCAAAAAGTCCAATAAAACACTCGTAGAGCATGTGGACCAGGCACGAAAGGACTGAAATGTAAATCCTATTTCTAAAAGATCAAACCATAAAGCATAAGAAGCACGGGATCTATATTGCAAAATTTCCAGGTTTCACGTGTCGATGCACGTGGCATACACAAACAAGGACTATAATGCAATTAAACTAAACATAAAGGTCCAGACTGCAATTATCCAAAAATAAAAACAACTCTATCTGATATTTACATGACTAATTAATAAAAACAAAAAGGGAAGGGCCCTATGGGTAAATTACCCCTTATTATCCGAAGGACGGGGGCGTGCCACGTGGCTGATCTGACGCTCTGGATCAAGGGAACCTCTCGCTGGATCTGACGGCTGGGATCAAGCCCTAGAAGGATCGACGGTCGGTGCAACTCCTCAGATGGACGGGTGGGAGAACGTCTGGAGCAACGGGCTGATCCAACGGCTGCGGAGGATCCTCGAAGAACAAGGCTCCGACAAACTTCTCCGGAGCACCACGGGTGCGCGGGACCTCCTCGGGGGCTGCAAAGATGTGGAACGGACTCGTCACGACCTCCCGCAGATGGTGGGCTCCTCCGATGACGCTGGGAAGCTCCGAGGAGCTCCGACGAGGCAGGCGGAGCTGGGCCTCTGTGCTCGAACGTCGGACCTCCAGATGAGGCCCCTTCGACCTACAAAATGGCACTAGAGGAATCCTGGGTCGAGGGTAAACTGTCTCGACCCGGTTAGAGGTGGCGAAGGTGACTGGATGAGGCGCGGCGAGGACCTCCAGCGAGGCGAAGGCAAAGGAGGTCGAGCCTTGACTCCGTGGCGAGCCAAGGTAGGCGAGTAAGCGAAGAAGATGGAGAGGGGTCTCGTGAGTGTGATGGTCGGGTCAGATGAATGAAACGATGAACGTTCGCGTGAGTAATTGATCGGAGATGATGACGGGTGGATTTGGGCGAAATCGGAAATTAAGGGAAACCAGAAGGAATCAGGTTTACCTAGTGAAGGATATCGACTGTGGACGAGCTCACAGAGCTCTGGTCGTCGCCTTGAGGGTCGTCGGAGGCCCGAGGCTCGGGCGCGGTGCACTGCAGCGAGATGTCGCCGGATCAGTGATGGGAAGCTCCTCCTCCTCTCTGCAATACACCAATCCAGCGCTGTCACTCGAGGGAATCAGGTGGAGGTCCTGGGTGGAAGAAGCAACGCCAAAGATGGCATGAAATGCGCGGTGGAGCAGGGTTTATATAGTGCTAGGGGTCTGAGAAGAATGGGGTCGGGCGAGGTGGTCGGAGCTCAGATCCCTAGGTAGATCCCCGAGCGAGGGTCTCGGATCTACAGGGAATACAAGGAGCCCGGGGTTTGAGGAAGTGGGTGGCGAATCGTGCGAGGAAAAATGGAAGAAGTCGGGTCAGGCCCGCAGATCCGCTAGAAATAGGTCCGCGGGGGAGAGTTGACCGGGGTCAACAATCTCCCGTGGACCAATCAAATTATTCCATTTTTAAATTCTTTAGAAATTCATTTAAAAATAATAAATGACTTATTTTCGAAAAACTCAAAACATGAAAAATGTTAATTTATTTTCAAATTATTTTTTAATGATTTTTATTTATTTTTTTGAAATATAATCTAGGTATTTACAAAATGTTATTATTATATACAAGTATATACGTATGTATTTTTTATTTTTGATTTTAATTATTTATTTTTATACAATTTATTCCAATTTTATATTTTATTTATTTATAGAATAAAATTTGGAATAATAAGGTATTTTTATTTTATTTTTATTAATTATTTACAAGGAAAAATAAATACTATTATATACATATATACATGGTATATATACAAGGTGGATTTGATTTTTATTTTGTTTTCTTTTTATTTTATTTTTATTTTTATGATTTTTATTTTATTTATTTACTCTATGGACTATGGAGTATGTACATATTTTTATTTGATTTTAATTATTTATCTACAAGGGAAAGTAAATAGATATGTGGTTCTATGTACATGTGGTCTATATACAGTGATGAAAGTTATTTTTATTTATTTTTATTTTTGTTTGTTTTCCCATTTTTATTTTGATTTTATGTTTACAAATATATACAAATTCACCAAAATGCAATTTTATTTTATTTAGAGGAAAATATTTTTATTTATGTACAGGTATCTATACAGACATGAGCTTCCCTATCTCTCTCTACTTGGTTTTTTTATGCGGTCAGGCCCATGCTGAGCCCTCCCTTGGGATTAGGTCGCTCAATATTTATTCTAAATATATCCCTCTTTTTCTTTTATTTCTTTATTATTTTATTTATGCACAAAAACATGCTATTTATCCATTTTTACACAATGCATTCTGAATGGTAATTATTGCTATTTACAACTATTTACATGTGTTTTGCATAGGTTTTGTAGCTAAAATAAAAGAATAAAGAGTGATGAATGGGTATTCATCACTTGTCCAGGTTCTTTGTCCTTTGTTCGATCACTTGAAGCTTCTCAAGCTTCTTGGACCATTTCTCATTTATGTACACTTTGGATATGTGGTTTCTAATGATGGTCAGGTTAGAGATGTCCACCCTATCCACTTCGTGTGATGGTGCCATATTGACAACCTTGTGGGGGGTATTGAAGGGGAGGTGACAACTACTATAGTTAAGTATGCAAATAATCCAAGGTCGTTGTGACCCGAATCACTAGGCACGATCACTGAGAAGAAAAAAACACTTCAAAGAGAAATCAAGCAATCAAAGAATGTACGCGGTTCGCTATTTTTTTACCTAGTATAGCCACCAGAGTTGAACAAAAGGAGCACAATTGAAGAACTCAGAAGTCAAATTTTGAACATAAAATAATTTTTATTGGTTTTTAATTTTTTAAAATTTTAATTTTTGATCAAGGGCAAGCAAGCAGAAACACTCAACACACACAATACTCTTTTTGGAATTTTTAAACAGATCAAAAATGTTCAAAAAAAATTAATTAAAAATATTTTTGTGTTTTCTAGTTTTTAAAGTGTTTTTGATAATTTTTTTTATAGATTTTCTAATATTTTTGTGATTTTATAAAAATAAGACAAGGCTTAAGACTCCAAACAATGCACAACTAGAACGAAATTATAAATTAAAATTACGTAAAATGCCCCCAAGTTCCTGGTTAGCAATTTTATGATAAAATAGAAGTATAAAGCTACAAATAGAAGCTGAAATCACATTTTTTATTTTTCTTTGATTTTATATGATTTTTATAAGATTTTGATGGTTTTGATATTTTTAGGGTTTTTATAACGAGTTTTCAAACAAAATTAAAACCGATGATAAAACATAAAACAAGGCACATATAAGAACTTTTATAGAATTTTTAGAGCATTTTTCAAATTTTTATAAATTTTCTAGGTAAATAGGGTTATTTTTGGTGGTTTTTGAATTTCAAAAATAGAAAATGCAATTAAATCAATCCAAGAAAATCACAATATAAACTACACACTAGCCGTGGTTAATATTAATTTTTAGGTAATTTAAAATTAATTTAATACTTATTAAGTCCAATACAAAGCATGCAATTAGTCATAGTTCATAGGGACCTATCACAAATACTTTGAGTTTCTGGACCAAAGAATAACACAATATAAAAGCTCAGAGTTCAATATGCAAATATCCCAATCAATACATATACATGCTCAATATACGACACACAGAGGTATAAATTCAATATCTAAAAACTTAACACTCAAGCAGTAACACCATAAAAGTTCAGAACATAATGTGCAAATAACCCAAAACTCACATGAGCATACACGTGATTCATACTCGGAGGGACTAAAATGCAAATAACAAAAACTATGAGGTTTATACTGTAAATGTACATAACTACAACATTTATTTAATAGACTGAAGAAGAATAGCGAAACACGCAAGGGAAAATATATAATATACCCTGAGGGGCATGTGGCACACGTAGGGGCAACGGTGACATATGGCTCTGATCATTCCCTGCTCCGCATCTGACGACTCAAAATCTGTCGGGTGCATGCGTGTCAGATACGCCAGGGGGTCCTGATCTAACGACCCAAAGGCTTCATGGTCGGGCAAGTGTGATGTAATCTGGTAGAGGGAGAGCTCATCCAATGGTGGGAAGAAGGTCTACAATAACTCGCCTAAGGCGAACTTCAATCGAGCTAGGGAAGAGATCCGTGGGCCCGATGAAGGGTCTGGAAGCTCTAGCAGTGTCGTGGAAGGGTTCCACGTACGGTAGACGGCAGCCAGATGAGTGCGGTGGTGAAGCTCCTTCTTGTGCTGCTCCGCGAGAGCAACTGAGGGTCCAGAGTGGTTTCAAGTGCATGCTAGTACCTGCAAAGGGTCCTATTCTCGGAGACGAAGCTCAGAGCAAAAGAACTAGGGAACGTGGTGGTATGCGAGTTCGATCTCCTGCGTAAGCAGGGGAGGAAGACCTGGGCCTAATCTCGACCGGATGGAGGAGCGTTAGTAGGATCAAGTTGCATGGGAAGATGCGTGGTGAGTTGAGGGTTTGATCGGAATGGATGAGAGTGGGTAGCGGGGCTCCGACTAGATGGTTGGAGCAGAGGTTGTGGTAACGACGTGAAATGGAAAGATACGAAGTGAGACAAAAATGCGAGGGGTGAGGGAGCTACCTGAGGAATATGATGAGTTTAGCACTTTCAGCGAAGCGGAGGAGGGGGGTTATGGCCTCAACTTGGGTGTGGCTAGCCGAGGAGGCTTCTCATGGCGACTCTCCAGCGTCGTTACAAGCTTCATTCAAGCGGACCGCCAAACGATGCTCCAAGGGCACCTCTGGGAAGCTGTCACCTACCTGAAGGAGGATAGTGGTCTGTGGTGGTGTGAGGAATGAGCTCCCAAGCACGGGAGGCGGAAGAGGCATTTTATAGGCATGGCCAAGGGTCTATAAAGATCGACGAAGAGCTCAAAACCCTAGGAAGATCCGTCTGCGCCTAGGGATCCGTGAGGGACCTAGATGTTCGGAGCATAATCGGGCATAGAGATTGAGTCGAATAGAGATCGTGTATGTTCGAGAAAATGGGGAGAAAGGGACTCTGATGATCAGAATCGAGTCGACTCGGCTGAGGAAAAGGCATTGACTGCGGTCAACATTCCAATGTGGACCAATGAGAATTCAGGATTTACATAAATAAAATGAAATTGAATATAAAATAATAAATTATTTTAAATTAAAAAGTGTATAAAATGAAAAATATTTATTATTTTATAAATTATTTTCTGTGATTTTTAATTATTTTTATGAAAAATTTAACAATATATATAATATATAGTATTATATGCAGGTATGATATACCTATTATTGCGTACAAGTATTTTTATTTTGTTATTTTTACAAAAATAATTTTATTCTGTATTTATTTATTTACAACAAGATTTGAGGAGCACAAAATAAATTTTATTTTATTTTTATAAACTATTTTACGGTGTAAAATAAATAGTAGTTGTAGTGTACATATTTGTATTTTGTACAAAGGGGCTAATGATTTTATTTTTGTTTATTTTTCTTATTTTTATTACATTTTTATATTATTTATAATGCTATATATAAGGCTGTAGAAGAATAGTATAATTTTATTTTATCAGAAATAAATAGATAAATAATATGTACAAGTATATGTGATATGTACAATGCAAAGTGAACCCTATCTCTCTCTACTTATTTTCTTTTGCGGTCAGGTCAAGTTTTGATTGGGTCACTCTATATTTATTCTAAATACATCATTCTTTTTCTTTTCTCTTTATTCTTTTATTTTACACAAATTAGGTATTAATTATGCATTATTAACAAAGGCATGTAAAATGCTAAGTTATTGTATTTACAAATAATTACAGATGTTTTTTCTAGAAAGAAGATCTAAAATAAAAGAATAAAGAATGAGAATCATTGATTCATCACTTAGCCACAGGTTCTATCACAGGGTCTTTTCCCCATTCCCACCTCCAGGTAGGGTTGGCTATTGAGTCACGGCTCGATGAGCCAGGCTTGGGCTCAGCTCGATAAGGGATTGTGAGCCTGGCTCATTAGGCTATTGAGTCAAGTCCAAGCTAGATTTTTTGGCTCGATAGCTTAACGAGCCGAGCCTCGCTTAGCTTGATAACTCAATAAGGGGCTCGATAAGGAATATATATGCATATAATATTCATATATTTGTATATAATACACATAAATCCCTTTACAATTTTTCCTTCACTAACTTTGTCTCTCCCACGAGTCAGGAATCACGACCCAATTCTCAAAATCCCATTCATGCCCACACATTTTCTCCCCGTCCACGTATTTGAAAATTACTATTTTTTTCTTTTTTAGATTATAATTAAGCTTTTGTATACCACTTGGATTGTGATCTACTGGTAAGGAACACAGTTATCGTAATAGTAGGTCGTAGGTTCAAATCTGTGCAAAACATTTTTCCACGAAAAAGTACTCATCTGGGCTTGAATGAGCCCAAGCTCGAGCCCATGCCTGGTTGGGCTTATCAATTTCGAGCCTGAGCCAAGGTCCGGGTCAGATCATTGGGCTCGATAGCCATCCTTACCTCCACAGTTTCTATTATCCTTCTCTCTTCTATCTTGTTTGTCCTGTTTCAGCTTGAAAATCATATCTCTCAATGCAGTTTGAAAGTCACCTTGCTCTATTAACTGGGCTTGAATAGACAGAATGGAGGCTAACATGGTGTTGTTGATCTCATTCTACTTGACATGGTTCCCTTTTCCCTTGGTGGCATCAAGTGTCCGGCGTCTGACTCTGAAAATGTGGAAGACACAGATTGCGCGGAATGATCTCTAGCACTAGCAATCAAACACATACAAAACTTCAATTCACTAACTCAATGCACTGTACCGTGAAGGTTCGGTTAAGTATCGTGCCAATTTTTAGAGTTTGGTGAGAATACAATATTGAAAAGTGTTAACGAGTTGTTAGGTGTCTATCTTTCTCTACAGACTATCCCGATTCATATGACTAGTTGCACCCACTTTTAACTAGTATAGGAGTAAGTACAGACAATAAAAATATGGCTTCCCATTTACTTGAGGATGGAGCCCTACATAGAGTCCTCTAAACTTTCCACTTTGTTAAGGAAATTTAGACCGTTTACCGGCTACCTGCATTTCCTTACTGAAAAGTGGCTAATCATTTTTGGAGAACTAGTAGACTATTTGAAAATTCAGCCATGGCTCTATCCTAGTGTCGTCCCTCTCTCACTTTGCAATTAAATCAAACAATGAGGGGGTTACTCTCCCCAAAACAAGAAATTTTCTTTTACATATATTTTTGGGTCGATGGGGTTACTCTCCCCAAAACAAGAAATTTTCTTTTACGTATATTTTTGGGTCGATTTTTCTTTAGCAATCCTAGTTTTTTGTTTTGAATATTTTCAATAAACTGCCTACCGAGTGTCCAATTTCCTTTTTAAATTATGTGAATGAAAATAAGGGAGGAAATTGGAAAATCTAGTGCACGATTAAACGCAATGATGCATGCCGGGTTAGAGATGCGTACCTTGTGGCTAGAACTATGCATGGAAGATGATCCAAGCAGAATTTAAATACATAAAAATAAACTAACCTATATGATGCAAGTGAATTGTCCTAACAATAGCTTCTATTAATGGTCAAGAACTAGTTAAATTCATCTAAGTCCAATTACGCTATATTCTATAGGTACAAAATTTACTGTTTAGGGTTTTTGGATCGAAATAATTTCCTAGATCAAGAAAATTAATTGAAGCAATCATTAGGGGCTTAGCATGAAAACTTTGTGAAACAAATAAAAATAAAGCAATGAAAACAAAATCGATGAGGTCCCCCAAATGCACTAGCACTTGTCAAACAGACCTCGCAAACAAGGTGTATAGTTTCCTTTTTTCAAGACTTTTGAATAAATAGAATGCTAAAATAAATAAAAAAACTATATATGCTCTAATTGTTGGTCTCTTTCAAAATTTTCCTCCTCCTGCGCTCTCCTGCAACTTGATGAAGAAACAAGTCGCATCCGCTACACTAGAGTGCATCGGCGCTCCTAAGAAAGTCGCTCTAGCTCGTTGGACCCTCGCAAGAAAAAGGATAGAAAGAATGGATAAGAGACAAAAGTAAAAAAAATATAAGAAAGAGAAAAATGAATTAGACACTGTGAATATGAACAATGAATAGGAGTAGAAAATATAAACAGAAACGTACAATCAGGAATAACCGGTCAAATGAAAAACCTAACTACACTCATCATGCATCTTCGACAATGGTGCCATTTTGTTGGTCATGATTTTTCAAATTTTTGAATAATTGAAATAAATGTGTCATCGCAATCCAAATAATCGCTCAATAAAAAAAATTTATTTCTTCTCAAGCCAATATTACAAAAATGTAGCAAGAGAATTTTTCTATTTAATTTACTTCTATAACAATGTGATCGAACTCACGGAGGCTACAAATCTCAAAGGTTATTCAAATAATTTAAAAATCAATTAAAATAAAGAGGAAATTCAAATACAAACTATCTTGGGTTTTTATGAGATTTTTGTCTTTTATTTTTTTATTGTTTTATTGTTTTATTTTCTGATTCTAAATTTTTATTGGTTATTAGTTTTGAAAAATTTTAATTTTAAAAAATAATTAATTTTTCAGTGCAAATTTCATGAAGAAATGCAACTCCTTTTTTAGTATAGAAAAAATGATCAAAAATGTCAAAAAAAAGTTTTCGTGTTTTATACTTTTAAGAATAATTGGTGTTTTTACAAAGATTTTTCAAGTTTTTATGAATTTTATAAAAATAAAAAATGAAAATAATGTCAAATAGTGAGCGAGTAGGGATATGTTGCAAGTTAAAAATGTTAAATAAACTCAAGAATGTTTGGATTTATTTTTCCTAAAAACAATAGAGAATTATCTACAAACATGAAGTGAAATCTCAATTGTTGGGATTTTCTACAACTTTTATGTTTTTTAAAAGACTTCTAATATTTTCCAAAATTTTAGGGTTTTAAAAATATTTAATGCACGGAATTTATACATGAAATAATTACACAAAAGAAAATTATTCTAATTTTTTGGAATTTTTGATACAATATTCAAATTTTTATGAATATTCTAATTTCAAAAAGTGAAAATACAATGTTTTTAATATTTAAATAATGTCAATTGGAAATAAAATGCAATTAGAAAATTATACTATGAAGAGACATGAATCATGAGCATAACATGATTTTTCTAGAATATATTGACCAATAAAAATATTTATTTTGATGATAGAAGCATGCAAAACAATCTGGAAAGCATGGACTGAATAACAATTATTCAAGATTTTTCCGTTAAAATACAATAATAAATAAACTTCAGGAAAAATTCCTCAATTTACCTAATGAAGAGTGTATGTTGCACATGCTAGGCTCTGACATGATTTTATTGCAATTATGGAAATATCGAGGGACTAATTTGATATTTGCCCAAAATATAATAAGTTTTTAAATGTGGGCTTCGTTCTTTTTTTCCTTAAAACAAAAGGGCGGCGTTGACAGTGGTTGTTCTCCTTTCTTCTCCGAGCGACAGAGATGGTGATCGTGTAGCGATGGAGCTCTATAGGTGTTGCGAGGCAGTCAGCAGTGCGGGCTTGCAGACCTAGAGGTGATTCGGCCTAAGGAAGAGGAGGGTGACATACACCCTCTGTTCACGAGCATTGGCAGAGATTCACAGCTTGAGTCAACGGTGAGGGAAATATGTGGAGGTGAAGGGGGAGTGGCGATGGCATGCACGAAAGGAGGTCGGGTTATGGCGATGGAGTAGGGTTGCTATGGTGATGAGACTCCGGGAGGTAGCGAGCGACGGGGGTGGCTTGGAGCTGCGGTGGTCGACGATGGTGATGGGTGCGAATCCAAGAGCGTTGACGATGTCGCCCACGAAAAATATATTTTTTATTTTTCTATAGAACAATGACTGATTTTTTTGTAATTTTTTAAAATCATTTGTACCTGCAATAAAATAGGATAAAAACTGACTCGAGCAGGATGGCTCGATTAAAAATTTATTGATAGAAAATGTGAATGGAAAAGCGGATCCGGTGAGCTGGACGGATGGATCCGGATCTTCGGTCATCGTGTATGGCCAGAGGTGAGTGTTTGCGTAAGGTAGAACATGAACGTGTAGGGATTAAGATGTGGATGTGAGATCGGATCAAAATCGAGTTGCGATGAATAATGATTAATGATTAACTACGACTAAAACTTTAACAACGAAATGACCGTGAAATTGGAATATCAAATTGTACTACGATTAATCTAGATAAAATATAAAATTCAAATATTTAGATCTCACCAAATTGGAGTAAATGAACATCGTAATGGCCTCAACGAAGATTGCCTCGCTTTCACCAGATGGCTCGGAGGCTAGGCACCTTTCTACCACAAGATAGCTCTTGGAAATTAGGCTCCTCTCACCAAAGGATTGATCAAGTTGGAATGAGGGAGGATGACTCAAATAAATAGAAAAAATGAATCTTAATTTCAAAATTTGAATGGAGAGAAAAAGAAAGAAGGTTGTTAATGGTGGAATTAATAAAATAATTTTCGAAATTATTGAAATAATAAAAAATATCAACAACTTACTGAGCCATCTTATTGGTGGGTTAATTAAGGAATTAATTAAATTATATACATATGACATATTATTTACATAAATAATCAATTAAATAAATTATTTTTAATACTTTATTAATTTAAATAATAAATGTTAATTATTTAATTTTTTTAGTGTGGCCATTTAAGAAAATTAATTATATACATATAATATATACATACGGTACATTATATACATAGTTGAATAAGGGGATTATGTTATTTTATGTTTCAAACATTTTATGTTTTTATTTTTTAAAATAATTCTTAAAAAAATTACAATTATTTAAAAATACACTATATATAAAAATAAATATAGATAAATATATACAATAAATAACTGATAAAATTGCAAAAACCATCTCAAAAAACTGCCATTCAAATCGTAACTCCAAAAATTATGAAACCATTGCCATTTTAAAGATGATTTAATTTAGAATATGATGGAAGTGAGTTTGGTTCAATTTAAGTTCATATGAAGCCGAAATTGGTCTATCAATTATCGTTTTACAGTTTTTTGAATATGGTTACTTTTATTCTATACATGATTTTATTTTGCAATTATTTTTTTATTTAGAGAACGTTTTTGTTTACAATTCCCATTAAGAAATTTATTTAATTTAAGGTAATTTTATGTACAAATAAAATAATGTAAGTTTTATACAAAGAATAAATAAAGATTGAAAAGTATTTACAAATGTTTTTATATTTTCTGATTAAAGACCCTATCTCCTCCTACTATATTCCTAGTCGATTAGGTCAAGTCTTGACCTTCTCTCAGGGTTCTAGTCATCATGTATCTATCGCACATATAGTCTTTTATTTTCTTTATTTTTCCTTTAATTATTTTTTTATTTAACTTTGGTTAAATAATAAATGAATATAGATGATGAAATGCATATTCATCAAGTGTGTAAAAATAGAAAAAAATTGTAAAATGCATGTATACTTGTATAGTATATTGTATAATTTGTATAATACTTGTATAAATTTGTAAAATTCTTGTAGATAATACTTTTGTAAAATTTGTTGTAAAATAGGAGGTATACTAGATAAAAAAATGGCTTCTTATTTATTCTTGCATATAATCCTTGCATTCAAAAAAATGTGTCTTGTACTTCATTTATCTCTATAGCTTATCATGTGTATTTAATCTGCATATATAGCATATGTAAAGTGAAAAGTTAGTGGGTTCTGAACCAAGTTATAAATAGAAGTTGAGGAAGGATTTGATTTTAAATTAATCTACCTAATTTCATAGGAACCTTATAGGAGCTAGAGTTAAGATATTTCAAGTCGAGTGACTTAATTCTTTGAGTATGCAAATCTATGTTCACATATCATCTTAATTGGTATATGTAGAATATTTCGTACAGACGTATGATTCTTTTAGATAGTGACCTAACTTGGACATGCACCTTGCATGTAGCTCTTCATTGATGAGGCAGTGAGCATGTATAATTATTTAGCTTGGAGTAGCATCTCAACCTAGTCTAGTGCGTCGACATCTAATGATGGGATGCTGTGGGTTGGAATAACGCTACAAAAGAGGGATAGTCTACTAGCTCAAGAAGAAAAACTTCTGATTTACATGCTGCACCTTGTATATAGTTCAAAAAAAGAGTAAAAAAGATAAAAAAGGAGAGAACTCCAAAAAAAATTGGACATGCCTGATTAAAAATAAAATGCATCGGAGTGTCTTATTTGCAAGGCATATGTTTCAAAGCCTAATACCAAGGAAGCCTGCAGCTGAAGACTTGTCTACACTGATCAAGCTCCATGAATATGTGACTACACTGGTCACAATCCATTCTCTTCTCTACCCCCTCTTCTTAAGCTAGCTGCACTTGAACTTAGAAGGGAATACCCCACTCCTCGAGGAAAGAGTTGCTAGACTTGGGAATTAGAGTTACCTTGCTAGAGGAGGCTGCTTCTTAGTCATTTATGATATGCAAAGGTATATTTCACTAACACGGTACAAATAAGATTCATAGTCATTAGGATTTTCGTATGAGGATTAGCTCTGACCTGACTGTTGAGGCGACCTGAATAGAGACTTGTGGAACTCAAAGGTTGTTAGGTCTTAAATTCAGATCCCAATAAGGTTCTGCCACATAATTAATCCAAAGTTGAGTCGAGCTCCATTTTCACCTTTTGTTTTTGAGCTTGATATGAAACCCAAAATCATTTCACTTTTGCATTTCATTTTAGTTGCTCTGGAACGAGCAAGGTTTAAGTATAGGGGGTGACGAATATGCAATTCATCACTTTAAAAGTTGGAAATGGATCTTTGTTCCTATGAAATTTGTTGCATATTTCGATTTTGTTATGCATTATTCACATTCATGCATTTAGAAT
The DNA here is from genome assembly GCA_037367405.1 of Ottelia alismoides. Lineage (NCBI taxonomy): Eukaryota > Viridiplantae > Streptophyta > Magnoliopsida > Alismatales > Hydrocharitaceae > Ottelia > Ottelia alismoides. The sequence goes on along the minus strand of JAZKJV010008062.1, from coordinate 609,818 downwards.
TAATGTTCACATTTTAGTACACATATTTGCATTAAATAAGGATCCAAATTCACTTGTACGTATTCACCTGTATATTAGCTAACTTCACCTATTTTTATTTAATTTATACTAAATCTAAATCCAATAAAATCACTCTATAGTGTATATATTACTAACACTCACAAAGGAAAAATATCAAAAAATACTAACTTATAAGAATGACCACTAAATTCCAAAATTTAATTTGAGATGAAGGACCTTAAAATGTGCATATCTCTCTCATATAGTGCCTGATTTAGGTCTACTCACTTTTAAGTAATGTACATTCAAAGACCTTCAAAACAAGACCATTTCATAAAAATCGGAGTTCGTATGTGAAACTTGGGTTTTGGGCCCGTTTTGACCAAACTCTCCCTTATTTAATCTTTTTTTCTTAATTCTCAAAAATCCAAAAAATATATTAAATTGTAAATATTCCTTTCATATTTTCTCTATTTTATTTTGATTTTTCTCTAATATAAATATGAAAAAAATCTACAAAAGATAAACATACGGTATTTTATACATATAAGGTACACCCAAAAGTACTTTTTTGTATATATGACTTCTTTTTATTTTTGTTCCTTCACAAAAGTTGTAGATCCAGTCGAGACGAGCAATTTCTGTGTTAATCAGTTTTTGATTTGTCCCCTTTTGCTATTTCTTTTTTATTTTTTCACAAAAGTTGTTCCTTCAGTTTTTGATTTGTAGATCCAGTCGAGACGAGCCGTCACTTGTCACCTCATTTTTTATTATTTTTGCAATTTATTTTAATTTATTTATTTTATCTATTAATTTATTATTTATTATTTATTTTAAATAATTAATTATTTTTATTTATTTATTGATTTTCATTTTTCATTTATATTTTTCTTCTACTTTTATGTCTTTTCTCTTCATTACTTTTTGCAACCTACTTGTTTTACTTCATTTTTTATTTTATTTTTCTCTTCTCCTTTTACTTGTTCTCTACTCTAACTCCCCACCCAAGCCACTTTCTACACCTCTTTCTAACTTCCCCTCCTCTATTATTCCCTTTTCCTCCTTCATTCATCTTCATCTGTCATTTCTTCAATTGAGAGGGAGAGACCACCAGCCCCCGAGTGCCGTCAGTGATAGCTTCAACACCCTCTAGTCGAGCAACAATAGTCTCAAAGGCGATATCCACTAGGTCTCCTCCTCGTGTTGCTGTGCATCTCTTCAGGTCGCAGCTCATCTTCTCAACTTTTCGCCAAGTTGATTGAGGCCAAAACGGGAGCTGCGCATCGCAACCCCACCTTCATGCGAAACCACCATAGGTAAGTATCCCTCTACTTTTTCTCATTTTTTATGTAATATCTCACTTGTTTTTGTTATTAAATATTCATTACCACACCATCTTGATTCATCACCCGCATTACCACATCAAACTCCACATTAAACATCATTACTGCCACCACCTCATCATCTCCTTTCACCGCCATTCATTTTCTTATCTCTTGTTTGAAAAAAATTAAAAAGTAGAAAATACACATAGAAAAATTAAAATTTTTTAAAAATAAAACAGGGGGATAGAGGCATTGTCCATCATCCTTCCCATAGTGCTCCCTCCAAACAGCCGGTGGCCTCGCCCTGCTCACCGCCCATTGATAATCGGGATTTTACGAGGGTCAAAATATGTCTCACACAAGGTGGAGACACAATCATTGTGGCAATCACTCATGAAGTCTTAATTAATCTACAATAAACCCACAATTAAATTAAGCAATGAATACCAAAAATATGGAGCTAAAGTTTATTATAACTCTACATTAGGTGTGCATAGTGTAAGCATGTGTAGAGGTCGAACTCAGGGGGAAAATGATAGATCGTGCGAAATAATGCGTAAAAATTTGTTCTTATCTCTTGTCCATTTTTATTACTTTTGTGGGGGTTTTATTTAAAATTTATTCTATTTACTTTTTGTTTGTATTTTTGTATCTTGTTTTGATTTTATAATTTTATATTTTCTTCTTGTATTTTCAGATTTTGTATTTCCTTTTTCTTTTAAATATATAATATAACTCTATATAGAGTATATATATAATATAGGATATTATATGAATAAATATTAATATATATATATATATGAAAGCAATAAATAATTTTTTGGGTTTTATATATTTTCTAATGTTTTTGTTATTTTTCTAGAATTTTTGCTAATTTTTATGTACTTTTAAATTCAAAAGTATCCTAAAATTAAGGATTTAATAAATAGGTAGAAATTTATTTGAATATGAAAAATATGAAATAAGGTCCAAAATTGCTCAAATCAATTTTTATATATAGATAATTATGTAAAAATCATTATAAAATAGACAAACATGTTTTCAGGATTTTTAATGATTTTTTTAGATTTTTATAAATATTTTTGGGGTTTTCAATTTTTAGGAGTTTTCTTTTTCCATTTTTAATAAATTTTGGTCTGGAATTAAAATAAGGTGAAAAAACCACACACAATTTTTTAAGATTTTTTATCTCTTATTTTAGATATTTTATAAGCTAGACAGAACTAAATTGGGCTCCTTTTTATTTTTAATAAATGGCTAAAACTCCCAAAAATGTAAATACATGGTTCGCGTACATGCTACCAGACATCTAACCTATTTTTGCGTGATTTTAGGAGCTAAGGTTCTATTTTTAATAAATGAAATACAAGCACCAAAATTCATTTAGTAGCAGGGGAATATTTGCAATTAAAATAAAGATCAAGGGTTCATCTGCAAATGTGCCAAAATTATAAAATGTATATTAAATTTGTTGGACTCAAAATAAATACACAAAGCCACAGGGGCTTCCTTGTAATTTTCCCAGCTCATGTAGGACATGAGCTGAGCTAGACAAGGCCCAATAGAAAATATGCATAAGTACAAGGGCCTATATGTAAAATGTCCATTTTATTTTAAATGACATAATTTATTTACAACATTAAATAATAAATACAAAAAGATGCGAGGCATGATATGCATTTTACCTTATTACTAGCGCCATCAGACGGTTGATAAGCGCCACTTATCCACGTGTTGTCTCCTCGTGACACGATATCAGTTCATGCCAGAACGACTAATATCTGGTCTGGGACCTTCATCAACGGTCGAGGAAAGCTGGACACTGGTAGTTGAGATTAGAACTGGGGAGAGGCAACGATCGAACGACACATGCTCTTCCTAAAGAACATGGATGAACAACCATTGGGTGAACTTTAATTAGCTGGTTCTCGCTGCCCATGCGATCTCCAATGTTGGGATTTGTTTCTTTATGTCTGAGAGAAGACTTCGCAACTACTAGTCCCCTCGAGAAGGTCCACGACTCACTGATAGAGCTTTGGAGCATGTTGTAGCTAGGGATCTTCGCAGAAGTTCAAATCCAACCCATGAGGGGTCCCTTCAGCCTGAAACCTACACGAAGTGACCAACTGGATCGAAATAATTCGCCTCGACCAAAAATGATGCTGTGAAGAGCGAGTACTCCGACGAGGGTGGCGGAGGGAGCACATTTCTTTATATCACGGGGCGATTTGGGTGGCTGACTTGAGGTGATCATGAGGCGAATCGTGGATAACTGGAAGGGGCTTGAAGTTGGATGATAAGGCGGGTCGAGGACAAAGGTTTGAATAGTGAACATACGGTCATAGCTCGAGAGATACAAAGAGAACACTTAGTTAAACTAGGGTAATTAGTTGGCTAAACGTAAAATTAGAGGCACCAGATTATACCTACAACTAATTCTAACCAACATAAAATAAAGGACGCAACTCATACAAGGGATTTGACCTGGGAGCAGAGGTGGCCGACGACATTCGCTTGGGTGCACCTCCATCACCCTCCTACCATCGCGGAGCTTTAGGGGACTCCCCATGTCACGGGGATACACTCTAGGACAAAGTCAAGGGGTTCTAGGGTTTTAGTGATGACCAAAATTTGAAGGAGGAGATGGAGGTTCTTATTTCTAAGCATTGGGATCACCCTGATTGATTAGCGATTTGGCGAGAATCGACACTATGTACAAGCAATCCAAGGAGTCGGCGTGAATCAAGGGATATACAGGAGCAAATCTTGTGAAGGGATCGAACATGATGGAAGGATGTATCGAGCGGGAAAATGGGAGGAAAAGTGGGGATGAGACAACAATGGCGCGGGTCAGAGGTGCATAAGGACAAACAATCCAATTATTGTAAAATAATTATTTAAAAATATTAAATAATTTTATTAATTTTTTATTATAGAAAATTGTTTATTAATTTATGTAGTATTTTATTATGATTTTTATTTATTTTTTTGATGTTTTTAGTAGTTAATTATTAGGGGTATATTTATAGGTATATTCATTTATATTTTTGCTATTTTATTTTTATTTTGTATATGTTGTATATTATTTATTTTATTTTATATATGGGAAAAGGGAGTATGCACTGGCGGGTGCAGCCAACTGGCTACACCCGGCCATTTTTTCATTGGTTTTTCGTTTTTTTTGAAAAAAACTTATGGGGATTTACTTAGTTTATTGTGTGGAATATGTGTTTCAAATTTCATGCAAAACAAACACTCCTAGCATGCCCATCTAGATATGGTCCATTTCAATAATTCTGAAACCGTTAAAATGTCATAGCCTTGATGGAGATGATAGAAATGTCGGATTTAGTTGAAATTGGTATGATATCATGGTGACATATAGTGATTTAAATCTCCTAGGTTTCATTTCAAAAACACAGAAAATGAAAGAAAAAATGGCCGGGTGCAGCTAGTTAGCTACACCCGCCGGTGCAGCCTCCCCAACCCTTTATGACTTATTTTTATGTACACAAATATTTTTTATTAAATTTGTATGATGTTATTTGTATATTTAAATAAATAGATATATATATATTATATAGGTATATGTGTTATATATTTATGGGATATTTACACCCATAACCCTGAGTAACTTCGTAATTACCCCGGATACCCTCCACAATCACGAATTATCCTCAGGACCCTGAGTAGTACTTAACTCTTACACTCATAACCCCGTGTTAACTTCCATTCAATTTTCCATTAACTATAACAGTATCTGTCAAGTATTTTGCATTTTATACCCTTTAACTTTTAATTATTTACAAAAAGCTCATTATCCCCTTCCCCCTCCACCTTCATTTTCGTCCTCCAAGGAGCACCCACCACCTCCTCCAAGCAGCAACTAGCTCCTCCGACAACCTCCTTCTCCCCTTCGTCCTCCAAGCAGCACCCACCATCCCAGGTCCAAGGTCCCAGGTCGTGCCCCCTCAAGCCACACGTCTCCGCCTGCAGGTCCGCCTCGCCCCCGTGTGCCTCCTCCTGCAGCAACCCCTCCCCCGCGCGACTCCGCCTGCAGCACCCCCCACTCTGCGCGCCTCCTCCTGCAAACCTTCCTCCCCTGCGCGCATCCGCCTGCATACCCCCCTCCCCTGCGCGCCTTCGCCTGCAACACCCCCCACCCGACGTGCCTCCGTATGCAGCACCCCCACCCCCCACCCCTGACACCTCCGCTGCAAGCCCCCCTCCACAATCATTACTTTTTTTTCAGAAGTCGGAAAACTACTTGTCTAATGTATAATGGTATTTCTCCTACCATACAGTTGTCTATGACTGATGGGGTAATTTGGCCCTGATACCAAATGTAACGCCCTGCCTCAGCGGGAGCGCATCCACACACTTATTCTCATAAGTACCCAACAACAGTCGTAAACAACCTGCATGATATACCATTCATACAAAAATAAGGACATCGGAAAGAAAATCTAAGTTTCCATTGATCACCAACGTCAACATAAGAATGAACTTAAAATATCAGATGTCTCTTTATTACATCATAATTAGACGAAACAAAGGGAGATAAAGCAACTATATAACTAAGCCTCAACCTCAACAATGTCCTACAGATGCACCACTGAAAATGCGAGCCTCCGTCTCTTGTTCGACACTTCCTGTTGGATTTCCAAAGAATGTAACTCATGAGTTAACTGACTCAGTAAGGATAAAATAAATTAAATCAAAAGAATATAGGTAGGTAATGCAAATGCAGTAACTGAACAAGTTTAATGGAGAACAATATAAAAGCATCTAGTAATATACAATTAGATATAATTTAGGCATTTAACTTTTTCGTAACAAAAAAATCAATTCCTTGACATATCTTAATCCTTAATTTCATTTACTTATCCCGGACTCACCCGTCAAAGGAGAAAGATTACACTAGAAATGAAGTCTGCAACACTTCATTTAAAGTGCAACCCAAAACCTGTGCGCAACCGCGATCCTTCAGCTAGTCTAGTTGATAGTACTCTGACACTTGAGACGGGCATATATGTCCAATGAGTCTCAACCCTGTCAATCGAGTCTGCCGGAGGAGTCTCGCTCGCTCCCTAAAAAGTGCAACAAAACGGATCCGTAGGTGCGATGCACGCGTGCATCCACCTCAATTCCACCAGAGTAACCTACCCTCACCCCACTCTGTGATGCCCCTCGAGTGGGGGTGACTCACTGTTGGCTCAACCGGACTACAAGGGTGTGCACCCACCTTGGTAGTATTTATCTTTTCATCTCATCATTAATATTATTAATAAACATTGCTCTAAACTAATTCATCTCAGTATTCAACGATGCATCCAGCACTCCACTTAAATCATTAGAATATACGACCCTTGGTCACCATTCGTGCCATTAATGTTCGATCTTAAGTATACTCGCATATGTAACATACTTCCATAATGCATTGCCCTTCTCTTATTTATTTTTTTCTCATTTCCAAACAATCATTCACCCAAAACCGTATTTACTGCCATCCGCAACCAATTGCAGTTCTCACATAATTCTACCATTTTTTCTTAAGACCAACCTACATGCACCTTATCTCGATTAATTTCAACTCGTTTAGACAACCAGTAAAACTCACTATTGATTTAGCATTTCCATCTAACTCGGATATCCGTATCTCCCATCAGATGACATGAACAAGTTGTGGTCATTGTTAAAACAACGTTAACTATGGAAAGATGTACCATTATCCATAACATTAGTACTTATATGAATGGTGTATCTATTCAATCCGTGAATCTCCAACGCATATAGAATTCATCCACTAACGATGTGACCTTAATTTTCCTAACAACTATCTATTTGATAAGCCACATAACATTTCATATTGCCACGTGTATGATAGAGGTAAAAATGAATAGGTATTTTTGCATGAAACCCCCAAGGAAAGCCACATACATTAACGAAAGTTGTAGAATACCTTATTATTATGCTCATAGTTAAGAGGCAGTCAAGGAGATTAACAGGCCGTGATTTTTGCTTAACAAGTGAGCCTATTATATCTATTAATAGTAACCCACAAATAATGCCATATTCAAATACCTGAAAGGGTATAGAACGAGGTCCAACATCTATTGTTAGGCCGCAATTCTGGTTGGCATGAGGCCTATCTATTTTCCATATCCTTTCTCTATATATAATATATTTACAAGGAAATAATAACCATTTATTCTTTGCTAAAAAAATTGCCGAATGATGTTTGGCCGAGGCTCCTCTTAATATAGAATTATATGACATACGTTTCTAACTTATTTCAACCAAAACGTAATCCTCAACCATCTAATTAGAATACGTCGTACCCTAAATTTCGTATCTCACAAACACGACTATGCTAGATTTAAGAAGGGTTTAAAATCCATGACGTCATCTACACAAAAAAACTTATCAATTCTACATCCGTGATAATATAATTCTTTACTATTCCGTGCATATGGCTTTCAATTTTGTCCAGCAAAAACCCCTTAAGTAATACATGGTCTTGACAGAAAAACTGAAAGATTCAACGAACTATCTCCCTTCATGATATCAATGATAACAATCATTTGCATAATCCTAAGAAGAAGTATTATGACGAATAGTTAACAAGAGATACCAACAGCAAGAGGTGATCCTGGGGAAGGATCGAAATCGAATAAACATCCTCAAAATGACAAACTCTAGATCGCAAGGTATGCGAAAATGATAGAGAGAAGTCATGATCCGTTACCTTATGTTAGCGTACGCCTTCCGTCCGCGTTCTTGATTGTTCGATCAAGAATCCGATGGGAGAGATGCCTTTCCCTTGTTATATGCCTGTCCTCCTTTTTCTTTTGTCGCGAAGCCTCGGAGCTTGCACCGATCTCTCTTGGTTCTCTAGAGAAGGAGAGGAAAAAGGGATAAGAGAATGATTTGGGGAGGAGGAAAGAATGGGTTAGGGTTTGAAAGGAGTAGGGATGAGGGGAGATGAAGGGTGTGGGTCTTTATATAGTTGAGGATTAAAATCTTAGTTTTAGAAATCTTAAAATAGCCTTAATTCGTACTTAACTTATCTAATCCCGTAACCATTAATCCCCTCAAAAACCATAACCCCTCTTCACCAAAACATGCATATCTCCCACATCCGAACTCGAAATTACGCATTTTTGGGCTCGTTGGAAAGCTTGCGACGAGACGCTTCTTTTGAGTATAATATTGAATAGGTTTTAAAAATTCAGAAAAAAAAACGAAAATTACGGGTTTTACATCATAACAACCTTAAAAACAGTCTCGTCCCCGAGACTTAGGATGCAAAAGGTGTAATCATAACAACCTTAAAAGGTTGGATCCTATCGAGTAAAAGATAACAACCTTAAAAAGGATGAAAGTAGCTTATATATTACCTTCAAAAAGGTATGGGTAGTCCCATCGCATATCCGCCTAGGTTCCCAGGTGGCCTCCTCGGAGTTGTGTCGTTGCCAAAGGATCTTCACTAAAGGTATCTCCTTGTGCCTTAACCTCTTCACTGAACGATCGATGATCCGAACTGGTTCCTCCGGATAACTCAGGTCAGTATCCACATGAAGGTCATCATAACTAATCACATGCGATGAATCATGCACATATTTTCTCAAGTTGGAGATATGAAAAACATCATGCACACCAGCAAGGTGAGGAGGAAGAGCAATCTTGTACGCAACTTTACCAATCTTGTCGAGAATCTCGAATGGTCCGACAAACCGGGGTGCTAACTTTCCCTTCACTCCAAATCGCTGAACTTCCTTTGTGGGAGAAACTCTCAAGAAGACAAAATCTCCAACTTCAAAGCTAAGATCAGTGCGTCGTCTATCGCTATAGCTCTTTTGCCTACTCTGTGCAGTAAGCAATTTCTTCCGAGCTATCTTGATTGCCTTAGCAGTCTCCTCCAAATACTCTACCTTATGTAGAAGGTTATGTCCCATCTCCTGCCAACTCAGAGGTGTAGAGCATCGTCTTCCATACAATGCTTCAAAAGGAGCCATGCCTATGCTGGCATGGTAACTGTTATTATACGTAAACTCTGCTAACGGCAAATGGTCCTTCCACGACCCTTTCCACTCCAGCACACATGCTCGAAGAAGATCCTCCAGTATCTGAATCGTCCTCTCGGATTGTCCGTCGGTCTGTGGATGGTAAGCAGAACTGAGGCATAGTTGTACTTCTAAAGAACTCATGAATTCCCTCCAGTAGTGAGAGGTGAATCTTGGATCACGATCAGATACAATCTGCTTTGGCAGCCCATGAAGTCTGACAACCTCCTTAATAAAGACCACTGCAAGCTGTAAGGGAGTGCATGCCATACTCACAGGTATGAAATGTGCTGACTTAGTAAGCCTATCAACCACGACCCAGATGGCATCATGACTACTAGTGGTCTTAGGAAGACCCGTCACAAAATCCATAGATATACCCTCCCACTTCCACTCAGGAATAGGAAGGGATTGCAAAAGTCCAGGTGGCCTCTTATGCTCAGCCTTAATTTGCTGACCCGTCAGGCATTTTGCCACAAACTTGGCCACATCCCTTCTCATTTTCTTCCACCAAAAATTCTTTTTCAAATCCTTATACATCTTTGTGCCACCAGGATGTATCGACAAACGTGAACTATGTGCCTCACGCATGATCTCTTCCCTTAATTGTACATCTGCTGGAACACACAACCGATTCCCATTTCGTAGCACACCATCTTGATAAGAAAAGCCAACTAAGGTTCCTGCGATAGCCTTCTCCTTGAGTCTCTGCATACTCAGGTCTTCATGTTGCCCTTGGATGATTCGCTCAACTAACTCTGGACGAGAAGGGGATGGAACTATGACAGTCTCTCGACTACTCTGAAATGGATGCCAATCACTGAAAGCTGCAAGAAGATCCCATGCTTAAGCTGAGGACGAGATTCACTTGAATGAGGCCTACGACTAAGAGCATCAGCAACCACATTCGCCTTACCAGGATGGTAAGAGATGGTGCACTCGTAATCCTTTAACAGCTCCGGCCATCTCCTTTGCCTCATATTGAGCTCCTTCTGATCAAAAAGATGCTTGAGACTCTTGTGATCTGTGAATATTTCGAAAGCAACACCATAAAGATAATGTCTCCACATTTTAAGAGCAAAGATAACTGCTGCCAGTTCCGTATCATGAGTTGGGTAATTTTTCTCATGTGGCTTCAACTGTCTAGATCCATATGCAACAACCTTACTATGTTGCATCAAAACCGCACCCAGACCCTCCTTTGATGCATCAGTGTAAACTGTGAATCCGTCTGGACCCGACGGAATTGTCAAGATGGGAGCTGTAGTGAGCCTTTCCTTCAGTGTCTGGAAGTTATTCTCACACTCTTCTGACCAAGCATATGGCATCTCCTTCTTAGTCAGCTGGGTAAGGGGAAGGGCAATCTGAGAAAATCTCTTCACAAACCATATGTAATAACCGGCTAAACCAAGAAAGCTTCGGATCTCAGACACGTTCTTCGGTCGTTCCCAACTAAGGACTGCTTTGATTTTTGCAGGATCCAAAGACACTCTTGCACCTGAGATAACATGGCCTAAGAATGATACTTCTTGAAGCCAAAACTCACACTTACTAAACTTTGCATATAGCTTGTGCCTCCGCAAGGTCTCCAGCACTGTCTGTAAGTGAGTGCGATGTTCCTTCTCATCTCGAGAGTAGATAAGGATATCATCAATGAAAACCACAACAAAACTGTCGAGGAAAGGTTGAAAAACCCGATTCATCATGTCCATGAATGTTGCTGGGGCATTTGTCAAGTCAAAGGGCATCACCAAGAACTCGTAGTGACCATATCTGGTTCTGAATGCAGACTTAGGTATATCCACATCCCGAATATGTAACTGGTGATAACCAGACCGTAGATCAATCTTAGAGAAGATGGATGACCCTTTTAGCTGATCAAAGAGATCGTCAATGCACGGCAAAGGGTAATGATTCTTGATTGTTACTTTATTCAACTACCGATAATCTATACACATGCGCATAGATTCATCCTTCTTCTTAACAAAAAGGACAGGCGCCCCCATGGAGATGTACTAGGGCATATGAAACCCTTCTCTAGCAGTTCTTGTAACTGCACCTTGAGTTCCTTCATCTCAGCTGGTGCCATCCTGTATGGTGTCATGGATACTGGTTGAGTTCCTGGAATGATAGAAATCTCAAACTCTACCTCACGAAGTGGAGGAGGCCCAGGAAGATCTACAGGAAATACATCTGGAAAGTTCTTTACTATTTCAATCGCCTATATTCCTTCCATGGGAGTTTGATTCCCAATGACGTGAGCAATAAATCCTTCACATCCTTGAGATAACAGACGATGAGCTTGCAATGCTGATATGCAGGTTACCCCTCTCGACGAGGTGCTTCCATCAAATACGAATTCTTGTAGCTCAGGAATCCTGAAAATAATCTATTTTTGGAAATAGTCTAAACATGCGTGGTGATTCTCAAGCCAGTCCATGCCAAGAATAACATCAAAATCCTCCATCTGAATGAGCAGCAAGTACGCCTCCAGCATATAACCTCCAATATAAACTGGGCAATCGGGAAATACCTGATGGACAACAAACACCTGACCCCCAGGTCCCTTAATAAGATAAGGGTTTGAAACTATGGTAGGCTCTCAGCCTAAGGTATCCGCAAAACTCCATTATACGAAGGAATGAGATGCTCCCGAGTCAAAAAGAGCATGAGCTGTAAAGTCGCCTACTGAAATCATACCTCGCACTACTGATCCCGAAGCATGTGCTTGCCCATCGGTGATGGCATTGAGTTGTCCTTCTCTTCGTGGTCCACTGGAACCTGTCGTGCCTCGAGTCTGGTTGGGATGTCCCCTACCACCACGAGAGGTAGAACCACGTCCCTGGTGCTGCAGACGTCCCCCTCGTACAGTACCTCGCATCTGTGAGGCTCCCAACAGACAGTTGGACCTGATGTGCCCCTCTTGGTTGCATCGGTAGCAAACACATGCATCGGTTATGCTGTTCACCATTGGATGTGCTGGTCGTGATGGCTCGGAAAGTGCTTGCCCCAAGGTAGGAGCTCCTCCATGTGCGGACCTGGTAGACATGCCATGCTGGTAGGGGTGGATACGTTGTCCTCTTCGTGCTGTCGAACGATCATTACGAGCAGTCTTCCCATAATAGCTCGATCCTCCTTGCCTGATTTGTACTGACCTGCCTTCACGCAAGTCCTCCTCCACTCGTGATGCACCATCAACCACTTCCTTCATAGTAACCAATCTAAGGGGTACTAGTCTCTCGCGAATTTCCTTATGGAGACCTCGAAAGAACTTGAATGCTTTGTCAGCCTCAGTCAGCACAGTGCTAGCAGCATACTTCAGCAACTCCGTCAACCTGTTTAGATAAGCAGTCACAATCTTGTTCCCTTGCTCGAGTAGTGTGAACTCCATGCAGCGCTGCTCTAACCAGTATTCCGGATAGAAATGCTCCCGGAACGCCTCAGTAAATTTCTCCCAAGTAACTGGCATTGTAATCTGCGGCTCCATAGAACTCCACCATTCCTCAGCATAGACCGCTAAGGAGTAAGTGGCAAGGGTAACCTTCTCCTCCTCTGGTACATGTATGGTGTTGAATACCTTTTCCACACGCTTCAGCCATCTCTCTGCCACATCTGGGCTTGTATTTCCCAGAAACCCTGGAACTTTCTCCTTGCGATATTTTGAAAATATGTCCTCTTGTCGCGGTGGTGGCGGCGACGGAGGAGGAGGAGGAGGTGGCGATGGTGGTGGATCACCATCTCCCCCTCTCATTCCAGACCCGCCCTCAGATGCAGATCTCGATAATCGCTCCTCGAGCATGAGCTGCCTCTGCTGCACATCTTGCAGCATCTCCATCATCGCAGCCAACTGCTGCGCAGTCTGATCTCTACGAGGCGGCATGATCTACAAGTGTAGAAATAAAAGGAAATTGCAATTAGATCCAAGAGTAGAGGTCACTAGTCAACCTTGATCATTACTTTTTTTTCAGAAGTCGGAAGACTACTTATCTAATGTACAATGGTATTTCTCCTACCATACAGTTGTCTATGACTGATGGGGTAATTTGGCTCTGATACCAAATGTAACGCCCTGCCTCAGCGGGAGTGCATCTACACACTCATTCTCAAAATTACCCAACAACAGTCATAAACAACATGCATGATATACCATTCATACAAAAATAAGGACACCGGAAAGAAAATCTAAGTTTCCATTGATCACCAACGTCAACATAAGAATGAACATAAAATATCAGATATCTCTTTATTACATCATAATTAGACGAAACAAAGGGAGATAAAGCAACTTTAGAACTAAGCCTCAACCTCAACAATGTCCTACAGATGCACCACCGAAAATGCGAGCCTCCGTCTCTTGTTCGACACTTCCTGTTGGATTTCTTAAGAATGTAACTCATGAGTCAACTGACTCAGTAAGGATAAAATAAATTAAATCAAAAGAATATAGGTAGGTAATGCAAATGCAGTAACTGAACAAGTTTAATGGAGAACAATATAAAAGCATCTAGTAATATACAATCAGATATAATTTAGGCCTTTAACTTTTTCGTAACAAAAAAAAATCAATTCCCGGACTCGCCCGTCAAAGGAGATTACACTAGAAATGAAGTCTGCAATACTTCATTTAAAATGCAACCCAAAACCTGTGCGCAACCGCGATCCTTCAGCTAGTCTAGTTGATAGTACTCTGACACTCGAGACGGGCATATATATCCAATGAGTCTCAACCCTGTCAATTGAGTCTGCCGGAGGAGTCTCGCTCGCTCCATAAAAAGTGCAACAAAACAGATCCGTAGGTGCGATGCACGCGTGCATCCACCTCAATTCCACCAAAGTACCAACCACCACCCCACTTTGTGATGCCCCTCGAGTGGGGGTGACTCACTGTTGGCTCAACCTGACTACAAGGGTGTGCACCCACCTTGTAGTATTTATCTTTTCATCTCATCATTAATATTATTAATAAACTTGCTCTAAACTAATTCATCTCAGTCCTCAACGATGCATCCTAGCACTCCACTTAAATCATTAGAATATACGACCCTTGGTCACCATTCGTGCCATTAATGTTCGATCTTAAGTATACTCGCATATGTAACATACTTCCATAATGCATTGCCCTTCTCTTATTTATTTTTTTCTCATTTCCAAACAATCATTCACCCAAAACCGTATTTACTGCCATCCGCAACCAATTGCAGTTCTCACATAATTCTACTATTTTTTTCTTAAGACCAACCTAAAGCGCTTATCTCGATTAGTTTCAACTCGTTTAGACAACCAGTAAAACTCACTACTGATTTAGCATTTCCATCTAATTCGGATATCCGTATCTCCCATCAGATGACATGAACAAGTTGTGGTCATTGTTAAAACAACGTTAACTATGGAAAGATGTACCATTATCCATAACATTAGTACTTATATGAATGGTGTATCTAATCAATCCGTGAATCTCCAACGCATATAGAATTCATCCACTAACTATGTGAGCTTAATTTTCCTAACAACTATCTATTTGATAAGCCACATAACATTTCATATTGCACGTGTATGATAGGAGGTAAAAATGAATAGGTATTTTTGAATGAAACCCCAAGGAAAGCCACATACATTAACGAAAGCTGTAGAATACCTTATTATTATGCTCATAGTTAAGAGGCAGTCAAGGAGATTAACAGGCCGTGATTTTTGCTTAACAAGAGAGCCTATTATATCTATTAATAGTAACCCACAGATAATGCCATATTCAAATACCTGAAAGGGGTATAGAACAAGGTCCAACATCTATTGTTAGGCCGCATTCCTGGTTGGCATGAGGCCTATCTATTTTCCATATCCTTTCTCCTATATATAATATATTTACAAGGAAAATAATAACCATTTATTCTTTGCTAAAAAAAATTGCTGAATGATGTTTGGCCGAGGCTCCTCTTAATATAAGAATTATATGAACATACGTTTCTAACTTATTTCAACCAAACGTAATCCTCAACCATCTAATTAGAATACGTCGTATCCTAAATTTTCGTATCTCACCAAACCACGACTATGCTAGATTTAAGAAGGGTTTAAAATCCATGACGTCATCTACACAAAAAAACTTATCAATTCTACATCCGTGATAATATAATTCTTTACTATTCCGTGCATATGGCTTTCAATTTTGTCCAGCAAAAACCCCTTAAGTAATACATGGTCTTGACAGAAAAACTAAAAGATTCAACGAACTATCTCCCTTCATGATATCAATGATAACAGTCATTTGCATAATCCTAAGAAGAAGTATTATTGACGAATAGTTAACAAGAGATACCAAGGCAGAGGTGATCCTGGGGAAGGATCGAAATCGAATAAACATCCCCAAAATGACAAACTCTAGATCGCAAGGTATGCGAAAATGATAGAGAGAAAGTCATGATCCGTTACCTATGTTAGCGTACGCCTCCCGTCCGCGTTCTTGATTGTTCGATCAAGAATCGATGGGAGAGATGCCTTTCCTTGTTATGATGCTCCTCCTTTTTCTTTTGTCGTGAAGCCTCGGAGCTTGCACCGATCTCTCTTTGGTTCTCTAGAGAAGGAGAGGGAAAAGGGGATAAGAGAATGACTTGGGGAGGAGGGAAAGAATGGGTTAGGGTTTGGAAAGGAGTAGGGATGAGGGGAGATGAAGGGTGTGGGTCTTTATATAGTTGGGATTAAAATCTTAGTTTTAGAAACCCTAAATAGCATTAATTCGTACTTAACTTATCTTATCCCGTAACCATTAATCCCTCAAAAATCATGACCCCTCTTCACCAAAACGGGCATATCTCCCACATCCGAACTCGAAATTACGCGTTTTTGGGCTCGTTGGAAAGCTTGCGACGAGACGCTTCTTTTGAATATAATATTGAATAGGCTTTAAAAATTCAGAAAAAACCCGAAAACTACGGGGTGTTACACAGGTCATGCTCTCCGCCCCAGGTCCAGTCACGACCCACCTCCTTCCCTGGGAATCTCCATCCTACACGCACCTCCGTCGCTGCTCGACGTCCTCCATGAAAGTTCCCACCATCTGCAGCAAGCTCCAAGATGGAACCCACTTCCTCCTTCCTTCTTTTCTTTTTTTTAATTAACCTCCACCATTGGATCATGAATTGAGTTAGATTAACTCAGCTATTTGGTTGAGTTAATGAACTAAACTAACGGAAGGTTATGGGTGTAAAAAGACGTGGTTATTCAGGGTCCTGAGGATAATTGGTGATTATAGAGGGTATCCGGGGTAATTACGAAGTTACTCAGGGTTATGGGTGTAAATATCGCTATATTTATCTATTTGTTTTTTACATTATTTTATTTTAATGTAGTTTCTCAGATATTATTTTATATTTATATTTTCAATAGAATATAAATGATATTTACAATAGTATAAAAATATACTTGAATAAAAGAATAAAAAATAGTTTTCACTTTTTATTTATGTGCATATATTATCATAGGTATTTTACCTATATTTTTATACAGACTTATTTTATTTTGTATTTTCTTTTTGGTTTTATTTTGGTCTCAATATGTATATAAGTTATAAGTAATATTTACAAAATTATAAAAATATAAAATATAAAAATAATAAAGGATGAATAAATTGAATATTTTATTCGGATATATTATACAATAAGGGTCTAAAACCTAACTTTCACACCTTGACTCCAAAAAATATAAAGTACCTTCATTAAATAGCTTATGAAAAATTATATGCGATTAGAGGTGATTTTGATATATTTTGAGCTTTTATTTGGGAGATATGGGTTTGTGAAGTTTGGTTTATGGCTTTTTATTCTTAGTATAAAAAGAACATTGTATATTATTTTTACATGAAATCAATTCTGTATTTTTATTTACATTATTATCTACAAACTTCATGTAAAAAGTTTGTTTATTTATTTGAGGTATAAATAATAAAGAATAAAATGGGTGTCAAAAATTAATTGTTGATGAATAAATAAATTGAGTTTTTATTGTATTTTTGGCCGCTATCTCCCCCTACTTTATTCCTTGCCGACCACTCAATTCTTGACTTGGTCTCAGGGTTTAGGGTCATATAATATCTTTGGTATTTTATCCTTTTTCTTTTTTCCCCTTTATTCTATGATTTTGGCATTAAAAACAATATTATTTACACAATATTTGCAATAAATAATGAATGTTATTTACATGCATTAGATAGGGTTTTTATGGCCAAAATGATATAATAAAGGCGTTGAAATGGATATTCATCATCCCCCTATACTTACCTTTGCTAGTCCCTAGCAAACACTTATACAATAAGTACAAAAAGAATAAAGAAGAAAAGAAAAAGGAAAAATAAATAGAATTGATTTTAATAATAAAACTTGTCTTCACAAAGTCAAAGTTAGGAGCTCATGTCAGGCCTTGGTGTCAGAATGTGTGTGGAACCTGGTCGGGCACCAAATTTAAAACACAACAACCTTCGAGAGTTACAGGAATCGGTTCACGCCACCTCAATAGCCAGGTCAGAGTTAGCCTACATCATACGCAAACCCTTATGACTGAAATTGACTTTTATAGTGTAAGTGATAGTTGCTCTCCCCAACTGAAGTAATAAATGACAGACTTCTCTAGTATGATGACCCAATAATTCCCTAATCCTACAAATCTTTCCTCGAGGAGTGGGGTATTCCCTTCTAAGTTCAAGTGCATTAGACTCAAGAGGAGGAGGTGAAGAGAAGAATGGACGGTAGCTAGTGTAGCTACCTATCCGGGGATGCAGGAACAATATAGTCAAGTCATCCAGCTGCAGGCTCACACGGTATAACTTTGAGGCTCAAGCTTGCTTATTGACTATACAACATATTTACACTCCGTCAAACATTTTATTTTCAATCAGGTATGTCCACTTTTTTTGGAGGTTTTTTCTAATACTATATACATCAGCATTTACATAAGGGGATTTCCCGCTTGAGCCAGAAGACTATCCCTCTTTTGAAGTATTATTGCAACCCACATTCTCCTATCTTCAGACCTCATTATAATTGGAGAGGTTGGGGTGCACTTCCCTCCCTAGACGAGGATGAATGTTTCCACTCGTGTGCGTCTCAAACCAGAAAATCCAATCCCCTCACCACTCCAACGGAGTTAAGCCAAGTGAAAGGTGCAAGTGTCCAAGTTAGGTCACGACTGACAAGAGTCGTGCGTGCGTCTTGAAAATTTCTAGTCAGTATATTGAGGTGTCTTGAACCCACCCTTGAGTCTTCATGGACCTGAAGTACCTTAAATCTAGTTCCCATGAGGTTCTAGTGAAGTTAGGTGCAATAAGGTCCAACCAAGCTCTAATCTTCGACTTTACTCAGACTAGTTCAATCATTAAACTCAATCTGAAAAATAATGTGACTGCTATGCAAATGCTATGCTATGTACAATGCAAAAAATAATGCCATTTTCAAAAAGTTTTTGCAAATAATTTTGAAAAAAAGAGACTTGGCACAAAAGTATAGAATATGTGCAACTATTTACATGGGCGTGCATCTTTTTATTTATTGTCAAGAATTGGGATTTTAAACAATTTACATGTTAAAATATTATTTATTTTATAGGTGCATATGTACACTTGGTAAATAATATATATATATATATATTTGGTGTATATATAAATTTAATGATGCATATATTCCTCAAATTATTTGAAAATAATTTGAAAAACTATAGTATAAAGTAATTTTTGCAAATATTTACAAGCATTTGAAAGCCATTTTGTAAAGATTTTTCAAACAATATATATACATTTTTCAAAATATTTTTACGATCATTTTCAAAACCATTTGCAAATAGATTTTCAAAATATTTATTTCACACAAAGGGAAGAATTTTATAAGTCAAAACATTTTTTTAAAGGTTGAAAACATTTTATAAAAAGTTTTTCAAACGGGTCAAAACATTTTTCAAATCATTTTGCAAAAATATTTTTTAACATGATTTATTAATCAGTATAAACAAAAAAGATTTGAGGAATAGAGTGCATCTTCTTTATTAAATGAATTGTGTATGTATATAGTATTTTAGACACATTTATTATAAATAATATGAAAGTACGAGTTATGGCTAAAGTATATACAAAGCATATACGACCACCTATACTTAGCTTGAGCTATGTCCTCATAGATCGAAAAGAAAAAGAGAAGACATAACTCGTACTGAGTATAGAAAAGTCCAAAGAATAAAAGGAATAAGGAAGGAATAAACTAATGAGAAGTTGATTGTTCCCCTCTATACTTAGGATCAAAGAATCCTAAGTATAGCAGGTTGTATTCTATTGTAGGGAGGGTCAAGGGTGGGAATGGATAGATCACAGCTCGATTTGTCTTCCCTTATACTTAGGGTGAGTTATCCCTAATTATAGTATAGAAAATCAATAAGAGAGGAGACAGTTGAGTGGATCAAAGAATGAAAGAACTCGGGGTGCACACTCCCTTATACTTAGAACAAACTACGTCCTAAGTATAGAAGACTGACAAAAGGGGCGACACCTATTCGATAAAAAAATGAAAAATGAAAGTGAAAATAAGAAAAGACATATGGTGATAGAGGAAAAGGGTCAAAGAGAATGTACACATCACTCCCCCTATACTTAAGGTGAAAGATCCCTAAGTATAAGCAACGGTAGGAGTGACGAAATAGAACAGATAAAGAACAACACATGCTGAACCCCCTATACTTAGGACAAGGTACGTCCTAATTTATAGACACATAGATATGACGAATGATCTGGGATACACATGACATACGTGAGAACGAAGGAATGTAAGACAAAACACATATATACAACAAGAATAGACTAGTGAAGTATAGGACGGTATCTGGCAATCGAATATTGTACTCTCATCATCATGTCCCTATAAGAATGGTGATGCAGTCAGAAGGAAAAAGAAACCCTAATATGCAATCAAGTGGGTGTCAACTACCCAGATTGAAAACTAAACCATGAACCGATAGCGTGAAGTAGATCATCGTCTCATAAGAATGTAATAAGATATCGGAGTTGATACCATAAGACGTGGAGGAAGAGTGAGAAGTACAGATCCAATCAAAGTCTCAGGAAGGTACAAAATGTGAAGAACATGAAAACTCTCTATACAACATGATATCCGGTGGTCATAAGGTCAACAACTCAGCGATACACCGAATACCATAAGACATTGCTCAGCCTTGCGAGGATTGTCAAGGTGAGCAGACTCAAAGGAGTCAGATCCATCATACGGATCATCACAAGCGGTCTCGGTAGGCGACAGATCGACTACCCAACAGAAGAGATCGAAAGATCTAGAAAATGTGGCAACATCCCATAGATAACCCTCAGGGAGCATACGACCAACTAAGCATGGACTAATTAGAGGAAGATGGCTCGTCCTTGCAAGGACCATCAAGGAGAGGAGACTTATAGGAGTACCGACAAATTGGTCTCCTTTTCCTATAGATCCGGACGCACAATCAGATAGTGAGACCAATAACGTATACTCGATTACTCGGTTTTGTGTTCCAACAAGATGGACACACAAGTCATGAGTGAAATCGAGCGTAAAGAAAATGATGCATTCTTCCACCGATTGTTCTGGGGGAATAATGCAAACTAGGTCAATGAAGATTATGGGATTGCTGATACCAAATCTCAGGTCCTCCAAAATAGTCAATCAATCCTCATTCAGAGGGTATAAGATCATGTGAGGGGTAAAAGACAATCATATCAGTCGCAATGTGATCCCTCAAGTCAATTAAATCAGCTGAAATGGATCAAGATGCAGAAGAATTCCTCTAAGTGCTAAAGATGGAGGGGAGAGTCAGAAGATCGAGGACATATTAGTCAAGAATATGAGTGAAATCACGTGGGTTCTAGGCATCATTACTCTGAAGCACATAAAGAGATAGAGCACCAGACGTCAGAATGAAGACGGACAGAACCTTAGAATAGATCGTCTAATTGTAGCTCATGAAACCATCATCAAATCACCAACATAACTCACATCCTTAATTCGATGTGCGAGATCAAAATATTCAATAACGAATCACACATGTGATCATGCAATCATCAAAATCCTCAATAAGCTCTATGCACAGATCCAAAATCATGTCCACAAAATTAGCATACCAATCTCAATGTCCTCAAAACATGCCTGACTTACTCAAATAATCAATGTAAACCATAAACCTCGATGCGGGCCATATCTACAAGCGCAACAATCCCGGATGAAAGAAGGGATTATAGAGAGGGATCGAGGAGGGTGGATGAGATAAAAGTGGACATAAACAAAATTGTGGTTCAAGGAGAGGGTCTCCTTGAATTGTACCAGTGATGGGTGATATGGCAAAGAGGATAGCCAAAAAAATCCGGCCAAGATGGTAAGAGAAAGACCCGGTATCATGACTCATATGCAAATGCGAAAGTATATAAACAAGAGACGTAGAGAGACTCAATGATAAAAAATAACTAACAGTGATGGGACTGGTAACTCGAAGAAAGAATGAAACGAAGTTGAACATACAATGACAATCAATGTATAAAGAAAATCCCCAGTTCGCCTACTCAACACCGTGAAGATCGAGATGTTGGTCTTTTATATTTTCACTTTTAGAGTTAGGTGATTTTCAATAAAGTTGTACAAACTGAAGATAGGCATAGGATTTTGGCACTAATCCTTAGCGTAAACATAGGAATAAAATGCACAAATAATGAGGGGCTGCTCTCCCCAAGACAATGAATCCATTATGTTTTATTTTAGGATCCAATAGAGTTAGCATTCCCAAATTTATTTAAGATGTTACATTTTTCTTATTTTTCAATGCACTTGCCTAATTATGTTTTCAATTCCATTTTGCATCCGAAGTGAGCAAAATAAGAAGGAGAAGGTCACAAATGCCATGCAAGTCAGAAATCGATGATGCATGCAAAGTCAGAAGACTTATAGTGCTTCCCAGTTCTCTCCATGCAGGATGCATAACAGAATTGAAAACTACATTATCTGTAATGCAATCTGATGAAATCTCCCTAAAATAGTAATTGCTATTATCGTGAATCACCAAATGTTAATTATTTGGAGACAAACCGGTCTTGGAGATATCTCGGTGCCCACCACAATGGGTCTTGGTAGCGATGTATGATGTCTCTTATGGTGCGCGAGTTTGAATCCAAACAACTAACATTTATTATTTAATAAAATCCAAAAGAAAATCTATAGGTACATGCAAAGATATTAGGGCTTCGGACCTTAATCTATCGAGCAAGCAAGTCCTAGGTTAGATCTCATTCACACAAATATAAACAAAACAAAATTCAGAAACAAATAAAAATAAAGCGATAAAAACACAGAAAACCGGCGAGGCCCACAAGGGAACAATCCCTCGAGTAGTGCATCTTGTGAAGTCGAAGTGTCCATGAGTGTCTAAATTATTACAAATTGATGTCTCTCTCTCACATAAATATACAGAACAACAATGCAGAATAAAATAGAGTGGTCTTCAAAAATTTCTTTCGTCTAAACTTGATTCTCTCTCCTGCCAGCTAAGTTTGAAAATTGGCTCTGCCTTGCTTGGGTGCACCAGTCCTCCTAGGAAGTCCTCCTTCGCATAGTAGTCCCTCGCATCAGGTCAAACTAAGAAAGAGGTCATAATAATCACAATAATTATCAATAAATAATTAGAATAAATAAACAAATAAGCAAGTATATACAAGAGAAAAAGAACAAGTAAAGACAATCTATGTGGTGTTGCTCCCCAGCAACGGCACCATTTGATAATCGGGATTTTGCGAGGGTCAAAATATATCTCACACAAGGCAGAGATACAACTACTGTGGCGACCATTCACGAAGTCCCAATTAATCAACAATTAATCCACAATTAAATTAAGCAATGAATACCAAAAATGTAGAGTTAAAATTTATTATAAATCTACATCAGGTGTATATAGTGTAAGCATGTGTAGAGGTCAAACTCGGGGAGCAAATGGTAGATCGTGTGAAATAAAATGCAAAAAAATGTTCTTAAATCTTATACATTTTTATTATTTTTAAGGGTTTTTTTCTATTTTCTATTTTGTTTTGATTTCATAATTTTATATTTTCTTTTTTATTTTCAGATTGTATTTTCTTTATCTTTTATCTATATAATATAGCTCTATATAGAGTACGTATACAATATATGATATTATACTAATAAATATTAATAAATACAATAAAAACATTCAATAAATTTTTTGGGTTATATATTTTTAATGTTTTTGTACTTTTTTTGGAATTTTTTGCTAATTTTTATGTATTTTTGAAGTCAAAAATATCCCAAATCAAGGATTTAATAAATAAGTCGAAATTTATTTGAATATTAAAAATATGAAATAAGGTCCAAAATTACTTAAATTAATTTTTATATATAAATAATTATATAAAGAAAATTATAATACAACAACAAAGCCGTTTCCCACAATTAAGTAGGGGCGGCTACATGGATTCTTCGCCTCCATTCAGATCTATCTTGGGTCAATCTCGTACTTATATCCAAAAAATTAAGATCCCTTCGTATAGTCTCTTTCCAACACTTCTTGGGCCATCCTCACCCTCTCTTAGTCGGGTCAACATCCCAACACTCGCATCTCCTAACCGGTGCATCAGTTGACCTTCTTTGCAAATGACCAAACCATCTTAAGCAGTTTTCTCGCATCTTATCCATGATCGGAGCTACACCAACTTTCTTTCTGATTGCATCATTCCAAATCTGATCTTTACGTGTATGTCCACACATCCATCTTAGCATTTTCATTTCTGCTACAGCCATTCTCTGCACATGTCTATGGTTCACATGCCAACATTCAGAACCATAAAGCATAGCAGGTCTCACGGCTGCTTTGTAAAACGTTCCTTTAATTTTTAAAGGAATTTTCTTATCACAGAGAACAGCAGAGGATCCTCGCCACTTTAGCCAGCCTGCATTTATTCTATTAGTAACATCTCCATCAATTTCCCATCATGTTGCAAAATAGATCCCAGATATCTAAAAGAACCTCTCTTCTGAATGTTATCATTGCCAATCTTCACCTCGATTCCTTCACCATTGCTTCCATCAAAGGTGCATTCCATATATTCCTTCTTAGCCCTACTTATACGAAAACCTTTAGTCTCCAATGCATGTCTCCAAACCTCAAGCTTCTCATTTACTCCATCTATAGTCTCGTCAATCAACACAATATCATCAGCAAATAACATACACCAAGGTAACTCATCATGAATGTGACTTTTCGACTCGTCCATAATCAAAGTAAAAAGAAATGGACTCAAAGCTGAACCTTGATGTAAACCAATGTTGATATCAAAATATTCAGTCTTCCCCGTCGGGGTCCTTATACAAGATAAAGCCCTATCATACATATCCTTTATGAGATTAATGTATAGGACATGTACTTGTCTCTTCTCCAAAACTCTCCGCAGTATCTCTCGTGGGACGGATGTTGGACATGTGAGCCCACGGCGAGCCATTATGCAATGAATGTTATTGCGAATATCATTCCCTGATCTGAAATAAAGAATAAATAATTTGCATAATAGGTCCCTCTGTACAATTAGGGTTATGTACCATGGCTATCTTAATGATCATACAACTGTTGATTCAATAATTGAATCATAGAGGCTGGTGCTTGGATGAACATCTAAAGAGTTAGATTGAGGACTCATCAAGCACCGTCAAATGATTGTTAAGATGTGATCTCCAGCCTGAGTAGGAGATGGCAATCCTTTCTCACATAGGCTGATATCTGACCGACCTCTTGATGCAGATCCTCTGCATAGGAATAGAGATTCGGAGGTGTCAGATTAGTTAGTCAAAGAGTTGACTTAACGAGATCGAGATAACCTAAGTCCTATGTTGAATGTTGTCACAGCATAGGCACGCATCCTCTGACCGGAGACAGATGTATTGCTATATGTCTGAGTATGTACATTTGGCAGACCAATAGGTTGATGACCTAACCAAGGTCTATACACCGACGCGCTGGTGTGCATGTAAGGGCATATGAGTAATACGATCTCTCAAAGGGATCATACAGGTTCACTACTGAACCGGAAGACATGAGCTCACTCATGAGATATTGGGAAGAATCAAATTTCGTGCACGGTCGTCTCGCTTTGGAAGCTTGACTGAATTTGTAGGTTTGATATATGCTTTTGGAAAGTATATGATCACGACCTAGGTATGATATATGCTTTTGGAAAGTATATGATCGATACCAAATCCCAATGATCAAATGAGAAACTTAGTGATCAAACCCTGAAGAAGACAGTGTAAAATAGATCTTGATCTTCGGGTTGACCATGGGTCTTCTAGTATGCAGGATGTACAGGTATTGGGAATACCTGAAGGGTGATGTGATCATAAACGATTGTATATCCATGACGCTTCCATTCCGAGGGAGTGATGAAACAGGTCTGGATTTTAGTGACTCCTTTCAGTAGAGAAGCAATCCGATCTTAGTCCAAGTGTTGGACATTGGTCTGAATGGGATTCAGATTCAATGAGAAGATTGGATTTGCGGTCTTGATTTAATCAAGCATCTGTGGGAGGTTCGTAAGATCTGGATTTGAGATAAAATCTCAACATCCAAGTCACTATACGTGGAATAATACAATCGCCCTGTCCTTATCTCCAAGTATCTGCGGAGAAAGCACATTATTCTTGAAGGGGCTCGAGAATAATTCATTTAATGAAATGTATATCCAAGCAAGAAGGACTTGATGATTAAATGAGATTTAATTATCAAGCATAATATGAATATGATTCATATTGTAAGAATGATTATCTAAGATAATTAAATAGAATTTAATTATCAAGGATTAAGAGAATGTGGATAACACTATCCATGATATATGTGTGTTATAAATATGATTTATAATATACATGTATAAGAGAGAGAATTTATGTAAATATCATTTGTTAATTAATAATGTGGATTGGATTCACATTTATTAATTAATTGGAAATGCAATTTACTAATTAGTTTGGGTTGTGAATATGATTCACATAATATTCAATGGCATGATTGGAATATTCACAAATTAATTTGGAATTAATTTGGTGAATATTTTTGTGATTAATTAAGGAATAATTAGATAAATAAAAGGGATCCAAATAACCACCATGCATAGGTGGCGTCACCCATGAATTGTTCATGGGTGACGCCCCCTATTTTTGAGGATGGTTGGTTGACTCCATTTTAATTATCACATTATCTCTTAATTAGTTAATGATAAATTAAATTGTGTTGATAATGTTGCAACATATTTTAATTAATCATGACCATTGATTTAGCATGGACCAAGCATGGCCTTTGGATCCATGTGTCCAATGGATTGAGATCCATTGGATCCCAAACTAGTATAAAAGGAGGGCTAGGGTAGCCTTCCAAGTAACAACATTATAATCAAGAGTTTTAGAACTCTACTCTCTCTCTCTCTCATTCTCGTGTGGGCTCTCCCTAATATTCAAGTGGCCGTCCACTTTATGTATTAGGAAGGAGAGCATTTCGGCTTTGCTTCGACGCTTGGATCTTCGTCAAAAGATTGTAGGAAGGACGCGACTCATCATCGTGCCCGCAAGTGCATTCTCCGTGGGTCGGACTTGAGACAGGAGGATCTCTACTTTGGGATCTCGCGATCACAACCATGCTTCAAGAGGTATTCCTTATACTTGGTGGTTTGATGAAACGATCCGAGAAGTGTTCTCATGATCATGTGGTTTCATCTTTAGTTTAAAAAATTTTAATTTCCGCTGCATCTAGCGACTAGTGTGACTAGTTGCCCCGATTGCATACGATGCGATCGACATGCTTCCATGATGCGCTTGAGGATACTCAATATCCTTCAAGTGGTATCAGAGCCAGGTTGAATAAGGTTTTGGATATGATCCATAGACCCTAGACGATTTGGTTCTTGAAAGGGTTGCGAAATTTTTTACTGCATTTCAATTATCGCACCTTTGTCTAATTGAATTTTTCGGCACTGTTTAAAATGTTTAAACACGAAATATTTAATTGGATTTTGTTCCCCATTAAACAAGGAAACTATAGGACTTGAGTTTACTAAATTTGGACTTCATTTGCTCAAGATATGGCTTTTTGAATATGACTATATTCACTGTTGCAGGAACTGCGGATTTGAACGTAATTAATGAGATAATTACAGTTTTAATACGCCTTGAAATGCGTGAATTATCACTTGAGTTATTTAATAAATCAAATAGGCAATCTTTGGAAACTGAGTTTGCATTTTTTGGATTTAAATTGATCAAGATAAGTTAATTTTAGTGATTGGGGGTCACTGCTGGAAATTAACAATTTTGATCTTGAACTTTGTGATATGTCATTCAATTATCATGATGAAAATTAACTGTTAATTTTCTGGAATAATTAGTGATAAATATTTGTGAAATATTTAAAGAAATAATTATTTCATTGAATGACACTTGCCTAAACCACAATGATGAGATATTAGATCTTGATCATTGGTTCATCAACAAACATTGCTTTCATGAAAACCATAGTTTATCCTACAATTGTTGTAGGACAACTTTTACATGAAAATCCCTTTTTTGCTTGAATAGGATTGGGGATTTGTCTAGCAAATCTCCTTATAATCAAAAATGTTTTTATTATATTATATGGTATAATTTCGGTTGAAAAACCGATGAACATCTCAAAGTACATGATGGTCTATCTGGTATTATCCTTTCCCGAGGCGGATGTGGTGCCTAGTCGGAGAGCATTGGGGTAGCGGGTTGCAACGTATGTGGTCCGTCCCACTCTCGTCGGTACTGGCCATGATAGCGGGTAGGGACTGTATAATACCGGAGACAGACAATGTGTATTTTTCTAATTATTAAAATTTGAATAATACGTACTTTGAGTATATACCTACTATTCAAGTAAAAGACATGTTTGTTGATTGATGATTGGATTAATGATTAATTTAATATGATTAAATTAATTATATCCAATAAACACTCTATCATGAATAGATGTGATTTCCCTTGGAAGAATTAATTATGTGAATATGATTTACGATAATTAATTATACAATTTGAATATGAGGTGGAGGATCACATAAGTGACATCCATGGTCTCCCGTCAAGGCAAAGGATTCCGTCGCCAGTTGTTGTATATAGGAGACGCCTGTCCGAAGTGACAGATCCTATATATGATTTAATTGGATCGGGTTCTTTGCTTCTCGAAAGAGTAAGGCCGTATATGTAGTGACCCCAATATCGGGTCCTCATATTATTGGGGCGATATTGGATTGCGTATAGCGAGTATTAAGCCTGTTGATGGTTGGTTCAATTAATGACAGGTCAACATCATCTTAAGGGTGGTGGGCCCGGGTGTTAAAGACCGAATTGGGAAATGCAAGTTGGACTTGTAAGGCGGAATGTGTTCCCGCTTCTTTTTATCCGAGTTGTAGGTTCTCATATTATTGGGATGCAACGAAGATAGGAAAGGAGATCCCAGATCTTGCTAGAGATATAATGGTAAGAATATCTCTTACATTGAAAGTGATTAAGGGAATGAACTTTCAGTGTTGACAAGGCATGACAACTTTGATATGAAAATTCCTAAATCAAAGTAAAATATGCATATATATTATATATACCTTATGCAAATTTCTTATTTCAGATAATCCTTCATTAAACCCACTCAATGTTATACTCAATAATAACCAGTAAAAATATCTTGGATTGGACTCATGATCCAGATATTGTACTTGCAATTGGACACATAATGTATGTGGTTGCAGTGTGCAAGTCCCCTCAACATAATGAGGAAGGACAATTAAATAAGACAATAAGACATCACCTTAGGGTTTGTATGTCTCTATGTTCTTGATCTTTCATCGAGTGTACTTTAGAAGTCACATGTCGATGATGATCATAATTGTCAAATAATCCTTATAAAATAAAAGAAGATATTTTGGCATACATATGTGCTCTAGACATTTAATCATGAATGACATGGTTCTCTGCATTATGCAGAATGGTGGCTCGAAAGAGATGATGTATTCAAAATGTTTGAATACCTACCTGAACCTAAGTCTCAAAGAGTTAAGATGTATGTAGATATGATGAGAGTCATCATTCGACTATCTATACTCAAGTCATTCATGAAGCTTCAGGATATTCATATTGTATGAATTTTATGAAGCATGTATAAATGTTGAAATGCTCATACATTAAATTCTTTTTGAATTTAAATAAGAGATTCTTTGTCTTGAACAATGGTTGTTTATAGATGAAGAGAGCATAGTGGAAGCATGGGTCAGACCCGAGTAAGAAGGAAAGTCAAAGAGTTGACCTACTTCTGTGACTTCCATATCACATCCAAAGAGTTCGATGAATGCCAATACTGCAATAGGTTGATGTGTTGATAGTGTGACTATCAAATCTGTCTAAAATCCTTAGTGAAGGACTCAGATAGAACATCGGAATAATCTACATGTAATCATTGACTCTGACTTTCTTATTTCATAAGATAAAGTCTGACAATTGTATCCCAATCTTCTAATGACATTTGCAATTGGTTGCATATACATATTAGAAGATTCGAAATTTGATCTTAAGGTTTAGTAGTCATCTACATGGATATTGATGTAATTGTTGCAGCAATCTCTGTTGGATAGATGGACTTCATATTCTCAGTGGGAGAGCCCTTAGTCTTTGAGAATGTCTCTATGACCTAGATATTAGAATACCCTCATTGTTTGTTTCTAAATGTTGGAAATAAACATGAATTCTGAGATAGAACTATCATAAAGAGTTATGATGGATATATTTCAGATAGTAATCTAACATCTAGTGGACTCCACAAAATTAGAAAATTAATGAACAGTTCATTAAGATTTCTAATACGGAAAATTAAACCTTGATAGATCAATAGGAGGATGAAGATCATTTGACGATGATCTGACATCAAGTCTTGGACATATGTCTGTTGATTTGATCATAGACTAGTAAGATATGAAACTTTAGAATGTCTAAAATTTCAAATCTTACATACTTGTGAATATTGTATTCAAAGTATAAATGTCCAATACACCCTTCTCTTAGGAAAGGTGCAAGATGCCAAGGTATTCAAGATCTCATACATGTTGATGTATGTAGATCATCTATATCATAGTGAACATTATAGATATGTGATATCTGTTGATGATTATGTATGATATGAGATTTCTTCTCTTCAACTGAGAAACCTTTGAAATGTTCAAAGATTTCATAATTTTGGTTTAGAACCAAAGTTTGAAAAAAGATGAAATGAATTAGATAAAATTCAAAGAATACCTTATGGAGATATGAAAATCATTTCTATCTCACTCCTCCTGATAAACCTGAACTCAATGGAGTTGTAGGGAGATACAATTGGATCATGTGTGACATGATTTGATCAATCATGAATTTTAGCATAATTATCCCTTAGTTTCCAGGTATATATGTGTAGTAGAGACTACACTGTATATCCTTAATAAGATTCCATGCAAGTAAGCTGGAATTAAGCACTAGAGAGTGCTACTTCATTAGGAAAATAAAGGATGGTATTGGATACCTACTTTATGACCTTGAGATTCTTAAAAGATCTCATCTCTGAGAATATGATTCTTGGAGGATTAAGACTCTTGAGAATCAAGATGAAAATGAAGTGAAGGAACTCATTTAATCTTGAGAAGATAATGAGGCTCCTGAAATCGGAGACTAAAAGTAAAATTAAAGATGAAACATTAAAACCTCTTCAAATGAGTTTGAAGATGTATTCCATGTGTCAGTTAAATCTGAGAGTGATCGAACTTCATGTGATGAAGCTCCTAAGGATCATGACATGGAAAGATGGATATTAGCAATAAAGTCTAAAGTAGACTTCATATACAAGTGTTGTATATGGACACTCAAGGATCCACCTATATGGGTAAGACCCATAAAGGTGTAAATGGATCTTCAAGAGAAGAGGGAATCTGATGAGAAGGTAGAGACCTTCAAAGCAAGATTCATAGCCATGAGCTACACACCGTAAGAGAAGACATTGCTTGCAATGAGACTTGCTCTTCGGAAACCATGCTTAAAATCATCAGAATATTTCTAACATGAGCTACACAACTTGACCATTGCATCTTCAAGATGTAAGTCAAGATTGCATTCCTCTAAAAATACCTCTCGAAGGATATTCACATGAAGTAACCCCAGGGCTTCATGGTTGAGGAAAGCAATGTGTGAAAGCTAACGAAATCCATCTATGGACTCAAATAAGTTTTTTGTAGTTGGAACATCAGATTTGATGAAATCATAAGTGTTATGATTTCAGATAGAATCTTGATGTACCATGTGAAGCTTAGTGGGAGTGCCATTATGTTCATCGTGCTAAATGTAGATAATATCCTAATCATTTGAAATGATATAAGTATGATGATAAGTGTTTTAAGACTGGCTATTCCACACCTTGAGATATGATCTCAAGAATACCTCTTAGATCTTAGTTCTGAAGTTGTTCAGAAGTAAAGAAAAGAGGGTATTGGGACTGTCACATTTGTAGTACACCTTGGACATATTCCATTCTTGGAAATTCCATGAAAGGCTTCCTTCCCTTGAGATTTGGTACTGACCTATCTAAAGGGATAGCACCTCAAAGAGTTGAGGAAGTGAATGCTAGAACTGCTTGCACTTGTGCATCGGTTACGAGAAGCTAAGTGTATGCTAAATGTGTACAAAAGCCAGATATCTGCCATGCAGTGGCAGTAGTAAAGTGTTACTAATCCTACTATGGAGAGAAAACACTTGGTTGCAGAAATATCGATATCTTCAAAGATGACAAGGCTCTAGAGATGTTGATCTCTGAGTCTTATCTTTTAGAGCTTAAGACTTTATAGATAGAGATCTAAAAGGTCTTAACTGTGGATACCTTGAGAGATAGTGATCTCCCGGAATAAGGGTATTCTAATAAGGATTATGGAAATACTGGTTATAATAGTTATTGAGAAATAAGTGTCAAGGACACTATAACTGCTTTGACTAGATTGAGTATAGGTTGCATTAGATGCAACATTCGCATTGGATGCAAGCACTGTTACCTAGGGATATGCAAGTGTCGTAAAAGGACTTGGCAAAGTCTTCTGGGAACAGAGTGACTGATCAGCTTACCTAGCTATTTTAAAATAGCCTACGATTGTCACATGAGTGTGGGTTTAAATGATTAGCCCATTAATGGCTCTTTGGGCTAGTGGGAGATTGTTGGACATGTGAGCCCACGGCGAGCCATTATGCAATAAATGTTATTGCGAATATCATTCCCTGATCTGAAATAAAGAATAAATAATTTGCATAATAGGTCCCTCTGTACAATTAGGGTTATGTACCATGGCTATCTTAATGATCATACAACTGTTGATTCAATAATGAATCATAGAGGCTGGTGCTTGGATGAACATCTAAAGAGTTAGATTGAGGACTCATCAAGCACCGTCAAATGATTGTTAAGATGTGATCTCCAGCCTGAGTAGGAGATGGCAATCCTTTCTCACATAGGTTGATATCTGACCGACCTCTTGATGCAGGTCCTCTGCATAGGAATAGAGATTCGGAGGTGTCAGATTAGTTAGTCAAAGAGTTGACTTAACGAGATCGAGATAACCTAAGTCCTATGTTGAATGCTGTCACAGCATAGGCACGCATCCTCTGACCGGAGACAGATGTATTGCTATATGTCTGAGTATGTACATTTGGCAGACCAATAGGTTGATGACCTAACCAAGGTCTATATACCGGCGCGCTGGTGTGCATGTAAGGGCATATGAGTAATACGATCTCTCAAAGGGATCATACAGGTTCACTACTGAACCGGAAGACATGAGCTCACTCATGAGATATTGGGAAGAATCAAATTTCGTGCGCGGTCGTCTCGCTTTGGAAGCTTGACTGAATTTGTAGGTTTGATATATGCTTTTGGAAAGTATATGATCAAGACCTAGGTATGATATATGCTTTTGGAAAGTATATGATCGATACCAAATCCCAATGATCAAATGAGAAACTTAGTGATCAAACCCTGAAGAAGACAGTGTAAAATAGATCTTGATCTTCGGGTTGACCATGGGTCTTCTAGTATGCAGGATGTACAGGTATTGGGAATACCTGAAGGGTGATGTGATCATAAACGATTGTATATCCATGACGCTTCCATTCCGAGGGAGTGATGAAACATGTCTGGATTTTAGTGACTCCTTTCAGTAGAGAAGCAATCCGATCTTAGTCCAAGTGTTGGACATTGGTCTGAATGGGATTCAGATTCAATGAGAAGATTGGATTTACGGTCTTGATTTAATCAAGCATCTGTGGGAGGTTCGTAAGATCTGGATTTGAGATAAAATCTCAACATCCAAGTCACTATACGTGGAATAATACAATCGCCCTGTCCTTATCTCCAAGTATCTGCGGAGAAAGCACATTATTCTTGAAGGGGCTCGAGAATAATTCATTTAATGAAATGTATATCCAAGCAAGAAGGACTTGATGATTAAATGAGATTTAATTATCAAGCATAATATGAATATGATTCATATTGTAAGAATGATTATCTAAGATAATTAAATAGAATTTAATTATCAAGGATTAAGAGAATGTGGATAACACTATCCATGATATATGTGTGTTATAAATATGATTTATAATATACATGTATAAGAGAGAGAATTTATGTAAATATCATTTGTTAATTAATAATGTGGATTGGATTCACATTTATTAATTAATTGGAAATGCAATTTACTAATTAGTTTGGGTTGTGAATATGATTCACATATTATTCAATGGCATGATTGGAATATTCACAAATTAATTTGGAATTAATTTGGTGAATATTTTTGTGATTAATTAAGGAATAATTAGATAAATAAAAGGGATCCAAATAACCACCATGCATAGGTGGCGTTACCCATGAATTGTTCATGGGTGACGCCCCCTATTTTTTAGGGTGGTTGGTTGACTCCATTTTAATTATCACATTATCTCTTAATTAGTTAATGATAAATTAAATTGTGTTGATAATGTTGCAACATATTTTAATTAATCATGACCATTGATTTAGCATGGACCAAGCATGGCCTTTGGATCCATGTGTCCCATGGATTGAGATCCATTGGATCCCAAACTAGTATAAAAGGAGGGCTAGGGTAGCCTTCCAAGTAACAACATTATAATCAAGAGTTGAAGAACTTACTCTCTCTCTCTCTCATTCTCGTGTAGGCTCTCCCTAATATTCAAGTGGCCGTCCACTTTATGTATTAGGAAGGAGAGCATTTTGGCTTTGCTTCGACGCTTGGATCTTCGTCAAAAGATTGCGGGAAGGACGCGACTCATCATCGTGCCCGCAAGTTCATTCTCCGTGGGTCGGACTTGAGACAGGAGGATCTCTACTTTGGGATCTCGCGATCACAACCACGCTTCAAGAGGTATTCCTTATACTTGGTGGTTTGATGAAACGATCCGAGAAGTGTTCTCATGATCATGTGGTTTCATCTTTAGTTTAAAAAATTTTAATTTCCGCTGCATCTAGCGACTAGTGTGACTAGTTGCCCCGATTGCATACGATGCGATCGACATGCTTCCGTGATGCGCTTGAGGATACTCAATATCCTTCAACGGAATCATAAGCCTTCTCCAAATCAATAAAGATCATATGGAGATTCTTCCTTTTAGCTTTATAAATCTCCATTGTTCTCCTCAGCAAATGGATGGCTTCAATAGTTGAACGACCTGGCATGAATCCGAATTGGTTTTCTTTTACTTGGGAAACTTGCCTCAACCTTCTTTCGATCACACGTTCCCAAATTTTCATAGTGTGACTCATCAGCTTGATACCTCTGTAATTTGAACAATTTTGAATGTCTCCTTTGTTCTTATAAAGAGGCACCACGATACTCCTCCTCCAATCTTCAAGCATTTTCTTGCTTCGCCAATAACATGGAATAGATTCGTAAGCCAAGTCAAACCACGCTCACCTAAAACTTTCCATACTTCTACAGGGATGTCATCCGGTCCAACACCTTTCCCAGGTCTCATAACCTTCAAAGCCTCCTCTACTTCTTTTCTTTGTATTCGTCTATATCATGCACAATTCAAGTAACTTTCACTACTAGCTAGATCACCCAAAGTGATCTATCTATTTCCTTCTCCAATGAAAAGTTTATGGAAGTATTGCTCCCATCTAGTCTCTACATCCTTCTGAGTAACAAGCACGTGACCTTCCTCGTCCTTTGCATCTCACTTGAGAAAGGTCTTTGGTCTTTCTTTCTCTTGCTTTGGCCAACCTGAATATATCCTTCTAGCCCTCCTTAGAGTTGAGATTTTTATACAAAACCTCATAAGCTTTTGACTTAGCTTCGCTTACAGCCTTCTTTGCTTCCTTCTAGCTTTTGACCACCTTCTAGGAGTTTTTAGATATATAAAGAAAATTATAAAACATAAAATATATTTTTGGGTTTTTAATGATTTTTTAGATTTTAATAAAGATTTTTGGGGTTTTATATTTCTAGGAGTTTTATTTTTCTATGTTTAGTGATTTTTGGTATGGAATTAAAATAGGATAAAATAAAAAAATAAAAGTATGGAACTAAAATGTCCAAAAATGCAAAATAAATGCATGGTGTGAAAGTACGTGCTATCATGCATCTAACTCTATTTTTGCACGATTTTAGGAGCTAGGGTGCTTTTTTAATAAATGAAATCCAAGCAAAGATTCATATACTGACAGGGGTGTATTTGTAATTAAAATAAAGATCAGGGGTTCATCTGCAAATATGCCAATATTATACAACATATATTAAATTTTTATTGGACTAAAAATAAATACACAAAGTTTTAGGGGCTTCCATGCAATTTTCGCAGATCACGTGGGACGACACATGAGCTGAGCTGGATATGACCCAAAAGTAAATATGCATAAGTACATGGGCCTACAAAATGTCCATTTTATTTTAAACGACAAAATGTTTTACAATGTTAAATAATGAATACAAAAATATGTGGGGCATGATATGCAAATTACCCCATTATTATGCGCCATCAAACAGTTGATAGGTGCCACCTATCCATGTGTCGTCTACTCGCGACACTATTGACGAGTCGCTAAATACGATATTTAATTTGGTCACGTTCTAATACGTGTACTTAGTGATTCAGTCAGAACCGAGAGAAGATCTCCGTGAAGAGTGTCTCGACTTAATTTATATCCCGGGTAAGTCCGGGGTCGAACTCAGGGAGGCAAAGGAACAACTTGGGTTTAATTTGAAAATAAAGATGTTAGATTTCCAGTGCGGTATTTTTTTATATTTTTTTAATGCAAATAGAATGCAAATGCAAGTGAACCAAGACACTTAGAAAACATAAACAAGGTCAAATTAATTTTAATGGAAAAGAAGTCCAATTTAGCCAATTCGTATTTTTCCTAGAATCCTAATCCAGTGATGAATGCAAAACATATTTTTTTAGAATTTTAGGGGTTAAAATGCAATAATGAAAAATGCACACTTTTTATGGGTTTTTTCGCAATTTATCACACAAACAGAAAGTAAAAATTATGAAAAAATTACTAGAACTAAAAGATGATGCAAGGAAGCTACAGTAATATTTTTAGAATTTTTTGACAAGTTATGAATTTTTTATGTATTTTTTAGTGGAAACAGAGTGACAGTGAGTAATTAATTCTTAATTAATCCACAATATCAAATTAATCAGAGTGCAAATTACCTCAAGTAGATATTTTCATGTGGCATACAGGAGACTTTAAATTTTGCAAAAATGATGTATGTGGATTTAATTAAAAATCAAATACTCATTTCACTCTAAGATTTATTTCAGGCACAAGACGACTCCATTTTAGATGAAATTTGGACAGTATGTTCTTCACATATCAAGGCATCATATATAATTTTTGTAGAATTTTTAGAGCAACCATGTATGAAATATTAATTTAAGAGCACGGAATGGGTAAACTATGCAAAATTTCAGTTTAACAATTTTAATTAATTACTCATATCTCACAAAAATACAAATAAATACCCACAATGTAGAGAATTAGTTGCTCAACATGAAAGCATTTTTCATTGAATATAAAGATGCATAAACGAAGTCCAAATTAAAGTGCAAACACAGGGGTCTTTATGCAAACACTGAAATTGAAAGCTGACAATAGAAAACATGAACAGGGATTGAAATGTAATTACATAAACAAAACGGGTAAACTTGCAATATTTACAATAAAAAAATAGAAAAATGACCTTCTCCTTCGTTGATGCAGGACATGGAGATGAACCCAACAAGGCAAAGGGGAAGGGCGTCGATCGACGTGACGGAGGGGCAGAGGCACGGAGGCGCGGCGCGCTCGCCGGCGCGCGGAGGAGGCGGGGGGCGCGCTGGCGGAGAGGACG
Source organism: Ottelia alismoides (assembly GCA_037367405.1). Classification (NCBI taxonomy): domain Eukaryota; kingdom Viridiplantae; phylum Streptophyta; class Magnoliopsida; order Alismatales; family Hydrocharitaceae; genus Ottelia; species Ottelia alismoides. Next base: position 571,947 of record JAZKJV010008062.1, on the reverse strand, counting down.
GGGTCGCGGAGGAGGGAGCGGCGGAGACGGTGGCTGTGCCGTTAGGGCGGCGGCGCCGCCGGCTGTAGTAACGGAGGAGAGGGGCCCGCGCGCGGCGGCGCGACCGCTGTTGGCGGCGCTGCCGCGAGCGGGGGCCGCGGCCGGTGTTGGTTACGCGGAGGAGAAAAGGGGGGGCGACGGCGGCGGTGCCCGCCGCTTCCCCTCCGTTTCTTTTTTTTTTGATTTTTTTTTTGCCTTTTTTTTGCTATTCTGATTTTTTTTTGTTTTAGATTTTAATTTTTTTAAAAAAATTTTATAGCTTTCTTAAACAGGAAATATGTACACAACAAAAATATATGAAACAAAATGATAGATGATGAGTTGGTGGTGGTGATGACGATGAACTAAACAAATGAAGGTTGGTGGTAATGTGATGTGCTAAAAAAATTGCAAAGAAACAAATGATGACAAGATGAAAATAAAATTACCTACGATGAACGCGGGTGCCTATGGAGTGCTCTCATGAGCACGGTCTTCGCTCGAATCGCCGGCGTGCGATGAGCTCGAGCAGCGCGCGGTTGCGGCTGCGATGTTGGCCAAAAAACCAACGGATCACACCGGAGAAAGGGCCGTCGTCGCTCGACCGCGGTTGTGTCGCTGTCACCGGTTCAACTCAGGGAACTAGGCTCTCCTCACATAAAGATGGATCCAAGGCAAATTGAGGAGGATGGAATGTATATAAAGAGATGGAAAAAATGGAAGTTAGAATTAAGATGGAGTGGGATGGAGGTTAATAAAATGGTGGAGTTGAATTAGAAGTTAGAAAAATGGTGGGGTTGAATGGAGGTTGGTGGTAAAGAGTTGAATGGTGGTTATTGTAGAGAATGAAAATTAAATAAATAAATAAAATAAAGTTGGCTACTTTAATTACAATAGAATAAAAAAGAAGAAAATAAATAGTGGAGAATTTACAAGGGAAGACAAACAACATGTACACATTTTTTACTTTTCTAATATGTAATTTTTTTTGTCTTTTTAATAAGAGATATTTACAACGGAAAAAATAAAATACTACAATTAAAATACAACACAAGTATGATTTTTTTGTATTTTTAGTAATTATGAAAGATACAATAAAAAGAAAGAATGAATATATACAAGGTATACAATGTACGTCTAGGTCCCAAAAACCAACTTTTGCAAATGAGCTCCGATTTTAATGAAACCACTTCCGTTGGATAGATAATTTTCTAACTTGAACTTTAAAAGTGAGTTTGGTGAATTTGGAGTTCATACGGAGCGGGAATTTAGCTTGGAAGTTGGTCTTTACAGCTTTTTCCCATTGGGATCTAGGAGTATTTATTTGAGGTAAAATTTGTTTTGTATTTTTGTATTTTTATATACATTGATATGAACATGTTGGAAAAAGAATTAGCCAAAAATGAGTTGATATGAAATTATTAAAAATACATAAAGTTTTGGGCTGTTTACATGTATAAAACTCCTTTGATTTTGCGGCTTTTTATGTGTAATTTATTTTGTACAATCTAATATACAATAATTAGTGAGTTTTATTTACAAGAGTCATTTTGTTAATTTAATGAATTTATGTACATTTTTATGAGCTTTTACTCGGGGATTTTGCTAAAATCAAGATATTGAGATGATGAATCGCGGATTCATCACCCCCCTATACTTAAACTTTGCTAGTCCTCGAGCAAATAAAGAATGAATAAGTTGGATTAACCCCTGACTGTGCATGTGAAAACAAGACTTGATCTATTCAAGAACTCTCGGTTTTAGAAATCCTAAAATTCTAAGCTGAACCAAGCTCTAGTCAAAAGGTATCCAATTTCCCTAATCATTAGACTCTCTTTGTATACATATATAGTAGGGATATGACTTTAAGTGTTGACCGCAGTTACAAGAGTAGAGTCACAACGTCACCCAAGGTTCCAGTCTAAGAGACACTCCTAAGGACCCGATCCTCAACACTAGGGAATAAACCATTTCTTGCATCCAATCCACCATCTCTTTAGTTGTCAGACTTAAAAGTGTAGATGGAAGGCCAGTTGATGGAGGGCATAGGATTGTGTCATTTCTTCTCTCCCTCTCATTGGAACAAGGATCCTCTCAAGTGCCTTATTACTCAACGCATTTTTTTGATGTTGATCAGTGCGTCCGTCAAGAGAAGTTGGAGCCGTCTGCACTTGTTTTCCTGGGAGTACACCGGGGTGTGTCTTTTTTGAGTATCTATTATACCTTCTACACCCAGACTTGTAGCATTTACGATGCAGAGCCCTTTTTTGGTGCAAGCCCGACTCCTGATCCTAATAGCGGTGGTCCAAGTGGACACTTTTGAAATGGTTGGGAGCGCTCGCCTTTGGTGGAAGCTCTTTTGATAATTGACTTTGTGGAATGAGAGCTTTTCTTTGATATTTCATTGCTTTGTAGTATTTTTGGCTAGCTCCACTGCTTTTACCAAGAGTTGGCGCACACTGATCAACATTTTTTTATTTTATCACACCCTGGCACATAGGTAGATGTCAAGAGATAGTATAAGAACCATGTTCTCATACTGGCTAAAGATGCTGACACTCAGGTTTCATGAAGCCTTCATTGATTTTATCCCATCCTCGAGCATCATTAAATCAAGTCCAAACTCAAATCCCCCATCCCAGCTCCTCAGGTGAAATTTCAACTCATCTCATCATAACTGCAGTCGTGTATGTGAGGTGCTGATCATATTCTTAAGGTAGAGACTAAGCATGCAATATAGCATACAAATCTTTCAAACTAGGGAAATGTGAATAATTAAGTCAAGGACCCTAATGACTAAGGCTGGTTAACTCAAAATATCAAGACCTCATAAACCAAGTATTCTTGAACATCACTAGTCTTGTGTGAAAGTGAATGTGTCAGGGGTTAAACCAACTTATAAGTTAGTTTTTTTTAGTTTTTTTTTTAAGTTTTACAAAAAATGTTTTTTTTTTCAAAAAAATTTTTTTTTGACAAACAAAGGCAAAGAAGTTTTTTTTTGTTAGAAAAGTTTTGCTCTCTTTTTTTTTCAAGAGTTTTTTTTTGAAAGATAGGTAGATAAGAAAGGACTTTTTTTTAAAGAGGATTTTTTTTTGAAAAGTTTTTTTTTTAAAAGGTTTTTTTTTGAAAATATAGATAAATAAGAAAGGACACATTTTTTTTTGAAAAGATTTTTTTAGAGCAAATAAGAAAAGAGAAAAAAAAATTTTTTGAAAAGTTTTTTAAGAGTTTTTTTTTAAGAATTTTTGAAGAAGTTTTTTTTTACCCACCCCATAATTATTGTATAATATATACAAAAATACGTGAAAGTACGAGCTATGGGTAAAGTATATATATAATGTATACACGCCCCCCTATACTTAGCATGTGCTATGTCCTCATGGCACAAGAAGCGAGAAAAAGATATAGCTCGTGCTAAGCGTAGGATGTCTAAAATAATAAACAGTATAGAAGTCGATCCGCCCCCCCTATACTTAGGCTCTGGACAGCCTAAGTGTAGAAGAAGAGCAAAAAATGGGGCGGACGAGGTCAAGAGGAGAAATGGATGAGTATGTACACACGGCGGGCATCGGCTCCCCCTATACTTAGGCTCTTGGTAAGCCTAAGTATAGGACAAGAGTAAGTGTAAGAACCGATGTGATCTGAAGAATATACAAAGAACGGTGAATGTACACGAGGAATGAATCTTCTAAGATGTTGAATCTTGATTCTGCGTCTTCATGATGAGTAATATGATATATCTGCTCTGTGCTCACTCTGCATGAAGTTGATGACCTCGACTTGGACTAACTGCTCTTTTGAATCAACAAAATGCTTCAACAGTTGTCCATTTACCACATGAGATTGTGCACCATCTGTGAGATCAGCTATCTCTACACTTCCATTCTCGTGCACTTTCTTAACAACAAAGGGACCCGTCCATTTAGATTTTAGCTTCCCATGGAACATCTTCAACCTGGCATTGAACAACCATACCTTTTGTCCAGGGACAAAGTCTTTGCACCTAATGTGCTGATCATGCCATCTCTTTACCTTGTCCTTATAAATCAAACTGTTGTCATATGCCCTGTTTCGGATTTCCACGAGCTCGTTCAAGTTCAAGTCTCGACAAAGCTTCCCTAGGTGACAACTCCAGTTAATCTTCTTAATTGCCCATTCGGATTTATGAATCAATTCTGCGGGCAAATGGCATGGCTTGCCATAGATCATTCTAAATGGTGAAGTACCCAATGGTGTCTTGTAGGCTGTCCTATAGGCCCACAGAACTTGGTCCAAAAGCTGAGACCAGTTCTTCCTATCGGGACGAACCAATTTCTGCAAAATACTCTTCACCTCTCTGTTCGAAACCTCTGCCATGTCGTTGGACTGTGGGTGGTAAGGACTAGTAACTCTATGCTCAAATCCATAGTCCTTAGCTAAAGATCTCATATCTCGATTCACAAAATGGCTACCCCCATCTGATATCAAAACTTTTGGCACCCCGAACCTAGCAATAATATGATCTCTCACAAACTTACAGACAGTCTTACTGTCTGCGGTTCGGGTTGGGATAGCCTCCACCCACCTAGATAGATAGTCAACCGCCAACAATATGTACTCATGTCCTTGGCTGTTGGGAAAGGGACCCATAAAATCTATGCCCCATGCATCAAAAACATCACAAATAATCATCGGTTGCATGGGCATCTCATCTCTCTGTCCAACTGTCCCTCCCATCCTTTGACAGATAGGGCACGACCGTACAAAATCAATGGCATCTCTAAACAAGGTCGGCCAATACAATCCACATTGAAGTACTTTGTGAGCGGTTCTCTTTCCCGAATGGTGTCCTCCAGCCTCAAGTGAATGACAATATGTGAGGACACTCTGGTATTCCTCCTGAGGAATACACCTTCTCCAAACACAATCCGGTCCTTCGAAGAAAAGGAAAGGATCGTCCCAGTGGTATCTCCTCGAATCCGACTGCAGTCGATCAATGCTGCTCCTAGTCCAACCATGGGGAACCTGCTTGGAGACAAGATAGTTCACCATGTTGGCATACCACGGGAGTGAGTCAATAACACAAATTGACTCATCTGGGAAGGTTTCTCTAATCCGCTCATGATCAGGAGAATCCTTAAGTTCAATCCGAGAAAGGTGATCAGCCACAACATTCTTCACTCCAGTTTTATCCTTTATCTCCAAATCAAATTCCTGGAGGAGTAAAATCCACCTAAGAAGACGCGCCTTCGCATCCTTCTTTTCCATTAAATATCGAATGGCTGTGTGATCAGTATAAATTGTCACCTTAGAGCCCAAAATATATGATCTGAACTTCTCGAGGGCCCATACTACTGCGAGCATTTCCTTTTCGGTCACTGTGTAATTCTTCTGTGTAGGATCTAAAACTTTGCTCGCATAATGAATCGCAAACGGAATCCCCTCTCGCCGTTGTCCTAACACAGCTCCTATAGCAAAATCTGAAGCATCAGTCATGATCTCAAAGGGGAGAGACCAGTCAGGAGCTTGTAGGATTGGTGAGGCACAAATCTTCCTCTTCAAGAGCTCAAAGGCCTCCAGACACCTGTGATCGACAATGAACTCTGTGTCTTTTCCTAAGAGCTCAGTCAGTGGGCGGGCGATCTTTGAAAAATCCTGAATGAATCTCCTATAGAATCCAACATGCCCTAAGAATGACCGCACTGACTTCACGTTGGTAGGTGGATCGAGTTTCTTGATCACCTCCACCTTGGCAGGATCAACCTCCATTCCCCTTTTGGAGATGACATGCCCCAACACGATACCCTCCGTCACCATAAAGTGACTCTTCTCCCAGGAGAGTACCAGATTCACCTCTCTACACCTCGTGAGGACTCGGTCCAAGTGCGCTAAACATGTATCAAAAGAATCACCATGGACCGAGAAGTCATCCATGAATACTTCCAGGAAATCTCCCACCATCTCGGCAAATATGGCTATCATGCACCGCTGAAATGTGCCCAGGGCATTGCAGAGCCCGAATGGCATGCGCCTGAAAGCATAAGTGCCGAATGGACATGTGAATGTGGTCTTTTCCTGGTCCTCAGGGGCAATGGCCACCTGGTTGTAGCCTGAGTACCCGTCAAGAAAACAGAAGAACTCTTTCCATGCAAGTCTCTCCAAGATCTGATCAATAAAAGGCAAGGGAAAGTGATCTTTCTTGGTCGCGGCATTCAGGCGCCTGTAGTCAACACAGACACGCCACGACGTAGGTACTCGTGTCGCGATCTCTACCCCCTCCTCGTTGGTGACCATCTGAATTCCCGACTTCTTCGGGACAACATGAAGTGGGGCCACCCACTTGGAGTCAGAAATAGGGTATATAAACCCTGCTTTGCACCATTTCTCAATTTCTTTCTTCACTACTTCCCGTAGATTGGGGTTAAGTCTTCTTTGAAACTCACGAGAAGGTCTCACATTATCCTCAGTAAAAATGTGGTGCGAGCAGAGAGCGGGATTGATGCCCACGAGATCTGACACTGTCCAGCCTATTGCTTTGCGGTTCCTCTCTAAGACCTCTAACAACCTAGACTCCTGTTCTAAAGTCAAGTCTGAGCTAATGATGACAGGATATCTCTCTTTGGGTCCCGCAAGAAAGGCATACTTAAGTGTAGGAGGTAGTGATTTCAGTTCTGGCAATGTGGTATCATCAAGCAGATCGGGCTGAACTGAATCTGAATCTGGTTCCGTGCTGCATGAAGGTGGGCTAAGCTGAGTAGTACTCGCCACCAAATCAGAAGTAAAGGGAGTCGGATCGCCAAAGAAACACGGTAGTTCGGCCAAAGCCGCATCCGACTCATCTTCTATATCCCATGATCGTTCCGAAGGGGATGGAACTGACAGATCCAGATGGATCTCTGTGTCATCATGGGAATAGATAGAGGCATCTCTCACAAGATCAGACAACACCTGGCAAACTGCATCATCCACTATACCCTTTCCAGATGAAAGGGACTCGCTCTGTCCTGAAGGAATCTGTCCCCAAATCCCAACTGTGCTAATCAAACTGCAATCTGCCTCTGAAGATGAATACTCTGTGCTACTCTCTGAATCGGGTCGCTGACACTTGGTTTGCTTCATCTCAAGGTTCACTTCTCCGCCTGGAGAACGGAACTTCATCATTCCCGTACCATAATCGAAAGCTGCGCCTGCGGTCCTAAGGAAGGGCCGCCCAAGAATGATCTGAGATTCTCTCCAATGATTGGGGGTCTCCATGTCCAAGACTGTGAAGTCAACTTGATAGTTCTGCCCCTCAATCGAGATAACTACGTTCTTCACTTCTCCCTTAGGTCTCTTCACTGATCGATCAGCGAATTGGAGTAAGGCTCTAGATTTGCGAAGTGGTCCCAACTCCAATTTCTGATATAATGCTAAGGGAAGTAAGTTGATCGAAGAACCATTATCTAAGAGTGTGCGTGCAAACGCAATGTCATCAATACGACTCTCCACATAATGAGCACCCATGTCTCTCTTTTTCCTTGGCAAAGTCTGATTCTTGAGACAATAGGTTGTGGCTACCGATAAGACATGTGTCTTTATATTTCGGTTATCTTTCTTCCTGCTAACCCTTGTAGGTGTGCATCTCACCTTAAGGTATTTTTGGAAGACAGGATGGTTAGCCACATATTCATCAAATGGCACCTTGACTGTGATATTTTCTTTACAAAATCGTGCCATATCGGGGTCATCTTTCTGAATCTTTTTGATGCGCTTTCCTGCCGTAAGAGCAGGGGGGAAAGGGATTGAAGCTAGGGAAACAGAGGATGAAGAATCTGAATCATGAACTGAAAGATCATTCTTTGACTTAACGGAAACAGAGTTCTTCATACAAGAATCTTTTTGATGCAACATGGACTCAAAATCTAAACTATCTACTACAGGTTGTGGAATAGAAGCTGGAGTGGTATCCGCCACAACCAGAGATGCAAGGTCCTCCGTAGACTCAGAAGAATATCCATGCTGACGATGCTGCATACGTGCTCTCCTTCTCCTCTCGGCTCCCTGAGTAGAAATCCTCGAATGGTGCTGACGGGGCTCCGAAATATGATGCCTCTCCTCCTCGTCCTCTGAAGACTCCTCAGGTAGAGCTCCAGAGATGCCCCTCCTCGTGTCCCTTGCCCGGTCAGGTACGGTCACGGTCCTTCCGCTCCTGAGTGACATGTGGTTAGTCTCGTCACACGAAAGAATCTCATGTTCAGATCTAGGAGATACTGAATAGTATACCTGACCAAAGTGCTGCTGAGAACTAGATCTGTTCAGGCTATTGGGGTTAGCCTGAACTTGGGCTGGGATAGAGGTAGAGGGTGCAGTCTGCTCGTCTCGCCATCTGGACAGGCGGTTGACATCCACCCGTAAGTCTTGAATCTCGTTCCTATAGGAACGTAGCTCGTCGAGTATCTGCTGCTGAATATCCACGGGACTAGACGAAGAAGGAAGTGGATAAGACTGGGAAGAAGAACGGGAAGACTGGCCCTGCTGGCCAGAGTACTGCCTCTGTTGCTGCTGTTGGGGTTGCGGACCCTGCTGGCCCGCCTGGTAATGGCCCTGTCAGCCAAGCTGCTGGTACTGCTGCCTCTGCTGCTGGGGTGGCTGGAATCCAGGGCTCTGCTGTGAAGGAGGTGGTGCGGAGGTGAATGCGGTGTTGTGAAAGGTCGGGGGACGCTGGTAGGTCTGTCGGTCTCCCGTACTTCCCTGCCTGGCAGGGTCCTGAGTATACCATATCCCATTCACCTCCCAAACCGGTGGAGGCTCCTCCTGGACTGTCTCTGCTACTGGAGGTGGCTGCTGGAAAGAGTGGGTGTAGGATTGGTCCTGCTCCCACGGCTGGGGTTGCCCTGACACCAACTGCTCCTGAACATGGTGAACTCGGTATACGGGAGCAGAGGGTACAGTCACGGCAGGTATCTTTATCTTAGATACCCTATCAGTCAACTCCTCCATTTGTTTTGGGATCTTGGAGACGCTCCGGTCTAACTCATCAATCCTCCTGTCGATCCTCTCTACTACAGTAAGCTTGTCAGCAAGGAGTCCCATGCTAGGGATCACATCCTGAGAGAGATCAACTACAGCTGATTTTCCCCCTCCAAGTGAGAGTGAACTGGGGGATGGTGTATAGGCCCTGCTGGCCATCTGTGAGCGGCTAGTTTCAGCCATCTGCTCGAATACCCTCCAGACGGTATCCGCTCCTCGTGATGTATAGCTGCCTCCACAGGCAGCGCTCACTAAACCCTGCATCTCAGGGTTGAGACCAGTGAAAAATGATTGGACCAAGATGTTATCATTTAGTCCATGACAGGGACACTTCTGCAGGATGTCCTTGAATCTTTCCCAAGCATCACAAAAAGCTTCATGGGGTAATTGGGAAAAACTCGTAATGCGCGTCCTCATCATGTTAGTTCTACTCAAAGGGTAGAACTTCTTCAAAAACAGGTCCTTGAACTGGGCATATGTGGTGACAACGATCCCAAGATTCTTTACCCAGTAATCAGCTTTGCCACCCAAGGCAAATGGAAGGGCTTTGAGCCTAATATAATCCTGGCTAACATTTTGATTTTTGAGGTTAGCGCAGATAAGCTCAAAGTCCCTTAGGAATGCATATGGTTCCTCAGAAGCATTCCCATCAAAATGTGGCAGCAGGTTCAAAAAGTGCGGCTTCAACTCAAAGTCAACCTCGGGTTCGGCCGGATTTAAGTAGTCCCGAATTTGATATTGTCCGGGGTTATACGCCGCATCCATTGGTAGTTGGACCCCAACATTCAACTGTCCTAACTGAGCTTTGAGAAGTGCATGTTGCTGCTCAGATGCAGCTAATCTGGCAAGTATCATTCTCATTGGGTCTTCATTGTTCTCTTCTTCCTCTTCTTTCTTCTTTGGAGGCATTTTACTTGTGTCTTCTTTAGGTCCTGAATCAGCAATGTGTTCTTGATTAGAAGAGGATTTGTGAATCAAGATATTCTCATCGAGGCGAAGGTCTTCCTCGGTGAGGTGGGAAGAGAGAAAGGGAATGGTTTGATAGTAACCATCCCGAGAGTGGGTGATCCTGGACTCAAGAGGGTCATGAGTCCAGGTTGGTCCATGTTGCGCATGGACCTCTGAAGACATACTTCTTGGAGGGTTCAACGGGAAATTCGCAAGGTCCGAATAATTATCCCCCCAATCAGTCATCTTCGATGTCAAAAGAACCGATTAGAACACGATATTTCAATGAGGCGCTAGTTCTACGGTGCACGTAAATATGCGGAGTGAACTCACACAATACAAACACAATTCAAACCCTCAATTTCACCAACTCAACACGTGAGGACCGTAAGAGTTCGGCCGAATTATCTTGTCAATTTTAGTTGGTGAGAATACAATCTTGGAAAGATTAACGAGCTGTTAGGTGTCTGTATTTTCCTACAGACTGACCCGGTTCTTACGACTAGTGTCGCCTGAAAATAAAGAACCAGTAGTAAGTAAGAAATCCAGACTTGGCTCTATCCTAGGGTCGTCTCTCTCTCACTTGCAAGTAAAACAAACAATGAGGGCTTTATGCACCCGAGAACAAGGGTTCTTTTTATTCCAATTTTTAAATCGACCTGCTCAATTCAGTCCCAATTTTAGAGTTAGGTTATCACTTGAAATTTATGTGAACACACAAGCACGTCTATCGTTCAGTCCCAATTTCCGTTTTACCTTAAGTTATAAAACAAGAGGGGAATCGGAAATCAGAATGCAAATGAGAAACTATGATGCATGCTCAGAAGAAGTTATACTTACAGTGAATCCCAGCACTCTTCATGCGTTATGCAAAACTGAATTTGTAAATATTACACTAAATGCATGCAGATCGAGAAAAACCGCACCTAAACAGTATACTATTAGCGGGGAAGAATTGATTGAATTTGAGCTAAGTAGTACGTGTTTATGTGCATCTCATTATGAATCTTATAAGATATGTGAATCTTCTAAGATATGTGTGGCCTAACTTACGATGGGCACAAACAAATTTGATTCTAAGCTACCGTGTGCCTAATCCTTAAGTTCGCCACTCAAGTCAAGCCCCACCCTCGCCGGAGAGTGAAACAGGCTCGACACACCACAAATAATGTCCAAGTCTTTTTTTACACACGCGAGCTCTCAAACAAGAGCCGCTATAAAGGAGCAACTACCTAAATAATTACAAAAATTTTTACAAAAATTCTCTCAAAACTAAATAAATTATCCAAGCTCTTCAGCAGTCGGCGCGCGTCGCGTCCGTCGACCTCCGATGTACTCCAAGTCCACCGGGCCCTCGCAAGGAAAATAAGATTTATATTAGAGAGATAAAAACAAAATATATACAAGAATATGAAGACAAATAATTGAAAGAAAATGGACTAATTACAAGTGGCTCGGGGGTCAGACTACCCGAGAAAGCGAAAATCTAAATCCAAATTTTTAAACTAATCCCTAAGTCGTTTGCCTCCCCGGCAACGGCGCCATCTGACGAGTCGCTAAATACGTTGTTTGATTCGGTCACGTTGTAATACGTGTACTTAGCGATTCGGTCAGAACCGAGAGAAGATCTCCGTGAAGAGTGTCTCGGCTTAATTTATATCCCGGGTAAGTCCGGGGTCGAACTCAGGGAGGCAAAGGAACAACTTGGGTTTAATTTGAAAATAAAGATGTTAGATTTCCGGTGCGGTATTTTTTTATATTTTTTTAATGCAAATAGAATGCAAATGCAAGTGAACCAAGACACTTAGAAAACACAAACAAGGTTAAATTAATTTTAATGGAAAAGAAGTCCAATTTAGCCAATTCGTATTTTTCCTAGAATCCTAATCCAGTGATGAATGCAAAACATATTTTTTTAGAATTTTAGGGGTTAAAATGCAATAATGAAAAATGCACACTTTTTATGGGTTTTTTCGCAATTTATCACACAAACAGAAAGTAAAAATTATGAAAAAATTACTGGAACTAAAAGATGATGCAAGGAAGCTACAGTAATATTTTTAGAATTTTTTGACAAGTTATGAATTTTTTTATGTATTTTTTAGTGGAAACAGAGTGACAGTGAGTAATTAATTCTTAATTAATCCACAATATCAAATTAATCAGTGCAAATTACCTCAAGTAGATAATTTCATGTGGCATACAGGAGACTTTAAATTTTGCAAAAATGATGTATGTGGATTTAATTAAAAATCAAATACTCATTTCACTCTAAGATTTATTTCAGGCACAAGACGACTCCATTTTAGATGAAATTTGGATAGTATGTTCTTCACATATCAAGGCATCATATATAATTTTTGTAGAATTTTTAGAGCAATCATGTATGAAATATTAATTTAAGAGCACGGAATGGGTAAACTATGCAAAATTTCAGTTTAACAATTTTAATTAATTACTCATATCTCACAAAAATACAAATAAATACCCACAATGTAGAGAATTAGTTGCTCAACATGAAAGCATTTTTCATTGAATATAAAGATGCATAAACGAAGTCCAAATTAAAGTGCAAACACAGGGGTCTTTATGCAAACACTGAAATTGAAAGCTGACAATAGAAAACATGAACAGGGATTGAAATGTAATTACATAAACAAAACGGGTAAACTTGCAATATTTACAATAAAAAAATAGAAAAATGACCTTCTCCTTCGTTGATGCAGGACATGGAGATGAACCCAACAAGGCAAAGGGGAAGGGCGTCGATCGGCGCGACGGAGGGGCAGAGGCACGGAGGCGCGGCGCGCTCGCCGGCGCGCGGAGGAGGCGGGGGGCGCGCTGGCGGAGAGGACGGGGTCGCGGAGGAGGGAGCGGCGGAGACGGTGGCTGTGCCGTTAGGGCGGCGGCGGCGCCGGCTGTAGTAACGGAGGAGAGGGGCCCGCGCGCGGCGGCGCGACCGCTGTTGGCGGCGCTGCCGCGAGCGGGGGTCGCGGCCGGTGTTGGTTACGCGGAGGAGAAAAGGGGGGGCGGCGGCGGCGGTGCCCGCTGCTTCCCCTCCGTTTCTTTTTTTTTATTTTTTTTTGCCTTTTTTTTGCTATTCTGATTTTTTTTTTGTTTTAGATTTTAATTTTTTTTAAAAATTTTTTTATAGCTTTCTTAAACAGGAAATATGTACACAACAAAAATATATGAAACAAAATGATAGATGATGAGTTGGTGGTGGTGATGACGATGAACTAAACAAATGAAGGTTGGTGGTAATGTGATGTGCTAAAAAAATTGCAAAGAAACAAATGATGACAAGATGAAAATAAAATTACCTACGATGAACGCGGGTGCCTATGGAGTGCTCTCGTGAGCACGGTCTTCGCTCGAATCGCCGGCGTGCGATGAGCTCGAGCAGCGCGCGGTTGCGGCTGCGATGTTGGCCAAAAAACCAACGGATCACACCGGAGAAAGGGCCGTCGTCGCTCGACCGCGGTTGTGTCGCTGTCACCGGTTCAACTCAGGGAACTAGGCTCTCCTCACATAAAGATGGATCCAAGGCAAATTGAGGAGGATGGAATGTATATAAAGAGATGGAAAAAATGGAAGTTAGAATTAAGATTGAGTGGGATGGAGGTTAATAAAATGGTGGAGTTGAATTAGAAGTTAGAAAAATGGTGGGGTTGAATGGAGGTTGGTGGTAAAGAGTTGAATGGTGGTTATTGTAGAGAATGAAAATTAAATAAATAAATAAAATAAAGGTGGCTACTTTAATTACAATAGAATAAAAAAGAAGAAAATAAATAGTGGAGAATTTACAAGGGAAGACAAACAACATGTACACATTTTTTACTTTTCTAATATGTAATTTTTTTGTCTTTTTAATAAGAGATATTTACAACGGAAAAAATAAAATACTACAATTAAAATACAACACAAGTATGATTTTTTTGTATTTTTAGTAATTATGAAAGATACAATAAAAAGAAAGAATGAATATATACAAGGTATACAATGTACATCTAGGTCCCAAAAACCAACTTTTGCAAATGAGCTCCGATTTTAATGAAACCACTTCCGTTGGATAGATAATTTTCTAACTTGAACTTTAAAAGTGAGTTTGGTGAATTTGGAGTTCATACGGAGCGGGAATTTAGCTTGGAAGTTGGTCTTTACAGCTTTTTCCCATTAGGATCTAGGAGTATTTATTTGAGGTAAAATTTGTTTTGTATTTTTGTATTTTTATATACATTGATATGAACATGTTGGAAAAAGAATTAGCCAAAAATGAGTTGATATGAAATTATTAAAAATACATAAAGTTTTGGGTTGTTTACATGTATAAAACTCCTTTGATTTTGCGGCTTTTTATGTGTAATTTATTTTGTACAATCTAATATACAATAATTAGTGAGTTTTATTTACAAGAGTCATTTTGTTAATTTAATGAATTTATGTACATTTTTATGAGCTTTTACTCGGGGATTTTGCTAAAATCAAGATATTGAGATGATGAATCACGGATTCATCAACTATACCGGTTCTCACAAGAATGTCTGGGATGTGATGTGGGACCTTCATCAATGATCGAGGAAAGTTGGACACGGGTGATTGAGATTAGAACTGGGGCGAGGCGACGATCGAACGCCAGCAGCTCTTATTGAAGAATAAGGAAGAATAACCGTCGGGTAAACATTAATTAGTTGGTTCTCGCTTCCCATGCATTCTTCGATGATGGGATTTGTCTCTTTACGTTCAGGAGGAGACTCTGCAACTACTAGTCCTTGAGAAGGTCCAGGGCTCATTGATAGAAATCTGTAGCGTGTTGCAGCTGGGGGTCTTCGCAAAGGTTCAAATCTGACCTAGGAGGGGTCCCTTCAGCCTAGAACCTGCACGAAGTGAACACCTGGCTTGAAGCAATTCGCCTCAACCAAAAATGAAGCTATGAAGCATGGGAAATGGATTGAATGGGAAGTGCTCCGACGAGGGTGGTGGAGGGAGCACGTTTTGCCAGATCACAGGGTGATTTGGGTGGCTGACGGGGACGAGTCATGGAGAACTGGAATGGGCTTGAAGTGGTATGATAAAGTGGGTCGATGACAGTGGTTTGAACGGTGAGAAGACGATCGTAGCTCGAGAGCTCCGACGAGGGCACATAGCAAAACTAGGTAATTAGTTGGCTAAGACATAAAATTAGAGGCACTAAATTAAACCTACAACTAATTCTAACCTTTAAAAAATAAAGGGCGTAGCTCATATCTGGGATTTGACCAGGGAGTAGAGGTGGCCGGCGATGGCCACCTAAGTGCACCTCCTTCGCCTTCGAACTGCCGCAGAGTTTTAGGGGACTCCCTGATGAGTGTCATTTTCACCACTCTAATTGTCATCTTTTATCATAGTATAGTTGGGGAAAAAGGTTCAGCAAAGACCACATCTTCAAATATGTGGAAATTATTTTACTTGGTAAGTATACCAAGTTCGAACTCAAGGACTCGAGCCTCTTCGTCAATTTATCAAATTTTATCAATTAATGAATGAGTGATTATTTCCTAAGGCTTAGGTCTTCATGCAGATGCAAAATAAAATACAGATACAACAATGAAAAAAAAGTGATGTATGTAATTTTTATTTGATTTTATGATGGAGTTATAAAATGATGCATGAATGGATGTAAAGGATAAGTATGCAAAAGAATATTTACAAATATGCCCTATAGAATATCGAAGTAATAATCATAAATTATGATTTAATTTCAGATTTAACTTGAACGTGAAAATCAAGACCAATTATCTATTAATGATAAAGATTTATAAGGCAAGAGACACTATATGGCATTAAAATTCATCATATTTAATTTTGTATCAAGTTAAGAAATTAAATATGCCATTAGAAAGATAATTAAGAGAGCAACAAAATGAAAATGAAATCACTCAAATTGAACCTAATACGATCAAGTTATGCTTAAAACAGTGCAAGGGCATAAATGTAATAAAATTATGAGAAAAACAATGATAACTACTGCAAATCAGTCCATGGAGGGACCCATTTGCAAATACCAAAACTCGACATGGTCCTTATGTAATTTCCCCAATTATGCACAGGGAACATTTTGTAATTTCATAAAGTCGTAAGGGCCTTCCTATAAAATATCCCAAGCGTGCATGTAAGGCACGCTCCTAGAGGACCTAGTTGTACTATATGAAAAATCCAGGGTCTTTATTGCAAAATGGCCAGCCCTTCACGTGCGAGGCACATGAGGGGGTCAGGCTCGGGAGGCGGCCCTGCTTCGGGCCACATGGCTTCTTCAGGTGCTTCGATCCTTGGTTCGGTGCACCCATGCCTATAGGTTTGGCATGGAGGTTTGGGATGACACGTGTCTGCACCCAGGTCATCCGATTGTGGGGATCGGACGGTAACTGTAACTTCGTGCTTCACCATCGATCACTTGATAAGGTTGCGCTCTGGTGACCCTACACTTCCTCCGCCAAGTGTCCACTGGTTGTCAGAAGGTCGGGGGAGTATCTGGAGCTGACAGGTGAAGATCGTGGAGAGGTGGAGAAGCTTTGAGGTGTCCGATGTTGTTGAACCAAGGCATTCATATCGGAGGTGAACTTCTTCAACGGAGGAGCTCCATAATCTACGACAAATGGAGGATGTACCCGTAAAATGATTTATGTGTATCGAAGGTAGTGTTTGCATGAGGGTGTGAGGTGAAAGGGAGTCCCGTGGAGATGGAGCGAGGGAGTTGGATCTCTTCTCCGGTGAGTTGTAGAGAAGGTGGCGCAAAGGTGATTTTGGTAGTGGAGAAGGGGAGACGATGAATGGGTGATGAATCTCGGATTCACCACTCTAAATCTCATTAATTAAGCTCAAAATCATCAGCATTTCTTCATTTATTCTGCATAATTAGCATTCATGCATGTTTTGATAAGAATTGCATTTTATCCATTATTTCTGCACAAAATAAGAAGCCCAAAAAAATCCAAACTAAAATTGACATGTAAATAGCCTAACTTCCCGGATTTTCAACTCATTCATGCTAACTCCGAATAACCCAAAATCACCTCCACTATGTACATATCACTTGAAAAATACAAAAAAAACACTAACCCAAATAAGTGGACCAAAAACCCAAAACCTAGTTTCAGGATTCTTGGACTAAAAACCTCATATCTTCCTCATCCAGTGTTCGTTTTAATCCTACTCACTTTTGAACTAATGTACATTCAATTACCTTCAAAACAAGACCAAGTTGAATTGGAGCTCATATGTCAAAGTTGGGCTTTGGGCCTCTTTTGTACATATTTGTATTTTAGCTGATTTTGACCTATTATTTTATGTACATACTTAACCTATTTTAGTTGATTTCCTTTTCATTTGTCTTCTTTGACGAAAGTTTTATTAAAATGCGTAAAAATCCAAATTGAAATTGAGCTTGAAATCAAAGAAACAAATTGGGTCCGAGTCTTCACTAACCAACTGTACAAAATAGGTCTTTTTCATATTTCATTTTATTTCTTATTTTCTTAATTAATAAAGATCCAAAAAATAGATCTATGTGTAAATATTTATCTTTGATTTTCCCATTTTCCGTATTTTTATCTGGTTTAAAAATGACAAAAAAATTATAAAACCTAAAAATCAAGGTATTCTATGTACATGGGATACCCCAAAAAATCACTTTGTGCAATTGATCGATTTTGGTTTTGATGTCTTCATAAAGTTGTAGATCTCAGAGACGAGAAATTTTTGTGAAGAAACTTTTTCGATCCGAGTCTGTTTACTATTTATTTTGTATTTTACAAAGTATTTATTTCTCTGATTTTTGTGGTGCTGACATGTGGCAGCTCCTGGAGCCGCCATGTGTCAGTCATTTTTGGCATTATTTTTATTCGTTTTTTATAAAAAAAATAAAGTCCCGCACGTGCACGGCACGTGCCGCCCAGGCACGTGCTCCGCACCTCTTCCCCCAAATCGTCGCCACGTGGCGATCTCCTGGTCGCCCGATCTCGGCCAATCAGACGGCCGAGGAGCATCGTCCTCATCCAGCACCCTCTCCCCTGAAATCTCCACCGGACCCTGCTACTTTCGCTGCCTCCCTCTGATTTTGCCCGCCGCGTATCCTCAATCGCATCCATCTCCGATTGCGCGTCCAATCAAATCCCCAGCAACCTTCCTCTTCCGGCGCACCACCTCTCCCTATAAGAGCTTCACCGCCTCAAACGTCAAAAGGATCCACCGACTGCACATTGAAGGAGGAAGCTTCGGGGTGACAGCCTGGAAGCCTACTCCTCGCGGCGAGATCCAAGGTTGGTGCCTCGCCGCAGTACACTGCCTCCTCGCGTCTGCTTCTGCTCCGGCGATCCATCGTAGAGCGAACACCGATGATCTTCTCTGTAATGTCGAGTTCATCTTTATGACTTCTGCCTCCATCTTCATCAACATCTCTAAGAGCTCCATCGCGTCATCGTCGATAGCTACCCAACGTCTCCGCCTCTTCAGCCGCTACTCCATCAACGCTACGGCTCTGTCGAGCCTTCGACAACCACTGGAGCCTCCAACGCCAGCTACACCGCCTTGGCCGGGAGCTCCGTCAACACCGCAGAGGAGCAATCGTCGTGGCCGGCGTCGCCCCCCACCCCACCCCACACCCCCCCACCGCTTCTCCACTGCAGCACGGGGCGTCGTACCCGAGACCCCCCGCACGTGATCCGCACATGTGGGGGGGGGGACGTCAGCACCTACATCATCCCCAGGTCACATGTCACACACATTCCCTGGGGCAAATTGCTGAAACTCTCCCTCCATTTCGCCATTTTGCCAAGCAGTCCCCGCCAGCCAGAGGTCACGTGCCTCGCACGTGACCATCTGGCAAAGTTGCAGAGAACCCCCCCTTTTATCGGTAACTATATCTAGGTCACCCACTTTATTTTTTATATTTAATTTATTTATTGTATTGCAGTTATATCCCTGTGTTCCCATGTGTTTTCTGACTCTTCTCTACATTAGCTTATTTATCAAAAATTGGCATTTGGTTCATCAAATTCTCTATATTTTGACATATTGTGGATATTTTTGTGATCATTGGTTAATTAATAAATAATTGTTTTGTGGAAAATTGCATACTTTACCCATTTTGTGCCCTGATTTTCATAATTGATTAACCGTTGCTCTAAAAATTCCCGAAAAATCAAAGATTGTAGAATTAATTGTAGTGAACATTATGCTTAAAAAGAATTGCATTTGCATGCATAGATTGTCCTGTAAAAATAATTGTGCATATTTCAATGTTTAATTTTTAATAGGTATTGAATCTTGTATTTTCGAGGTTTAGGATTTTTTTGAGGTTATTACTAGTGACAGATCTTAGATAATTTTATTACTTGAAAATAATAAGGTTTAGTATTTATTATAATTAAATATTGAAATTCATTATGTTTGCATTTGAAAATTCATAAAAAAAACTTGCATCCAAAAATTCCAAAAAACTTACAGTGCATTCATTTCATCATAATTTGCATCTTGGCCAAATTTCGTATTTTTTAGACATCGTTTGAGCGTAATTGACATTTTAGTCCCTAAAACAGGCCAAAATTGCATTTTGCATCCTTTATTGCAGTAAAAATTACAAAAAAAGACCACCTCAAAAATCGCACACAAATTTTGATAGACATAATTCTAGGTTGTTCCTTTACCTCTTGTGTTCGACCTTGGTACTTGTCCAAGTAAAATAAACATAAAACCGCATTAATTAACATTGACAAATATTTTGTTTGCTTATTTTCTTGACCGATTCCGATTTCCGTGTACAACGAAACGACAAATCATTTTAAGCAAATGACAAATACACATCATTTAACAAGCGCAATTTTTGAATTGTCAGATGGCGCTGTTGCCGGGGAGGCAAACGACTTAGTTTTTTGTCTTAAAATTTTCGTTCGGTTTTCCGCATTCGGGTAGTCTGACCCCCTAATTTTTCACTGTAAATTCCATTTTTTTTTCATCATTTATTTTCTTATTTATTATATAATTTTGAGTCACTCTCTTACATTTTCTCTCTTATTTTTCTTGCGAGGTACCCAGCATACGTGAAGCGGTTTTCCCAAGAACCGATGCATCTTCACCGACTTCCGAAAAAGCTGCAATTACTTTAAGATCGAGTCGAGTCGTGAGAAAGCGTGGAGTCTAAGATTTTATTTTTTGCAATTTCTATAATTAATTTCTCATTTATAGTATTGTTTGTTTGGACTCTCGCGTGTGTAAAGAAGACCTCAAACTTTTTCTGTGGTGTGTCGTGGCATGTTTCACGCTCTGGTGAGGGTGGGGCCCAACTTGAATGGCGATTAGGATAGAACTGCACATACGGATCTCAAAGTATTTTAATTTTGGATTGTGCTTGTAGGATCTAAGTCCACACTTTACTAATTAATTGAGACGTACATAGATCGTTCAAACTTAGCAAAATTAAACTCAATTCTTACCCACTAATAGAACTTTCTTCTAGGTGCGGTTTTTCATCGGCTTGCATTCATTTAGATAAAATTTTCAATTTCTATATAGCAGCCCCTATGGAGATTGTGAGGATTCACAGTAATTCTTCTAACTGAGCATACATCATCATTTTTCGTGTGCATCAGTTTACCCCGAATTTCTCCCTCTTCTTTTGTCACATAATTTTAAAAGGAAATTGGGACTGAATGGTAGACGTGTATTTCTGCTCACTTAAATTCTTCAGTGATCGCCTAATTAAAATTAGGACTACTAAATATAGCCGATTTCAAATAAACCCATAAAATCAAGATTTTTTGCGGGAGAGAAACCCCGGCCTTGGAGATTTTATTTTTCTGAGTGAGCGAGAGACGACACTTAAGGCTAGAATCCAAAGTCCGGATTTTCATTTAGACTACTGATTTTAAAAACAATTAGCTACTTCTCAGTGAGGAATACGGGTAGACGATAAACGGTCCGGATTTCCTTCGCAGAGTGGGTGGTTTAAAGGACACTACGTAAGGCTCCGTCCTTAAGTAACACGGGTAGCCATTTTATGGCCCGTACTTACACCTATACTGGTTGAAAATAGATGCAACCAATCGTAGGAATTCGGAACAGTCTTTAAGAAAATTTCTGGCACCTAACAGCTCGCTTAATTATTTTCCAAGATTGTTTTGTCACCAATTAAAATTGAAAAGATAATAGCCAAACTCTTACGGCTTCACTGTGTGAGTTGGTGAACCCGGCGTTTGATTTATTTTTGCATTGGTGTACGTGAACCGATATCGAAGATCAGAAGCCGCACATTTGATAAAATTTCTTTTGATAATCATGTGCATTCATCCTCTCCTTTCTTGATTTAAACCTCGTCATTGAACTTTTATCCAAAAACTCTCCACATCCAGATCATGAAAATCATTGCAAACCCAAACCATCATTCCTTTCAGCTCTTTCAAAAATGACCGAACTTTTATCTGAAAATCCATCAGAGCTATACTATGAAAATAACTTTGTCTCGGTTAGGCCCAAATCAACTACATCCTCTTTTTTCAATAATCCTCCAACATTTGCAGGAGACTTTCGCCAGCGGATGAATTCGGCCCCCTCATTGAATTCCTACTCAAATCATCCACCGCATATGACCACCTACCATCTTGGATTGAACCGTCTTATTCTCGGTTTCTCGCTACGGAACCACTTCAAGATCAAAATACCTTTGAGTCTCATGACTGGCCGAGAAACCAAACCCAGATGGAAAGACCCACACTTAATGATCATCATCGCTGAATTGATCGCAACGATCAAATCTATTAACCAACCTGAATATCACTCATTTGATCAGCCTATCCATACAGAGGACCACATGGATGATATCGACACATATGCACCGTGTATGACTCCATTATTTGAGGATACGATCAATCATGACCATGGAAGTAGACTCTACTCAAACCAAGATGACATGCCCGAGTCAGGGCATGTTGAGTATGAGACCTACACATTCCCGCAAAATCCTTCTACAGAGCAGCCTCCTTCCATAATTTTTGAGGAGACATTTTCAGAAAATAATGACCATATATTGGATATTTCAAGAAACTCTTCTCCAAGCACATACAGAAAAATGGAAGATGAGATTATTGAAAATAAAAAACACAAACCGACTGCTCCCATGATTGATCATGAATAATATTTTGAGTATGATATCTTGAGGGTAAATAAGAGATTCGAATTAATTGAGGATAGATTTCAGAAATTTACCAACCGATTAATTTCAATCTCTGGTACCTCGGACCTAAAAATGAATGAGGAAATGA
Source organism: Ottelia alismoides (assembly GCA_037367405.1). NCBI lineage: Eukaryota > Viridiplantae > Streptophyta > Magnoliopsida > Alismatales > Hydrocharitaceae > Ottelia > Ottelia alismoides. The sequence continues at coordinate 549,700 of JAZKJV010008062.1, read as the reverse complement.
TTGGATCTCATGCTGAAAATTTTGAGGATATTCAGAAACCTAGGGACGATTCTGACAGCGACACCTCTGCATATTACTCCTCTAGGAATGACTTTGCTTCTGACTCTTATTCTGAATATCAAAGACCCTACTCATCTGAGGAACACACCACATCACCACACCACACAAGAAATACCAAAAATTGGAATATTCGAAAACCACAAAAAATCGAAAATTTCGAAAAATACATAAAAATTGAATCTGAAGAATTTGGATTCTGCTTTATGGGAAGTCTTGGAGAAAAGATTGATTTTTGAACTTCCCTTTATAAAGGCCATTGAACACTTCCCCAACCTTAAAGGTTTTGTAATGGACAAATTAATGATGAGAAAGTCGGGAAGAATTAGAACAAAGACTGAAAGACATATCTTGTCAATGGCCTCCTCCTTGGTGTTGAGGAGAAAAACCAAGAGCCGCATAGTGAAGCGGTTGCCCAGATTTGATTGTAGAATCAAAGACACAATTTTCACCCATGCTCGGATTGATGACAATTCACCGATCAATATCCTCCCGACCTCTGTATTTCACGAACTCAAACTCGGACCTATCATGAAGATATGAGAGATTTCTCAATTGGCTGACCGATCAATAAAGCGGCCGATAGGAATCATTTCTGTCATCATGATATTCCAAGGTGCTCCGCTCAAAGTAGAATTCGCGATCATTGATATTGAGCATCGAGGAGAATTCACCCAGTCTCCAATTATTCTTGGAAAGCCATTCTTAGCATTAGCTAAGGCAATTATTGATTGTGAGACTCAAGAAATCAATTTTACAGCATTGGAAGCACTTCGATCTGACACAGTCTTTAAGGAACCACGATTTTCTGAGGCAACCCACGAAGTCCCCTACAACCGTAACCATGAAACGGTAGAAGAGCCCTACCCCATGGCTACACCTGAGATAGCGGTAGTCGATGAGACTATTTGTTTAGAGAATCTCCCCCCTGATCCATTCCCAGCTGCTCTCACCATGGAGAATCAAGTATATGAATCATATGATCCGGAGACTTATGCATGGGCGCACCCTGGGTCTCCTATTCTGACTACCTTGATCACATCAATACGACACAGGAATGCTCCAATGTCAAATCAATTGAGGACAAACATGCAAAGACTCTCCTCAGTTTTTCAATTCCTGTGGATCTTAAAATAGACGAATGTTTCTTATATGATCCTGAGACATGCATGGTCGCACCCTGGAGCAATCTTCTCGGACTACCTAGACCAAATCATCCCAAATCAAGAGTGCACCAACAAGAACAAACATGCAGGACGAACACAGACCAAGGAGAAGAATTCCTATGGTTATTCATCTGGATACTCAAGTGGACCAACACCTTCACGAAACAAGAAAAAGAAAGCCACCTTTGACCTTTCGGAAGAGGAATCAGCTAATGATCCCTCATTAGGTCCGGAAGAGGTAATCTACATAAGTGAAGTCTATTCGGTAGCTCTAAAACCATATCTTTGCAAGGATCCAAACTTCAATTCCCATTGGACAACTCCCATTCCTAACTACTATTCATCCAAAGTTGATGCTCATGTCCTCATCAAGTACACTGAAATTATTTCTTATGAGCTGATTGAGATCGGTGCTTCCGAGTATTCATCCGAGGACAAACCACTTGATCCAAAGAAGGAAGGAATTCTGAGAAAACAACTGAAGAAACAAAAAGACCAGAATATTTGGAATGTGTCCACTTTCAAATACTATTCCTCTGAGGATAATTCAGATGATGGATATCTTTCATCTGACTCAAGCACTTCATCCACTATCCATCATGATTTTTCTGAGGATGACACTGATAATAGTTGGGAATCATATGCTTCATCTCCATCTCGTCACTACGATCTCCTACTGCAGGCTCACAAAAAGATCAACCAAAAACTGCCTTAATCATTGATTACCCACCCTCCCTCCCGACCACATCGGTCACATAGTACATCTCTTCCTCTACTTAGGCCAAGACCTAAGTATAGTTGGGGACCGATGCCATCTGTATATACCATCCCTCCCTTCTCAAAACCGCTCCATTTCCACCTTTCTTCTATACTTAGGCTGACTAGAGCCTAAGTATAGGGGGAATCGACGCCCATTTGTATATACTCTCTTCATCCACATATCTCGACCACCTCATTTTTTTGCTCTTCTTCTACACTTAGACTGTTCATAGTCTAAGTATAGGGGGGCAGAACATTGTATATCAATTTTTCATTCCTCTTACACTTAGCCTGAGCGATGTCTTCTTTTCGCTTCTTGTGCTCTGAGGACACAACACTCGCTAAGTATAGGGGGTCTGTATATATACTTTGTATATATTTTACCCATATCTCGTACTTTCGCGTAAGTCTAAATGTATTTACGGGGTGGGTAAATATTTTGAAAAAAAGGAGTTTTTGCTACTAACATTGATTGTATTCAACCCAAAAGTTTTGAAAAAAAGGGGGCTTCTTATTCATTTTTGTATAAAAAACATACCTTGCATAGAAAAATTAAAAATAATCGTCAAAAATTAAAAAAAGGGTTTCACGCACCTGCACTTCATCCAGCATCGCATTCATTCGCATCTGTGAAAAGTCTTTGGGTTCTAAACCGAGTTATGAGCAGAAACCGAGAGTGGTATGGACTTGACATTAATCCACCTAATTTTCAAAGGAACTTCACCGAGAAATAGGATTTTAGAAACTTCAGGTCTTTGACTTAATTCTTTAAGTTCCACATGACAATGTGCAGCGTTTGACTTTTAGTGTCTAACCTAGTCCCTTAATTCTGGGTATAACTCTGGAATAGGGAATTAATTTGCACTCTCGCACTATGCACTTATCTCAACTCAGACGAAATGTTGGAAGACTGTGGGAGTTTCTTTTCTGGTAGCGTGGAAATCTAAAGACCGGAGTAGGGGTTGAAATAAAGCTCCGGAAAAGGGATGGACGGCTGGGCACAATTTTTTCTAAGACCCCAAAAAATGTATGGAAACAAAAAGATTCTATATCCGTAGGGGCACAACAAGATCCAAGCAAAACCACCGAAAATTCCAAATACAAAGAAGCCACTACCAAATAAATATCTGACCAAAAAGGTCCAAGCTTCAAAGAAAACCTTCAGATCTTGGTGGAGACTCGGCTACACTGTCCAGCTTCACAATGAGAGGTGACTACACTGGCCACTCTCCGGTTCTTTTCTCCTTCTTCTAACTTCTCCCCCCCAATTCAATTGTGAACACAGCGTGACAGACCTTAGAAGGAAATACCTGACTCCCCGAGGATGAGTTACTGGAGAGGAGATGAGCATGGTAGTCCGGCATTCTGGATGGGAAGAGCTAAAAGCTTTCACACACATGAGTCGATTGTTCAATGTTCATAGGGAATGCTTTGGTAAGAGGATTGATATAAGATGACTACTGAGCCAAAACTGTGACAATGATGTGTAGAACTTGAAGGCTGTTGATTTTGAAACTCTAAGTCTCATAGAAGTTCCGCCAAACTAATAATCCAAAGGTCGAATTTAGTTTCATTTTCCCCTTCAGCTCATGTTCTTTGTATGGAACCCAATCTAATTTCACCTCATGGCATTTCTTTTTGATGTTCAAGGACGAGAATGGTTTAAGTATAGGGGGATGATGAGTCTCGGATTCATCACTTTAAATCTCATTAATTAAGCTCAAATCTCTCAAAATCATAAGCATTTCTTCATTTATTCTGCATAATTAGCATTCATGCATGTTTTGATAAGAATTGCATTTTATCCATTATTTCTGCACAAAATAAGAAGCCAAAAAAATCCAAACTAAAATTGACCTGTAAATAGCCTAACCTCCCGAATTTTTAACTCATTCATGCTAACTTTGAATAACCCAAAATCACCTCCACTATGTACATATCATTAACAAGAATAAACAAAAATACAAAAAAAAACCATAAACCCAAATAAGTGGACCAAAAACCCAAAACCTAGTTTCAGGATTCCCAGACTAAAAACCTCATATCTTTCCCATTCAGTGTTTGTTTTAATCCTACTCACTTTTGAACTAATGTACATTCAATTACCTTCAAAACAAGACCAAGTTCAAGTGAATCGGAGCTCATATGTGAAAGTTGGGTTTTGGGCCTCATTTGTACATTTTGTATTTTAGTTGATTTTGACCTATTATTTTACGTACATACTTAACCTATTTTAGTTGATTTATTTTTCATTTGTCTTCTTTGACGAAAGTTTTATTAAAATGCACAAAAATCCAAATCCAAATTGAGCTTGAAATCAAAGAAACAAATTGGGTCCGAGTCTTCACTAACCAACTGTACAAAATTGGTCTTTTTCATATTTCATTTTATTTCTTCTTTTTCTGAATTAATAAAAATCCAAAAAAATAGATTTATGTGTAAATATTTATCTTTAATTTTACCGTTTTTCTGTATTTTTATCTGGTTTAAAAATGACAAAAAAATATAAAATCTAAAAATCAAAGTATTCTATGTACATGGGATACCCCAAAAAAATCACTTTATGCAGTTGATCGATTTTGGTTTTGATGTTTTCATGAAAGTTGTAGATCTCATTGAGACAAGCAATTTTCATGAAGAAACTTTTCTGATTCGAGTTTGTTCACTATTTATTTTGTATTTTACAAAGTATTTATTTCTTTGATTTTTGTGGTGCTGACACATGGCAACTCCTGGAGCCGCCACGTGTCAGCCGTTTTTGGCATTATTTTTATTCATTTTTTATAAAATAAAAAAATAAAGGCTCGTACGTGCGAGGTACGTGCCGCCCAGGCACGCGCCATGCACGTGGTTCGCACCTCTTCCCCCAAATCGCTACCACGTGGCGATCTCCTGGTCGCCCGATCTCGGCCGATCGGACGGCCGAGGAGCATCGTCCTCATCCAGCACCCTCTCCCCAGAAATCTCCGTCGAACCCCGCTACTTTCGCCGCCTCCCTCCGATTTCACGCGCCACGTATCCTCAATTGCATCCATCTCCGATTGTGTGTCCAATCAAATCCCCAGCAACCTTCTTGTTCTGGCGCACCACCTCCAGCTATAAGAGATTCGCTACCCCAAACGTCAAAAGGATCCACCGACTGCACATCGAAGGAGGAAGCTCCGGGGTGAAAGCCTGGAAACCTACTCCTCGCAGCGAGATCCAAGGTTAGTTCCTCGCTGTAGTACGTCTCCTCCTCGCGTCTGCACCTGCTTCGACGATCCACCTTAGAGCAAATACCGACGATCTTCTCCGCAACACCGAGTTCATCTTCACGACTTCCGCCTCCGTCTTCATCAACACCTCTATCGCGTCGTCGTCCAACGTCTCCGCCTCTTCAACCGCTACTCCATCAATGTCGCGGCTCCATCGAGCCATCGACAACCATCGGAGCTTCCAACGCCAGCTCCACCGCCATGGCCGGGAGCACCGTCAACACCGCAGAGGAGCAACCGCCGTGCCCCCCCCCCGGCCGCTTCTCCACCGCAGCGTCGGGCGTCGTACCCGAGACCCCGCACATGATCCGCACGTGCGTGGGGGGACGTCAACACCTACGTCATCCCTAGGTCACGTGCCACATACATGCCCGGGGGCAAATTGCTGAAACTCCCCTACCATTTTGCCATTTTGCGGAGCAATCCTCGCCAGCCAGAGGTCACGTGCCTCGCACGTGACCATCTGGCGAAATTGCAGAGAACCCCCCCTTTCATCAGTCCCCCCATTTTATTTTTATATTCATTTTATTTATTGTATTGCAATTATACCCCCGTGTTCCCCAGTATTTTTTGACTCTTCTCTACATCGGTTTATTTATCAAAAATTGGTATTTTGTTCTTCATTTAATTCTCTACATTTTGAAATATGTGGACATTTTTGTGATCACAGGTTAATTAATAAATAATTATTTTGTGGAAAATTGCATACTTAACCCATTTTGTGCTCTGATTTTCATAATTGATTAACCGTTGCTCTAAAAATTCCCGAAAAAATCGTAGATTGTAGAATTATTTGTGATGAACATTATTCCTAAAAAGAATTGCATTTTGCATGCAAAGATTGCCATGTAAAAAATCATTGTGCAAATTTCAGTGTTTAATTTTTAATAGGTATTGAATCTTGTATTTTTGAGGTTTAGGATTTTTCTGAGGTTCATTACCTAGTGACAGATCATAGATAATTTTATTCCTTCATAATATCTATGTTTAATATTTATTATAATTAAATATTGAAATTCATTCTGTTTGCATTTCAAAATTCATGAAAAAATTCATATTGCATTCAAAAATTCCAAAAAACTTACAGTGCATTCATTTCATCATAATTTGCATCTTGGCCAAATTTCGTATTTTTCGGACATCGTTTGAGCATAAGTGACATTTTAGTCCCTAAAGCAGGCAAAAATAGCATTTTGCACCCTTTATTGCAGTAAAAATTACAAAAAAAGACCGCCTCGAAAACCGCACACGAATTTTGATAGACATAATTATAGGTCGTTCCTTTGCCTCATTGTGTTCGACCTTGGGACTTGAACAAGTAAAATAAACATAAAATCGCATTAATTAACATTGACAAATATTTTGTGTGGTTATTTTCTTGACCGATTCCGATTGCCGCCTACAACGAAACGACAAATCAATTTAAGAAAACAACAAATACACATCATTTAACAGGCGCAATTTTTTAATCGTCAGATGGCGCCCTTGCTGGGGAGGCAAACAACTTAATTTTTTGTCTTAAAATTTTCGTTCGGTTTTCCGCATTCGGGTAGTCTGACCCCTGAAATTTTCACTGGAAATTCCATTTTTTTGAGCATTTATTTTCTTATTTATTTTATAATTTTTGAGTCACTCTCTTAGATTTTCTCTCTTATTTTTCTTTCGAGGTATCCAACGTACGTGAAGCTGTTTTCCCAAAATCCGACGCATCTTCACCGACTTCCGAAAAAGTTGCAATTACTTTAAGATCGAGTTGAGTCATGAGAAAGCGTAGAGTCTACGATTTTATTTTCTGCAATTTCTATAATTAATTTCTCATTTATAGCGATGTCCGTTTGGACTCTTGCATGTGTAAAGAAGACCTCAAACTTTTTCGGTGGTGTGTCGTGGCCTGTTTCACGCTCTGGTGAGGGTGGGGCCCGACTTGAGTGGCAATTAGGATAGACCTGCACATACGGCTCTCAGAGCATTGTAATTTTTTATTGTGCTCGTAGGATCTAAGGCCACACTTCACTAATTAATTGAGACGCACATAGATCGTTCAAACTTAGCCAAATTAAACTCAATTTTTACCCACTAATAGAACTTTTCTAGGTGTGGTTTACATCGGCTTGCATTCATTTAGATTAATTTTTCAATTTCTGTAGAGCATCCCACATGGAGATTGCGAGGATTCACTGTAAGTCTTCTAACTGAGCATACATCATCGTTTTTCGCATGCATCGGCTTTTCCCGAATTTTTCCCTCTTGTTTTGTCACATAATTTTAAAAGGAAATTGGGACTGGACGGTAGATGTGTATTTCTGCACACTTAAATTCTTCAGTGATCGCCTAATTAAAATTAGGACTGCTAAATGTAGTCGATTTCAAATAAACCCATAAAATCAAGAATTTTTACGGGAGAGCAACCCCGACCTTGGATTCTTTTATTTTTCTGAGTGAGCGAGAGACGACACTTAAGGCTAGAGCTCAAAACCCGGATTTTCATTTAGACTACTGATTTTAAAAATGATTAGCTACTTCTCAGTGAGGAATACAGGTAGCCGATAAACGGTCCGGACTTCCTTAGCAGAGTGGGTGGTTTAAAGGACATTGCATAAGACTAAGTAAAACATGTAGTCATTTTACGGTCCGTACTTACACCAATACTGGCTGAAAGTAGATGCAACTAGTCGTAGGAATTCGGGACAGCCTTTAAGAAAATTTCCGGCACTTTACAGCTCGCTTAATTATTTTCCAAGATTGTCTTGTCACCAATTAAAATCAAAAAGATAATAGTCGAACTCTTATGGCTTCATTGTGTGAGTTGGTGAACCTGGGGTTTGATTTTTTTTTGCATTGGTGTACGTGAACCAATATCGAAGATCAAAAGCCGCACATTTGATAAAATTTCTTTTGACTATCCCGTGCAATCATCTCTCTCCTTTCTTGATTTAAACCTCATCATGGAACTTTTGTCCAAAAACTCTCCGCATCCAGATCATGAAAATCATTGCAAACCCAAACCATCATTCCTTTTACCTCTTTCAAAAATGGTCGAACATTTATCTGAAAATCCATCAGAGCTATAATATGAAAATGACTTTGTCTCAGTTAGGCCCAAATAAACTAGATCCTCTTCTTTCAATAATCTTCCAACATTTGCAGGAGACTTTCACCCACGGATGAAATGGCCCCTCATTTAATTCCTACTCGAATCATCCGACCGCATATGACCACCTACCATCTTGGACTGAACCGTCTTATTCTCGGTTTCTCGCTAATGAACCACTTCAAGATCAAATACCTTTGAGTCTCTTGACTGGCCGAGAAATCAAACCCAGATGGAAAGACCCACACTTAATGATCATCAGTGTTGGATTGACCCTAATGATCAAATCTCTATTAACCAACCCGAATATCACTCATTTGATCAGCTTATCCATACAGAGGACCACATGGATATATCGACACATATGCACCGTGTATGACCCCATTATTTGAGGATACGATCAATTATGACCATGGAAGTAGACTCTACTCAAATCAGGATGACATTCCCGAGTCACGGTATGTTGAGTATGAGACCTACACATTCCCGCAAAATCCTTCCGCAGAGCAGCCTCCTTCCATAATTTTTGAGGAGAAATTTTCAGAAAATAACGACCATATATTGGATATTTCAAGAGACTCTTCTCCTAGCACATACAGAAAAATGGAAGATGATATTATTGAAAATAAAAAACACAAATCGACTACTCCCATGATTGATCATGAACAATATTTTGAGGATGATATCTCGAGGGTAAATAAGAGATTCGAATTAATGGAGGATAGATTTCAAAAATTTGCCGATCGAATAATTTCGATCTCTGGTAGCTCGGACATAAAAATGAAATGATTGGATCTCATGTTGAAAATTTTGAGGATATTCAGAAACCTAGGGACGATTCTGACAGCGACACCTTTGCATATTACTCCTCTAGGAATGACTTTGCTTCTGACTCTTATTCTTAATATCAAAGACCCTACTCATCTGAGGAACACACCACATCACCACATCACCACATCACACAGAAAATACCAAAAAATAGAGTATTCGAAAACCACATAAATCGAAAATTTCAAAAAATACATAAAAATTGAATCTGAAGAAGATCTTAAGAATTTGGTCTTTCTTTACGGGAAGCCTTGGATAAAAGATTGATTTTGAACTTCCCTTTATAAAGGCCATTGAACACTTACCCAACCTTAAAGGTTGTGTAATGGACAAATTAATGATTAAAAACTCATGCAGGATTAGAACAAAGACTGAAAAACATATCTTATCAACGGTCTCCTCCTTGATGTTGAGGAGAAAGACCAAGAGTCGCATAGTGAAGAGGTTGTCCAGATTTGACTGTAGAATCAAAGACACAATTTTCACCCATGCTCGGATTGATGACGATTTACCGATCAATATCCTCCCGACCTCTGTATTTCACGAACTCAAACTCGGACCGATCAGGAAGATACAAGAGATTGTTTAATTGGCTGACCAATCAATAAAGCGGCCGAAGGGAATCATTTCTGTCATCAAGATATTCCAAGGTGCTCCGCTCAAAGTAGAATTCACGATCATTGATATTGAGCATCAAGGAGAATTCACCCAGTCTCCAATTATTCTCGAAAAGCCATTCTTAGCACTGCCTAAGGCAATTATTGATTGTGAGACTCGGGAAATCAATTTTACAGCATTGGAAGCACTTCGATCTGACACAGTCTTTGAGGAACCATGGTTTTCTGAGGTAACCCACGAAGTCCCCGACAACCGTAACTATGAAACGGTAGAAGAGCCCTACCCCGTTGCTACACCTGAGATAGCGGTTGTCGATGAGACTATTAGTTTAGAGAATCTCCCCCTTACTCCATTCCCAGCTGCTCTCACCATGAAGAATCAAGTATATGAATCATATGATCCGGAGACATATTCATGGACGCAACCTGGGACATCCTATTCTGACTACCTTGATCACATCAATACGACACAGGAATGCTCCAATGTCAAATCAATTGAGGACAAACATGCAGAGACTCTCCCCAATTTTTCAATTCCTGTGGATCTTAAAATAGACAAATGTTTCTTATATAATCATGAGACATATGCATGGTCGCACCTTGGAGCAACCTTCTCTGACTACCTTGACCAAATCATCCCAAATCAAGAGTGCACCAACAAGAACAGACATGCAGGACAAACACAGACCGAGGAGAAGAATTCTAATGGTTATTCATCTAAATACTCAAGTGGACCAACACCTTCACGAAACAAGAAAAAGAAAGTCACCTTTGACCTTTAGGAAGAAGAATCAGCTGATGATCCCTCCTCAGGTCCGGAAAAGGTAATACATGAATGAAGTCTTTCGACAGCTCTAAAACCATATCTTCGCAAGGATCCAAACTTCAATTTCCGTTGGACAACTCCCGTTCATAACTACTATTCATCAAAAGCTGATGCTCATGCCCTCATCACTTACATTGGAATTATTTCTTATGAGCTAACTGAGACCGGTGCTTTCGAGTATTCATCCGAGGACAAACCACTTGATCCAAAGAAGGAACGAATTCTGAGAAAATAACTGAAGAAACAAAAAGACCAGAATATTTGGAGTGTGTCCACTTTCACATACTATTCCTCTGAAGATAATTCCGATGATGGATATCTTTCATCTGACTCAAACACTTCATCCACTATCCATCATTATTTTTCTGAGGATGACACTGATAATAGTTGGGAATCATATGCTTCATCTCCATCTCGTCATTACGATCTCCCACCGCAGGCTCACAAAAAGATCAGCCGAAAACTGCCTTAATCATTGGCTACCCACCCTCCCTCTCGATCACATCGGTCCCCTTGTACATCCCTTCCTCTACTTAGGCCAAGGCCAAAGTATGGGGGGACCGATGCCATCTGTATATACCATCCTTCCCTTCTCACAACCGCTCCATTTCCACTTTTCTTCTATACTTAGGCTGACTAGAGCCTATGTATAGGGGGAACCGATGCCCATTTCTATATACTCTCTTCATCCACATATCTCGACTACCTCATTTTTTCGCTCTTCTTCTACACTTAGACTGTCCACAGTCTAAGTATAGGGGGGTGGACCGTTGTTTATCAATTTTTCACTCTCTTACACTTAGCCCGAGCTATGTCTTCTTTTCGCTTCTTGTGCTCTGAGGACACAACACTCGCTAAGTATAGGGGGTCTGTATATATACTTTGTATATATTTTATCCATATCTCGTACTTTCACGTAAGTCTAAATGTATTTACGGTGTGGGTAAATATTTTGAGAAAAAAAAAAGAGTTTTTGCTACTAACATTGATTGTGTCCAACACAAAATTTTTGAAAAAAAGGGGGCTTCTTCTTCATTTTTGCATAAAAAAGTCCCTTGCATAGAAAAATTCAAAAACAACTGTCAAAAATAAAAAAAAAGTGTTTCACACACCTATACTTCATCCAACATCGCATTCATTCACATTGTGAAAAGACTTGACCTTAATCCACCTAATTTTCATAGGAACTTCACCGAGAAATAGGATTTTAGAAACTTCAGGTCTTTGACTTAATTCTTTAAGTTCCACATGACAATGTGCAGCGTTTGACTCTTAGTGTCTAACCTGGTCTCTTCATTCTGGGTACAACTCTGGAATAGGGAATTAATTTGCACTCTCGCACTATGCACTTAGCTCAACTCAGATGGGATGTTGGAAGACTGTGTGAGTTTCTTTTTTGGTAGCGTGAAAATCTAAAGACCGAAGTACGGGTTTAAATAAAGCTTCGGAAAAGGGATGGACGGCTGGGCACAAATTTTTCTAAGGCCCCAAAAAATATGCGAAAACAAAAAGATTCTATATCCGTAGGGGCACAACAAGATCCAAGCAGAACCACCAAAAATTCTAAATACAAAGAAGCCACTACCAAATAAATATCTGACTAAAAAGGTCCAAGCTTCAAAGAAAATCTGTAGATTTTGGTGGAGACTCGGCTACACTGGACAGCTTCACAAGGAGAGGTGACTACACTGACCACTCTCCAGTTCTTTTCTCCTTCTTCTAACTTCTCCCCCCAATTCGATTTTGAACACAGCATGACAGACCTTAGAAGGAAATACCTGACTCCCCGAGGACGAGTTACTGGAGAGGAGATGAGCATGGTAGTTCGGCATTCTGGATGGGAAGAGCTAAAACCTTTCACACACATGAGTCGATTGTTCAATGTTCATAGGGTATGCTTTGGGAAGAGGATTGATCTAAGATGACTTCTGAACCGAAACTGTGACAATGATGTGTAGAACTTGAAGGCTGTAGATTTTGAAATTCTGAGTCTCATAGAAATTTTTCCAAACTAATAATCCAAAGGTCGAGTTTACTTTCATTTTCACCTTCAGCTCATGCTCTTGGTATGGAACCCAATCTCATTTCACCTCATGGCATTTCTTTTTAATGCTCAGGGACGAGCATGTTTTAAGAATAGGGGGATGATGAATCTCGGATTCATCACTCTAAATCTCATTAATTAAGCTCAAATCCCTCAAAATCATCAGCATTACTTCATTTATTTATGTATAATTAGCATTCATGCATGTTTTGATAAGAATTGTGTTTTATCCATTATTTCTATACAAAATAAGAAGCCAAAAAATCCAAACTAAAATTGACCTGTAAATAGCCTAACTTCCCGGATTTTTAACTCATTCATGCTAACTTTGAATAACCCAAAATCACCTCCACTGTGTACATATCATTAACAAGAATAAAGAAAAATACAAAAAAAACCATAAACCCAAATAAGAGGACCAAAAACCCAAAACCTGGTTTCAGGATTCCTGGACTAAAAAACTCATATCTTCTTCATCCAGTGTCCATTTTTATCCTACTCACTTTTGAACTAATGTACATTCAATTACCTTTAAAACAAGACCAAGTTCAAGTGAATCGGAACTCATATGTGAAAGTTGGGTTTTGGGCCTCTTTTGTACATTTTGTATTTTAGCTGATTTTGACCTATTATTTTATGTACATACTTAACCTATTTTAGTTGATTTCTTTTTCATTTGTCTTCTTTGAGGAAAGTTTTATTAAAATGAGAAAAAATCCAAATCCAAATTGAGCTTGAAATCAAAGAAACAAATTGGGTCTGAGTCTTCACTAACCAACTGTACAAAATTGGTCGTTTTCATATTCCTTTTTATTTCTTCTTTTTCTGAATTAATAAAAATCCAAAAAAATAAATTTATGTGTAAATATTTACCTTTGATTTTACCATTTTTTCCAGATTTTTATCTGGTTTAAAAATGATAATAAAAATTATAAAACATAAAAATCGAGGTATTCTATGTACATGGAATACCCCAAAAAATCACTTCTATCGATTTTGGTTTTGGTGTATTCATGAAAGTTGTAGATCTCATAGAGACGAGCAATTTTTGTGAAGAAACGTTTTCGATCTGAGTCTGTTTACTATTTATTTTGTATTTTACAAAGGATTTATTTCTTTGATTTTTGTGGTGCTGACTCGTGGCAGCTCCTGGAGCCTCCACATGTCAACTGTTTTTGGCATTATTTTTATTCATTTTTTATAAAAAAAAAAAAATAGAAAAAATAAAGGCCCGCACGTGCGAGGCACGAGCCGCCAAGGCACGCGCCAAGCACGTGCTCCGTACCTCTTCCCCCAAATCACCGCCACGTGGAGATCTCCTGATTGCCCGATCTCGGTCGATCAGACGACCGAGGAGCATCGTCCTCATCCAGCACCCTCTCCCCCGAAATCTCCGTCAGATCCCGCTACTTTCGTCGCCTACCTCCGATTTCACCCACCGCGTATCCTCAATCGCATCCATCTCCGATCGTGCGTCCAATCAAATCCTCAGCAACCTTCCTCTTCCGGCGCGCCACCTCCCGCTATAAGAGCTTCACTGCCCCCAAACGTTAAAAGGATCCGCCGACTACACGTCGAAGGAGGAAGCTCCGGGATGACAGCCTGGAAGTCAACTCCTCACGGCGAGATCTAAGATTGGTGCCTCGCCGCAGTACGTCGCCTCCTCGTGTCTGCATCTGCTCCGGCGATCCACCGTAGAGCCAACACCGACGATCTTCTCCGAAACGCCGAGTTAATCTTCACGATTTCCGCCTCCATCTTCATCAACACCTCCAGGAGCTCCACCGCGTCGTCGCCGGCAGCTACCCAACGACTCCGCCTCTTCAGTCGCTACTCCATCAACGTCGCTACTTCGTCGAGCCTTCGACAACTACCAGAGCCTCCAACGCCAGCTCCAGCGCCTTGGCTGGGAGCTCCGTCAGCACCGCAGAGGAGCAAGCATCGTGGTCGGGCGCCCCTCCCCCCTCGTCACTTCTCCACCGCAACACCGTGCACCGTACCCATGACCCCTCGCATGTAATCCGCACGTGCGTGGGGGACGCCAGCACCTATGTCATCCTCGGATCACGTGCCAAGCACGTGCCCGGGGGCAAATTGTTGAAACTCCCTTGCCATTTCGATATTTTGCGGAGCAGTCCCCGCTAGCCAGAGGTCACGTGCTTCGCACATGACCATCTGGTGAAATTGCAGATAAACCCCCTTCTATCGGTAACTATATCTAGGTCGCCCACTTTATTTTATATTTATTGTATTTATTGTATTGCAGTTATACCCCTATGTTCCCCTATTTTTTCTGACTCTTCTCTACATTAGTTTATTTATCAAAAATTGGCATTTTGTTCCTCATTTAATTCTCTACATTTTTACATATTGTGGATATTTCTGTGATCATTAGTTAATTAATAAATAATTATTTTGTGGCAAATTGCATACTTTACCCATTTTGTGCTCTGATTTTCATAATTGATTAACCGTTGCTCTAAAAATTCCCGAAAAATCATATATTATAGAATTAATTGTGGGGAATATTATGCCTAAAAAGAATTGCATTTGCATGCATAGATTGCCCTGTAAAAATCATTGTGCATATTTCAATGTTGAATTTTTAATAAGTATTGAATCTTGTATTATCGAGGTTTAGGATTTTTCTGAGGTTCATTACCTAGTGACATATCTTAGATAATTTTATTCCTTGAAAAATATTTAGGATTAATATTTATTATAATTAAATATTGAAATTCATTCTATTTACATTTGAAAATTCATAAAAAAATTCATATTGTGTCCAAAAATTCCAAAAAAATAACAATGCAATTATTTCATCATAATTTGCATCTTGGCCAAGTTTCGTATTTTTTAGACATCGTTTGAATGTAATTGACCTTTTAGTCCCTAAAACAGGCCAAAATTGCATTTTGCGTCCTTTATTGCAATAAAAATTACAAAAAAAAGACTGCCTCGAAAACTGCACATGAATTTTGATAAACATAATTCTAGGTTGTTCCTTTGTTTCATTGTGTTCGACCTTGGGACTTGCCCAAGTAAAATAAACATAAAACCACATTAACTAACATTGCTAATATTTTGTGTGGTTATTTTCTTGACCGATTCCGATTGCCGCCTACAATGAAACGACAAATCATTTTAAGCAAATGACAAATACACATCATTTAACAAGCGCAATTCAGGACTCGTCAGTGGGCGAGTGATGAGTCGCCAAATACGATGGTTAATTTCAGCACGTTGTAGTACATATACTTAGCGATTTAGTCAGAACCAAGAGAAGATCTCCGTGAAGAGTGTCTCGGCTTAATTTATATCCTAGGCAAGTCCGGAGTCAAACATATGGAGGCAAAGAAAACACTTTGGAGTTAATTTGAAAATTAAGTTTTAGATTTCCACGCAGTATTTTTTTAAATTTTTTATGCAAATAGAATGCAAATGCAGGTGAATTACGACACTAAGAAAACACACAACTAGGCTAAATTAATTTTAATGTCAAATCAGTTCAATTCAACCAAGTTATATTTTTCCTAGAGTCCTAATCCAAAGATGAACACAAAATACATTTTTTGTATTTTTTAGGATTAAAATGCAACAATGAAAAATGTAAACTTTTATGGGTATTTTCGTAGTTTTTCACATAAACAGTAAGCAAAAATGATGAAAATTTTACAGGAATGAAAACATGATGCAAGCATACTACGTTAATGTTTTTGGAATTTGTTGACAAAGTATAAATTTTTTATGTATTTTTTAGTGAAAACAGAGCAACAATGAGTAATTAATTCCTAATTAACCCACAATGTCAAATTAATCAAAGTTTGAATTATCTCAAAAAGATATTTAGATGATTAATCTAGAAGACTTGAAATTTTATGAAAAGAATGTATGTGGATTTAATTAAAAATCAAATAGTCAGATCAATCTATAATTTATTTTGGAAACAAGATAACTCCACTTTGGATGAAATTTGGATAGTAAATTAAGCTTCAAGACACCATGTATAATTTTTGTGAAATTTTTAGAGCAACCATGAGTTAGATATCGATTTACGATCATTGATTAGGTAAAATATGCAAAATTTCAGTTAGACAATTTTAATTAATTACCTAAAACTCACAAAAATACAAATAAATATTCAGAATGTAGACAATTAGTTGCTCAACATAATGGTATTTTTCATTGAATAAAATGATGCAATACATACATCCAAATTAATACGCAAACATAGGGTTGTCGTTGCAAATTCCCAAAACAATAGTTACAACAAAATATGTACAGGGACTGACTTGTAATTATAAAAACTTCAAAAGAAACTAATGCAATTTTCACAAAAAAATGTACACAAAATCTTCTTCTTCCTTTCTGGGCACGGCTGGGATGAACCCAACAAGGGTTGTGGTCGGCGGCACAGGGCGGCACCGCTGAGGAGGCGCGGGGTCGTCGCCGGTGGGCGCGGCCGTGCGATCGGCGGAGTGGACGGGGGGCGCGGGTCTTCCGCACGGCTGCGTGGCGTCGGAGAGAGGCGAGGAGCGTCGCCGCCCGAGCGTGAGGAGGTGCGGTCGGCGGTGGGTGTCGCCTCCGCGCGTGGTTGTAGCACAGGTCGGCGGATGGGGCCGCAGGTGCGGTGGCCGGCCGCACGAGGGAAGGGCCGGGCGGCGGCCGGCAGTGTCTTAGCCGTGGAAGAAGAAGGGGGCGGCGACGGTGAGCGGTTGCTCCCTCCTCCGTAATTTTTATTTGTTTTCTTTTTTTATTTTTTTGTTTTGCTATTGTATGATGTGTAATTTTTTTATTTTATTTTTTTAATTTTCTTTAAACATGGAGTAAATAATGTAGGGAAAAATCCTAAAATTATGGTGGTGAAGATGATGAAATGGAACTACGTAGGTGATAATGTGATGTGCTAAAAAAATTGCAAAGATACAAATGATGACAAGATGAAAATAAACTTACCTACGATGGAGATGGTCGCTTATGGTTTGCCCACGAGAGCACGGTCTTCACTCAATCGTCGGTGAGTGATGAGCTCGAGCAACGCACGGGTGTGGTTGCGATGTTGGCTGAAAAGCCAATGGATCTCACCGGAGAGAGGGTTGTCGTCGCTCGACCGCGGTTGCGTCGCTGTCACCGATTCAACTCTGGGAACTAGGCTCTCCTCACATGAAGATGGATCAAGTGTAAATTAAAGAGGATGGGATGTATATAAAGAAGATGAAATGAGAGGTTATTAAAGTGGTGGAAGGTTATATTATTAATGGAGTTGAATGGGAGGTTTAAAAAATGGTGGGGTCGAATGGAGGTTGGTGGTAGAATGGAGTTGAATGGTGGTTATTGTAGAGAATGTAAAATAAATAAATAAATAAATAATGATATAAAGTAGGCTACTTTAAATACAACAAAAATATAAACAAGAAAAATAGTGGGGAATTTACAAAGGAATACATACAACATGTACATTTTTTGTTTGCTTTTCTAATATGTATAATTTTTATCTTTTTAATAAGAGATATTTACAACGGAAAAATGCAATAAAATACTACAATCAAAATACAACACAACCATGATTTTTTTGTATTTTTAGTAATTAAGAAAGATAAAATATAAAATAAAGAATGAATGAATATATACATAATATGCAATGTACATCTAGGTCTCAAAACCCAACTTTTGCAAATGAGCTCTGATTTTAATGAAACCACTTCCGTTGGATAGATAATTTTCTAACTTGAACTTTAAAAGTGGTGAATTTGGAGTTCATACGGAGCGGGAATTTGACTTGGAAGTTGGTCTTTACGGCTTTTTCCCTTTGGGATCTAGGAGCATTTATTTGAGCTAAAATTTGTTTTGTATTTTTGTATTTTTACATACATTGTTATGAATAAGTTGGCGAAAGAATTAGCCAAAAAGGAGTTGAAATGAAATTATTAAAAATACATGAAGTTTTGGGCTATTTACATGTGAGAAACTTCTTTGATTCTGCGGCTTTTTTATTGTTAATTTATTTTGTACAATCTAATATACAATAATTAGTGTATTTTTTTACGAGAGTCATTTTGTTAATTTATTGATTTTGTGAACATTTTTCTGGGATTTTACTCGTGGATTTTGCTAAGATCAAGGTATTGAGATGATGAATCGTGGATTCATCATCCCCCTATACTTAAATTTACTAGTCCTCGAGCAAATAGAGAATGAATAAGTTGGATTAATCCCTGACTGTGCATGGGAATACAAGACTTGATCTGTTCAAGAACTCTCGAATTTAGAGATCCTAAAATTCTAAGCTGAACCAAGCTATAGTCAAAAGGTATCCAATTTCCCTAATCATCAGACTCTCTTTGTATACATATATAATAGGGTTATGACTTTAAGTGTTGACCGCAGTTACAAGAGTAGAGTCACAACTTCACCCATGGTTTCAGTCCAAGAGACTCTCCTAAGGACTCGATCCTCAATACTAGGAGATAAACCATTTCTTGCATCCAATCCACCGTCTCTTTAGTTGTCAGACTTGAAAGTGTAGATGGAAGGCCAGATGATGGAGGGCATAGGATTGTGTCATTTCTTCTCCCCCTCTCATTGGAACAAGGATCCTCTCAAGTGCCTTATTACGCAACGCATATTTTAGGTGTTGATCATTGTGTCCGTCAAGAGAAGTTGGAGCCGTCTACACTTGTTTTCCTGGGAGTACACTGGGGTGTGCCTTTTCTGAGTACCTATCGTACCTTCTATACCCAGACATGTAGCATTTATGATGCAGAGCCCTTTTTTGGTGCAAGCCCGACTTCAGGTCCTAATAGCAGTGGTCCAAGTGGACACTTTGAAATGGTTGGGAGCGCTCACCTTTGGTGGAAGCTCTTTTGATAATTGACTTTGTGGAATGAGATCTTTTATTTATCATTTCATAGCTTTGTAATATTTTTGGCTAGCTCCACTGCTTTTACTAAGAGTTGGCGCACACTGATCAACATTTTTTTATTTTATCACACCCTGGCACATAGGTAAATGTCAAGAGATAGTATGAAAACCATGTTCTCATACTGGCTAAAGATGCTGACACTCAGGTTTCATGAAGCCTTCATTGATTTTATCCCATCCTCGAGCATCACCAAATCAAGTCCAAACTCAAATTCCCCATCCCAGTACCTCAAGTGAAATTTCAACTCATTTCATCATAACTGCAGTCGTGTATGTGAGGTGATGCTCATATTCTTAAGGTAGAGACTAAGCATGCAATATAGCACACAAATCTTTCAAACTAGGGAAATGTGAATGATTAAGTCCAAGACCCTAATGACTAAGGCTGGTTAACTCAATATCTCAAGTCCTCATAAACCAAGTGTTCTTGAACATCACTAGTCTTGTGCGAAAGTGAATTGTGTCAGGGATTAAACCAACTTATTAGTTAGTTTTTTTGTGATTTTTTAGAGATTTTTTTGAAAAACAAAGGAAAAGAAGATAGTTTTTTTTAGAAAAAGTTTTGCTCTTTTTTTCAAAGGTTTTCTTTGAAAACGATTGGTAGATAAGAAAGGACATTTTTTTGAAAAAGTTTTTTTAAAAAGCAAATAAGGAAAAATAGTTTTTTTAAAAGTTTTTTAGAGATTTTTTGTCTTAAAAAGGTTTTTTTACCCACCCCCATAACTATTGTATAATATATACAAAAAACGTGAAAGTACGAGCTATGGGTAAAGTATATATGTAATATATACACGCCACCTATACTTAGCATGTGTTATGTCCTCAGAGCACAAGAAGCGAGAAAAAGACATAGCTCGTGCTAAGCGTAGAATGGCTTAAAAATATAGAAGTCGATCCGCCTCCCCTATATTTAGGATCTGGTCAGCCTAAGTGTAGAAGAATAGCAAAAATGGGGCGGACGAGGTCAAGAGGAGAAATGGATGAGTGTATACACATGGCGGGCATCGGTTCCCCCTATACTTAGGCTTTGGTCAGCAAGAGTAAGTGTGAGAACCGATGTGATCTGGAGAATATACAAAGAAAGGAGAATATGTACAAGAGTGATTGAATCTTCAAAGCTGTTGAATATCGATGCTGCATCTTCATGAAGAGTAATATGATGTACCTGCTCTGTGCTCACTCTGCATGAAGCTGATGACCTCAACTTGGACTAACTGCTCTTTCGAATCAACAAAATGCTTCAACAGTTGTTCATTCACCACATGAGATTGTGCACCATATGTGAGATCGGCTATCTCTACACTTCCATTCTCGTGCACTTTCTTAACAACAAAGGGACCCGTCCATTTAGATTTGAGCTTCCCATGGAACATCTTCAACCTCGCATTGAACAACCATACCTTTTGTCCAGGGACAAAGTCTTTGCACATAATGTGCTGATCATGCCATCTCTTTACTTTGTCCTTATAAATCAAACTGTTGTCATATGCCCTGTTTTGGATTGCCACGAGCTCATTCAAGTTCAAGTCTCGACAGAGCTTCCCTAGGTGACAACTCAATTAATCTTCTTAATTGCCCATTCGGATTTATGAATCAATTCTGCGGGTAAATGGCATGGCTTGCCATAGATCATTCTAAATGGTGAAGTACCCAATGGTGTCTTGTAGGTTGTCCTATAGGCCCACAGAACTTGGTCCAAGAGCTGAGACCAGTTCTTCCTATAGGGACGAACCAATTTCTGCAAAATACTCTTCACCACTCTGTTCGAAACCTCTGTCATGCCGTTGGACTGTGGGTGGTAAGGATTAGTAACTCTATGCTCAAATCAATAGTCCTTAGCTAAAGATCTCATATCTCTGTTCACAAAGTGGCTACCCCCATTAGATATCAAAACTTTTGGTACCCCGAACCTAGCAATAATATGGTCTCTCACAAACTTACAGACAGTCTTGCTGCTTGCGGTTCGGGTTGGGATAGCCTCCACCCACCTGGATAAATAATCAACCACCAACAATATGTACTCATGTCCTTGGTTGTTGGGAAAGGGACCCATAAAATCTACGCCCCATGCATCAAAAATATCACAAATAATCATCAGTTGCATGGACATTTCATCTCTCTGTCCAACTGTCCCCCCCCCATTCTTTGACAGATCGGGCACGATCGTACAAAATCAATAGCATTTCTAAACAAGGTCGGCCAATACAATCCACATTGAAGTACTTTGTGAGTGGTTCTCTTTCTCGAATGGTGTCCTCCAGTCTCAAGTGAATGACAATATGTAAGGAAACTCTGGTATTCCTCCTGAGGAATACACCTTCTCTAAACACAATCCGGTCCTTCAAAGAAAAGGAAAGGATCGTCCCAGTGGTATCTCCTCGAATCCGACTTCAGTCGATCAATGCTGCTCCTAGTCCATCCATGGGGAACCTGCTTGGAGACAATATAGTTCACCATGTTGGCATACCACGGGAGTGTGTCAATAACACAAATTGACTCATCTGGGAAGGTATCTCTAATCCGCTCATAATCAGGAGAATTCTTAAGTTCAATCCGAGAAAGGTGATCAGCCACGACATTCTTCACTCAATGTTTATCTTTTATCTCCAAATCAAATTTCTGGAGGAGTAAAATCCACCTAAGAAGAGGCGCCTTCACGTCTTTCTTTTCCATTAAGTATCGAATGGCTGTGTGATCTGTGTAAATTGTCACCTTAGAGCCCAAAATATATGATCTGAACTTCTCGAAGGCCCATACTACCGCGAGCATTTCTTTTTCAGTCACTGTATAATTTTTCTGTGTAGTATCTAATACTTTTCTCGCATAATGGATCGCAAATGGAATCCCTTCTCATCGTTATCCTAATACAGCTCCTATAGAGAAATCTGAGGTATCAGTCATGATCTCAAAGGGGAGAGACCAGTCAAGAGCTTGTAGGATAGGCGGGGCACAAATATTCCTCTTCAAGAGCTCAAAGGCCTCCAGACACCTGTGATCTACAACGAACTCTGTATCTTTCCCTAAGAGCTCAGGCAGTGGGCGGGCGATCTTTGAAAAATCATGAATGAATCTCCTATAGAATCCAACATGCCCTAAGAATGACCGCACTGATTTCACGTTGGTAGGTGGATCGAGTTTCTTGATCACCTCCACCTTGGCAGGGTCAACCTCCATTCCCCTTTTGGAGATGACATCCCCCAACATGATACCCTCCATCACCATAAAGTGGCTCTTCCCCCAGGAGAGTACCAGATTTACCTCTCTACACCTCGTGAGGACTCCGTCCAAGTGTTCTAAACATGTATCAAAAGACCATGGATCGAGAAGTCATCCGTGAACACTTCTAGGAAATATCCCACCATCTCGGCAAATATGGCTATCATGCACCGTTGAAATGTGCCTGGGGCATTGCAGAGCCCGAATGGCATGCGCCTGAAAGCATAAGTACCGAATGGACATGTGAATTTGGTCTTTTCCTGGTCCTCAGGGGCTATGGCCACCTGGCTATAGCCTGAGTACCCATCAAGAAAATAGAAGAACTCTTTCCCTACTAGTCTCTCCAAGATCTGATCAATAAAAGGCAAGGGAAAGTGATCTTTCTTGATCGTGGCATTCAGGTGTCTGTAGTCAACACAGACACGTCACGACGTACGTACTCGTGTCGCGATCTCTACCCCCTCCTCGTTGGTGACCATCTGAATTCCTGACTTCTTCGGGATAATATGAAGCGGGGCCACCCACTTGGAGTCAGAAATAGGGTATATAAACCTTGCTTTGCACCATTTCTCAATCTCTTTCTTCACCACTTCCCGTAGATTGGGGTTAAGTCTCCTTTGGAACTCACGGGAAGGTCTCACATTATCCTCAGTAAAAATGTGGTGCGAGCAAAGAGCGGGGTTGATCCCCACGAGATCCGACACTGTCCAGCCTATTGCTTTGCGGTTCCTCTCTAAGACTTCTAACAACCTAGACTCCTATTCTAAAGTCAAGTCTGATCTAATGATGACAGGATATCTCTCTTTGGGTCCCGTAAGAAAGGCATACTTGAGTGTAGGAGGTAGTGATTTCAGTTCTGGCAATGTGGTATCATCAAGCAAATTTGGTTGAACTGAATCCGAATCAGGTTCCGTGCTGCATGAAGGCGGGCTAAGCTGAGTAGTACTCGCCACCAAATCAGAAGTATCGGAAGTCGGAGCATCAAAAATATCCAAACAATCGGCAAAAGCCACATCCGACTCGTCATCTATGTCCCATAATTATTTCGAAGAGGATGGAATTGACAGATCCAGATGGATCTCTACATCATCATAGGAATAGGTAGATTCATCTCTAACAAGATCAGAAAACACCTGGCAAACTGCATCATGCACTATGTCCTCTCCAGATGAAAGGGTCTCGCTCTGTCCTGAAGGAATCTGTCCCCAAATCCCAACGGTGCTAATCATTCTGCAATCTGCCTCTGATGATGAGTACTCTGTGCTACTCTCTGAATCAGGTCGCTGACACTTGGTTTGCTTCATCTCAAGGTTCACTTCTCCGCCTGGAGAATGGAACTTCATCATTCCCGTACCATAATCGAAAGCTGCGCTTGCAGTCCTAAGGAAGGGCCGCCCGAGAATGATCTGAGATTCTCTCCAATGATTGGGGGTCCCCATGTCCAAGACTGTGAAGTCAACCTGATAGTTCTGCCCCTCAATCGAGATAACTACGTTCTTCACTTCTCCCTTAGGTCTCTTCACTGAACGATCAGCTAATTGGAGTAAAGCTCTAGATTTGTGAAGTGGTCCTAACTCCAATTTCTGATATAGTGCTAAGGGAAGTAAGTTAATCAAAGAACCGTTATCCAAGAGTGTGCGTGCAAACGCGATGTCGTCAATACAACTCTCCACATAGTGAGCACCCATGTCTCTCTTTTTCCTTGGCAAAGCCTGATTCTTGAGACAATAGGTTGTGGCTACTGATAAGACATGTGTCTTTATATTTCGGTTATCTTTCTTCCTGCTAACCCTTGTAGGTGTGCATCTCACCTTAAGGTATTTTTGGAATGCAGGATGGTTAGCCACATATTCATCAAATGACACCTTTACAGTGATGTTCTCTTTACAAAATCGTGCCATATCATGGTCATCTTTCTGAATCTTTTTGATGCGCTTTCCTGTCGTAAGAGCACGCGGGAAAGGGAATGAAGCTAGGGAAACAGAGGATGAAGAGTCTAAATCATGAACTGAAAGATCATTCTTTGCATTAACGGAAACAGAGTTCTTCATACAAGAATCTTTTTGATGCAACATGGAATCAAAATCTAGACTATCTACTAAAGGTTGTAGAATAGAAGCTGGAGTGGTATCCGCCACAACTGGAGATGCAAGGTCCTCCGTAGAATCAGAAGTGTATCCATGCTGCCGATGCTACATACGTGCTCTCCTCCTCCTCTCGGCTCCCTGGGTAGGTATACTCAAATGTTGCTGATGGGGCTCCGAAATGATGCCTCTCCTCCTCGTCCTATGAAGACTCCTCAAGTAGAGCTACAGAGATGCCCCTCCTCGTGTCCCCCTCCCGATCAGGTACGGTCACGGTCCTTCCGCTCATGAGTGACATGTGGTTAGCCTCGTCACATGAAAGAATCTCATGTTCATATCTAGGAGATGCTGAATAGTACCTGACCAAAGTACTGCTGAGAACTAGATCGGTTCAGGCTATTGGGGTTAGCCTGAACTTGGGCTGGGATAGAGGCAGAGAGTGTAGTCTGCTTGTCTCGCCATCTGAACTGGCGGTTGACATCCACTCGTAAGTCATGAATCTCATTCCTGTAGGAACGGAGCTCGTCGAGTATCTGCTGTTCTATATCCACGGGACTAGACGATGAAGGAAGTGGATAAGATTGAGAAGAAGAACGAGAAGACTGGCCCTGTTGGCCAGGGTACTGCCTATGCTGTTGTTGGGGTTGCCGGCTCTGCTGGCCCATCTGGTAATGGCCCTGTCGGCCATACTGCTGGTACTGTTGCTGCTATTGTTGGGGTGGCTGGAATCTAGGGCTCTGCGGTGAAGGAGGTGGTGCAGAGGTGAATGTGGTGTTATGAAAGGTCGGGGGACGCTGGTAGGTCTGTTGGTCTCCCTATCTTCCCTGCCTGGCAGGGTCCTGAGTATACCATACCCCATTCACCTCCCAAACCGGTGGAGGCTCCTCCTGGACTGTCTCTCCTGCTCCCACGGCTGGGGTTGCCCTGACACCAACTGCTCATAAACATGGTGAACTCAGAATATGGGAGTAGAGGGTGCAGTCACGGCGGGTATCCTTATCTTAGATACCTTCTCAGTCAACTGCTCCATTTGTTTTGGAAGTTTGGAGACGCTTCGGTCTAACTCATCAATCCTCCTATTGATCTTCTCAACTACTGTAAGTTTATCCGCAAGGAGTCCCATGCTAGGGATCACGTCCTGAGAGAGATCGACTACAGTTGATTTTCCCCCTCCAAATGAGAGTGAACTGGGGGATGGTGTATAGGCCCTGCTGGCCATATGTGAGCGGCTAGTTTCAACCATCTGCTCGAATACCCTCCAGACGGAATCTGCTTCTCGTGATGTATAGCTGCTTCAACAGGCAGCGCTCACTAAATCCTGCATCTCACGGTTGAGACCAGTAAAGAACGACTGGACCAAGATGTTGTCATCTAATCCATGATAGGGACACTTCTACAGGATGTCCTTGAATCTTTCCCATGCATCACAAAAGGCTTCATGGGGTAATTGGGAAAAACTCGTAATGCGCGTCCTCATCATGTTAGTTCTACTCAATAGGTAGAACTTCCTTACGAATAGGTCCTTGAACTGGGTATAAGTGGTGATGGTGATTCCCAAGTTCTTTACCCAGTAGTCGTCTTTGCCACCTAAGGCAAATGGAAGGACTTTGAGCCTAATATAATCGTGGCTAACATTATTATGTTTGAGGTTAGCACAAATGAGCTCAAAGTCCCTTAGGAATGCATATGGCTCCTCAGAAGCATTCCTATCAAAGTGTGGCGACGGGTTCAGAAAATACGGCTTCAATTCAAAATCAACAGTGGGTTCGGCCCGACTCAAGTAGTTCCGAATTTGATATTGTTTGGGATTATACGCCGCATCCATTGGTGGTTCGACCCCAACATTTAACTGTCCTAACTGAGCTCTGAGAAGTGCGTGTTGCTGCTCAGATGCAGCTAATCTGGCAAGTATCATTCTCATTAGGTCTTCATGGTTCTCTTCTTCCTCATCTCTCTTCTTTGGAGGCATTTTACTTGAATCTTCTTTATGGCATGAATCAGCAAGGTGTTCTTGATTAGAAGAGGATTTATGAATCAAGATATTCTCACCGAGGCGAAGGTCTTCCTTGGTGAGGTGGGAAGAGAGAAAGGGAATGGTTTGAGAGTAACCATCCCGAGAGTGGGTGATCCTGGGCTCAAGAGGGTCATGAGTCCAGGTTGGTCCAAGTTGCGCATGGACCTGTGAAGACATACTTCTTGGAGGGTTCAACGAGAGATTCGCAAAGTTTGGATAAATATCCCCCCAATTAGTCATCTTCGATGTCAAAAAGAACCGATTTGAACACGATATTCAATGAGGTACTAGTTCTACGGTGCACGTAAATGTGCAGAGTAAACTCACACAATACAAACACAATCCAAACCCTCAATTTCACCAACTCAACACATGATGGCCGTAAGAGTTTGGCCGAATTATCTTGTCAATTTTAGTTGGTGAGAAATACAATCTTGGAAAGATTAACGAGTTGTTAGGTGCCCATATTTTCCTACAGACTGGCCCAGTTCCTACGACTAGTTTGGCCTACTTTCAGCCAGTATAGGAGTAAGTACAAGCCAAAGCCCGTTCCTTGAGGACTAAAGCGCCCTCTAAACCTCCCACTCTACTAAAGAAGTCCGGACCGTATAAATACGGCTACCCGTATTCCTCACTGAAAAGTAACTAATCGCCTAAAAATAAAGAATCGGTAGTAAGTAAGAAATACTGGCTTGGCTCTATCCTCGGGTCGTGTCTCTCTCACTTACAAGTAAAACAAATAATGAGGGCTTTATGCACCCGAGAACAGGGGTTCTTTTTATTCAAATTATTTAATTGACCTGCTCAATTCAGTCCCAATTTTAGAGTTAGGTTATCACTTGAAATTTATATGAACACATAAGCATGTCTATCGTTCAGTCCCAATTTCCTTTGACCTTAAGTTGTAAACAAGAGGGGAATCAGAAATCAGAATGCAAATGAGAAACTATGATGCATGCTCAGAAGAAGGTATACTTACAGTGAATCCCAGCACTCTCCATGCGTTATGCAGAACAGAATTTGTAAATTTTACACTAAATGCGTGCAGATCGAAAAAACCGCACCTAAACAGTATACTATTAGCGGGGAAGTATTGATTTAATTTTGATCTAAGTAGTACGTGTCTATATGCGTCTCATTATGAATCTTATAAGATAAGTGAATTTTCTAAGATATGTGTGGCCTAATTTACGATGGGCACAAACAAGTTTGATGCTAAACTACTGTGTGCCTAATCCTTAATTCACCACTCAAGTCGAGCCCCACCCTCATCGAAGAGTGAAACAGGTCTCGACACACCACAAATAATGTCCAAGTCTTTTTTATATACGCGAGCTCTCAAACAAGATCCGCTATAAAGGAGAAAGCTAAATAATTACAAAAATTCTCTCGAAGATAAAAGAATTATCCTCGCACTCCAGCAGTCGGCGTGTGTCACGTCCGTCGACCTCCGATGCACTCCAAGTCCACCGGACCCTCGCAAGAAAAATGAGATTTATATTGGAGAGATAAGAAACAAAATATATACACGAATATGAAGAGAAATAATTGGAAGAAAATGGACTAAATACAAGGTGGCTCGGGGATCAGACTACCCGAGTAAGTGAAATCTAAATCCAAATTTTTAAATTAGTCCTTAAGCCATTTGCCTCCCCGACAACGGCGCCATCTGACGAGTCGCTAAATACGATGGTTAATTTCGGCATGTTATAGTACGTGTACTTAGCGATTCATTCAGAACCAAGAGAAGATCTCCGTGAAGCGTGTCTCGGCTTAATTTATATCCCGAGCAAGTCTGGGGTCGAACACAGGGAGGCAAAGAAACAACTTTGGAGTTAATTTGAAAATTAAGTTTTAGATTTCCACGCGGTATTTTTTTTAAAATTTTTTATGCAAATAGAATGCAAATGCAAGTGAATTACGACACTAAGAAAACACAAAACTAGGCCAAATTAATTTTAATGTCAAATCAGTTCAATTCAGCCAAAGTATATTTTTTCGAGAGTCCTAATCCATAGATGAACACAAAACACATTTTTTGTATTTTTTAGGATTAAAATGCAATAATGAAAAATGCACACTTTTTACGGGTATTTTCGTAATTTTTCACTCAAACAGTAAGCAAAAATGATGAAAAAATTACTGGAATGAAAACATGATGCAAGGATACTACAGTAATTTTTTGGAATTTGTTGACAAAATATGAATTTTTTATGTATTTTTTAGTGAAAACAGAGCAACAGTGAGTAATTAATTCATCATTAATCCATAATGTTAAATTAATCAGAGTGTGAATTATCACAAAAAGATATTTAGATGATCAATCTAGAAGACTTGAAATTTTATTAAAATAATGTATGTGGATTTAATAAAAAAATCAAATAGTCAGATCAATCTATAATTTATTTTGGGCATAAGACAACTCCATTTTGGATGCAATTTGAATAGTAAATTAAGCACTCTTCAAGGCACAATGTACAATTTTTGTGAAATTGTTAGAGCAACCGTGAGTCAGATATCAATTTAAGATCACTGATTGGGTAAAATATGCAAAATTTCAGTTAGAAAATTTTAATTAATTACCCAAAATTCACAAAAATATAAATAAATATTCAGAATGAAGATAATTAGTTGCTCAACATAATGGCATTTTTCATTGAATAAAATGATGCAATACAGACATCCAAATTAATACGCAAACTTAGGGTTGTCTTTGCAAATTCAGAAAACAATAGTCACAACAAAATATATACAGGGACTGACTTGTAATTATAAAAACTTCAAAAGAAACTAATGCAATTTTCACGAAAAAATGTACACAAAACCTTCTTCTTCTTCCTTGCTGGGCACGACTAGGAATGAACCCAACAAGGGTTGTGGTCGGCGGCGCGGGGCAGCGCCACTAAGGAGGCGTGGGGTCGTCGATGGTGGGCGCGATCGCACGATCGGTAGAGAGGACGGGGGGAGCGGGTCTTCCGCGCGGCTGCGTGGCGTCGGAGAGAGGCGAGGAGCGTCGCCGCTCGAGCGTGAGGAGGTGCGGCCAGCAGTGGACGGCGCCTCCGCGCGTGGTTGTAGCGCAGGTCGGCGGAGGGGGCTGCAGGTGCGGTGGCCGTCCGCACGAGGGAAGGGGCGGGCGGCGGCCGGCGGTGTCTTGGTCGTGGAAGGAGGGGGGTGGCGACGGTAGGCGGCTGCTCCCTCCTCCGTAATTTTCTTTTGTTTTCTTTTTTTATTTTTTTGTTTTACCGTTGTATGATGTGTGATTTTTAAAAAATTTTAATTTTTAAAATTTTCTTTAAACAGGGAGTAAATAATGTG
Organism: Ottelia alismoides; assembly: GCA_037367405.1. Classification (NCBI taxonomy): domain Eukaryota; kingdom Viridiplantae; phylum Streptophyta; class Magnoliopsida; order Alismatales; family Hydrocharitaceae; genus Ottelia; species Ottelia alismoides. The sequence goes on along the minus strand of JAZKJV010008062.1, from coordinate 519,508 downwards.
GGGAAAAAATGCTAAGATGATGGTGGTGAACATGATGAAAGGGAGCTAAGTAGGTGGTAATGTGATGTGCTAAAAAAATTTACAAATATACAAATGATGACAAGATGAAAATAAACTTACCTACGATGGAGATGGTCTCTTATGGTGTGCTCACGAGAGAATGGTCTTCGCCCAAATCGCCGGCGAGCGATGAGCTCGAGCAACGCACGGATGTGGCTGCGATGTTGGCCGAAAAGCCAACTGATCTCACTGGAGAGAGGGTTGTCGTCGCTCGACCGCGGTTGCGTCACTGTTAGTGATTCAACTCTGGGAACTAGGCTCTCCTCACATAAAGATGTATCAAGTGAAAATTGAGGAGTATGAGATGTATATAAAGAAGATGAAATGATAGGTTATTAAAGTAGTGGGAGGTTATATTATTAATGGAGTTGAATGGGAGGTTTAAAAAATAGTGGGGTTGAATGGAGGTTGGTGGTAGAATGGAGTTGAATGGTGGTTATTATAGAGAATGTAAAATAAATAAATAAATAAATAATGATATAAAGTAGTCTACTTTAAATACAACAAAAATATAAACAAGAAAAAATAGTGGGGAATTTACAAAGGAATACATACAACATGTACATGTTTTTGTTTGCTTTTCTAATATGTATATTTTTTGCCTTTTTAATAAGATATGTTTACAACGGAAAAATGCAATAAAATAGTACAATCAAAATACAACACAATCATGATTTTTTTTATTTTTAGTAACTAAGAAAGATAAAATATAAAATAAAGAATGAATGAATATATACATAATATACAATGTACATCTAGGTCCCAAAACCCAACTTTTGCAAATGAGCTCCGATTTTAATGAAACCACTTTCGTCGGATAGATAATTTTCTAACTTGAACTTTAAAAGTGAGTTTAGTGAATTTGGAGTTCATACGGAGCGGGAATTTGGCTTGAAACTTGGTCTTTACGGCTTTTTCCCTTTAGGATCTAGAAGCATTTATTTGAGCTAAAATTTGTTTTGTATTTTTGTATTTTTATATACATTGTTATGAACAAGCTGGCAAAAGAATTAGCCAAAAAGGAATTGAATAGAAATTATTAAAATACATGAAGTTTTGGGCTATTTACATGTGAGAAACTCCTTTGATTTTGCGGCTTTTTTATTGTTAATTTATTTTGTACAATCTAATATACAATAATTAATGTATTTTATTTACAAGAGTCATTTTGTTAATTTATTGATTTTATGGACATTTTTCTGGGATTTTACTCAGAGATTTTGCTAAGATCAATGTATTGAGATGATGAATCGTGGATTCATCACTGAGTTGAAGAGGGTGCTCGATGATTGGTGAAGATGGTACGGTGGTCAGGTAATGGTGAGAGTAGGTGTAGGCGGCAGGATAAACGGAAGAAACGAAAGAAGAGTAAGGAGACAAAGTACCTGGTCGGAGGGAAAGATAGGAAGTGGAATTGGCCTATGCTGAGCATCAGAAGATGGTCAGGGTTGTCATCTAGTGTGCGCGACCGTGCATGGAGCTCAATGATGGCAGAGCCGCCGTAATACAACCATGGCAGCCGTGGGTCGAAACTGGAGGTATATCGGCCATTGTGGCCAATCCACCCGCCTTCGTCTATCACGGGTTCACAATCATTTTTGAGCATTTTTCCTCGATTATCATGTTTGCTCCCTATGTTCGACACTCTACATACTTGCACTATACACACATTTTGTAGAGTTAAATAAAATAAATTTTAACTCCACATTTATTTTCATTGCTTGATTATTTATTATGGGTTAATAGTTGTTTGAAGTTGGGTTTCATGAGCGGTCAACGCATCGACTGGATTTCTCACCTTGTGAGATTTCTAGACCCTCGCAAAATCCTCTTCAACAAAAGACTATCCTTATTTTGAAGCTTTATTGCAACCCACAATATCATGTCATTAGACATCAACACCACTAGACTAGGTTGAGATGCACTACCCTCCTTAGAGGAGGACAGATGTTTCCACCCGTGTGCTCCAAGCCAAAGGATTCTGCCTCCTTACTAACTCATTAATGAAGAGATACATGCATGATGCTTGTCCAAGTTAGGTCAATATCTCAAAGAATCATGCATGTGTATGAAATATTCTACTTATACAAATCAAGATGACATGTGAACATAGTCTAGTGGACTCAAAGAATTAAGTCGCTCGACCTGAAAAATCTTAACTCCGGTTCCTATAAGATTTCTTTAAAATTAGATAGATTAAGTTCAAATAAAATCCATCCTCAACTTCTATTCATAACTTGGTTCAAAACCCACTAACTTTCCACTTTCCGTATCCAAGATATGCAAATGAAATGCAGATGACATGCAATGCATATGAATGAAGTGCTAGAATCTTTTTTTTAACTCAAGGATGATATGCAGAGTAAATAAGAAACCTCTTTTTTTCAAAAGTTTTTTGGTATGCCTTCTATTTTACAACGAATTTTACAAAAGTATTATTTACAAGAATTTTACAAATTTATACATATTTTACAGCTTGTATACAATATGCATATTATACACGTATACATGTATTGTACAAAAAGTTTTTTTACCAATTTTGTCCATCCCATAATTGTTGCATAATATATGTATAAAAATACATAAAATTTCAAGCAATAGGTAAAGTATATATGTAATATATACATGCCCCTTATACTTAGAACATGGTATGTCCTCATAACACAAGAAGCAAAGAAAAGACATTGCTCGTGCTAAGCATAGGATGGATAAAATAACAAAAAGTATAAAAGTCGATCCACCCCCCCCCCTTAATACTCAGGCTCTAGTTAACCTAAGTATAGTAGAAGAGAAAAAATGGGGCGGACGAGGTCAAGAGGATAAATGGATGACCATATACACACGGCGAGCATCGATCTCCCCATACTTAGGCTCTGGTCAGCCTAAATCTAGGACAGAAATAAGTGTGAGAACTGATGAGATCTGAAGAATATACACTGGTGAGTGGGGAATGAAGAAGATTATACAATATGGATCGAGAATGTACAAGGATCAAGAAGGTTTGTGACGGACCTTCGTGCGGGAGAGAGGAGGTGGGTAATATACATATGTGTCACTGTCAAAATCGTCCTCAGAGGAATAATAGTGAGGTGAAGGGAACGCCCAACGAGGGTCGACACATGGCTACTTGCTCAAATAGGGCTTAAGAACAACGATCTGAGCTCACTCATATAAATCACCTCATATGGACCCGATGAGGACTCCTTCAAGAATTCCTTTTCTTGTATGTTGAAGGAAACTTTCTTAGTTGATTTTATAAAACCTGAAGCATTGAGAGGGAAAGGATAGTGACGCGCCTTGAGGGATTTAGTGGATAACCCTGGGGAATCAATTGTCGGCTTCCTCTCACTGGATAATTGACTAGAGGATGGAGCAATCGTGTTTTTGGATGGGGTTAATTCAGTCCTTGTTGTCTGCTTTGAAGGTCTGGGATGTAGTGCGGTGCTGACCATGGATTCCTCATCAGACGAGTCACCATATATATTGTAAAATTCCTAAAGGGTTAGCACACGTCTCGGGTAGGAGCTAGTGTTCTTAATTGGCTTGGCATTGGTAGTGATGCAAGCAACAGGAGTCATGGATGTGTGGGGAATCTCTAATCCAATGGTCCGCTTGACAGCCGGTATCTCAGATGTAGCAGAGAAGTGGGACTCATCTACCTCTCGATGGTCACAACTGTCAGCAGCTTTGTGGGTTACCTTAGAGTAGAGTTTGTCAAAGAATGGGTGCGATCGGAGTGCTCCCAATGCTATAAAATCAATCTCCCAAGTCTCACGATCTATAGTCATCTTAGACAAAGATAAAAACTGATTCTCAAGAATAATCGGAGACTGGGTAAACTCTCATCGATGATCAATGTCAATGATTATGAAGGCTACCTAGAGTAAAGCACCTTGGAAAGTAATGATGATTGAAATGGTTTCTCTTGACTGTTTTATAGATCGATCAGTCAGTTGAACGATCTCTCTCATCTTTCTAATTGGCTCGAGTTTTAGCTTGTCAAACATGGAGGTCGGGAGGATATTTATCATAATTCATCATCGATTCTAACATTGGTAAAGGTAGGATCTTTGATTTCACATTCAACCCTAGGCAACTGCTTCACCCTACAGCTCTTGGTCTTTCTCCCATCACCAAGGAGGAGTCCATAGACACTAGATGTTTCTCAATCCTTGTCCCCTTATTGCCTGACCTCTTAGGAATCAATTTACTTCTCACAAATCATTTGAGGTCGAGGAAGTGATCTATGGCCTTTATTAAGGGAATCTTAAAAATCAATTCCTCAATGAGTGCTTCCCTTAGGGTAGAATCCAATGTTTTTAGATCTTTTTCATTTCTATTTTTATAAGATTTTATAGTTTTTCATTTTTTATCTTTTTGGGATTTTTAATTTTTTGTTGTTTTGAATAGGAGGATGAGGAGTGGGAGGATGTACAGACTCTAGATTGGAAGGTGATGACACGCCTGATCCCTCGGGTAAAAAGGTAATCAAGGGTCGTTGTGACCCAAGTAACCAAGCGGTGTCAATCAAGAAAAATAGACCACCAAGCATAGAGAAAAATAAATCAAATACGATAGCGGTCTTGCTATTATTTTAACCTGGTATAGCGACCAGGGTCGAACACAAGGAGCACGTAATGGCCTTGCGGCCTACGAAGTAGTCAAAAATATAGAAAAATAAAAGACAACTGTTTTTTGGTGGATTTTAAATTTTTATAATTTTTTTGGATTTTTGATTAATAAGGAAAATAGAAAAACAAGTAAACCAATCAACTTCAAGCCAATATTTAATGCATCAAAAATCAATCAAAAATTCAAGCAAAAATGTTTTAGTGTATTTTATGATTTTTACTGTTTTTATTGAATTTTTTGGATTTTTCTTATTTTTATTTTCTTTTCTAAAACTAAAACAATGCAAGAAAATGAAGGTACTGTCCATTCAGAAGTAAAAGGCCAATTTAAAAAGCAAAAAGGCTACTTAGCTCCTGGAGTCAATTTTCCTATAAACTAGAAAGTTTAAGGAAAATTTGGGCACTGGAATTATTATTTTTGGATTTTTAAAATAATTATTAGAATTTTTATAAGTTTTTAGGTGTTTTTCAATTTTTATGAGTTTTATATAATGAAAAATGACCAAATTTGGTCGGAAAATCAAGCAAGAAAAAACACACAGTAGAGAATTTTTTATAATTTTTGGATGAGTTTTAATATTTTTTTGTGAATTTTTAAGTTAAACAGTAAAGAAAATGCGCGTTTTTGAATTTTTAAAAATAGTATATGAAATCAAAAATGTCCCCAAAAATTCTATAAAATTTTACAACATGGCAGGAGCCATGTGTCCAATTTTCATTGAATTTGGAGTGAGTTTGCTATTTTATTCAAATCAAACACAAGGGCACAGTACATAGGGACCTAAATGCAATTAAAACAAGTTCCAGGGGGTCCGGTGCAAAATTCCCAAGGATCCACGTGCAAAGCACGTGACCTGAGGCACTGAGGGACCTAATTGCAATAAAAGTAAGGTTTCAGGGCTAAATAATAACGAGTATTAAAAGCCCAAGGACCTTAGTGAAATTTACCCAAAAATACATGCACATGCACAAATTCCACACGCACAGGGGTATAAATGCAATTATCGAAAAAGATTCATTCATTCAGTAACATCCCAGAACTACAAGGGCATCAATGCAAATAACCCACAAAATCACGTGTCGAAGCACGTGCCCACAGCACACAGGGGTATAAAAGCAAATACCATAAAGGACAAGGTCCACTATGCAAATTACCCTACTGAGATAAACGTTTTAAAATAATTACAGGACTAGATAGTAAATGCGAAAACTAGAGGGGCCTAAGAGCAATTACCCCATTATTATATCCGAGGGATGGATGGCTACCACGTGGCAGATCGGACGGTGCTAGAGCGGTGGCGCCTAACGCAGGACTCCCTCGGCTCTGATCGACGGCCAGGGCCTCGCCACGTGGTGGATCGGACGGACGTGAGGCGTTGTGGCTAACCCTTGGTGATCGAACGATCCAGATCGACCCTCCCAAGATCTGACGGCGCTGGAAGTTCCTCGGATGGGTGGTCAGGATGAAAACTGGAGCTCGGGGTCAATCGGACGGCGGAGAAGGATGGTGGACGAACTGGAGGCCGGCGACTTTCGCCGGGCCCGTGTGTGCTCTGGCGTCCTCCTCGCGGCCCACTGAAGATCGGAGAAGATGGCTACGGGCCCTCCGCGTCGAATGGTGCCCTCCGATGACTTGATGGAGCTATGGAGAGCTCCGACGAGGTCGGCGGAGGTCGAGCGCCTGCTCCTAGATGGTCGGACCCTTAGATGGGCTCGACGGAACATGCAAGTCACAGCAAAACGCTCGCGGGTCGAGGGCAAAGTGCCTCGACCCTGTGAGAGGGGGTGAAGGTGACTGGTGAGGCGGTGCGGTCGAGCTCCGACGAGGGGAGGACGGTGAAGCTCGAAACCCCAGCTCCTGTGCGAGCTGGGTTGAACGGCGGGGTATAGAACGTGCGCGGGAAGAAGGCGAATGCGATGGTGGGGTCCGATGATCGGGGTGATGGGTGACGTGACCAGAATCAACGATGGACGGCGACGGCGATAATTGGGGGAAACGAGAAATTAACGAAAATGGGAAGGAATCTAAGCTAGCTGAGTGGATGGGTCGACTGGGGATGAGCAGCTGGTGCTCTGGGTCCTTGCCTCACGGGACGTCGTGACCCGAGGCTCTGGCTCCTGCTTCGGGCGGAGCACGGCGGCGAAAGCTCGCCGGATCGATGTCTCCTTACTCCCTCCTCGCTGCAACACCCTCTGGGGCGAGCTGTCACTCTCGGCAAGACGGTGGAGGTCACTGGTTGGGGAGCAAATGAGCCAAAGATAAGCAATAGGGTGGCGGAGCTGGGAATTTATATGGGTGCAGGTCCGGAAAGAAAGGCTCGGGTCCAGCTCGATGGAGCACGGATCCCTAGGCTGGAGATCGGGCGAGGTTCCCGGACCATAGGAGTGTCATTACGACCCTGGGTTTGGCGGTATGAGGATCGGGTTTAGGCGCTAAAATGAAGAGAAGTCGGGTCGCCCGCCTAATACCCGTGAGAGGTGGTCCTGGGGAGGAAGTTGACCAGGCAGTCAACAACCCCCGTGGACCAATGGGGAACGGCCATTTAGAAAAGATTTGAAAAATTAATAAAAAAATAGTAAATAGTCGAATTATGAAAAAGTCAAAAACATGAAATATTTTTGTTTTAATTTTTTCTATTTTTTGGTGATTTTTAATTAATTTTTCAAAATATAAATAGGGTATTTACATAATAAGGCTATAGATAGGTATATGTACAATATAGGGCTTTTTAATTTTTGATTTTTAATTTGTTATTTTTGTACATTTTTATTCCCCTTTATATTTTATTTATTTATAGCATAAAATTAGAAATAAAAAGGTATTTTTATTTTATTTTTATTATTTATATACAATAGTGAAATAAATAGGTATATACATCTATGTACATGGTATATTTACAATGTATTTTGAGGTTTTTAATTTTGTTCTTTTTATTTTGTTTTTGTTTTAAGGGTTTTTATTTTATTTATTTACACCATATAATATAGAATATTTACAAATTTTATGGAAGTTAATTTTATTTATTTATAAGGTGAAATAAATACAGATGAATGAGCTATGTACATGGTGACTATGTACAAGTGATTCTATTTTTATTTTCTTTTTAAATTTTTTTCAATTTTAATCTTGATTTTATATTTATAAATATGTACAAGTATTTACAAGCCTATTTTAGTCTATTTTTGGAGGAAAATATTTTTCTTATATTTACAGGTATATTTACACACATGAACCCCTATCTCCCTCTACTTTGGCTTTTATGCGGTCAGGCCCGTGCTGAGCCCTCCCTTGGGATTAGGTTGCTCAACATTTATTCTAAATATTTCCCTCTTTTTCTTTTTACTCTTTATTTTTTTTATTTTTGCATAAAAACATGCTAATTATTTAAACTTTATACAATGCATGCTTTTGGTAATTATTTATATTTACATGAATATACATGTATTTGCAAAGGTTTTTGTAGCTAAAATATAAGAGTAAAGAGTGATGAATGGGTATTCATCACCCCCCTATACTTAACTTTTGCTAGTCCCTTAGCAAACACTTATTTGAAAAAGAAGTGAAAAAGAAAGAAAGAAAAAGAAAAAGAGGAGAATATACATGGATTAAGGCTGATTATTAAACTCGCCTTCATTAAATTGAAATATGGAGCTCGATCAGATCCTTGGATTATTAATGTGTCGGAACCTTATTTGGACTTAAGCTTAAAACTCAACAGCCTCTAAGTTCCACCAATCTATGGACAAGACTCCTCAATAAACCAGATCAGAACAAGTCTACATACACAAACTCTAATGACCATGAATCTTTCCATGCAGTGTAAGTGATATGTAGCTCCCTACCTCAGAAGTAACAAAGAAACAACCTCCCCCAACCTAGTAACTCTAATGCCTCGGTCTAGCAACTCTTTCCTCGAGAAGCGGGGTATTCCCTTCTAAGTTCAAGTGCAACCGGCTCAAGAAGAGGGGGAATAAGAGGTATAGAATTTTGGGAGCTCAACTAGTGTAGTTAAGTCTCCCGCTGCAAGCTTCATGAGATGTAACATGGATACTATAAGCTTTTGCTTTATTTGACTATATACACTCCGGTGGGGTTATTAAATTTTCAATACGACCCACCACTTTTTTGGAGTTCTTTTTGCTTTTTTTTTCAAGTGCATCTGTACAACATATCTACATGGTGCAGCATATATACAAGAAATTTTTCTCTTGAGCCAGTAGACTATACCTCTTTTGAAGCATTATTACAACCCACGGCTTCTGTCTTTAGCCTTCATCACCACTAGACCAAGTTGAGACGCACTTCCTTCACTAGAAGAAGAAGAGAGGTTCCTCCTAGAAGTACTACCCTCATATGCTACCCCAAGCCAAAGGAAACTGCCTCCTCACCGCCTCATCCGTGGAGAGATATGTGTAAAGTGATGGTGCAAGTCAAGCCATTGTCTCTAAGAGTCATGCGTGTGTTGTTAAGTACTCTACTTAGGCTCATCAAGATGACATATGCTCATAGCCTAGAGGACTCAAAGAATTAAGTCCTTATGGACCTGAAAAGCCTTAACCCTAAGCCCTATAAGGTTCCTCTTAGAATTAGGTGGATTAAGATCTTAATCAAGCTCCATTTCCCAATTTAATTCCAGGCTAGTTTAAATGTCAACTGTGATCCAGGAAAAACTATACAAATATTTACAAAGATGTTATTTACAAATATTTTACAATCATGCAAAATCTTTGAAAAATGTTTTGAAATCATGAATGGATGAATGCATGAAGTGCAAGTTTTGCAAAAGTATTTACACACATTTACACAAGATTTTTGCAAAATTTTGATTTTCAAAACATTTTGGAAAAATTTTGTACTATATACATAATTTTGATAAGAAAATATTTACACAAAGTTTACACAAAGGATTTTTGAAAACATTTTTACAAGAATAATTTGTACCCTAGCTATGTATGTGCAATAAAAGAATGATTAGTTACAGGAAAATTTTTTAAATTTTTTTTAAATTTTTGTGGTTTTTAAGTTTTTAAGGTTTTTAGCCATTTTATTTATTAACACACTCACACAAAGTACGAGTTATGGCTAAAGTATATATGAAATATATACACACCCCCCCTATACTTAGCTTGAACGATGTCCTCAGAGTGATCAAGAGCGATGAAGAAGACATAACTCATGCTTAGTAAAGGGAAGTGAAAAGGAATGGCTAGATACAGAGATGAATGGATGAATGAAATGAGGAGAACTCGGTGGTTTCCCCCTATACTTAGGATCAAATAATCCTAAGTATAGCAAGCTGCACATGAAGGGAAATCCGAGTGAAGGACGTACAGAGTCTGCCCCCCCTATACTTAGGGTAAAATATCCCTAAGTATAGGCAACAAAACAGGGGTAGAAAGAATAAAAAGAATACCCGAAGGTCCTACATCCCCTCTATACTTAGGGTAAAGTACACCCTAAGTATAGCATAATAATAAGATGAGAAAAGGGATGTGGGACTAAAGAATAGAGTGATATGGACAACTGGATCTATACAGGTCGGAAGAACAGTGATAATCAGGCGTGAGATGCAATAGATGTGAATCAAGAGACCACATCTCATGCAAAGTGAATAGGGGCAACATCTACGACCCGCGGCTCATGATCTAGAAATGGCTTGAGCCGTTGGCCGTTCACTCGAAAGGTACTCTCAGAAGACAACTCGGATATATCAATGCTACCGTTGTCGTGTACCTTTCTCACAAGATAAGGTCCCTTCCATATGCTTTGTAGCTTCCCTGGAAATAGACGAAGCCTAGCATCAAACAGCCATACTCTCTGTCCAGGCTCAAAATGCTTGTGGCTGATATGAGAATCATGCCACTCTTTCACTCTCTCCTTATACTGTAGGCTGTTTGAGAAGGCGGTGTCACGAAGCTCCTCCAGGGTTGCTAACTCTGCCCTCCTCTGGTCTCCTACACTATCTGGATCCAAAAGTATATCTGTGACTGCCCAAAGTGACTTGTGCCTCAACTCAACAGGTAAATGGCACGGCTTGCCATAAACTAGGCGAAAGGGAGATGTGCCCAATGGTGTCTTGAAAGACGTCCTATATGCCCACAAGACCGAGTCCAAAAGCTGTGACCAGTCCTTTCGGTCAGGGCGGACGACTTTCTGCAAAATAGTCTTGATCTCCCTGTTCGAGACCTCGGCTAGACCATTCGTCTGTGGATGGTATGGAGTGGCAACTCGATGGTCTATGCCGAACTCACTAGCAAGTGCCTTCACCTGGTCGTTGATGAAATGAGACCCCCCATCTGAAATCAATACTCGAGGTACCCCGAACCGCGTGATGATGTGCTTCCTCAAAAATCTGCAAACTGTCCTGGCATCAGCGGCTCGGGCGGGGATAGCCTCAACCCAACGACTAACATAGTCAACGGCCAACAGAATGTACTCAAATCCCTGACTCTTAGGGAATGGACCCTTGAAATCGATGCCCCATGCGTCAAAAACCTCACAGAAGTGAATGGGCTGCATCGACATCATATCACGTTGTCCACAAGAGCCCATCCTCTGACAGTCAGTACACCTCTTCACGAACTCATCAGAGTCCTTGAAGAGGGTAGGCCACTACAAGCCGGATTGGAGCACTTTCTGTGCCGTTCTCCTCCCAGAGTGATGTCCTCCTGCCTCAAGCTTGTGGCAGTAAGTGAGGACGCTATGGTGCTCATCCTGAGGGATGCACCTATGCCAGACGCTATCCCCTCCTTCGTGATAAAGTATGGGATCCTCCCAGTGGTAGGACTTGGCCTTCGCGAGGAAGGTCTCAAGCCTCTGTCTGGGCCAACATTGTGGGACTTTCTTAGCAACAAGAAAGTTCACAATATCGGCATACCACGGGAGTGAGGCGATAGCAAGGATCGCCTCATCTGGGAAGGTCTCACAAATGGGATCAATCTGCTAAGACTCCTCAGGCTGCTCTAAACGGGAGAGATGATCCGCCATCACATTCTTGACTCCATGCTTATCCTTGATCTCAATGTCAAACTCCTGGAGTAGAAGGATACATCTAGTCAATCTGGCCTTGGCATCCTTCTTTGCCATGAGGTATCGGATGGCGATATGATCAGTATACAAAGTCACTATAGATCCAATGATGTAAGATCTGAACTTATCTAGGGCGAACACTACTGCTAGCATCTCCTTCTCTGTGACTGTATAATTCCGCTGGGCGGAATCCAAGGTGCGGCTAGCATAGTGGATAGCAAATGGGACTCCATCCCTCCTCTGTCCCAGTACAGCCCCCACGGCAAAATCGGAGGCGTCCGTCATGATCTCGAATGGGAGAGACCAATCTGGTGGTTGGAGGACAGGAGCCTCAACAATACAATGCTTGAGAGTCTCAAACGACGAAAGACGCTTGTCATCGACAAGGAACTCGGTGTCTTTCGTCAGCAAGTCAGTCAACGGCCGGGCAACCCTACTGAAATCACGAATGAACCGCCGATAGAAACCGACGTGCCCCAGGAAAGACCGTAACTGCCGCAAGTTGGACGGTGGTGTGAGTTTTCTAATGACATCAACCTTGGCCGGATCAACCTCCATGCCCCTGTTGGAGATGATGTGGCCAAGCACCGTCCCTTGAGTCACCATAAAGTGACTCTTCTCCCAAGAAAGAACCAAGCGGACCTCAATACATCGCTGAAGTACTCGGTCTAGGCAGTCAAGACAGGAGTCGAATCCGTCGCCGTAAACCGAGAAATCATCCATGAAGACCTCTAAGCACTCCCCTACCATGTCCAAAAAGATCGACAGCATGCATCTCTGAAAAGTCGCAGGGGCATTGCATAGCCCAAATTGCATGCGTCGGAAGGCGTATGTGCCGAAGGGACAGGTAAAGGTGGTCTTCTCCTGATCCTCAGGAGCGATGGCCACCTGGTTGTAGCCCGAGTACCCATCCAAAAAACAATAATGGCTCTTCCCTGCCAGTCTCTCAATAATCTGATCAATAAAGGGCAGGGGGAAATGATCCTTCTTGGTGGCCTGGTTGAGTCTCTTGTAGTCAACACAAACCTGCCAAGAAGTGGGTACTCGTGTAGCAATCTCCTCTCCAGACTCGCTAATCACTGTAGTGATGCCCGTCTTCTTGGGCACCACATGCAAAGGGCTGACCCACTTGGAGTCGGAGATGGGATTAGATAAAATCGGCGCTCCACCATTTCGAAATTTCCTTCATGACAACCTCTCTCAGATTTGGGTTCAGCCGCCGCTGGAACTCACGCGACGGCTTCGCCTCATCCTCGAGATAGATATGGTGGGAGCACAGGGTCGGACTAATCCCATGGAGATCTGCTATGCTCCATCCTATTGCCTTGTGGTTCTTTTCAAGAACCCCCATCAGACGGGATTCCTGCTCTCCAGTCAAATCGGCTGAGACAATGACTGGGTACATCTCATGTCCACCCGCAAGGAATCTATACTTCAACGACGAAGGAAGTGGCTTCAGCTCTGGACAAATGGGTGCTAGCAAATCTGGCTTCGAAAGAAGTCGCGTGTATGCGGCCAAATCTGCCCGGGAGAATGAGAACGTACTCTCGCAAACTGGATCTGAAGAAGGCTGCTCAACTGAACAGTCTCTGATCTGCTCGGCATCTACCTCCTCCTCGGCTGTAGGCTCAGTGGAAATCAGGTCTGGCATGTAATCATCACAATCTGCCCACTCAGACTCAGACTCAGACTCCGAGGGATCTGCATCACACAAGGTGGCATCAGTACCACCATCATTACGAACATCCGTGTCGCGGTCGAGAACCTGCTCTGCTGCCTCTAAAGTATCCTGAACCAGGAATGTGCTATCCAAGCTCTCCTCTGCTGTCATCTCTGCATCAGCGGTGTCTGAAAATGAGAGGATGGCATGTGCTGTTGGGTCTGCCCAAACTGCCTCATCGTCTGTGATCACAAAGTCACAGTCCTGGTGGATATCTAGCCCTGCATCTGTCAGCTGCTCTGTATCTGAAGTGGTCTCTGAGCATGATCTCTCTCTGTCTCTGTTGTCCTCGACCATCTCTATTTGTACACTTTCTCCCTCGACGCGAAAGTATACCTTCCCGCTATCATGATCAGTCACTGCCTTGGCTGTGGCCAAGAACGGGCGACCTAGAATGATGGGGGTATCGGTCACTGACTCAGGGATCTCCATGTCCAACACTACGAAGTCCACGGGGAATTGCAGGCCCTGAATAGTGACGACAACGTCTCGCAACAACCCCTTCGACCTCTTGACAGATCTATCAGCAAACTGAAGGATTGTCCTGCTCTGTCTAAGAGTGCCCAACTCGAAGCGGTCAAGAAGGGCTGCCGGAAGGAGGTTGATCAACGATCCGCTATCTAATAGAGTACGGCCAAACCTCTGCTCACTGATATGGCATCTGACATAAGGGGCTCCTGAATCTGGCCTCTTGGCCGGCAGACGGTTCTGGATCGTGAAACACGTGGCTTTCGTTAGCACATGGATCTCAGAGTGGTGGTTCCTCCTCTTCCTCCTAACTGTGGTTCTGTCTCTCAACGAACGCTGAAGAAGGGGAATGTGCTGCAAAGCCTCCTGAAGAGTCAGTTGTATGTGAAAACGATCTATCATCTGCTGGCTGAACTCTTCCCGATCTCTCTTTTTTGGATTTTCTTTTTTCTTCCCCTTCCCCATCTGAAGAGCTCTAGGGAAGGGGATCACTAGGTCCTTCTCAGATGAAGGACTAGGAAAAGGTCTAGACGGTTCGACGACCAGATCCACACATACATCATGCACCATAGTGGGACCAGAATAAAATAAATCCTTTCCTTTATTCACAGAACTGTTCCGAGATACAGGTGCAGAAGAAGGAAAAACAACATGTCTCTCAGAAGTATGGGTGGCCTTAGTACCGCCATCAGCTGGCTCGGCTGTAAAACTCGCGGCCTCAGTACCGCGCTTTGGCTCGGCATCGTGGGTGGCCTCAGTACCACCTCCTCGAACTGGTGAAACGGCGGCCTCAATACCTCCGGTGGAATCAGCATCCTTGGTGGCATCAGTACCACCGTCATCATCCTCCTCGTCGGGCGCTCTAGGTGGATCCTCATGATGTAGCTCAGACGAGGCGTCGCCTGCTGGCATCCTACCGCTCCTAAGTGTGACAAAATCAGTATCAAACAGATATCCAGTCATATCACCAAATGCATCACTAGGAGTGGTATACTCAGTACAAGCTACCTGCTCAGATTTCCGCTTCAGGTTGTTGGGGTTCGGCTCGATCTGGGCAGGAATGGCGGCCTTCCCTCTCACTATGTCCCGCATCTCCTGGAGGAACTCATCCATCTCCCGTCTGAAAGTAGTCTGCTGATCCGTGAGGAGGCGGGCTATGTCATCCAAGACAGGGTTCTCATGGGAACCCGACGGGTAGCCTCTCTGGTAGTGAGGCTGCTAGATCTGCTGTTGTGGCTGAGAGGGGTAGAGGTGATGCTGCTGCTGCTGGTGAGGCTGCTCTCGCCTCCAAGACTGTCCCAGCTGATAGGGACGAGGACCATAGGAAGACTGCTGCTGCTGTGGCAGTGGGTACACTGGGGTTGCTGTTGCGGCTGGAGATCTCTCTAATGGTTGTACTGGCCACCCTGTCCTAACGGTTGCTGCTGGGGCTGGGTACCTTCGTTCCCCCACCGGAATCCGGGATGGTCTCGTCGGATACCGGGCTGAGGGCGGTCATACCAAATCCCGTTGACATCCATCAACGGCTCTCATCGTACTGGGCTGGCGGGAGTACTGCCAGAGGCTGATCCGGCTCATATACCACCATCTGTAAGTCTGGAGATGGTGGTGACTGGTAGGTGGGTTGCGGCTGCTGGTACGGCTCTGCCTGTACAAGGTGAACCTGTCTAGGCTGCTGGTGGGAGCTGGAGCGCTGGGACGAGCTGCTGCTGCTGCCGTGATCGCCTCGCGACAGAAGACGGGGCTGGGAAGCCGTTTGTGCCTCCTGGAGACACATGAGCTGGGTCTTCATGTCGCTCAGAGTCTGTGCCATCTGCTCCATCTTAGTGATGCCCTGGCACTGCTTCTTCTCAATCAGCTCCATCCGATCCACCTTCTTGCTGATGATGCCCATGTCCGCAGTTGTGGACTCTGCCTGTGCTGCTGCTACTGCGGACGAACTGGAAGGACCGGTGTCGACCCGTGCTATCCTCTGGTACTGCACGGGTCCTGGCTGCTGGGGTCTGCCCTGAGCGTACAACCGGGTCTGGGATATCACCATGTAGTTCTCGGCCATCTCCTCGTAGATGGCCCAGACCTGGTCGTGATCCTTGGTGAAGTAAGACCTGCCACAAGAAGCGTTCACCAAGCCCTGAAGCTCTGGTGTCAGCCCGCTGAAGAAGCTCTGAACAAGGTTCGGCTTGGAAATGTCGTGGTGCGGGCATCTGTCGGTCAGCTCTCGAAACCTCTCCCATGCCTCATGGAACTGCTCGTTGGGGAGCATGGAGAAGTTGCTGATCAGGGCTCTCGCTGCATTGGTCCACTCGAGTGGATAGTACTTATGCAAGTACTCGGCGCGGAGCTACTCCCAAGTGTAAACAAACTTCCCCAGATGTTTCAGCCAGGTGGCTGCTCTATCTGCCAAAGAGAAGGGGAAGGCAATCATCCGTATCGTGTCCTGGTCCACCTGACGATCGTGGACAGTACTGCAAATCATCTCAAACTCCTGCAAGTGGAGATGAGGCTCCTCAGTAGCCAAACCGTGAAACCGGGGAAGGATCGGCAAAGTGTTCGGGGGGAACTTGAAGTCCCCCACGATGGCTGGTAGCACCACCCAACGGTGTGTCAAAGTCGACCCGGGATTGTGGTTCTCCCGCATCAATCTCAGTGGTGGTGCTGCTCCTCCTGCTCCACCTGCTCCGCCTCCTCTGGCTGCAAGATCGTCGGGTCCTCCTCCGGCTGCAGGATCGACGGGTCCTCCTCTTCCGCGGTTCTCGTGGTCGGCTCTCAACTGCTCAAGCTCTCTCCTCATGTCCGTCATGAATGCCCCCTGGTCCCTCAACTGCTACTGCACTGACTCGAGGGAGGCGATCAAGATGGAGTTGATCGAACCTTGGTCCAGAACGAAATGCTGCTCTCCTCGTGGACCTCCGGTGCGATCATCAGAACTGCCGGCCATCGTTTCTGAAAAGTCAAAACAACCAAGCTCAGGTGCCGATAAATCATCTGTTTGTCTCTCCTCTGGCACTAGTATCTCGGTATCAGAAGAAGGGTGGTCGAGGGGGAACAGGGCGGAGTCATACTCGGGTTCGGAGAGCGGGTCTGAGCTCCCACGAACCGACCTAGATGAATGGGCCGGAGTGCTAAAAAGCGGTGCAGCCAGAGGCTGCCTAAGAGACCTCCTGTCCATCATCGTGATCTGGCGAGTAAGGCGGATGAGATCTGGAAAAACTATGATCAAAAGCAAACCCCCAGTTCACCAACGCAAACGCGAGCTGAAGACCGTAAAGGCTCGATCAAATTATCTTGTCAAATTTTGTTTTGGTGAACAATCAAAATATCAGAGCGATTACGGGACCTGCTGGGATACCCGATACTCTCTCAACCGACTGTCCCGCACAGAAGAGTCGGTAATCAGTCGAGATGAGCACCGGAGGGCTTTACCTAGTGTACGGGTCACTCTCTCGCACAAGCAAACCAAGCAATGAGGGGGTTGCTCTCCCAAAGATAAATTTTTAGGTGAGGTGTCTTTTAGGGTCGATAGTTTTAGTAGTCCCAATTTTATGGTTTTTTCTTTTTTTATATATTTTTAATGCAAGCAAAAACGCCTAATGAATTTTTCGGTTCTCCTGGTTATTAAGTCAAAAACAGGGGGGAGAAGACGAAAAAGCCGATGCGCGAAAATCAATGATGCATGCAAAGATAGAAATGCGTACCTGTCGCCAGCACTCTACATGCAATATGATCCGCGCAGAATTTAAAGACAGAACTAAAACTACCTATATGGTGCAGCGGAAAACCGAGTCCTAAGCAGGCAACTTCTACTCGAAAGCACCGTCTAGCTGGTCACTCGCCCTCGATCCAAAGAGTCCGGTCTAGACCCACCCCTCCTCTTCTCGACATGTCGAGTTCAGGAGTAGCGCTTGACGAGACAGGCTCGCGGCGCGTAGGCTCTAAGGAAAGCGACTCAGCTATTTTTATTAATGATTTATTAGTAGGTCCAATTAACGATCTATAGGTACGAGCAGTTTATTAGGTGTGTGGATCCTACTGAGTATGGCACAATCAATCAGAAATTCCTAAGGCTAGGGGCTCGATAAAAACCGCGTAAAACCGTAAAAGGCAGCGAAAAACCTAAAACCGCGAAAAAGCCGTGAAAAAGTCTAAGCTAACTAAAGGGTCCTCCAAGCACACCGGTGCTCGACGAAACAGACCCGAGAGTCCAAGTCTTGTTGTCCCTGTGTTATTACAATTCAAATAGATAGGAAATAAACTAATCTACTCCTCTCCCACTCAGCTCCTCTCTCGCTCTCTCATGCGGCTCCATGTAGAAGGGAGCTGCCTCCGAATCCCGCAGTTGCGTCGGCTCCTCGAGAGTCGCCGCCTCGGTCCTCGGGCCCTCGCAAGAAAGAAGACCAGTGTCAGACCAGATTATTATAAAAAAATGTCAGAAATATATATATGCAAAAATCTCTACAAAAAGCCGCGAAAAGAAAACCGCGGGAAAAATAAATCGACTACTAAGCCGTGCTCCCCGGCAATGGCGCCATTCTGATGACACGCCTGATCACTCGGGTAAAAAGGTAATCAAGGATCGTTGCGACCCAAGTAACCAAGCGGTGTCAATCGAGAAAAATAGACCACCAAACAGAGAGAAAAATCAATCAAATACGACAGCGATCTTGCTATTATTTTAACCTGGTATAGCGACCAGGGTCGAACACAAGGAGCACGTAATGGCCTTGCGGCCTACGAAGTAGTCAAAAATATGGAAAAATAAAAGACAACTGTTTTTTGGTGGATTTTAAATTTTTATAATTTTTTTGGATTTTTGATTAATAAGGAAAATAGAAAAACAAGCAAACCAATCAACTTCAAGCCATTATTTAATGCATCAAAAGTCAATCAAAAATTCAAGCAAAAATATTTTTGTGTGTTTTATGATTTTTACTGTTTTTAGCGAATTCTTGGGATTTTTCTGATTCTTATTTTCTTTTCTAAAATTCAAACAATGCAAGAAAATGAAGGTATTGTCCAGTTAGGAGTAAAAGGCCAATTTAAAAGGCAAAAAGGCATATTTAGCTCCTGGAGTCAATTTTCCTATAAACTAGAAAGTTTAAGGAAAATTTGGGCACTGGAATTATTGATTTTGGATTTTTAAAATAATTATTAGAATTTTTATACGTTTTTAGGTGTTTTTCAATTTTTATGAGTTTTATATGATGAAAAATGACCAAATTTGGTCAGAAAATCAAGCAAGACAAAACACACAGTAGAGAATTTTTTATAATTTTTGGATGAGTTTTAATATTTTTTTGTGAATTTTTAAGTTAAACAGTAAAGAAAATATGTGTTTTTGAATTTTTAAAAATAGTATATGAAATCAAAAATGTCCCCAAAAATTCTAGAAAATTTTACAACATGGCAGGAGCCATGTATCCAATTTTCATTGAATTTGGAGTGAGTTTGCTATTTCATTCAAATCAAACACAAGGGCACAGTACATAGGGACCTAAATGCAATTAAAACAAGTTCCAGGGGGCGGTGCAAAATTCCCAAGGATCCACGTGCAAAGCGCGTGACCTGGGGCACTCAGGGACCTAATTACAATAAAAGTAAGGTTTCAGGGCTAAATAATAACGAGTATTAAAAGCCCAGGGACCTTAGTGAAATTTACCCAAAAATACACGCACATATACAAATTCCACACGCACAGGGGTATAAATGCAATTATCTAAAAAGATTCATTCATTCAGTAACATCCTAGAACTACAAGGGCATCAATGCAAATAACCCACAAAATCACGTGTCGAAGCACGTGCCCACAACACACAAGGGTATAAAAGCAAATACCATAAAGGACAAGGTCCACTATGCAAATTACCCTATTGAGATAAACGTTTTAAAATAATTACAGGACTAGATAGTAAATACGAAAACTAGAGGGGCCTAAGAGCAATTACCCCATTATTATATCCGAATGGATGGCTGCCACGTGGCAGATCGGACGGTGCTAGAGCGGTGGCGCCTAACGCAGGACTCCCTCGGCTCTGATCGACGGCCAGGGCCTCGCCACGTGGTGGATCGGACGGACGTGAGGCGCTGTGGCTAACCCTTGGTGATCGAACGGTCCAGATCGACCCTCCCAAGATCTGACGGCGCTGGAAGTTCCTCGGATGGGTGGTCAGGATGAAAGCTGGAGCTCAGGGTCAATCGGACGGCGGAGAAGGATGGTGGACGAACTGGAGGCCGGCAACTTTCGTCGGGCCCGTGTGTGCTCGGGTGTCCTCCTCGCCGCCCACTGAAGATCGGAGAAGATGGCTACGGGCCCTCCGCGTCGAATGGTGTCCTCCGATGACTCGACGGAGCTCTGGAGAGCTCCGACGAGGTCAGCGGAGGTCGAGCGCCTGCTCCTAGATGGTCGGACCCTCAGATGGGCTCGATGGAACCTGCAAGTCACAGCAAAACGCTCGTGGGTCGAGGGCAAAGTGCCTCGACCCTGTGAGAGGGGGTGAAGGTGACTGGTGAGGTGGTGCGGTCGAGCTCCGGTGAGGGGGGACGGTGAAGCTCGAAACCCCAGCTCCTGTGCGAGCTGGGTTGAATGGCGGGGTGTAGAACGCGCGCGGGAGGAAGGCGAATGCGATGGTGAGGTCCGATGATCGGGGTGATGGGTGACGTGATCGGAATCAACGATGGACGGCGACGGCGATAATTGGGGGAAACGAGAAATTAACGAAAATGGGAAGGAATCTAAGCTACCTGAGTGGATGGGTCGACTGGGGATGAGCAACTGGTGCACTGGGTCATTGCCTCACGGGACGTCGTGACCCGAGGCTCTGGCTCCTGCTTCGGGCGGAGCACGGCGGCGAAAGCTCGCCGGATCGATGTCTCCTTGCTCCCTCCTCGCTGCAACACCCTCTGGGGCGAGCTGTCACTCTCGGCAAGATGGTGGAGGTCACTGGTTGGGGAGCAAATGAGCCAAAGATACACAATAGGGTGGCGGAGCTGGGAATTTATATAGGTGTAGGTCCGGAAAGAAAGGCTCGGGTCCGGCTCGATGGAGCACGGATCCCTAGGCTGGAGATCGGGCGAGGTTCCCGAACCATAGGAGTGTCATTAGGACCCTGGGTTTGGCGGTATGAGGATCGGGTTTAGGCGCTAAAATGAAGAGAAGTCGGGTCGCCCGCCTAATACCCGTGAGAGGTGGTCCTGGGGGGGAAGTTGACCGGGCGGTCAACAACCCCCGTGGACCAATGGGGAACGGCCATTTAGAAAAGATTTGAAAAATTAATAAAAAAATAGTAAATGGCCGAATTATGAAAAAGTCAAAAACATGAAATATTTTTGTTTTAATTTTTTCTATTTTTTGGTGATTTTTAATTAATTTTTCAAAATATAAATAGGGTATTTACATAATAAGGCTATAGATAGGTATATGTACAATATAGGGCTTTTTAATTTTTTATTTTTAATTTGTTATTTTTGTACATTTTTATTCCCCTTTATATTTTATTTATTTATATCATAAAATTAGGAATAAAAAGATATTTTTATTTTATTTTTATTATTTATATACAATAGTGAAATAAATAGGTATATACATCTATGTACATGGTATATTTACAATGTATTTTGCGGTTTTTAATTTTGTTCTTTTTATTTTGTTTTTGTTTTAAGGGTTTTTATTTTATTTATTTACACCATATAATATAGAATATTTACAAATTTTATGGAAGTTAATTTTATTTATTTATAAGGTGAAATAAATACAGATGAATGAGCTATGTACATGGTGACTATGTACAAGTGATTCTATTTTTATTTTCTTTTTAATTTTTTTTCAATTTTTATCTTGATTTTATATTTATAAATATGTACAAGTATTTACAAGCCTATTTTAGTCTATTTTTGGAGGAAAATATTTTTATTATATTTACAGGTATATTTACACACATGAACCCCTATCTCCCTCTACTTTGGCTTTTATGCGGTCAGGCCCGTACTGAGCCCTCCCTTGGGATTAGGTTGCTCAATATTTATTCTAAATATTTCCCTCTTTTTCTTTTTACTCTTTATTCTTTTATCTTTGCACAAAAACATGCTAATTATTTAAACTTTATACAATGCATGCTTTTGGTAATTATTTATATTTACATGAATATACATGTATTTGCAAAGGTTTTTGTAGCTAAAATATAAGAATAAAGAGTGATGAATGGGTATTCATCACCCCCCTATAATTAACTTTTGCTAGTCCCTTAGCAAACACTTATTTGAAAAAGAAGTGAAAAAGAAAGAAAGAAAAAGAAAAAGAGGAGAATATACATGGATTAAGGCTGATTATTAAACTCGCCTTCATTAAATTAAAATATGGAGCTCGATCAGATCTTTAGATTATTAATGTGTCGGAACCTTATTTGGACTTAAGCTTAAAACTCAACAGCCTCTAAGTTCCACCAATCTATGGACAAGACTCCTCAATAAACCAGATCAGAACAAGTCTACATACACAAACTCTAATGACCATGAATCTTTCCATGCAATGTAAGTGATATGTAGCTCCCCACCTCAGAAGTAACAAAGAAACAACCTCCCCCAACCTGGTAACTCTAATGCATCGGTCTATGTGAATTGTTGTTTATGTGAATTGTTGTTCAGTCCCAACTTGAGGCGAGGAAGATGTATGTGGGGGTAAATAATTCTACCATTTTTGTCTCAACAATAACTTGCTCTTCAAATGATTCCTTAATTCCAGCAAGCATCCAACTGTAAGGTGAACCAATGCAGGGTGGAAGTGGATCTGGGGTTGTCTGGAGTCGGTGCATGGTTGCGAGTGTGTGTTGTTGATGCGAGTGACTCGTGGCAGCTCCGAAGGTGACTCTAAGAGGAGGTGGTTGGGCTTCTCTGATACTCGATGGCAGAGGATGAGGGCTTCGGCCGCAGTAGCGGTGGTGCTCGAAGGTGGCCGGTCGTCTGTAGGCTAACTTGACCGCAAGACATGGGGTCGGGCGAGGTCAGCTAGAGGCCTTGAAGTGTGTTTTGTGTTGTGCAGCCAAGAGGAGCTCATGAGAAAGATGAACATCGTTGGCGGGGTTATTCTTGAGGTGGAGATGCACAGACCAATGTGATGGTGAGGCGGAGAGCTAGAACTTCGACCATGAAGAAGAAGAACGATGCATGGGGTGAAGGGAATGCGGGTTATGAACATGGTGGTTAAGTGGGGAAGAGATCTGAGGAGGTCGTGGCTGCACAACAAAATGATATGCATATAAAATGATGTAAGGAATGATACAATTAATGTAGATAAATCACAAGAAATGATGCAGGCATTTTGTTTGATTTTTAAAAATGCAATTAAATGAGATGCAATATGATTGATGTGCTAGCAAAGAAGTGATATACAAATATTCCCTGAAATAATCAAATCACTGAGCAAGAAAATAAGGATTGATTTCAAAGTTGAATTGAGCATTAATGAATCAATAATGGCGCTTAAAATAGGAAGTAAGAGATACTAAGCACATAAAAATATAACCTTTTTAATTCATTGTAACAACATGAAATTACATGGGTCATTAAATAGAGAATAAAATTTGCAACACAATGAAACTGAAATCGTGGAAAAAAGATTTCATATGCTCAAGATATTGCTAAATGGAATGCAAGGGCATAAATTTAGTAAAAATGCATGAAAATAAAAGATAAATATTACAAATAGATCCCTAAAGGGACCTATTTGCAATTAGAAAAAAACCAATTGGGCCACTATGCAATTTGTCTAGACATGCGGGGGTATTTTTTTAATTAATCTCGGCAGGGCCTCCCTGAAATTTTCCCCAAATATGCACTTTAGGCATGCGCACTAGATGTAGTTCTTGAAAGTCGTGGGGTCTTCATGCAATTAACCCATCCCCTCACATACGAGGCCCGCGAGGGGGCTAGGCTCGGGAGGCAGTTCAGGTTCGAGCTACGTGGCATTTCGTGGTGGCTCGGGGAATGGCTTGGGATGCCGGGCCTCTTTACCTCGATGGAGAGGTGTGGTTGCGTCTGGACCGTTCAATCGTGAGGATCGAACAGTATTTGTACGTCGCATTTCTGTCGCTTCCCGCGGCGAACTTGGATGTGCTCCAACGAGGTCGTGTTTCCTCCACCAGCCCTGATCACCCATCGGGAAGGCCAGAACACCTTCGTAATGGGCTAGCGAAGCTCCCCGTGACTTCAATGATCGGCGGAATGGCTCAACGCAACGAAGAGGTGCTCTATGGTTGGAGGTGCTTCTTGAGATCGATACCGATGTGCGAACTCCGGCCATCGATGGTTCCTACAAGGGATTAACATAACTGAAGCGTACGAAGTGTGGGTACGAGTTAAGTGAGTGAGGTGGGGTCCCATGGAGATGGCAGAGCGGGGAACCAGAGGTCTTCTTCTTCGGCAAAACAAAGAGTAAGGTGGGAGAGGTGGACGGGATCCTGGAGAAGGGGAAGGGGCAAACGGAGTGGCTAGCGTGGATGATGGATGAACGACAGAGCTAGTAGGATGGTCGGTGCTCGGTCAAGGTGGTAAAGTGTCGCTGGAAAATTACAATAAAACATAAGAAAAATGAGGAAGGAGTTACCCAGAGGATCGGAGAAGAAGAGGGTGGATGATGAGACTTAGTCTGAGGCTCCTAGGGAGTCTTTGGGTCACCATCACATCAAGATCGGCTCGCCTCAGAGCTCTGCCACTACCGAGGAGGTGGAGCATGCATGGTAATCTGCCATGGATCACACCTGAAGCTTGAGGTCATCTTCGCCTTGACAAGCACCCTCCGTTGTCATTGGAGGGCGGAGGAAGCTGGGCTTCTGCATCGTGAGTGGTGGGAGGGTTTTATAGGTGGAGGTGTTACTGGTGGTGGCGACGTATTTTACAACAGCTACCCAAGGAAGGTGTAATGATGGAGGGGTGAACGGATGGTTGCGCATGAGGTAGGGGAGTCCGATCTACGCGGAGAGGGCATTAGGCTACGGAGAGATGGTCGGGAGTGATGGTTATAATTGGAAAGGGGTGACGGGGTCGTGAGGTGTAACGGATGAAGGGGGGCACATGAGGTAGAAGAAGAAGTCTTAGTCGTTGGATATCACGATCCAACATCTCTAATTAGGGTGCGGGTGGAAGGTTTGGATCTGATCTGATGATCTTGATCGAGTGGTTAAGGAATGGGCGGAGATGAGTAGCGTGGATGTGATATGGGATCAGATTGTACAGTGAAGATTAGGGGCGCTAAGGAACGACGGTGATGTGATCTGGGAAAAGATCAGAGGTCAAGGGAGAGGACGCGGATGGAAGCTCAAGATGAAGGAGGGGATGGCCATATCAGAGTGGCGAGAGGTGGTGCGGCCATGTGGGTGGCCTCGAGGGCGCCACGTGGCCGCTCCAGAAAATTCAAAAAATTAGATAAAAATTGAAAAAGAAATATTAGCAACATGGATCAACAAAAATTCAAAACATGAAAGTTGTAGATCTCGATGAGATCTATAAGTTTCGTATAGGTCAAAAATCCAGAAGAGTCATTCGTACAACAAAAATATTTTTAGTAGTATCTTTAATGGATAAAAACATTATATTTTGGTGGTTTGATATTTTTGTCCTTTTAATTTCTTTTTGAAACCAAAATAAATATATATACAATAATTAACATAAATATTAGGGATTTTTAATAATAAAGAAAATAAAGAAAATTTTAGTATTAAATACAATAAAATTAGGCTTAGTGTTATTTATAGGTGTTTAAATTATTTGCCAATGATGCAGAATTAATGAAGATTTCTCATGAGGTTCTTATTTTTTGAGGATAAAAAGAGATAATAATGATGATCCAACAAGAATTCATCAGTCGGTAGTGAATGAAAATGGAGAGGTGGTTTGAGAGGATGTCAAGGCACGATGGATGGTGATCGGTGGTCGATTGAGTGGGTGGATATGAGGGTGAGGGTAGGTGATTGACGATGAAGGAAGATAGGAGGTGGATGGTGACAGGAGTAGAACAAACATGGAAAGAAAAGCAGAGGAAAAGAAGAAAGATAGGAAGAGGAGGAAGAACAAGGAGAGAAAAAGGAGAGGAGGAGAATTACCTGAGATAGATGAACGAGTGCCTGAGGATGGGGAATAGAATGGTCCTCGATCGTTGTTGATGTAGCGGTGGTGCGAAGCTCAGCAGTACGTGGACACAGCTGCAACGACACAAATGCCTTCACCAGACCTCACCTAAAGATGGGTTGTCATTACTTGATGGGACTCCGGAGCTATCACCTACGGAACATCAGAGTTGGGCCCTCCTTCTCAAATGGCGAATAGGGGAAATGAAGAGGATTAAGAGAATAAAAGGAGGAGGGAGATGGATAAGTTAGAAAAGAAGTGGGGTGGAAGTTGGAAAAGAAGTGGGAGAGGGGTAGAGAATGGGAGTTGGTGGAAGAAAACAATAAAAATTAAATCGAAAAATATGAAAATAATAAAATAAATATGTACTTATAAATAACTAATTAAAAATAAAAATAAAAATTAATTAATTAATATAATAAGTAAATAAATAAATTAAAATAAAGATAAATTAAATAAGTAAAATAAAATAGATTAGAAAATAATATAAAATGAGGTGACACGTTGTGGCTCCAGGAGCTGTCATGTGTCGTGCCCAGAAAAATCAAAAATTAAATGTAAACAAAAAAATCAAAAAGAAAAAACCAAAGGGGTCAAATCAAAAAGTGGTCAACACGAAAGTTGATCGTCTCAACGAGATCTCCAACTTCTGTAAAGGGTGAAAAACCAAAACAATCCATCTGTACAAAAAAATATTTTTAGGTGGTATCCTATAGATATAAAATACCAGATTTTTATCTTTTGCATATTTTTTGACATTTTAAAATAAGACAAAAATCAAAAATAAAAATCACAGAAAATATGAAATAAATATTTACAATTTAATATTTTTTGAATTTTAATAATTAAGAAAAAAAGAGATAAAATAAATAAAAAGGGACATATGTACAATATACAAAGGGCCCAAAACCCATGTTTCTCATACGAACTCTAATTCTTTGAATTTGATCGTATTCTGAAGGTAATTGAACAAACATTAATTCAAACATGAGTAGGGATCTATAGGAGATAAATATTCACGTTTTAATGTTCTTAGTCTCAAACTAGGGTTGGGGATTTATTGATCGATTTTACAAGTTAGTATTTTTTGATTTTTTTTTCTTTATAAGTGTTAGTAATATACACACTATAGAGTTAATTTTATTCAATTTAGGGTTAGACAAAAAATAGATAAAAAATAATGACAATATGTTGAATATATAAGTGATATTTACAAGTGAATTTGGCTCCTTATTTAAAGCAAATATGCATGCTAAAATGCAGAGATTAATTCTAAATGCATGAATGAAAATAATGCAAAATAAAAGGAGAAATGTGGCGAATTACTCAGGAACAAAGCTCTATTTTCGACTATTAGAGTGATGAGTCACAGATTTATCGGCACTTAGATTCATTTAGGAATTTATATTGCATAATTAACATCCATGCATATGTAAGTAATTGTCATATATTAGCATGCATATTTCCATTAAATAAAAAGTTGGGATGTTTGTAAATATTCAACTATCAAAAGCTAAACTTCATTTATTTTTAATAAATGCATATTAAATCTTTTTTACTTAATTTGTGTGCTAACTTTATATATATAAATTTATATAAAAATACAAACATGCAAAATAAATTCCATCTTGACATTATTAAACGGGGGGATAAAAAGGCGAGTTTTTCACAAGATTGAAGTAACAATGAAGAATAAAGTGAAAACATATACATGAGATTGGTTGGACCGGTCGAATCTGAGTCATCTGGTTATGATAATAAGTTAAGGGTAATATGTCTTATTATGAACTATATAATACTTATCAACCTCTCTTTTTTAAGTTATAAAAATTCAAAAGGAAATATATTATATTAAAAGGATTCACAAGAGATTGGTAGATGACAAATTCATTTTATTAAATGATTTAGATGTTACAAAAAGGAAAATGACTTGCTAAAATATGGTCTAAGTAGTTTTAAAGATAAAATCACTTGCTTGAAAAAATACTGAGCTAAAAAGAAATGTTATTCTTTTGCTTGCTGATGAAAAAGGAAAACGAAAAATATAAAATCATGCTTCTAGTTCTAGTTCTGTTGAAAATAAAAAGCCAAAATAAAAGTTTACAAATACTGGAGGTTAAGGGGAAAGAAAATGAAGGAGATCCTATCAACATCAACACCCAAGACAGACCTCTCCTGATGACTATCAAAATAAAAATCAGGGATGGACCTGCCACCATGGAGAAAAATCAAAACTGAAAAGTTCACCACAAAGGGCCATAGGAATTATTACCTTTTGCATTAAGTTTATCATGAATATCTTGCAATGGCAACGAGCCCTCGACTCTTGCCTTTGGGGGGGGCTTTTTTATCAAAAATTAATGGGGAGATCTAACTTAAGGGGAGATCATACTAGAAGAATGTTTTCAAACATGAGGAAAGATACGTTAGTCATCCCTTTAACCTAGAAGTAGTATTAGTCAATAATCGGCATCTGCTTAGATCTTTTTTATTAGGTCAAAAATGAGGAGAGAAGTGTTTACAAATTTTCAGTAAAGATTTTGTGGTGAGAAATTTCTCATGCACTAACATTTATTTATTTTTTGCAAACACATTAAATATTTTGTCATCGTAAAAAAGGAAGAGAATCTTAATTCATGCAAGAGCATGCATATTTCGGTGATAATAAAGCATGTATATGTAGCTTGAAGTTAGGTCAAAAGCAAAGAAGTAATTCTACCGAGAAGAAAGTCATGCATGCGGAGCTCAAGTAGTTTAAGGGAAGAAGAAGAAGTTAAAAATCTCGGATGAGTTTAAAGCTAATAAACTCAACCTCAATGCATAATTGAAGACTTTTCTTATGTCGAGTCATGCATTTTGTAATTATCATAGTTTGTAAAGAACATAAAAGAAAATTAGGCATCTTGCATTCAAGTCAAAAATCCTAAATACGATCGATCAACATTTTTTGTCCTGATTGATTACTCATGATTGACTAGATTCCCCGATCGATCGACTCCTTGACATGATCAATCAACATTCAAACTCCAACATTCGTATAATGGATGCTTAGTTAATGATCACTCTTGTTACATGATTGATCAACTATGATCAATCAATTTTGTTACATGATTAAACAATTTTTGAATTATGATAAACCAACATTCTTTTATGATTGATCATTTTGTTTCATGGAAGTTTATTTCATTCATGATTTATCTCAAATGACTATGGAGGGCCTAGGCCTATAAATAGGACCCTAGACCTCATTTTACAACATGCAAATGAAATCAACAACTCCACTTCTCTGTACTCTCCACTCTATTCTCTAATAATAAGATATAAGAGTTATTTTCTATTCCGTGCTTCACACATATAGCTCTGAAACTTTACGATCATCTTACGACCACACTCCTCTCTCTACAAGATCTAACTAATTTTGCTCATATTACTTATTGTATGTTTACTTTGACATTTAGGTCCTTAGTTTGTATTATTGTAAATGATCATAAGTTATCCACGCAAATAGTTTATTGTAATACAGTTCTGCTGCTTCCCTAAGCAATCTGATTTATTGGTATGACCAAGTTGGACTAGGTTGAAAGTCGGAATCACAATATTTTGCGGCTTTTCAACTAAGTGTACCACGTGACTTATGCATGACTTATTTTCGCCAATATCTTTCTTATTTTCTTTACATTATTATGCACAATTTTTTTGTTGAAAACTACTATTTTAAGTGTGTATGATGATAAATAAATTAGTAGAATTTTGATCTATTTACACAATACATTGTATTTAGAAGAATTAGGGTATTTTTTGTATTCTTTTGATTATGTTACTTTTACTTGAAATTTTCCGACGCTCAATGCTATATTTCTCTGTTTACCTATGATAAAATAGAGGTTTGATTATTAGATATTTCAGGTATTTCAAATTGTCAAATAGTTTGCATTGTAAGAAAGTTTATTCATCAAAGTATACTCTTAAATAACTTCAATATAACTTCTTATTCCAACTTTATGTTAGAATTCATATCTTCAATAGAGCTTTTGGAGATATGTTAAACATGGACTAAAATATTCTTACAATATAAGTTTATGAAACTTTACCAATTGGTTAAATTTATTTAATCTTGTCGCTACAAAAAAGTTTGTTGAAATGTTTTTGTTTTGGTAATAAGAAAAGTATTCAATATAATTATTTTATCAATGATATTAATATAATTACATGATCAAATATACGTGATTGTTACATAGTTGTTTATACAGTATGATCAATTCAAAATGTTGAAATACTTCACAAAGTACGTGTTTTATGCTAAGTTGACTATATGAGGACTGAAAGAGCAAGTAGTTTTATTCTTATCGAGATAATTTGTAATGGTACAATGTAATATAAACTATGTTGTAAAGCCTTTAAATGTGGAATTCATAGTTAAATTGTTTACATGTTCAGTCGCACTATTAAACCGATACATGACCACCTTTGCACGATGCACTTTTGCTCCTTCTTACCATTTATTGCTTACATCGATATAATTTTGGTGGTTTTGAGATTTAACTTTGAACTAATATTTCACTGCTACACTTAACCTTATTATGGTACATCATTGACCTGAATGTTAGATTTATATGTATTCCACCTTTTCCCTCTTTCCACAACGCGTGCATGGCTAAATATGCCCATGCATTCGTACACAGCTGCTCTTTGGTTGAGAAAACCTAGCCGTTTAGACATATTTTTGGGGGATACATAATATGTTTAGCCCTCCTGCGAGCCTGTAAATGGACCCCCTAACTATACTAAGCAAACACGCCAAAACACGTCAGCTTGCTCATTATTCAAGCTATTATTTAGTGAGTTCTACAATAACGAAGCTATTCCCTGAGCTATGTAGTTTGGCGCGATTTTTGTGCTTCACTTTCTTGCCTTCCACTTTGATTTATGCAGTTCATATTTTATTTCTCGTTCATGTTTGGAAAGCTACTTATTTAGATATTGTATCTATCTCTAATCCTTATTTAGAGGACATTCTTTGCGAGTGTCCGTCCTCTCAGAAAGGGGATAAACTCTTGGTGAATCTAAGTCATTTTAATGGGTTCTCTATGAAATCTTTTTCTTGTTGTGTAGAAGGTAAATCTGGTAAATCACGTGTTTGCATTCTTTGGGTTACATCACAATTAGTTTTAAGTGGATGTTAATCTGTAAGCTCTGTGTGGGTCATGCCTAGCCACGTTATGTAGCCTTGCGTAGGGTGAACTCTAAATCATTGTATACCTTAAATTGCTTTTCTTTATTTTTATGTTTGTGATTGATTAAGATAGAACGTTACATGAACTCATTCATGCAACTTACTATTCACCCCCTTCAAGTGCACTTTCAAATCTCTTCCCATAACAAACAAACTTAGGCTTACCAATCCTAACATCTACTCTGCTCAACTCAACTCGACCTGGGAGCTACTTTTTCCATATCTTCTTTTTCTCAACCAAAAGATGGGAAACCATATATGTGTACCCTTGAACAAAGAAGAATTTCTAATATAAGGGATCCTTCACACCAATGTCATTTTTACGAGTTTCGAGTGCACAACTTTCAACTCTGTTTGGTATATAAAGTGATGATCTAGATTTAACACACTTGTTGATCTATGCATCCCTAGACACACATGCATGCAAATGAGCACCATCTCCATCTTCTAAAAGCTTATACTCCGCCCCTTGTTATTGGGAATATGAGTAATATTAGGATAGAGAATCCTAAAGGATGGGACCACTAATTCTAATAGTACCCGAGCTATATTCTATATGTTGTCCTGATGGGAATAAGACTATGGGTTTGTAATTGGGTTATATAGGTGGATGAGGGCATTCTTGCCATACTTTGACGCAACTAGATTGAGTCGCTGGGCATGACAAGATGTAAGTAATTCCATGGGGATTCTAACATACTCCACATACAAGCTCCGCCAAGAGAAAGAAAAAGTTTCAAACTACTACTTTGCAAAGATACCCTCGAAGACTATACTTGAGTAAACTGCTGAAAGAAGATTACCTAGAAGATAACGGGCTGATTTACGCATGAAAAAAAATCCTGCAGCGACTTTGATCCTTTGGTTGTGTGGAAGATAATCCATAAGGGTTAGAGGGTGTGTCCATTTTTTCTTCTCTATAAGAAAGAAAGCATTGTATATATATTCTTGATAATAACGACAATAAAGGAGGTATCCATGTCGAAGTAAAAGAACCCGAAATGAAATGGTAAGAGAGAACACCACAAGAAAGAGAGAGTGGGGAGAGAAAAGTTGTATTCATTCTATTTCTTAGTGATTTTCTTCTCTGATGGTCGCGAGATGTGATTGACCACTCTCATATCATGATCTTACTCTTCTTCTTCTTCTTCACGTGCTTTTGTAGTAGTGGTCGATTACACATCATCATCCATATCTAGTGGTTCATCACCACCAACCGATATCTAAGCGGAGGCAATAATGCTCTGTGTCCCAACAACAAGAATCAAAGCTTAGTTTAAAGGATAAGATGTGGCATGTCAGAGCGATGTTCGATGTCGATGAGACAACTTGGCGCAACAGATGTACATTTATAAGAAGAAGTGAAGAACCAACAGTCATGGTGGATCACTGAGATCTGGAGCACCCAAGGTTCGATTAATGTGATCAAGATAAGGGGTTTTTGTGCGCTCCTGACTAAAAAGAAAGTTTCTAATAAGTGTGGGGATTTATCTGTAATTATGAAGACCCGATATAAGGTATGCAAATTATCCATGTGTGACACGTGATGCATGTCCACGGAAGGACCTTTCTTCAATATCGAAGAATACACAGTCTTCAGTTGCAAATTTCTCAACCCCTTGTGTGTGAGTCACGCTCTTGGAGGTTTGGGCTTAGGTTCAGCCATTGTATGTGGCTCGGGCCACTTGGATGGACTGAGTTGCTTCAGGTGGCTCGGTTCCAACATGCATGTTGGTCCTGAGATGAGGTGCGGAAGGAATATGAGTCATCAGATCTAGATGATCTCACGATATCTGTTTGTCTTGCTCGTTCGAAAGCCATCGTGTGCGGTAGTTTGAAGACTTGGCTCCGGTGAGCCCTCCTCATCTCCTCCATGATTCTATCGGCTTGTTGAAGGTCTAGAAACCTTCCAGGAGGGTTTTCAACGTAGCTAGAGGTGTGAAGAAGAGATGATGGAGGCTGGTTCATCCTCTCGATAGACACTCGCTGACTTGTTGTCTCTAGGACCGAGAAATGCCGATGCTTTTGATTATTAAAGAGTTAATACCTGCAATTTGTTAGAGTATAGGTGAAGAGTGTATGGAGTGAGTTGTGAGGTGAAGTGGAGGGAGGTAAATGAGATGAGGACCCTAGTGGTTTCTTATTCGACGAACAGAGAACAAAGGGTAGAGTGGTAGGAAGTATAGAAGAAGGCAGGAGATGCATGGAGCCTCACGCAAGGAT
This sequence comes from Ottelia alismoides, assembly GCA_037367405.1. Lineage (NCBI taxonomy): Eukaryota > Viridiplantae > Streptophyta > Magnoliopsida > Alismatales > Hydrocharitaceae > Ottelia > Ottelia alismoides. The sequence continues at coordinate 486,029 of JAZKJV010008062.1, read as the reverse complement.
CAATGATCCTTGGTGAAGGTTATGGAATGGTTTAATCTAGAAAATGATGTATGTACGTGTTCGAAAAATCGGAGAAAATAAAGGAAAATAAAACTTAATGTTATTGGAGATTGAAAATGATTGGGACAGAGTGAGATAGCATGGGATTGAAGTTATGAGGAACCTCGGGTCATCGCTTGACCAATTCAGCGAGGATTGGAAGTTCAAACATACATGGTCGTGGCATGGTCTCTGTCCCTGGATCATCACCAGAAGATGATGCTCCATTTTTGCTCGATCTACCCCCTTCTTCCAATCACGAAGAGGAGGAGATGACTAGGGGATGTTTACTCATGGGTGGACGGGGAAAAAGTGGTCGGAGATGGAGTATTTTGTGGAAGAAGGTGATCGGTGGTTTTGTTCCCACATGGTGGCTTCAACCACCTCTAGAGGTTAGGGGATTCATGATTTGGGGTAGTTAGGAGGTTGGCGTGAACATGGGAGGTTGGGGCTATAGTTAGGGTTGGTTAGTTTGTCAGAGGATCGTTGGAGCGTTTAGGGAAAATGGGGTAGTCAGGATGTTGAAGAGGCACAAGACCTTTGGAGGGCATGGGGCGTGATGTTGACGATGCTCCAGAACTGTTGGATCATCTAATCCAACGAACCCGGAAGAGGCACAGGGGAATGGTTCAAGCGTGCTCCATTCATTTGATAAGAGGGTTGTGGATAAAAGTGGGCTTGATTGGATTACAACCATCTCATCTAAATGATCAGATGGTGGAGGAAGAAGGCGAAAGTGTATATAGGGCTGGGTCACGTGGTAATAGGGATGGCACCACTTGGCCCAATCAAAATAAAAAGAAATGAAAAAATAGTATAAAATCAAAATAAAATAATTAGAGATGTTAAATAAAAATGTTCAACATGAAACTTATAGATCTTTTTGAAATCTACAACTTTCATTAAACTCAAAAGGAAAATACATCATATTCACATAGTATTATTTTTTTAAGTATCTTTAAGGTGTTAAAAATACTCATTCAAAATTTTTGTTGTTATTTTTTTGTATTTTTTTTATGTTTAATGTTAAATTATATATAATATCAAACTATTTTTTATTTGTTTTTTAATACAAAAAATGCATAAAATAAATGTCCACAATAATACAAATTATATTTGGTGTTAAATAATTATAGAAGGTCAATTGTTAAAATGAATTAACTAAGAGTTGAGTTAATTAAATTGCTTACGCTAGATGACTAATAAATCAATTTAATGATGATAAATCATGGATTTATCATTTACGTATTGGCAATTGAGGGTAGACATTCAAGATCAAGAGAGACGTGATTCATATGTTGATCCAAGTCACAAAGTCCAATCATGTGCTTCTATTATCATAAAACCAATCATAAAATAGTCAATTGTACAATATATGAGAAGGAGAAAGGAAAAAAGAAGGATAGTGATTCTGAATCCAACCAAGAGGATTCCAACTCAGTATGCGAAGGAGACTTGCTAGTGTGCTTTAAGGAGACAAAGTTAGATTTAACACGGGTAATGAACTCAACATGTACATATCACATGTGCTCATTCAGGGAGTAGTTCAGTAAATATCATGCATGCAATGATGACATGATCAAGAAAGGAGGTGGAAAGGTTCTGTTTGACATGCGATCCCACGACGATCCATTATGCAAAAAATATTATTGCCAATATCATTCCCTGATTTGAAATGAAGAATAACTAATTTGCATAATAGGTCCCTTAGTACAAAAGGGTTATGTACCATGGCCATCTTAATGATAATACAGTTGTTAATTCAATTATTGAATCACAGAGGCTGGTGCTTGGATGAATATCTAAAGAGTTAGATTGATGGCTCATCAAGCACCGTCAAATGATTGTTAAGAGATGATCTCCAGCATGACTAGGAGATGACAATGCTTTCTCATAAAGGCTGATATCTGACCGACCTCTTGATGCAGGTCCTCTGCATAGGAATAGAATTCAGAGGTGTTAGATAAGTTGGGTCAAAGAGTTGACTTAACGAGATCGAGATAACCAAAGTCCTATGTGGTATGCTGTCACGATATAGGCATGTATCCTCTGATCTGAGACAAATGTGTTACTATATGTCTGAGTATGTACATTTGGCAGACCAATAGGTTGATGACCTAACCAAGGTCTATATATCGGCACGTTGGTGTGCATGCAAGGGCATATGAGTAATACGATCTCTCAAAGGGATCATACAAGTTTATTACTGAACTGGAAGACATGAGCTCACTCATGAGATATTGGGAAGAATCAAATTCCGTGCACGGTTGTCTCTCTCTGGAAGGTTGACTGGATTTGTAGGTTTGATATATACTTTTGGAAAGTATATGATCAACACCTGGGTATGATATATGCTTTTGGAAAGTATATGATCTATATCAACTGCCAATGATCCAATGAGAAACTTAATTATAAAACTGAGAATCGCATAGTGTGTAATTAACACTTGAAATGTCATTGCAGTCGGGCCGAATTTGGTCTATCAAAGACCATCTCATTGATGTGCCAATAAGAATCAGATGGTCGTGTTTTTATTTTACTTGGCAAGAAGCCAAGATCGAACTCAGGGACACGAGCCTCTCTCGTGATTATCTAAATTTTTATCTATCTAATTAAGTGTTGAGTTAAAGAACATAGGTCAAAGTATGCATGAAGTCAAGATAATGCATTAAAGAAAAGAATAAACGTGCATTTTTTATTTTAATCATGCAAATACAATGCAATGAAATTCAAAACAAATAATATGCCCTAGATCTGAATAAATATGGTGAGAAAATTGTAAAATGAGTCGATTTCAGATTTAATTTCGAATGACAAGCTTTATGGATATTTTAACCAAGGCATAGGTTAAAGCACTAAGAGCCACATGGTGACTAAAATAATACAACACAATTATAGTGTCCAAAATAAAAATTGAGCATGCCATTAGAAAGATTATCAAACAAGCTTTAAAATGAAACTGAAATCAACTCAATCGGAAATTCTAGGCTCAAGATATGCAATGAGGAAGACAAAGGCAAACACAAGAAAACATGAAATGATAACTACAAACAGGTCCCTGGGAGGGACTAAAATGTAATAAAAATAAAGTACGAGGCCTTCCCTGTAAATAACCCACATGCACGGGGCATATTTGCAATTATATAAACCCGTAAGGGCCAAGGTGCAAATAACCCCAGGCGCATGGCACGTGTAGTCAGGACCTGTCTGCAAATTGAAAACACTTGAGGGGCCTCTGTGAAAATTTCCTAGAAAGCACGTGCTGTGCACGTGCTCTCCAGGCTCGGGACTGCTATGAGGTTTGGAGGAGGCTCGGGGTGCTTCGGCAAGGCTTGGACAGTAGGTCCAGGCTCGATTCAGGTTCGTCGTAGGCTCGGGATTTCCAAGCCTGAGCTCCGGCAATGAGGCTCAGATGATCTTCGGTGCCGACACGTGGTCAACCAGAGACCGTTAGATCGCGAGGATCCAACGGTACCTGTAGATGGTGTTCAGAGGCGACGTGGCTACATCTGCGCCGTTGGATGAACCCCGGGAGGACTCATCCAACGACGCCTGTACTTCCTTCTTCATCTTCAGCTGGCGGCGGAATCAGAGCTCCGACGAAGGAGCCCCGTCTACGCTGCTTGCTTCTGAAGTCACCAGAGCTTGTGGGCCCGTCTGGAAAGGTTTGCGATGAAGCTCAGTTCTGGGTCGAGCAGGAGCTGTCGATGGCGAAGGTCCTCGTCACACCAGTGACGGATATGGTGCTCGCCAAGCCCAGTCCGGCGAGGATTCCGATCATTGAGGAGCTAATTACCTGCATGGTTAGAGACAAGCCGAAACAAAGGAAATACGTGCGTGGATGGAATGGGAGCTCTAATGGGCGAAGAAGAGGGGAGCTCTGATCTCCTCTGTTGTGAGGACGGAGGAGTTGGTTCGGAGGTGATATGAGGTTGCGAAGGGAGAGATTGGTGATCGGAGAAGCACGCGTGGACGGGTGATGTGAAGCGAAGCTGTTGGGATGATAAATGAGTGGCAAGAGTGGAAAGGGGGTCCGAATTAATTACGAGAAATTAAGAAAAAATGCAAGGCAGGTTGCAGGGGCATACGTGATCGGATATGGCGAACGGAAGCTTGGGCTGGGGCTCGATTCGAGCCCCGGGTCGTCGCTGGACCCCGGCAGCTACTCGGGGCAACTCGAGCAGGCGTGGAGCTCCGCAGCACCGCCGTGATCGGCGGTGGGTCAACACCGAGGAAGCTAGGTCGTTATCACTCAATCCTCCACCTCCCCCTGTCACAGGGAGATGGAGGAGGGCTGGGACTCCTCCCGCGTAAAGGTGGACCTAGACTACAGGGGAGGGGGCGGAGTATTTAAGGGAGAGGGTAGCGGTTCCGGTCACGATGGTCGAGGTTTGACCGAGGGATAAGGAGCGGCTGAGGGTCCTACGTGGGTTGAGGAGTGACTCGCGAAGGTGCAGGATGATGGGGGTTCGTGGTGCGGCAGTTAGCGAGAGGAGAGGTAGTCGGAGGAGGTGGAGATAATGGGAAGGGCGGAAGTGGATGGCAAGTTGCAATCGTGGGAGAGAGAAGGAGTCAGAAGGTTGACGACGACATGCTGGCCTTTGGATCTTGAGATCCAACGGATGGGAATTAGGCGCTAAAGAGTGGTCGAGATTAGATCTAAGGTGACGCGATCAAAGGGTTGCGGAGCTGCCACGTGTCTAGTGGTTAGATAGGCGCTAACTGACGGTTTTGATATATTCCAGAGCTCGATCCAAGGGTGGCAATTAAAGTGGAGATGGATGGTGGGGATTTGAACTTCTGATGATGATCGGACAGCAGTGGATGCGACACGTTGCGAAATGAGAGCAAGGCGGGGATGAGTGGCGGAGATGAGAGGCGGGGATGATCAGACGGTTGAGGGTAATGGGTATGCGTGGAGCTCATCGGGCCATTGGATCAAGAAAAGATCCAACGGTCCTGGGTGCGGGCGGATGAGACAAAGATGCCGGGCCACGTGGCTCCACCAGAACGGGCCACGTGGCCCAATCAGATTATTCAGAAAGAAATATTTATTTTTGAGGGGCTAAATGGCCGAATTTGATAAAACTCAAAACATGAAAGTTGTAGATCTTGATGAGATCTATAATTTTCATGTTGACCAAAAATAGAGATGAGGTCATCTGAAGACAGAAAATATTTTTGAGGGTATTTTTAAGGCTAAAAATACCACGAATTTTGCTTTTGCCATTTTTTGTGATTTTTAATTTATTCAAGACTCTGATAAATACAGGACACTATCTGATTTATATTGTCACAATTTTGAGCAAGGGGGTTAATAATGCAGAATTGTGATGATGAAATCGAGTTTCATCACCCCCTTATACTTAAACTATGCTCGTCCTCGAGCATCAAAGAAAATGAATAAGCTGGATTAACCCCCTTGTGCATGTGAGTACAGGATCCAATCCATTCAAGTCTACTCAACTTTAGAGGTCTAAAATTCTCTAGTTTAACCTAGCCTTAATCAAGAGGCACCCAATTCCTCTAATTCTCCAGACTCTCTCTGAGATGCATATACACTAAGGATATGAAATTTAGTGTTGACTGTAATTTCGAGAGTAGAGTCAAATCGTCACCCAAGGTCTTGGTCTAAGAAATTCTCCTAGGGACTCAATCCTCAACACTAGGGAATAAATCAAATCTTGCATCCAGTCCACTGTCTCTTTAGTTATCAGACTTAGAAAATGTAGATGGAAGGCCGGTAATGGAGGGCATGGGATTGTGTCATTTCTTCTCTCCCTCTCATTGGAACAAGGATTCTCTCTAGTGCCTTTTTACGCAACACATATTTTTGGTGTTGATCAGTGTGTCCGTCAAGAGAAGTTGGATCCGTCTGCACTTGTTTTCCTGGGAATACACCGAGGTGTGTCTCTTTTGAGTACCTATCGTACCTTCAACACCCATACTTGTAGCATTTACGATGCAGAGCCCTTTTTTGGTGCAAGCCCGACTCCTGGTCCTAATAGCGGTGGTCCAAGTGGACACTTTGAAATGTTTGGGAGCGCTCGCCTTTGGTAGAATCTCTTTGATTATGTAACTTTGTGGAATGAGAGCATTTCTTTGACATTTCACTGATTTGAGTATTTGGCTAGCTCCACTGCTTTTACCAAGAGTTGGCACACACTGATATCATTTTTTTATTTCACACCCTGGCACTTAGGTCAATGTCAAGAGATTATTATAAGAACCAAGTTTTCATACTGGTTAAAATTGCTGACACTCAGGTTTCATGAAGCTTTCAAAGATTTTATCCCATCCTCGAGCATCATTAGATCAAGTCCAGACTCAAATCCCTCATCCCAATCCCTCAGGTGAAAAGTCAACTCATCTCATCAAAACCGCAGTCGTGCATGTGATGTGCTGATCACATTCTTAATGGTCTGAGATTAAGCATGAAATATAGCATGCATATCTAGAAAACTAGGGGAATATGGGTGATTAAGTCAAAGACCCTGATGGCTAAGGCTGGTTAACCTAAAATCTCAAGATCTCATAAACTGAGTTTCCTTAAACATTTCAGATCCTGGGCGAAAGTGTAAAAGTAGAGGATTAATCCAACTCCTTCATTCAAAAACATTTTTTGGGGCTTTAAAGGATATTAGGACAGACTAAACTCAATTAAGTAGACGCATCTGCATTCAGCCAGTATGGATGTAAGTACAGGCCAGAGCCCGTTGCTTGAGGACGGGGCCTTACGCGATATCCTCTAAACCATCCAATCTGCTAAGGGCGAACCCTCACTGAATGTGGCTACTTAATTGGGCTTAGTAGTCACTAATAACTCCTAAAGGATTTTTCTAATTTTTATGGATTTTAACTAAAGGTTAAAATAATTGTTAGACTCAACTTTCCTTGAAAAGGTAAAGAAATTTTCAAAATCATGTCACACAAGAAAATTTTTCAAAACCTTTTCAAAAGATTTTTCAAAACAAGACGAACTCATTTTTCCAATCCTTTTCGAAAATATTTTTATCAAAATAGTGTAACATAGTATAGAAAAAGCCGTGAAATCAATTGAGTCCGCTTAGTTCAAAGAATTTTACTTTGGCCAAAAAGTTTTAAATTTTTCAAAATTTTCCGATTATAGCTAAAGTAGATATACTGTATATACGGTATACCCCCCCCCCATACTTAAACTTTGCTATGTCCTCATAGCACTAGATGATACAAGTCCATAGGTCCATTTAAATATAGAGAAATATACGGGAACTAAGAGGGGCTCCCCCTATACTCAGGTTAGAAATAACCTAAGTATAAAGGTAAGGAGAGATGAGTGGAGAAAATCATAGGGGCTCGGGTCCCCACCCCCTATACTCAGGTTGAGATTAGCCTAAGTATAAAGATGGAAATTTGATGTTGGGAGAGACCCAAGATGAACGAAGAAGAAGGACGGATGTACAAATGAGTAGATGAATCTACGGAGATGAATGGAGTGTTTATGGCTCTGGTGAGTGTATCGAAGCAAACATGGCTCAATCAAGCAAGCATCACCCTTTCATTTCACCAACTCACACATTAACCAACCGAAATTGGTTTATTATCTTGTCGGTTTTATTGGTGATTAAAACATTAGATTTTTACGTAGAGAAAAAAATGTTAAGTAGAAAACAAAGCGTAAACGAGGGTGTTGCTCCCCCAAAACAAAATTTTACTCCATTTTCGGTTGACTTGCAATTAACAGCCCCATTTATTATTTAAGGTTGTCACTGAATTAAGGTGAGCACAAAATCAAGCAATCATCGTCTACCGTTCATTCCCATTTTCTGTTTAACCTAGGTGATCAAGCTAGGAAGGGGAAACCGAGAAAATCCATGTATTTGATAAAACCATGATTTAAGCTAATTGATAAAACATGTAGTGATTTAGCAAATATAAGTGAATATTTGGGCGGTTTTAAAAACCAAAAATCATGTATGCAAGTCATTCAAAAGTCGCACCTAATCATGCTTCTATTAGCGAGAAAGAATGTCTATTGTATTTGGCTAAGTGAAGCGAGATTATGTACGTCTATCTTTTTAGTGTGTCCTACCTACGAGCAAACACATAAAAATACGAATGAGAAACTAAGCTCGAAGAGCCGCGTGCCTGGTCCTAGGTCGACACTCAAGTGGGGACGATCCCCACACAACCTAATATATTCGTTATTTTACAACCGCGAGCCTTCGATCGAAGACCGCTGTAAAGACGATTATTACAAAATGAGATGCAAAAATGACATTTTTTTTCTCTTTTCGACTTGCCCCAAACAAACTTCTGCGGCTCCTCACAGCGGGGAGCTCCTGCTCCTAGCCTCCTTGAACACCAAGGGCCTTGCCACAAAAGCAACAGTTAGAGATAAATCGAAAAGAAAAACTTTTATAATGCAAAATAGATGAACAGAGTGACCTATATAAAAGAAAAACTTAATTAAATAAATGAAAATCCAGAAAATACAAGAAATGAGTCGTGTCCCCGGCAACGGCGCCATTTGACGAACCGCAAATTCGGCCCTCTAATAGTTTGTAATTAACACTTGAAATGTCGTTGCAGTTGGGCCGAATTTGGTCTATCAAAGACCATCTCATTGGTGTGTCAATAAGAATCACATGGTCGTATTTTTATTTTACTTGGCAAGAAACCAAGGTCGAACTCAGGGACACGAGCCTCTCTCGTGATTATCCAAATTTTTATCTATCTAATTAAGTGTTGAGTTAAAGAACATCGGTCAAAGTATGCATGAAATCAAGATAATGCATTAAAGAAAACAATAAACATGCATTTTTTTATTTTAATCATGCAAATACAACGCAATGAAATTCAAAACAAATAATATGCCCTAGATCTGAATAAATACGGTGAGCAAATTGTAAAATGAGTCGATTTCAGATTTAATTTCGAATGACAAGCTTGATGGAGGCATAGGTTAAAGCACTAAGAGCCACATGGCGACTAAAATAATACAACACGATTATAGTGTCCAAAATAAAATTGAGCATGCCATTAGAAAGATTATCAAACAAGCTTTAAAATGAAACTGAAATCAACTCAATCGGAAATTCTAGGCTCAAGATATGTAATGAGGAAGACAAGGGCATAAACGCAAGAAAACATGAAAAGATAACTACAAACAGCTCCCTGGGAGAGACTAAAATGTAATAAAAATAAAGTACGAGGCCTTCCCTGTAAATAACCCACACGCACGGGGGCATATTTGCAATTATTAAAACCCACAAGGGCCAAGGTGCAAATAACCCCAGGCGCACGTAGGTGGCACGTGTAGTCAGGACCTGTCTGCAAATTGAAAACACTTGAGGGGCCTCCATGAAAATTTCCTAGAAAGCACGTGTTGTGCACGTGCTCTCTAGGCTCGGGACTGCTCTGAGGTTCGGAGGAGGCTCGGGGTGCTTCGGCAAGGCATAGACAGCAGGTCCAGGCTCGATTCAGGTTCATCGTAGGCTCGGGATTTCCAAGCCTGAGCTCTGGCGATGAGGCTCGGATGATCTTCGGTGCCGACACGTGGTCAACCAGAGATCGTTAGATCACGAGGATCCAACGATACCTGAAGATGGTGTTCAGGGGCGACGTGGCTACATCTGCGTCGTTGGATGAACCCCAGGAGGACTCATCCAACGACGCCTGTACTTCTTCATATTCAGCTGGCGGCGGAATCAGAGTTCCGGCGAAGGAGCCCCATCTCCGCCGCTTGCTTCTGAAGTCACCAGAGCTTGTGGGCCCGTCTGGAAAGGTTTGCGATGAAGCTCAGGTCTTGGTCGAGCGACAGCTGTCGATGGCGAAGGTCCTCGTCACACCAGTGACGGATATGGTGCTCGCCAAGCCTCTAGTCCGGCGAGGATTCTGATCATTGAGGAGCTAATTACCTGCATGGTTAGAGACAAGCCGAAACAAGGGAAATACGTGTGTGGATGGAGTGGGAGCTCTGATGGGCGAAGAAGAGGGGAGCTCTGATCTCCTCCGTCGTGAGGACGGAGGAGTTGGTTCGGAGGTGATATGAGGTTAAGAAGGGAGAGATTGGTGATTGGAGAAGCGCGCATGGACGGGTGATGTGAAGCGAAGCTGTTGGGATGATAAATGAGCGGTGAGAGTGGAAAGGGGTCCGAATTAATTACGAGAAATTAAGAAAAAATGCAAGGGAGGTTGCAGCGGCTTACCTGATCGGATATGGCGAACGGAGGCTTGGGCTGGGGCTCGATTCGAGCCCCGGGTCGTCGCTGGACCCCGACAGCTACTCGGGGAAGCTCGAGCGGGCGTGGAGCTCCGCAGCACCGCCGTGATCGGCGGTGGGTCAACACTGGGGAAGCTAGGTTGTTATCGCTCAATCCTCCACCTCCCCCTGTCACAGGGAGATGGAGGAGGGCTGGACCTCCTCCCGCGTAAAGGTGGACCCGGACTACAGGGGAGGGGGCAGAGTATTTAAGGGGAAGGATAGCGGTTCCGGTCACGATGGTCGAGGTTTGACCGAGGGATAAGGAGCGGCTGAGGGTCCTACGTGGATTGAGGAGTGACTCGCGAAGGTGCAGGATGATGGTGGTTCGTGGTCCGACAGTTAGCGAGAGTAGAGGTAGTCGGAGGAGGTGGAGATAATGGGAAGGGAGGAAGTGGATCGCAAGTTGCAATCGTGGGAGAGAGAAGGAGTCGGGAGGTTGACGACGACATGCTGGCCGTTGGATCTTGAGATCCAACGAATGGAAATGGGGTGCTAAAGAGTGTTCGAGATTAGATCTAAGGCGACGCGATCAAAGGGTTGCGGAGCTGCCACATGTCGAGTGGTTAGATAGGCGTTAACTGACGGTTTTGATATATTCCAGAGCTCGATCCAAGGGTGGCAATTAAAGCGGAGATGGATGGTGGGGATTTGAACTTTTGATGATGATCGGACAACAGTGCATGCGACACGTGGCGAAATGAGAGCAAGGCAGGGATGAGCGGCGGAGATGAGAGGCGGGGATGATCCGACGGTTAAGGGTAATGGGTATGCGTGGAGCTCATCGGGCCGTTGGATCAAGAAAAGATCCAACTCTCCTGGGTGCGGGCGGATGAAACAAAGATGTCGGGCCACGTGGCTCCACCAGAACGGGCCACGTGGCCCAGTCAGATTATTTAGAAAGAGATATTTATTTTTGAAGGGTTAAATGGCCGAATTTGAGAAAACTCAAAACATGAAAGTTGTAGATCTCGATGAGATCTACAAGTTTCATGTTGACCAAAAATAGAGATGACGTCATCTGAAGATAGAAAATATTTTTAAGGGTATTTTTAAGGCTAAAAATACCACGAATTTTGCTTCATTTTTTGTGATTTTTAATTTATTCAAGACTCTGATAAATACAGGACATTATCTGATTTTTATTGTCACAAATTTAAGCAAGGGGGTTAATAATGCAGAATTGTGATGATGAAATCGAGTTTCATCACCCCTTATACTTAAACTATGCTCGTCCACGAGCATCAAAGAAAATGAATAAGCTGGATTAACCCCCTTGTGCATGTGAGTACAGGATCCAATCCGTTCAAGTCTACTCAACTTTAGAGGTCTAAAATTCTCGAGTTCAACCCATCCTTAAAAAGAGGCACCCAATTCCTCTAATTCTCCAAACTCTCTCTAATATGCATATACACTAAGGATATAAAATTTAGTGTTGACTGTAATTCCGAGAGTAGAGTCAAATCGTCACCCAAGGTCTTGGTCCAAGAAATTCTCCTAAGGACTCAATCCTCAACACTAGGGAATAAATCAAATCTTGCATCCAGTCCACCGTCTCTTTAGTTGTCAGACTTAGAAAATGTAGATGGAAGGCCAGTAATGGAGGGCATGGGATTGTGTCATTTCTTCTCTCCCTCTCATTGGAATAAGGATTCTCTCTAGTGCCTTTTTACGCAACACATATTTTTGGTGTTGATCAGTGTGCCCGTCAAGAGAAGTTGGATCCGTCTGCACTTGTTTTCCTGGGATTACACCGGGGTGTGTCTCTTTTGAGTACCTATCGTACCTTCGACACCCATACTTGTAGCATTTACGATGCAGAGCCCTTTTTTGGTGCAAGCCCGACTCCTGGTCCTAATAGTGGTGGTCCAAGTGGACACTTTGAAATGTTCGGGAGCGCTCACCTTTGGTGGAAGCTCTTTGATTATGTAACTTTGTGGAATGAGAGCTTTTCTTTGACATTTCATTGATTTGTAGTATTTGGCTAGCTCCACTGCTTTTACCAAGAGTTAGCGCACACTGATCAACATTTTTTTTTATTTCACACCCTGGCACTTAGGTCAATGTCAAGAGATTAGTATAAGAACCAAGTTCTCATACTGGCTAAAATTGCTGACACTCAGGTTTCATGAAGCCTTCAAAGATTTTATCCCATCCTCGAGCATCATTAGATCAAGTCCAGACTCAAATCCCTCATCCCAATCCCTCAGGTGAAACTCAACTCATCTCATCAAAACCGCAACCATGCATGTGATGTCCTGATCATATTCTTAATGGTCTGAGATTAAGCATGAAATATAGCATGCAGATCTAGAAATCTAGGGGAATATGGGTGATTAAGTCTAAGACCCTGATGGCTAAGGCTGGTTAACCTAAAACCTCAAGATCTCATAAACCGAGTTTCCTTGAACATTTCAGATCATGGACGAAAGTATAAAAGTAGAGTATTAATCCAACTCCTTCATTCAAAAACATTTTTTGGGGCTTTAAGGGATATTAGGACAACCTAAACTCAATTAAGTAGACGCGTCTGCATTCAGCCAGTATGGATGTAAGTACAGGCCGGAGCCCGTTGCTTGAGGACGGGGCCTTACGCGATATCCTCTAAACCATCCAATCTGCTAAGGGCGAACCCTCACTGAACGCGGCTACTTAATTAGGCTTATTAGTCACTAATAACTCCTATAGGCATTTTCTAATTTTTCTAATTTTTATGGATTTTAATTAAAGGTTAAAACAATTGTTAGACTCAACTTTCCTTGAAAAGAGAAAGAAATTTTCAAAACCATGTCATACAAGAAAAAATTTCAAAACATTTTCAAAAGATTTTTCAAAACAAGAAAAACTCATTTTTCCAATCCTTTTCGAAAATATTTTGATCAAAATAGTGTAACATAGTATAGAAAAAGCCGTGAAATCAATTGAGTCCACTTAGTTCAAAGAATTTTACTTTGGCCAAAAAGTTTTAAATTTTTCAAAATTTTCAGATTAGAGCTAAAGTAGATATACTGTATATACGGTATACCCCCCTATACTTAAACTTTGCTATGTCCTCATAGCACTAGATGATACAAGTCCATAGGTCCATTGAAATACAGAGAAATATACAGGAACTAAGAGGCGCTCCCCCTAGACTTAGGTTAGAAATAACCTAAGTATAAAGGTAAGGAGAGATGAGTGGAGAAAATCACAGGGGCTCGGGTCCCCCCTATACTTAGGCTGAGATTAGCTTAAGTATAAAGATGGAAATTTGATGTTGGGAGAGACCCAAGATGAACGAAGAAGAAGGATGGATGTATAGATGAGTGGATGAATCTGCGGAGATGAATGGAGTGTTTATGGCTCTAGGGAGTGTATCGAAGCAAACATGGCTCAATCAAGCATGCAACACTCTTTCATTTCACCAATTCACACATGAAACCAACCAAAATTGGTTTATTATCTTGTCGGTTTTATTGGAGATTAAAACATTAGATTTTTACGCGGAGAAAAACTTTTAAGTAGAAAACAAAGCGTAAACGAGGGTGTTACTCTCCCAAAACAAAATTTTACTCCATTTTCGGTTGACTTGCAACTAACATTCCCAATTATTATTTAAGGTTGTCATTGAATTAAGGTGAGCACAAAATCAAGCAATCATCGTCTACCGTTTATTCCCATTTTCCGTTTAACCTAGGTGATCAAGCTAGGAAGGGGAAACTGAGAAAATCCACGTATTCAATAAAACCATGATTTAAGCTAAGTGATAAAACATGCAGTGATTTAGCAAAAATAAGTGAATATTTTGGCGGTTTTAAAAATCAAAAATCATGTATGCAAGTCATTCAAAAGCCACACCTAATCATGCTTCTATTAGCGGGAAAGAATGTCTATTGTATTTGGCTAAGTGAAGCGAGATTATGTGCGTCTAATTTTTAGTGTGTCCTACCTACGAGCAAGCACATAAAAATACGAATGAGAAACTAAGCTCGAAGAGCCGCGTGCCTGGTCCTAGGTCGACACTCAAGTGGGGACGATCCCCACACAACCAAATATATTCGTTATTTTACAACCGCGAGCCTTCGATCGAAGACCGCTGTAAAGACGATTATTACAAAATGAGATGCAAAAATGATATTTTTTTCTCTTTTCGACTTGCCCCAAACAAACTTCTGCGGCTCCTCGCAGCGGGGAGCTCCTGCTCCAAGCCTCCTTGAACACCAAGGGCCCTGCCACAAAAGCAACGGTTAGATATCAATCGAAAAGGAAAACTTTCATAATGCAAAATAGATGAAGAGAATGACCTATATAAAAGAAACACTTAATTAAATAAATGAAAATCCAGAAAATACAAGAAATGAGTCGTGTCCCCTGCAACGGCGCCATTTGACGAACCGCAAATTCGGCCCTCTAATAGTGTGTAATTAACACTTGAAATGTCATTGCAGTTGGGCCGAATTTCGTCTATCAAAGACCGTCTCATTGGTGTGTCAATAAGAATCAGATGGTCGTGTTTTATTTTACTTGGCAAGAAACCAAGGTCGAACTCAGGGACACGAGCCTCTCTTGTGATTATCCGAATTTTTATCTATCTAATTAAGTGTTGAGTTAAAGAACATCGGTCTAAGTATGCATGAAGTCAAGATAATGCAGTAAAGAAAAGAATAAATGTGCATTTTTTTATTTTAATCATGCAAATACAATGCAATGAAATTCAAAACAAATAATATGCCCTAGATCTGAATAAATATGGTGAGCAAATTCTAAAATGAGTCGATTTCAGATTTAATTTCGAATGACAAGCTTGATGGATATTTTAACCAAGGCATAGGTTAAAGTACTAAGAGCCACATGGCGACTAAAATAATACAACACAATTATAGTGTCCAAAACAAAAATTGAGCATGCCATTAGAAAGATTATCAAACAAGCTTTAAAATGAAACTGAAATCAACTCAATCGGAAATTCTAGGCTCGAGATATGCAATGAGGAAGACAAGGGCATAAATGCAAGGAAACATGAAAAGATAACTACAAACAGGTCTCTGGGAGGGACTAAAATGTAGTAAAAATAAAGAACGAGGCCTTCCCTGTAAATAACCCGCACGCACGGGGGCATATTTGCAATTATTAAAACTCGCAAGGGCCAAGGTGCAAATAACCCCAAACGCACGTGGGTGGCACGTGTAGTCAGGACCTGTTTGCAAATTGAAAACACTTGAGGGGCCTCCGTGAAAATTTCCTAGAAAGCACGTGATGTGCACGTGCTCTCCAGGCTCGGGACTGCTCTGAGGTTCGGAGGAGGCTCGGGGTGCTTCGACAAGGCTTGGACAGTAGGTCATGGCTCGATTCAGGTTCGTCGTAGGCTCGGGATTTCCAAGCCTGAGCTCTGGCGATGAGGCTCGGATGATCTTCGGTGTCGACACGTGGTCAACCAGAAACCGTTAGATCACGAGGATCCAACGGTATCTGTAGATGGTGTTCAGGGGCGATGTGGCTACATCTGCGCCGTTGGATGAACCCCGAGAGGACTCATCCAACGACGCCTGTACTTCCTTCTTCATCTTCAGTTGGCGACGGAATCAGAGCTCCGGCGGAGGAGCTCCGTCTCCGCTGCTTGCTTCTGAAGTCATCAGAGCTTGTGGGCCCGTCTGGAAAGATTTGCGATGAAGCTCAGTTCTGGGTCGAGCAGTAGCTGTCGATGGCGAAGGTCGTCGTCACACCAGTGATGGATATGGTGCTCGCCAAGCCCAGTCCGGCGAGGATTCCAATCATTGAGGAGCTAATTACCTGCATGGTTAGAGACAAGCCGAAACAAAGGAAATATGTGCGTGGATGGAATGGGAGCTCTGATGGGAGAAGAAGAGGGGAGCTCTGATCTCCTCTGTTGTGAGGACGGAGGAGTTGGTTCGGAGGTGATATGAGGTTGCGAAGGGAGAGATTGGTGATCGGAGAAGCGCGCGTGGATAGGTGATGTGAAGCGAAGCTGTTGGGATGATAAATGAGTGGCGAGAGTGGAAAGGGGGTCCGAATTAATTACAAGAAATTAATAAAAAAAATGCAAGGGAGGTTGCAGGGGCTTACCTAATCGAATATGGCGAACGGAGGCTTGGGCTGGGGCTCGATTCGAGCCCAGGGTCGTCGCTGGACCCCAGCAGCTACTCGGGGTAGCTCGAACGGGCGTGGAGCTCCGCAGCACCGCCGTGATCGGCGGTGGGTCAACACCGAGGAAGCTAGGTCGTTATCGCTCAATCCTCCGCCTCCCCCTGTCACAGGGAGATGGAGGAGGGTTGGACCTCCTCCCGCGTTAAGGTGGACCCGGACTACACGAGAGGGGGCGGAGTATTTACGGGAGAGGGTAGCGGTTCCGGTCACGATGGTCGAGGTTTGACCAAGGGATAAGGAGCGGCTGAGGGTCCTACGTGGGTTGAGGAGTGACTCGCGAAGGTGTAGGATGAGGGGGGTTCGTGGTGTGACAGTTAGCGAGAGCAGAGGTAGTCGGAGGAGGTGGAGATAATGGGAAGGGCGGAAGTGGTTCGCAAGTTACAATCGTGGGAGAGAGAAGGAGTCGGGAGGTTGACGACGACATGCCGGACGTTGGATCTTGAGATCCAACGGCTGGAAATTAGGCGCTAAAGAGTGGTCGAGACTAGATCTAAGGCGACGCGATCAAAGGGTTGCGGAGCTGCCACGTGTCGAGTGGTTAGATAGGCGCTAACTAACGGTTTTGATATATTCCAGAGCTCGATCCAAGGGTGGCAATTAAAGCGGAGATGGATGGTGGGGATTTGAACTTCTGATGATGATCGGACAGCAGTGGATGCGACACGTGGCGAAATGAGAGCAAGGCGGGGATGAGTGGCGGAGATGAGAGGCGGGGATGATCAAACGGTTGAGGGTAATGGGTATGCGTGGAGCTCATCGGGCCGTTGGATCAAGAAAAGATCCAACGATCCTGGGTGCAGGCGGATGAGACAAAGATGGCAGGCCTCGTGGCTCCACAGAACGGGTCACGTGGCCCAATCGGATTATTCAGAAAGAAATATTTATTTTTGAGGGGTTAAATGGCCGAATTTGAGAAAATTCAAAACATGAAATTGTATATCTCGATGAGATCTACAAGTCTCATGTTGACCAAAAATAGAGATGAGGTCATCTGAAGACAGAAAATATTTTTGAGGGTATTTTTAAGGCTAAAAATACCACGAATTTTACTTTTGCCATTTTTTGTGATTTTAATTTATTCAAAACTCTGATAAATATAGGACATTATCTGGTTTTTATTGTCACAAATTTAAGCAAGGGGGTTAATAATGCAGAATTGTGATGATGAAATCGAGTTTCATCAAAAACCCTGAAGGAGACGGTCTAAAAGAGATCTAATACTTCGGGTTTATTTTGGGTCTTCCAGTATGCAGCATGTACGGGTATCGGGAATACCTGAGGGTGATGTGATCATAAACCATTGTATAACCATGACACTTCTATTCCTAGGGAGTTATGAAACAGGTCTGGATTTTAGTGACTCCTCTAATAAAGAAGTGGTCTAATCTTAGTCCAAATGTTGGACATTGATCTGAATGTGATTCAAATGCGATGAGAAGATTGGATCTACGGCTTTGATTTAATTAAACATCTACGGGAGGTCTGCAAGATCTGGATTTGAGATTTGATCTCAATATCCAAGTCACTATACGTGGAACAATACAATCACCATGTTCTTGTCTCCAAGTATCCGCGGAGAAAGAGCATTATCCTTGGAAGATTTCATGGATAATTTCATTGTTGATATGTGTATCTGAGCATTGAGAAAATTTATAACCATCCCTTATACGAGCCAAAGGGGACAGTTTTAGTTGACCGTCGCCGATTCTCGCCAAAGGGGACGGTCAGGATGACCGTCCCCGATGGTCAGATCGAAAAAACCCCCTTCGACATGCGTTCTTTCCCATTTCAACTCATTCCCCTTCCCCGTCGTCCGCTGCTGCTCATCGCCCCGTCGTCATCTCAGAGCCTCTCGTGCTTGTCGGCCTCTTCCATCTTAGTTTCTGGTGATTATCAACACTCCTTTGTGGTTATTGTTCTTCGTTTTGCTCGGTGAACTATGTATGGGTGTTTTTCCCCGTATCTATAAGATAAGATAGAAAAGATGTATGGCATTTTTATTTCTCTTCATTTTTTTACATTTCGCCCCATGATTAACTTGAGCACATATGATCTTTTCTTGTTGTGTATAACTTATCCATATAACTTGTTGTGTTTAACTTTATCCCAATTAATTCACAAAACTTGTTACATATAACCTTTTCCATATAGCTTGTCTTCATATAACTTGTTTGCCCCACGTTTAACTTGTCTCCATATAACTAAAACATCATCGTGATTTTTATTCTGATTGTGCAGTGAAATGAATAAAACATGGACGGATAAGAGAGACGATGATTTTCATCGATATAAGAGAGGAGTGATCACGTTCTTGGACTGGGCATTTCAAATAGAAAGATTTAATAAGAAATTTGGTAATTAAATGTGATTTAATTATCATGTATAATATGAATTTGATTCATATTATAAGGAGAGTTATCTAAGATAATTAAATGTGATTTAATTATCAAAGATCTAAATAATGTGAACGTGATTCATATTATCTAGGCACATGAGAATAGAGATCCAAGATGATTAAGTATGATTTAATTATCATGGATATGAATAATGTGTATAGAACTATCCATATTAATCATACATATATATATTATAAGAGAGAGCTATTTGTGATTTATATTTGTTAATTAATTATTGATGTGAATTGGATTCACATTAGATAATTAATTTAAAATATATTTTACATTTTGTTTTAAGATGTGAATGTGATTCACAATTTTCCAATGGCATGATTGCAATATTTCACAATATAATTATGATATATTTTTGTGAAATAATTTACAACAATTGTTATTGTAAATCTTGGAGATATCATGAGATAATGAGATCTCATGAGATAATGAGATCTCATGAGATGATTGGTAGTCGTCCCCCTTTTTTAGGGGCTATGGTTTATCTCCACATTATCTCCAAGGATAATTAATTGATTTGATTTGAATTGAAATATATTGATTTATCAATATATATATATATATATATATTTAAATTAAATTAATTATTGTTATATTTTTTACAACAAGAACATGGCCAGTGAAAGAAACACAAATCAATCTCACACATTGATTGTGTGATGTCCATGCATTGGGATCCATGGACTCCCAAAACCATATATAAGAAGAGGCACCCCTTGATCTTCGAGATACACGATTATGAATGCTCTCTCTCCCTCTCTATTCCTCTACATGTCAAGCCTCTCTCTCTCTCTCATAATGACCGTCTACCATGGAGCCATTGAGAGAGTCTCCATCGCCGCAACATAGTCGTTTTGCTGTTGGAGTATTTGCTCATGGAACCTCCGTCTCCTTCGGTGTACCTCGCTCATGAAGAATACGTCGAATCTCGTGTGATGAGATCAGGAGATTCGCCACTCGGATCATCAACATGGATTGCGAGAAGGACGCATCTCATCAACGCGCTCGCTAGCGTCTCCTCCGTTGGACCGGACTTGAGACAAGAGGTCTCTTCATTTAAAGACTTGATTGCAATCACGCTTTAAGATATAAACTTAATACTATTGTGGTTTAGATGAAACGATCCGAGAAATGTTCTTGGATCATGTGGTTTCATCAGATTTAAAAATTTTAAATTCCATTGCCCGGAGCAACTAGTGCGATTAGTCGCTCCCGATCGCATTTGATGCGATCCTCATGCTTCCGTGATACGCTTGAGGATTTTCCTATATATTTCAAGTGGTATCAAAGCCTTAGGTCGGAGGTTTTGGATACGATTCATAAACCAAAGAAGACTCGGGTTCACAAGGGATTATGAAAATTTTATCGCATTTCAATTTTCGCAACCCTTTTTGTGATAAATTTCGGCTCTATTTAAAATGTTTAAACACAAAACTATCACTTGTATAATATTTCTTATTAAATAAGTAATTCGTTGGATTTGAGTTTGCGTGATTTGGAATCCGATAACTTAAGATATGATCTTTTTAATAACCATATGTCCATTATTTCGGGGATGACGAATAATGACTTAATTAAGGAGTTAATTACAGTTTTAAAACGTCTGGAAATATGTGTTAATTATATGATTTATGTTTTACATCAAATTATCAAACTCTGAAAATTGAGTGTGCTTAATTTGGATTTAAAATGAATGAGATATGTTAATTTTAGTGAGTAGGTGTCACTGCTGAAAATTACATAATCAACCATGAACCTTGTGATTGTCATTTAAGAATCTTGTGAGATTAATGGTTAATTTTCTGGAATAATTATAGATAATATTTGGGAAATATTAGAATAATAATTATTTTCTTAAATGATAGTGCCTCAATCAATAAATGATTACATTTGATCTAGATCACCAATTGATTACTTGATACACTTTCATCAAACTTGCTACTTGAATATGTTTTGGGAATTTGTCTAGCAAATTTCTTTATAATAAAAATGTTTTTGATTATTACTATGTGGTATAATTTTGGTTAAAAACCAATGATCATCTCAAGTACAAAGTGATTGGCTTGGTATTATTTTTTCCCGAGGCGGATATGGTGTCTAGTCGGGGAGCGTTGGGGTAGCAGGTTGCACCGTGTGCGGTCTGTCCCACTTCCATCAGTACTGGCCATGACAACGGGTAGGGAACAGATGATGCTTGAGAGATCACGATGTATTTTCTGATTATTAAAATTCGAATAATGCATACTTTGAGATAATACCATTATTTCAAGTAACAATCAAGATTGATGATTAAATTAGATTGATAATTGATTTAATGAGATTAAATAAATTATATCCAATTTAATACACTCTATCATGATAGATGTGCATTTCCCTTTAAAGAACTAATTATATGATTGTGATTCATGATAATTAATTATATGAGGTGGAGGATCACATAAGTGACATCCATGATCTCCCGTCAAGGCGAAGGGTTCCATCGTCAGGGATTGTATGTAGGAGATGCCTATCAGAAGTGGCAGCTCCTGTATGCAAGCGCATCTGGATCGGGCTCTCTGCTTCTCGAAAGAGTAAGGCCGTATACGTAATGACCCCAATGTCATGTCCTCATATTATTGGGGTGATATTTGATTGCGTATAGCGAGTTCTAGTCATGTTGACAGTTGGTTCAATTAACAACGGGTCAACATCGCCTTAGGGGTGGTGGGACCGGGAGTTAACGATCGAATGGGGAAATGCAAGTTAGACTTGCAAGGCGGAATGTGTCCCCGCTTCTCTTTATTCGAGTCACAGGTTCTCATATTATTGTGATGTGGTAAAGATAAAGAGGAGATCTCAGATCTTGCTAGAGATATAATGGTAAGTATATCTCTTACATTGAAAGTAATTAAGAGAATGCACTTTCAATGTTGACAAGGCAACACAACTTTGATATAAAAAATTCCTAAATCAAAGTAAAATATATTTATATACACTTATGCAAATTTCTTATTTCAGATTATCCTTCATTAAACCCACTCCATGTTATACTCAATAATAACCATTAAAATATCATGGATTGGATCCATGATCAAGATATTGTACTTACAGTTGGACACATAATATATGTGGTTGCAATGTGCAAGTTTCCTCATGACAATGAGGAATGGCGATCAAATGGATAGTAGGACAACAACCTAGGGTTTGTATGTCTCTACAGTCCTGATCTCTCATCTAATGTACTTTGGAAGTGACATGTCGATGATGATCGCAATTGTCAAATAATCCTTATAAAATCTAAGAAGATAATATGGCATACATATATGCTCTCTACATTTAATCATGAATGGCATGGTTCTCTGCATTATGCAGAATGGTGGCTCTATAAAAGAGGATGTACTTAAAATCTTTGAGTACCTACCTGAACCAATGATTTTAAGAGTTAAGATGGATGTAGATACGATGAGTGTCATCTGCAGTTTATACTCAAGTCATTCATGAAGCTTTATAATATTCATATGAATTGAATAAAGCATGTATAAATGTAGAAATACTCTTATATTGAAATATTTTGAATTCAACGTAAGAGATCCCTTTATCTTAAGCAATGGTTGTTTATAGATGAAGAAAGCATAGTGGAAGGATGGGTCGGACCGAAGTTAGAAGGAAAGTCAAAGAGTTGACTGTGCTTCTATGGTTTTCATACATATGACATATAAAGAGTTGGATGAATGCCAATACTGCAATAAGCCGATGTATTGATAGTGTGACTATCTAGACTATCTAGGATCCTTAGAGGACTTAGATAGTACATCGCAATAATCTACATTTACATATAATAATTGAAATTGACTTTCTTATTTGATAAGATCAGAGTCTAATAATTGTATCTCATTCTTCTAATAACACTTGCCGATTGCATATGTATTAGATGACCGAAATTCGATCTTCAAATTTAATAAGTCATCTAAATGGATATTCGTGCAATTGTTGCAACAATCTATATTGGATAGATAGACTTAATATTTTCAGTGGGAGAGTCCTTAGTCTTAGAGAATGTATCTATGACATGGATATTATAATACACTCATAGTTTATTTCCAAGTGTTGGAAATAAACATGAATTCTGGAATAAACCTATCATAGAGAATTATGATGGATATATTTCAGATAGTAATCTAACATCTAGTGGATTCTAATAAATTAGAAAATTAATGAATGAGTCATTAAGATTTCTATTACTGAAAGTTAAAACCTTAAAGGATCAATAGGAGGATGAAGATCATTTAATAATGATCTTGCATCAAGCATTGGATATTTGTCTGTTGATTTGATCAATAGACTAGTAAGATATGAAACTTTAGAATGTCTAAAATTTCAAAAACTTATGTAGTTACGAATATTGTATTCAAAGTAAAATGTCCAATACACCCTTCTCTGAGAATGGTGTTTGATGTCGAGGTATTCAAGATCTCATACATATTGATGTATGTGGATCATCTATATCATAATAAACATTGATGATATGCGATATCATGCGATGATTTTGCGATATGAGATTTCTCTCCTTCACCTTAGAAACCTTTGAAATATTAAAAGATTTCACAATTTTAGTTTAGAACCAAAGTTTGAAGGAAGGTGAAATGAATTTAATCTGACCTAGATAACAACTACCTATTAGATGAATTCATGGAATATCTTATGAAGATATGAATATTATTCCTATCTCACTTCTCCTAATTCAACTAAACTCAATGGAGTTGTAGGGAGATACAGTTAGATCATGTGTGACATGATTTGGTCAATGATGAATATTAGCATAATGACCTCTTAGTTTCCAGATATATATGTAGTACAGACTATAACATATATCCTTGAAAAGATTCCATGTAAATCTAAACCCAAACATCCTCATTAGCTATGGTTTGGAACCTAACCTAGTGAAATGAAGAATAACTAATTTGCATAATAGGTCCTTTAGTACAATTAGGGTTATGTACCATGGTCATCTTAATGATCATAGAACTGTTGATTCAATTATTGAATTATAGAGGCTGGTGTTTCGATGAATATCTAAAGAGTTAGATTGAGGACTCATCAAGCACCGTCAAATGATTATTAAGAGATGATCTCCAGCCTGAGTAGGAGATGACAATCCTTTCTCATAAAGGCTGATATCTGACCGGCCTCTTGATGAATGTCCTCTGCATAGGAATAGAATTCTGAGGTATTTGATAAGTTAGATCGAAGAGTTGACTTAACGAGATCGAGATAACCAAAGTCCTATGTCGTATGCTGTCACGATATAGGCACACAACCTCTGACTGGAGACAGATGTGTTATTATATGTCTGAGTATGTACATTTAGTTGATCAATAGGTTGGTGACCTACCCAAGGTCTATACACCGGTACGCTGGTGTGCATGCAAGGGCATATGAGTAATACGATCTCTCAAAAAGATCATACAGGTTCATTACTGAACCGGAAGACATGAGCTCACTCGTGAGATATTGGGAAGAATCGAATTTTGTGCAAGGTCGTCTCGCTTCGGAAGCTTGACTGAATTTGTAGGTTTGATATGTATATTTTGGAAAGTATATGATCAACACCTGGGTATGATATATGCTTTTGGAAAGTATATGATCGATATCGACTCCGAATGATCCAATGAGAAACTTAATTATAAAACCCTGAAGGAGACGGTCTAAAAGAGATCTAAAACTTCAGGTTTATTCTAGGTCTTCCAGTATGCAGGATGTACAGGTGTTGGGAATACATGAGGGTGATGTGATCATAAACGATTGTCTAATCATGATGTTTTCATTCCTAGGGAGTGATGAAACGGGTCTGGATTTTAGTGACTTCTCTCACAGAGAAGTGATCTAATCTTAGTCCATATCTTGGACATTGATCTGAATGTGATTCATATGTAATGAGAAGATTAGATCTACGGATTTGATTTAATCAAACATCTACAGAAGCTTCGCAAGATCTGGATTTGAGATTTGATCTCAATATACAAGTCGCTATACGTGGAACAATACAATTGCCCTGTCCATATCTCCAAGTATCCGCGGAGAAAGTGCATTATCCTTGAAAGAGTTCATGGATAATTTCATTGTTGATATGTGTATCCGAGCTTTGAGAAAATTGATAATTAAATGTGATTTAATTATCATGTATAATATGAATTTGATTCATATTATAAGGAGAGTTATCTAAGATAATTAAATGTGATTTAATTATCAAAGATCTAAATAATGTGAATGTGATTCATATCATTTGGGTACATGAGAATAGAGATCCAAAATGATTAAATGTGATTTAATTATCATGAGATATGGATAATGTGGATAGCACTATCCATATTAATCACATATATATTATAGATGTGGTTTATAATATATAAGAGAGAGCTATTTGTGATTATATTTGTTGATTAATTATTGATGTGAATTGGATTCACATTGGATAATTAATTGAAAATATAATTTACATTTTATTTTAGGATGCGAATGTGATTTACAACTTTCCAATGGCATGATTGTAATATTTCACATGATAATTATGAATTATTTTTGTGAAATAATTGCAACAATTGTTGTTGTAAATCTTGAAGATATCATGAGATAATAAGATCTCATGAGATGATTAATAGCATCCTCCCTTAGGGGATATGGTTTATCTCCACATCATCTTCAAGGATAATTAATTGATTTGATTTGAATTTAAATATATTGATTTATTGATATATATTAATTTAAATTAAATTAATTATTGTTGTATTTTTACAACAATATCATGGCCATCGAAAGAAACACAAATCAATCCCACCCATTGATTGTGTGATGTCCATGAATTGGGATTCATGGACTCCCTAAAACCTATATAAGAAGAGGCACCCCTTTCTCTTCGAGATACACGATTACGAATGCTCTCTCTCCCTTTCTATTTCTCCACATGTCAAGCCTCTCTCTCTCTCATAATGGACGTCCACCATGGAGCC
Organism: Ottelia alismoides; assembly: GCA_037367405.1. Taxonomy (NCBI): domain Eukaryota; kingdom Viridiplantae; phylum Streptophyta; class Magnoliopsida; order Alismatales; family Hydrocharitaceae; genus Ottelia; species Ottelia alismoides. The sequence goes on along the minus strand of JAZKJV010008062.1, from coordinate 460,209 downwards.
ATTGAGAGTCTCCATCGCCGCAACATCGTCGTTATGTTGACAGAGTATTTGGTCGTGGAATCTCTGTCTCCTTCGGTGCGCTTCGCTCGTGAAGAAGATGTCAGATCTCGTGTGACGAGATCAAGAGATTCACCACTTGGATCATCAACGTGGATTGCAAGAAGGATGCGTCTCATCAACGCGCTCGCCAACGTCTCCTCTGTCGGATCGGACTTCAGACAAGAGGTCTCGTCGTTTAGAGACTTGATCGCAACCACGCTTCAAGAGGTAACCTTGATACATATTGTGGTTTAGATGAAATGATCCGAGAAATGTTCTTGGATCATGTGGTTTCATCATATTTAAAAATTTTAAATTCCGCCGCCTGGAGCAACTAGTACGATTAGTCGCTCCCGATCGCATTGATGCGATCCTCACGCTTCCGTGATGTGCTTGAGGATTTTCCCATATCCTTCAGGTTCACCACATCAAGGGGATTTAGATTAGTGAAACTTCACATGTTTGATGGGGAAATACAACTTGTTGGAATCTTGAGAAGCGGATGCGGAATCGACAAACAAAATAATAAACATGAACACCAGAGATTTAACGTGGAACCCTATTTCCTCGGGAGCGGGATGAAACTACGGGAGAAGCCCTCAAAGGGGCGGATATTCTATTGAACTTTCTCAATCGGTACAGCGGGTGAGGGGCTCCTTATATAGCCTCTCAGACAGTCCGGAGTCCCACCGCTCATCCATGTGGGACTAAACATGAGTGGGGTAATTGGATCTTGGTGAGATCCAATTAACCGCCTATTACATTCTCTAACACTCCCCCTCAAGCTGGAGCTGAGAAAGCTACAGCTTGCAACAAAAAAGAAAGTATACAACACATCCTCACACGATACATCACAAGAATACATGTCCGCTGCTGGTAGAGGACCACGTACGAGGACGGGTCTGCGACTTTCAGGTCATCGGAACATATCTCTGTCATGCATGTAGAACCACTGCGATATCAGGTCATCGGAACGTATCTCTGTCGTGCCTGGAGAAGAATCGCTGCAGAAGAAGTCCAACGCGGGGAACTGATCGGGTCGTAAAAGATAAGTATGCGCCTCGACGAAGAAGTTGATGCTCGGTGAAGATGGATGATCTTGTAGAAATCTGGAGATGTCGGTCTGTCAGTGTAGATGGACAGTTGTGAAGAATACACCTCTGACTCCCCCTTTCTCGCATACTTGATAGAATAAGGATCGTGGATCAAGTTGGGAGAAACCAAAAGACGCGTTTTTTTGGTCTCTCTCTCTCTCTCTTTTCTTTTTTTAACCATTCAACCATTTTTTCGACTTTTGCAAATCATTCATTTTTTTAAATCATCATATTTTATTTTATTTTATTTTCATTTTATGTACGGCTTTTTTTTTCTAATTTGTACGCGCCTTTTGTCTCCTCTTTTTTTTTCCAATTTTTTATACGCACCTCTTTTCTTTCTTCTCTCTCTTTGATCACTTTTTTTAAACTCAAACATACACCCTCCTTTTTTTAAACAGGGGGCGACTGGGCCTGAATAGAAGCTAATAAAAAATTAGGCATTTAAAGCCCAATAGAAGGCAACGTTCCCTTTCTTTTTTAGGGTTCCCAAAGGGAAAACCCATGATGCGCTGCCTACATCAGATCTGGAGTGCCGCCGTCGATAGTCTTTCCCCTTTCTGCCCCCGCATGAACTTCGTTGCAGGAGTGCGCCTCTTGGAGACAGAGATCGGGATGCACGCCGCAAGAGGAGCGCCGCCTTGCATTGCTACGTGGATAGAGGTCGAGAGTGGAGAAGGAGAAGGGTGTCGCCTGGGAAGGAGGGAGTGCGAGGGCTCGCCATCAGTGAGACTACGAGGCGCGCGAGCCTTGCGCGCTGGCGATGGGCTGCTGCGGGGGTTTCTGCCGCGCTGTCGACCTGTGCGCATGAGCGCATATGCGCTGCCTGCGCGTGGAGAGGAGGGTTGGTGGGTTGGTGTTGATGATGTCGCCTGCTTCGGGCGTATGGAACGCCTGGAAGTGAAACAAGGGCAGAAGAGGCCCGCTTGCGATTATGGAGAAATGAAACGAGGGACGCATGCGGGAATATTCTTGCACAGAGAGGAGGTGCAGCGCTGTGGAGCTGGGATCTACTCCGCCTGGGGACTGATATCGCCTGGGGTTGTCTGGAAGGGTTCGCGCCACCTGCGCGGACGGGAGAGACTTCGTGCGCAGATACGCCGACGTGGAACCCTCGAATCACGTAGGGCTCATGCCTGGATTTGTATTTAGGGTTTCGATCGAAGCTCTTGAATGACGTGAACAGATTCATGGTTCCAGGGAACCTTAATCTTCAAATCTAGACCTTAATCTTTGAACAGAAATTCGAATGATAATCAATCTTTAAGAATTCCAAAACTTGAATCTCGAATACAAAAAGTATAACGAATATAAAACTCCTCGAGAATCGACCTGCTAAAAAATAAAACACTTAGCCGATAATGATGACTTTTTTCGGCTTTTGCTTCGCACAATCTTTTTTTCTTTTCTTTTTTCTCTCTCTCTTTTTTGAAAATTGCATACGGCTTTTTTTGTATGCGCCCCCTTTTTTTTTAAAAAAATCTCTCTCTATTTTTTACCGTGGCCCATAATTTAGCCTGGAAGTTAGCCCCACAACCTTTTTTTAATCAGATCTTTGGCTTACTTGGGCGAGAGCAATATTTTATTTACAATACGGCCCCTCCCTTTTTTTCTTAACTCACGGCAAGTCCCTCAGCCCCTACAATAATATGTATTTTTTTTCGCAATCCACACCAGGGCCCATGCATTCCAATCTCTCATCATTTTTCTTTCTCTCTCTCTTTTTTTTAAATAATGTGCAGCCCTCTCTGAAAACGTTGCCGCCCCAAAATGGCAATCTAACTGGCGTCGTTATGGTTCCACCAACGTGAACCCTTCTCTTAAGAAGGCATACCGCCCCTGCAGAGGCAAGAACTGATGAACCGCCGCCGAAGATGCGGGCTTCACCAGAAGGAAGCCATGCCGAGGTGCGATGTTGAGGTGCGTGGGGAGCGTCGCCACTGCCAATGGGAAACACGCCAACTACGGCGCCCCGCAGTGGGGGTTGCCGCTTGCTCTCACGCACTGCCTGCGCGCGAGACAAGTAGATCTACGTCGCTGCTTGGAAGGAGATGCGCCTGGATGCGTCATCGACCTGGGCGCGCGAGAAAAAAGGGTTGTGGCATCACGCAACTTGCGCGATTGATCGCATGACGCGAGGACGAAAGCTGTGTGCCGCATGTGCCTGCGACTGGAGGGTGTACGCCTGATGCCAAGAGGATAAGGGCTCCCTACATGTCGCCGAGGTGCGAGGAAGGCGACAGGAGGCTGCTGGGTTCGCGAAGGAGGGCCGCCGAATCTGGTAGGGTGCGACACACATGGGAAGGTGCGATTGGCGAAGGAGGGGAGAGGTCGCGCTAGGGCACCGTGCGATGCCGCCTGGATGTCGCGCAAGGAGATCTGATGGGGTTTCGTAGCATCAAATCGGCTGGAAATGCAAGGAGGAAAACTAGACTGCTCTCCACCTCGAGGTTTCGCACGATATGCACCGCCTGAGAAGAATTGTGGCTTGAACTGATGGGGATGCGCATCTTATGGATTTGGCCTGGAGGTGCAAGCTTTGGAGCATGGATCTTGAAGGAAGATAGGGTCTGCACGCTATGTTCTCGCGGAGTGCGCCTTGGCAGACCTGGAGAGGAAGGGTTGCCTCCATCTACATATTAGCCCATGAACCCGGTGCCATCTTTAGAACTGGACTGGAATGGAAAATCGGCGAGAGGCTCGAGATGATAAAGCAACATCAGGGCCTGGACTCGTGGATCTAGGGTTTCAAAAAACCCATAGATATTTTGAATCTCTCATAACATGAACAATATTGTTCAAAACAATATTTAAGAATCGAAACTAAAAAAAATGAACATGAAAACCTTGAGAATCGAACCTGCTCTGATACCATGTTGGAATCTTGAGAAGCGGATGCGGATGCGGATTCGACAAACAAAATAATAAACATGAACATCAGAGATTTAACGTGGAACCCTACTCCCTAAGGAGCGGGATGAAATCACGGGAGAAGCCCTCAAAGGGGCGGATATTTTATTGAACTTTGTTAATCAATACAGGGGGTGAGGGGCTCCTTATATAGCCTCTCAGACAGTCCGGAGTCCCACCGCTCATCCATGTGGGACTAAACATGAGTGGGGTAATTGAATCTTAGTGAGATCCAATTACCCGCCTATTACATTCTCTAACACAACTCTAAGGTGTTATGCATATTTCCACAACAAAAAAAGAAGTCGATTTCACTGAGAATGATCGAGTCATGAGGAAATCAAGTCACCATTAAAGGGGAGTTCCCATAACATGCAACTAAGCACACATGGCAATGTGTGGGACGAAGATGTTGAACATTGTGTACAAACTCGAGGGAAATGACATAAATGATAATGGAGCTCAAACTATTCTAAGACGAGTAGTATGATGAGAGAACGGCATGTTGTTGACATCTATGCAGCTGAAGTACACAACATGGAGAAGCGAGTGTAGTTTGCTTTTACCAAAGGATGAAGACACAATCAATCACAAGAGATATGTGGTTCCATGTCAAGTGGCACAAAATTGACTTGTATGAGCATGCTTAAGAGGGGGCATACCGGGGGTATCCGGTGACAGGTGCGTCACCCATATGTGGTGAAATCTTGTCAACAAGACATGCATATATAACAAGGCTGGTCTAATGCAAACTCAAGATAATGAAGAGATCGTGATGGAATTCAACTCAAGGGGAGTATTTATCATGAATATGAGTAATATTGGGATTGTAAATCCTAAAGAAATGAGATTCCTAACCTTAATAGTAATGGAGTTGTATTCGACTTTGCAGTCTTGATGGGATATGACAACGGTTTTGTACTTGGGCTATATATTGGGGATATGGGTATTGCCTCCACATCACAACACGAGAGAAGACCACAAGATAAAAAGAGAGAGGGAGAGAAGAGAAGGTCTAGAACGAGAAGACGAAGAAAGTGGTATTCATTCTACTCCTTAGTTGTTTTTTTTCTTCAGTGGTCGTGAGAGGTAGCCGATCATCATCAAATCGTGGTCTTATTCTTCTTCTTCGCATACATTCACGGTAGCAGTCTATTGCGCATTCACATTTTATCTGGTGGTTCAATGCCACCTACTGGTATCTGAGTGGAGGTGATACTGGTTTCTTTCCCAAAACCTGTATCTCTAACTCATGAATTTCAACCTTTGTTTAAGAGGTGTGCACCTTCAGATTCACCTTTATCTCCCCTTGCAACTTTTTTTACATTTAACCCATTACTACGATGCTTTGAGTTGCTCCGTCTCCTGCACTAACCATTCTTGCAGCTTAGAGCCAACTTTGCTAGGCATAAGAACCATCAAAACATTCATTAAAAGCAGTGTGGAGGAACTCAGACAAATCTCCCTAGATTCAAGAAAACATACATTGACATTTCTGTTGATCTAGAATCATCTCAATTATTTAATACCTCCCAATGATCTTCTTTTATATCTTGTTTATGAGTTTTAAACCCAATAAATTGATGTAACATATAATCAAACATTGAAACTTATCCAAATACTACTTTAGCCAACACACACACATATGTATGTATTCATTTGATGAAAGACAATCCACTTACATCACATGCCACATGCAAGATTGACAAATATCAAAGATTGACACGGAGATTGTATGTATATATATATATATATATATATATATATGCCATTCACATTTGAATCAATAACCTTGTATTTTTAGTATCTTTACGTTACCTTGGAGTAAGCTGACTACTTAGAATGTACCTCCTATTTGGTTCTAAGATACCCCTAATCATACAACTACATTCTAGGGTTGTAGTTAGTTATATGGACCTTACATTTTTTTACAATATTTTTTAAACCATAGTTAAATAAAAAAAATGCAACATAAAAAATGTTACAATCATACAAACAATCAATATAACACATAAATAATATGACACCATATCACGTTTACTATTCCAATCCTGCAAACCATCCAAATTGCTATTATTCACAGTAGGGTTAGCCATCTGACTAACCATTTGACATGGGGTTACTCCAACCCACCTAACTATGTGGCAAAAATGCCCTAAAGAATGTCACATCTCAAACCATATAAATATACATTAGTTTCCAATCCTAAGTAACACCAAAAAATTTGTATCGTAATCTATCCAAATCTAATCATATTCGAAGCTCCCACTAGATGTTTCCCCAATTTGGTTTTGAAATATCCTAAATTCGAACTCTGCATTTCTGGGTTAAAATTAGTTGAGTGAGTTCCACAATTCCTTTGCTACAATATATTTTAACCACGGTTAAATTAAAAATATAATATAAAAAATATATTATAATTATAAAAATAACCGATATAACATCACATCATATTTTCCATTTCAATCATCTAAATCATCTAAACCGCTGCTATTCACTTGAGGGTTAGTTATATTCTCTTGACTAGGAGTTAATCCAACCTACCCAAACCTCTCACAAAAAAATGCCCTAAAAATGTCATATATCAAATGATAGAAAATTGTACATTATTTTCTATTCTTAAAAAACACCAAAAAGGAAAAAAATCACATCTTAATCTATCAAATCAAATCATATCCCAAATCAAATCATATCCCATGCTCCCGCATCCACATCCATGGTATAAAAAGTATGGTTGCATTCAAACCAAACTCCGAAGTCCAAACATACAGCTTTACACCGGATCTAATGATTGCGTATGTAACTAAAGGGCAAAGGGGTCAATTCCGTGCGTATACCGGATGACTCTCGTCTCCCAACCGGCAAAAATCGGCGTCGTCCTGTGGTCGTCGGGGTCATATCTGAGCGCGAAAGGTGGAAGGAATTATACCCCATCTCTCTCTTTCTCTGTCTGTTGATTTCTCTCGGGTCTTCTTTGGCGATTTGCGGACGCCCCCGATCGTGGGGGATCTGTCCGGAAATCCCTAATACCCCAATCCCCAATATCCAGATCCGCGCAGCCCCCTCCGATTTCCGCCCAGATATCCAGTCATCGGTCCATTTCCGAGCTCGGACCGATCATTTAGGTCAAGCTCGCGCCGGATCTGCGGCTCGGCTCGCGCGCTGAGGGGCACGGGGGATGGCAAACCGGATCAAGGAGGACGAGAAGAACGAGAGGATCATACGGGGGCTCCTGAAGCTGCCGGCGAACCGAAAATGCATCAACTGCAACAGCTTGGTACGGGGAAATCGCTAGGTTTTTTATGTTTACTTATGTTGTGAAATTAAGTTTTTTGGAGGAAGATTGGTGAAGTTCGTGAGGGTAGGTTTTTTTTTCAAGGTTTGCGAGGAGAAGAGCGTATGTGTAATGAAAAGAGTGTGTTTTTTTCTGAATATGTTGGGTTGTTTGTCTTTGGATGTGGCAAAACTATACCTGATTAATATAGGGATAATGAGCAGTAGGCGAAAATCATGGTTTTGGTAAGTCGTTGATCGTCTCGCATTGTTTCAGTTTGGTGTTCATATTGACCACACATCACGATATTGCGTTATTTACGATTGTGCATTGAGTGGTTGCATTTCAAATTTATCAATTTGACCATGGATATGTCCAACTAGAACTTCATTAACAAATTGCGCTTTTTCAATGCTCAAATAGATATGAAAAAGATGCGGGGCTAGAAACCATCTTGATATGAAACACACATCCACTTTGCTGAAATAAATGGGTCTGGAGAGGACAGTGCAAACATGCTATAGTAAGCATGTAATCGGTTTTTTTTGACTTTTGGCATACCTGGCTAGCAGTTGAAATGTAAGATGAGATAATATGGCCAGATGGTACAAAAGCGAGCCTTTTACCCACATTTTCGATGCAGTTGGCCAAGACATACACACGAGTTATATGGTGGATGTTGGCTATCTAGCCCAACTTTTTCCATTTGTCTAGGCTTGAACTGCTATTGCAAGGTATATCCTGATACAGGCTTATTTGAGTTCAGCCTGATGTAGTGAAGTTCAATAAGGATGGGTATTGGAATCCAGCATTTCCAACCAGAACTTGCTATTGTAGAGATAGTTTCTAGTATTAATAATTGTTTCCGTATTTCGTTGCTATTTCTTTCTTCTATTTAGACGTTCATGTAATTTACCCATAAGGCCTCTCCCTATATAAGAGAGCCTAGGGTTATTCTATGAGATATAACAAAGACTCTTTTCTTCTAACATGGTTTCAGAGCCGCCCTAGGGCTCTCTACCCGCCGCCCCTTCCTTCCCCACCCGCCGCCCCTCTCTCCTTCTCTCGTCGAGCCGACTTAGGGCTTCCAGCCGCAGTCTCCCAGCGGCCCCTGCCGCCCTCATCGCTTCCAGCCGCAACACCCAGGGGCTCTCGATCGCCAACAGCCCCAGCCAAGTTCCTTCGCGGCCCCTGCCGCCCCCTCCGAGCGGCTCCTTGCTGCCGCCAGTGGCTTCCAGCCGCCCCCAGCGGCCATCTGCCGCCGCCAGCGCCTTCCAGGTGCTCCCCAGCCGCCCAACGCCGCGCCTAGCGGGCCTCCAACGCTGCCACCGGTTCCCTGCTGCACCATCGGCGTCCCAATTGCGTCTGTAGGCCATCTTCTGATCTTCAACAGTCCATAGCCGGCCGTCTCGAGGCGCTTCAAGGGCTGTAAGCTTCATTGGAGGCGTGCCCTAGTTTTTTCCTTCCGATTTATGGATTTGAGTGCGTAAAAGTCTACACACGTACTCAAATCTAATGAAGTTGGTGTAGACGTTCATCAACGTGTCTAGTTTTTCCCTTCGTCTTCTTCGAGCAGCACTATGTCAGAATCGAAAGTCGATTTGCCCTCCACCGGCGCATTCAAAGGTCCAACGCCGATAGTGAAGATGGATGGGTCCAACTATGAGCTATGGGCTATGCAGTTCATGAGCCTCATGAAATCAAATGGTAAGAAACACATTCTTACCGAAGATGAGCCTGCGGAGAAGACGGGGATCTATGCCTCATGGGAGGTTGATGACGCTTACGCGAAAGTCTGGCTGTCTGGTACGTTGACAATGGAGATAGCTAACGATGTCCTCCATCAGCCCACCGCTAAGGCGATGTGGGATATCCTTGCTGCTACATATTCGCAAGTGCGAAACGAGACAAAGATGTTGCAGCTTCAACACGATATTTTTACGATGAAGCAGGCCGGCAGACCTCTCCACTCTCCATACACATCCCTGAGAGGGATGTTTGAGAAGCTATACAGTACCATTCCTCTGACAGCGACACCGGAGCAACAGAAGACGTTTCGGAACGCCACCATGGTGGGTGTTCTTCTTGCAGCTCTCGACCCTGAGTATGATGCTGCCAGGTCACAGATCCTAGCAGATGCGGTTATTCCTCCAGTGGAGGATGTCTACAGAAGGCTCAGCCGCATTCCAGTTTCCTCCAGCTCTTCTACTCCACCCCCATCTGCGATGGCAGCTTCGCGTGGGAGAGGTGGACCGTCTTCTGGACGTGGACGTGGACGTGGTCGTGGACCTCCAGGAAGAGGTCGCTTCAGTCAGATGTGCTCGTATTGTCACAGAACTGGACACTCAGAGGACACATGCTATTCAAAGCATGGGTTCCCTGCATCAGCACGAGTTGCAGAGCATTCACAGTCTCCATTACCGTCTACTACAGATCAGAGATTTGACGAACTTGTGGCCCGTCTCCGCGATATTATGCCACATTCATCTGGTGATTCTTCTGGCGGTCCTTCAGACATTGCTGCCACAGCATATGCCAGTTCATCCGCTGCAGCCAGTAGCTCAGGTAGTTCATCAGCACACATACATTCTCATGATATATCTGACTGGGTTATAGATTCCGGAGCTACACACCATCTTTGTCGAGATAAGGGACGATTACGGGCCTACAGGAATATTCGACCAGGCCGCTCGGTACAGATAGCCGATGGTACCCACTCACCCCTTGTTGGACAGGGGGAGGTTTTCTTATCCTCTACTATGCAGCTGCAAAATGTTTTACATGCTCCTGAGTTCTCACTGAATTTGCTGTCTATTAGTCAGATTACAAAGGACTTGAATTGTCGTGCTATTTTTGACCCGTCTTCTGTTATTTTTCAGGACATACTCACGGGCAAGGTGATTTGGCTGTGGCTCTGAGCAAAATGGTTTATATCGGCTGGTTCGGGAATCCTATGCTGGCGTTTCTTCTCACTCTGCTGGACCAGTCTCTCCTTACATTTGGTATCTTCGATTTGGTCACCTTCCGATCCAGAAAATGCGCCATCTTCTGCCCCAGATTTCTCCAAGTTCGTCGTTTCGCTGTGAAACTTGTCAGTTAGGAAAGCATCATAGGTCGAGCTTCCCAAGTCGTCAGAGTCGGAGCAGTAGCTCCCCTTTTGAGTTGTTACATATAGATATATGGGGTCCGAGTCGTGTTCCCGATCACCAGGGACACAGGTTTTATCTAGTTGTCGTCGATGATTTTTCTCGTGTCTCTTATTTCTTTTGAAGAATAAATCAGAAGCAGGAGATGTTATCAAAAATTTGGTTAATGAAGTGCAGAATGTTTTCTCTTCCTCTGTCAAATATGTTCGAACTGACAATGCCCTGGAATTTTGTACACGCTCTCTTTCCCTATTTCTTTCATCGAAGGGTATTATTCACCAAACCACCTGCGCTTATACTTCCCAACAGAATGGTGTGGCGGAAAGAAAGCATCGCCATCTTTTGGATATTACTCGTACCCTGTTGATTCAAAGTTGTGCCCCTATTTCTTTCTGGGGGGATGCTGTCCTCACTGCATGCTATCTAGTCAACAGAATGCCGTCCTCTGTCCTTGGAGAGAAGATACCTATCTCTCTTATTTTTCCAGACAAGGAGCTCTTCTCTCTGCCGCCACGTGTCTTTGGCGCTGTGGCATTTGTCCATCGACTATCTCCTGGACTTGACAAGCTCTCTCCAAGAGCAGTCAAGTGCGTCTTTGTTGGTTATTCCAGAACCCAGAAGGGGTACCGGTGTTATGATCCTACAACGAACAGGTACTTTGTTAGTGCGGATGTCACCTTCTTCGAGTCAGTTATGTATTTCTCGCCAGTTGGGGACAGAATGGTACCATCCACCACCACTGATGATGTTTATGTTCCACCACCACCTACTTCGAGGTCACCTGAGTTGTCTCCTGTGTCTGTTCCTACGCCAGCACCACCGCCAGCACCACCCCCACCTCCACCCATTCCACATCAAATCATATCACCGTTTCCTAAACATTATACGCGTCGGCCAGGACTTGCTCAGACGACAGATCAACCAATCACTACGCCTCAGGTATGTTCAGATGATGTTACCACTGACGGGTCAGGTTCAGTACATGTGCAAGATGACTCATTACATGTGGATACAGATGATGATCTTGATGTTCCGATTGCCATTCGAAAACAGAGACGGCGTTGTGCTTCCTATCCATTTGCTTCACAGGTTTCCTTACACCGCCTCACTGGTGATTTTCAGAAGTTTGCCACAGCATTATCTTCCGTGGCCATACCACGGACATACCAGGAAGCCTTGAAGAGTGAGTGCTGGAGATTAGCTATGGAAGAAGAAATGGGGGCCTTGCAGACCCGTGGCACATGGTCTTTGGTTCCTGCACCTCCTGACGCCTCAGTTGTGAGTTGCAAATGGGTCTTCACAGTCAAATATCATGCAGATGGCACGTTGGAGAGGTACAAAGCACGATTGGTAGTCCGTGGATTTACACAAACATATGGTGTTGACTACATGGATACATTCTCTCCAGTGGCGAGACACTCGACTCTCCGTGTTCTCTTGTCTGTTGCAGTGGTTCGTGATTGGAGCATTTCTCAGCTAGATGTCAAGAATGCTTTTCTGTACGGGGACTTACAGGAGGAAGTCTACATGCAACAACCACCTGGGTTTACTGCTGAGGGGGAGAAGCATATGGTCTGTAAACTTCACAAGGCGATATATGGCCTCAAACAGAGTCCACGAGCGTGGTTCCAGAAGCTGTCCAATCTGATTGAGCACCAGGGATTCAAGAGGTCCAATGCTGATCACTCGTTGTTTGTCCAGAAGTCCTCGGCAGGTACAGTTGTCATAATGGTCTATGTGGATGATATTCTTGTTATAGGAGATGATGTTCAAGGCATAGCAAGAGCGAAGGCATTCTTAGGTCGTCAGTTTGTTACAAAGGATCTTGGAACCCTAAGATATTTTCTGGGGTTGGAATTTGCAAGGAATGCACATGGTTTGGTGATGACACAACGGAAATACATTACAGACTTCCTGGTTGAGACCGGTATGGATGGGTGTAAACCATCAAGCATCCCCATGGACCCCAGCATGAAGCTATATGATGATGATACTGATGAAGTGGATAAGAGGAGATATAGAGAGATGGTGGGAAAACTCCTCTATATTACTATAACCCGTCCAGACATTGCATTTGTAGTTAACCGGGTGAGCCAGTTTGTGGAGCAGCCAAGACAGGTTCACTTGGATGCTATACACATGATACTGAGGTATCTAAAGTCTTCTCCAGGGTTAGGGCTACTATTCAGAAAGGGCGCAGACTTATCTATCTCAGCGTATGCAGACGCAGATTATGCATGGTGCCCTAAGGATAGAAAATCTACCTCAGGGTTTGCAGTTTATATTGGAGGCTCTCTGGTGTCTTGGAAAAGCAAGAAACAAACGGTGGTGGCAAGATCCAGTGCTGAATCTGAATACAGGGCAATGGCCCAAGCCAGTACGGAAATGATGTGGGTTCTCTCCTTATTAGAAGATTTACATGTAGCTGTACCTCTACCTATGAAGCTTCAATGTGACAATCAGGCAGCATTGTTCATTGCCAACAATCCAGCTTTTCATGAGAGGACCAAGCATATTGAAGTTGACTGCCATTACACCAGGGACCTGATCCAGAGAGGATTGATATCCACGGCCCACGTAGCTCAGGAGATCAAACTGCTGACGTATTCACAAAGCCATTGCTCAGAGGACCTTTTCAGAGATGTTCATCCAAGCTGAGCATGATCGACATCTATGCTCCACCTTGAGGGGGAGTGTAGAGATAGTTTCTAGTATTAATAATTGTTTCCGTATTTCGTTGCTATTTCTTTCTTCTATTTAGACGCTTATGTAATTTACCCATAAGGCCTCTCCCTATATAAGAGAGCCTAGGGTTATTCTATGAGATAGAACAAAGACTCTTTTCTTCTAACAGCTATGAATAAAGAATAATGATGGTTGAGTGTGATCGTGGAAATGAGATGGTGGATCATGAACATTAATTAAGCCGAAAGTTCAAGTAGCTTTAGCTGGCTTTATTTTTATTTTAAAATACTGTTCAATATAAATAAGTTTATGGTATCCTTCATGAGTAGGTATGAGACAGATTGGATTTAGAGGGAAGCTGTGTGTATATCTTTGAGTGGTGATGGAAATTGAGGTTTCCTTGGACTGAGATAATAATTTTGGTAGTTTGGGTCCAAACAAAGGCCTTCAGTTTTTTGGTGGAAACTTAAGTGTCTTCATCTGCTTGCTATAGAAAATAGGAAGTGCCTTGGCGCCCACCGATAAAAGTGAAGTCCATCATCCTGTAGTAACTTTCTCTTTTAAATTTGTGCTGAACAGGGACCGCAGTATGTATGTACCACTTTCTCAATCTTCATCTGTACCAACTGCAGTGGAATACAGTAAGTCCTATTAACATATTTGCCTATTGCATACTATTCTATCAAGTCAAGTTTCTTGCACTTCACATTTCCTTGGTATTATATATTCGAAAACCAACTAAAACTAATTATTTAGTGATAGGTGGCTATTTTGTCGGGCTCATTTCTTTCTTCTAATCCAATAACTAACCATCTATATCATGTCTCATCACACTAGTTTGTTGATCATAGTTAAATAATATTGGCTAATTTGTTTGCCTCTTCCAGTCGGGAGTTCACTCATCGTGTTAAATCCGTATCAATGGCTAAGTTCACTTCACAAGAAGTTTCCAATCTCCAAGAAGGAGGAAATGAGGTACTCTGGATTGTTTTGGCTTTTTCCAATATTTTGACCTCCATGCGATTAATTTATGAGTGCTATATTCATACTATTTAGGTTACTTTTTTGTAGTGTGCTAGAGAAGTTTTCTTTAAGGAGTGGGATGCACAACGCCATTCATTTCCCGATAGCAGGTTTTTCACCAACTCCACAATAACTTTTTTGAGTATGGGACTCTTAGGTTAGGTTACTTTTTTGTGAATAGCGATTAGACTCTTACCTTTTTCATAAATCATGATTTTTATTAAGTAGCTAAATGGATGATTGTCCAGTATGGGACTTCATCCAAGAAATTTATCAAGAAAATGACATAATTACAATTTTTCAAAATAATTTTCGAGTCAATATTTTTGTGATATGCACTACATTCTTCCCACTACAAACCTCTTTTCAAACTGATCTAAATGGAGGCGAAGAATCCATGTAGCCGTCCCTACTTAATTGTGGGAAAAGGCTTTGTTGTTGTTTGTTGTTGTTGTTGATCTCTTTAGTCTCACTAACAAAGCATGCAAACTCACATATTGAGGTGCCCTAACCTTCCATAACAACCTACATTCTATTGCTAGGACTTGATCTTATATCCACAACATGGTTTCAGATTTCGTGAGATATCGGTGAAATTTCACCGAAATTTCGGTTTCAACATGGGAGCGAAATTTCGAGCAAAATGCTGATATGGAGGTTTTCCTTCACAAATGTTGCTCAATTTGGGTGAAATGGGACCGAAATTTACCAAAATTTCATCGAAATTTCGTTTCGACATGGTGCCAATATGATATCCGATATCAAAATTTTAAACCCTGATCCACAATTGGTCATTCAACACATGGTATCTCGGGCAACAACTTCGAAGTCATCCCTCACCAACTCCCAAGTATTTGTATTTATCCCTTTGACACGATATCCTGCATCAGCCCTACCAACGATGTGTAGTAAAAAATCCTCTCATAGAAGAGGGATGTGCTAAACCTAGATAGTCAAGCACTATTCCATCACCTCGCCACAACCACTTGCTTGTCCTATGTAGGTACGGACAATTTAGGAAAGATCTCCAACTTGACTAATTGTCTAACAGAATATGAAAAACTCCATGTTCCATAGTCATCACACTAAGAGCGGTTCCATAATAAGTAGCATGTTTACCACCCCCCTCCAACATGATATTGACCTCTTTGACAACTTGACTTTGTCATCTAGGACAAGGCACACACCATAGTCTACCTTTAGGATCCCACTGCATAACTTGTCCTTCCCTCTCACCAGCTTCACAACTGACAACAATGCATAGTTGAACTTCTCCAAATTCTTAATGCCCATGCCCCCTCCTTATGTTTATAAACCTCTTCTCAATTGCCAAGTAGGTACTCGACCCCCTTCCTTACCCCCTTCCAAAGGAACCCTCTACAAATTCCACTAATTCTCTTCACTTTTGTCACTATTCCAGTCACGAACATGTAAACTAAATGTAACGCTGATAGCATTGAACCTAGCCGGACTAAATAATTTCACATAGACAATAACTTTGACCTCTATCCCCTAGGCCTCAACTCCATATTCTCTACCATATGTCCTCAGTCCATCGCCTTACAAAACGAGCTCATTAGTGTCCGAGCTTGCAAAAATCTCATGACCTGGTTGACTTGTCGATCTGACTAGTTCAATCAATGTGGTGTCTGACTAAATAAAATTTTGTGGTCAGTAGTTGTCAGAATGACTGATCTGTTCGATTAGTCGTTTTCTGACTTGAATTATATGATGCTTTACTCCTGCATTTATTTTATTTGTCTACTACAAGATAGTAACACCATCTATTGCAAACATGTTTCCTCAAAAAAATATAGCAAGTACCTCTTAAAATGATTTGTTTGACATACCATGTGATAAATATCTCTATAATTATATCAAGACATAATAAACATAAACAAATATTTCCCATTCATTTTTCAAAAAGCACAATTAATAATATGAGTAGAAATTTTCGTATAAACATATGATCTTGGAGTTTTTACCGTGTGTTCCTATCTACTTTAATATATATGTAATATCCTTTATAATTTTTTTAACATAGTAATATCCTTGTATAATTGGCACTTATATTATGTATGGATTTAATGTTTTCTTGTTGGAGTCTTGGAGATCTGTAATGTTGCAACCCGAGTACCTTTTTCATCTATTTTTTAGGTATCTCGTATATGATAGGAAGTAGATAACTTATTGCACTCTTTCACTTTCAATTGGAAGAATGATGTCTATTCCCTTTCTCCCGAGTAGAATATATAGCAATCAAGTCTCTGGTTCGGATTAACCACCTCACTCAAATTGTCAGCGCTCCGGATAACAAACCACCAAATGCCTCACTCGCTCCCACAACTACTTTTACTATGAGCTTTTAAATCATATTTGATATGATAATGTTACTTTAAAACTATTTAACAATGGGTCGTGTTATATGACAGCCATTTCATTCTTGACTTCTCTTTTTGATTCCATTGAGTATGTTTATTTGTTAATTATGTCGTTATTTTGAATGAACCATATGTATGTATGAGTCAATTTACATATTTTTGAAATATATTAAAAATATTAAAGCGACTAAATCTGGTTAGTTGCCAGATTGCTGACTAATCCTTAGTGGATCGACTAAATATCGACTACTGACTTTTACAACCATGTAGTGGCATATATAAGTAAGTAATTGACAACTTCACTTGGTAGATGACACTCTTGTACATGTCGAAAATTCTATGCCAAGGAGACGAAAGCAAAGTTTTGGCCATTGACTCTCACCATTGATGCATTGCTAAAGGACTCCACCGTTGTCTTGACCCATTCGGTTGTACCGACCCTTGGATGAAGCAGACAATGTTTTCTCGTATTGAAGCAACGAGAACATGCATAGATACATGGCGACTGCCAAAAAAATAGGAGAACAAGTCCTCGCTGCATGCTTAAGACATTGCCAAAGCCAACAAATTTGCTGCCATCACGAACAACATATATATATATATATATATATATATATATAAGCATACAATCTTGCCCTACATTCCTCTAGGATTGCAATCATCGTTGGGAAGTCCCTCTTTCTCAATGTGCTCGAGAGAAAGATCCAGTTCAGAGTTGTCAAGGCCTTTATCTCTCTCATGTCCTTGCGAGATGCCATTTCTATTGTCACAACTAAGTTTAATGTTTTCCTGAGATAAAAGTAGACTAAATGAGGCTGACCAATTTATGCTACAACTCTTGAATTCTCAAGGCAAGGAACTTTGCTATAACCAAGTAAGCAGCGTTGGACAAAGTGATTGGGTGGTAATCTTCCTCATGTTCTTGTGAATTCTTCTTTGAAAGCAAGAATAGGAAAAACCTCTCGACTTTGAAAACCCCCTTGATGAACTCCATAACCACAAACATCATGTAACACCTCAAAATTCCTTGTAGAAGAAGATCTTGAACCCCTGGACTTCGGAGAGCCTTCCTGTTACAAATCTCCATCGCTGCTCACACTTCCTCCATAACTGTCTCATCAATCCCTTCTGCTCAGATTACCTTCCAATCTTCCCGTCACAACATTGCCACCTTTCACCCGATTGTCTTGTTATGAATTTCCTGAAATGATCCTTCAGAGTCTTCTCAATCTCCTAATTTCCTATTGTCCTGATCTCCGCATCTTGCATTAATAACTTGCAGTGATGGTGTTCCTTCTCTACCTCTCTGACGTCGCCATGTGAAGTTGAGTGTTGGCATCCCCTTCCTCTAACCACAACTGACATGACAACTGTGAACTGAATCTCCCTTTTTACATCCTCTACCTTGACCATGTAGTGGTGGCTTCTCCTCTGCGTGAGGTTGACAATGCCCTCTCATATTCGACATGGTTAAGCTGGTCCACCCATTGGAAACATTCCGTTCTTTTGGTTTATTGTTTCCTTCAGTGCCTCAAAGTGATCTGAATCTTGCTTCTATCATCCTTGTTGCAATATCCTCATCTTACTCCAGCTAACTTGGCCGAAAGTTGGCATATCCTGCAAAGTCTAATTTATGTCTAGGCCTCATGCTGAAAGTTGGTATATTTTTTGTTTTTTTGCAATGGTTAAAGAATGAAGCGAGATATTTCTGTTTAGTAATAATGCCTGGGGCGACATATCTGCATTTGTTTTACCTTTGCAAAATTTATTTCTATATATATGTCTTACTTCTAGGAAATATGCCTGTGATCTATTTGTCTGAACTATGCTTGTGGTTAATGTCTATGAAGTATGCCCATGATTAACATTGAATTATATCAAGGGTATTTTGTAAATTTTATTTGTATATTTTGTTTAGTGGTTACGGTTTGTGCCCATTGACAAAATATTGCATATATTTATGATGTATTTGCAAATTCTGACCAGTGGTTACTTTTTTTTATATATTCTGATTAATGTTATCTCTTTGATTTTGTAGCAACGTAGAGAAACTCAGAACATTCATTAAGCATGTTTATGTTGACCGGAAATACACAGGAGATAAACCTGTTGACAAGCCTCCAAGGGTGAAGGTGCGTTGTTAGGTTTGACATAGTATCATGAACCGGTATGATTTGGTCATATCTAGCATTACTCGTATCACAAAAATCATAGTTTTGACCTGTGTAAATTGTGTTGTGATTGAGCACTTTCCTTTCTAAAGTTTATATATTACCTATTTTAAAAATCATTTCTCACATTGGGAACGATGTGCCAATGAAAACACCTATGACATTAACAAAGTCTCGTTATATAGAAATGTAGTTCATGCTTCAACTAAACCCAATAAAATATAAATGGCCAGACTGTTAAACTAATCATGAACGTTTGATTGCCATGATATGCACTTGGATCATATCTCATTTTTTAGAAAAGCCAAATTGTGGTCATCCTTTGTGGTATGCTATGTATAATTTATTAGAAAACTATCATAAAAGAGTACATAACCATTACATACCTTTAGCAAACCTCTAGAAATCCTTATACCCCACAAATATACCCATGACAAGAGGGATTTGGCTTGGGGGCATGATGGATTTTATACAGGGGGCATATGATTTTGATTATTAGCGGAGGGACCATTGGCTGCGTCTATGATGCCGGTTTGTTACTGCGACCCCTGAAACTGATGTTTCAAATGCTATTTCTGGAATCACTATGAAACCCACATCCCAAATGCCAATTCCCAACTACCCATTATTATAATATGCCCCCAATTCTTAATATCATCATTAATATTTACAAATATTAACATTCCCTGTCTAATAATATTGATTTTTTAGAGTTACATGGATCCAACTTTGAAAACAGATGTGCAAGTAAGGAGCCAAGCAATTACA
The DNA here is from genome assembly GCA_037367405.1 of Ottelia alismoides. NCBI lineage: Eukaryota > Viridiplantae > Streptophyta > Magnoliopsida > Alismatales > Hydrocharitaceae > Ottelia > Ottelia alismoides. The sequence continues at coordinate 440,718 of JAZKJV010008062.1, read as the reverse complement.
ACGAGACTACGTCTCACCGGTCTTAGGGATGTTGATAAGACCAAATGCTTGAATATAACCTTGAGAAGTAAGGGAGAGAGTTGAAGAGGATACAAGTAGGAAGGGGAGGATTGCCGGGATGGGTATAAAACATGGTGTTGATGGCGATTGATGAGCCGTTGGTTTTGAAGGGTGCAACGACTGGGTGAGTTGGCAAGAATCATCATTTGAGATGCCGATTTCAAGGGGCGCACTAAGAAATTGACATCCGTTGCTAATGCTAATGGCCCTCTGTTATAAACCAACACCTCATGTCCTCCCCCTGCTAGATATGGAACGTACCATGCCCCCAAGCCAAGCCCCCTCATGACATTTTCAACATGTGTTTTTATGTGGAAAGTGTGATTCTTTTAGCTAAGACTTTACTTGAGTCTTGGCTTTTGTAACTTGGTTTTGCTCATTATTTTTACTCCATCTGGGGCAGATACCTTTGCATGTTTCCCCTTTTTTTAATTCAAACAAATTTTTTATAACTCAGGGAATCCTCCCCAAAACTATTCCTTTTTTTGAGAGATTTTAAGAAGCTCACAAGAGAGGATTTGATGGGTAAAAATGGTGGGCGAGGGGAGCTCGATAACCAAAGGAAGTGGTTCGATGTAACGAGGTGGTATCCCCTTGCAACGTGGGTTGCTTTAGGTGTAGGGGCTTGAATACTGGATGGAGATTGTTGAGACATTGTATGGTGCCTCCTTTGTCAGGGTGACATCCACCATCGAGGCTCGAGTCCAAGGCATTGCTTTTTATGGAGGGCATGCGATTCGGGAATGATAACAATGATTGATGGTGGGGCCACAAGTGGGTCGTCAGATTGAAGACATGCATGGTGATGGGGGAGCTCCCGTTTCCAAGTTCTGGAAAGGTCTGTCGGAGCTGTCGAAAACCTTATAGCAATATTTCAATTTTACTCCTTTGTCAACGTTTCTACCACTCTTGAAGCGAGCCGCTATGGCAGAGTGGGAGGTAGTATGTGGTAGAGCTTTCCATCCTCTTGGGGGAAGGTCTATTGAGGTGAAGACACCTGCGTGCTATCGATAATGATGTAGCAATAGATTGGTTGGAGGTGACCATCATGGGTCGCTTTGATGTCCTATTGGGGCTATGCTTTGGAGAGCAGTGAAGGTGGTGCCTCCCGGTTTTGTTGAGGATGCATTGCCATTGGTATGGTTGGCAGTATAGGTATATGTCGGGAAGGAGGTCACAAGGAGGTGCAGTGGCAACTTCTTTACGACCATTCAAGTTGGGGGAGAGCAGGGGTTTGGTTGAGAATGGGGAGCCTTGTGATCAACCATATTTTATGCAACACTAGCTGCATGGCATTTTGTTAAGGGGTGAGGTGGTCTCGGTTGTGGGTGATTGGTGACCAAGACAGGGGATGAACAAAGGAGGATGTGTGCATGGGGAGCATTAATCAGGTTGGGCCTCCGAGGTTAGGGAAACAACTATGATGGACCTGGTAGGCTTGTAGATAAGGATGGAGGAGTGATGGAAACCTTACATATTTTGTTAATTGTCGTGATGGGCGGTTGGTGGGAGACACACCTCTTTTCATGAAAGTTTCGAGGGAGAGGGAAAGAGAACATGCAATGGGATTTTGTCTCAAGGGGGTTGGTAAAGAGTTTAGCTAGAAAGATGGTGTAAGTTTTTTGACCGTGACTCGAACAAGGAGATAGACAAGGCTCCTTATTTGGACTCGAGGTATGCAATGATTAGGTGGTTGTGCTACTTATAGAGGTGGGCTGTGGATGTTAGTTAGGCAATTTGAATACACCCTGGGCATTTGGGTGATGGGTTTGCATGTTTTTGGGTAATCATGTTGTGCATGGGTGCGATCATCCATTTCCTAACTCTAAGAGTCTGAGGTAGACACTTGAGCGATGGTAAGTTGCCCTGTGGGTCTGGAAATGCCACGTGACGTTCGTTCGGAGGATATCGAGGGGGTGGGGATATTTTGCGTAGTGAAAGTTTGTTAGTGGGAAGATCCTTGACTCGACTTGGTAGATTGTCGTAGATGCTCGAAGAACATTAGACATTGTCGGATGCTCGAAGGTTGGGTTGGTTGCTCAGGGCCTGCTTGAATGACGCTCAAGGATTACATTGCTACCTGGGAGGGTTAGCTGTGATGATTTGGATGGTACTTGGGATGTGAGGAGTTGGGGTGGCATGTTATGGCTTACATGGGGTAGTGGTTAAAAGGGTAAGGGGTATTGGTAGGGGAGGAGAAGTTGGAGTCACTTGCGGAAGGCTGCTTGGAGGCAGGAGAGCTCAACAAACATGGAAGATGATGTTAAAATTTTGCTACAAGTTGTTGTTCCTAAGGGCTGGTGCACGAGCTACAAGTGGATGCTGGATGAATGATTGGATCTTAAGAGGTGGACGACAAATGGTGAGCGGCTGGAGTTTGATTCTAGAAGACGAGATTGTCGGGGATGGTTGTAGAGGTAGAAATGGCGATGGGCTTTCAAAGCATGCTGATGGTAGTAGGGGGATCTCCATTGATTGCATGAGAGACAGTGCTGATTATGCTCGATTAGTGTGGTTAGTGACTCGGAATGTCAAAGACATGAGTGTAAAGGGAAGGCGAGGAATCATGGAGCTAATTGTTGTAGGGTGCAAATTTAATTTTTTGTTGGAGGCTCACTGGATTTCTATGAGGTAGGGTCGTGGGATGTAAATCAATGGGGACGACATATGGAGTTTCCTGATGTTGAAGCTATTTAATTATCATCTTTCTTATTTTATTGAATCATGTAACCCTTCAAGGTCTCTTATATAATTGACTTTGAAAGGGCTCTAGGGTTTCACACTATAAAAAACCCTATACCCCATGAATAAATCATTCCGTTCATTTTCAACTTTTCTCCACATGGTATCAGAGATTTTCTTAGACCGAAGTCTGAATCCTAAAACCGACCGCCATCACCAACCCATTCGTTGTGCGATGCTCCACACCTCCCATGCATGTCTCATGCATGCATACGAAGGCCTTTTGTAGGCCAATTTTTCGACAGCAACATGCCCAAGCATTTCGCTGCCCAAGTTTATCGTCACCTAGGCCTCTCGCGAGACCCTCTCTCGTTGTAGCAGGGCTGTATGCAACGATCAAGATCACTACTAGCTTTGCGATCTTAATCCAATTGCTACGACCCTAATTGCGTTGCCATCCAACACCTCCTGCTATCTCGATCTTGTTTGATTATTGCACCTCCTGATTGCTGCAGTCCAATTGCTATAATCTTGATTGCACCGCCTTCTAACACCTCCTAATTGTTGCTGTTCGATTTAGATCTAGGGTTGTAGTAGGGTTGCGAGTCTGATATGTCCGTTGCTAGTGACCTCCCCTTGATTGCAAATGACGGATTTGATGTGCCGAAAACGTAAAATAGGTACAATGACTTTGGGATTGCCACTTGCTGGTGCTAATGCGATCTGTGACATCCTAAATAGGTGCATCGTGCGTAATGTTATTTGTGGCATCTCGTCAACGATTCTTACGGTGACCTTAGACAAGCCATGCATTCACCTACTTGTGAATGAGACCTAGGCTATAAAGCAAGGGCATCATGTCCTAATGTGTGCTTAAGCACTTGCAACTACATCTTGAACTCTATATTTGACCACGATGGCCACAACTTCCACCGAGATCAAGCTCGTGTACTCTACATCTTTTATGACGATTTGAGGGACTTCTATCAAACTCAAAGGTAAATATAGCTATGTGCTCTGGTCCCAGGCTTTCAAGGTGTTTGTCAATTGACAAAACTTCCGTGTAAACCAAAGCTGTGACTTTGGTCATAGTTGTAGTCGTGATTCTGGACATGCTTGTGGGTGTGACTGTAGACATACAATCCAATTTTCTACCATAGATTACTCTTGCCTGATGCAACTGTTGCAAAAGATATACTCACAGTGAGATTCCTTCTCTAACTTCTACACATTTGGTTACTACCTAAGGTAATATAGCCAACTTTGCTTCTGCTAACACATCGCCATGAATTATTCACTCTGGTGCTTCTATTCACTTGACTAGAAGAGGCAATCTTCTGACCTCTTCTCAATCCTCTTCGATTGTAAAGTCTATTCGGTTAGCCAACGGTGCCCATTCTCATATTACTCCTGGTTGTACTATGGAGTTCTCATCAAGGTTCGAAATCTCGATTTCGATCTCGTTTCGGTGAACGGGAATACCAAAATTTCGACAATTTCGGTGGAAAAGTCGGAAAAGGCTCAAAAATCCGATTTCCCAATTTTATTGTAAATTTCAATATTCCAAGTTATTAGAACAATAAATAACATACAAATAGACAATTTTTTCACACATATTGTCATCTATACCCCTTATATAGACATCTCGGTCATATCGATCATATCGGTGTCGGTCATATTGTAGCATTGTTAGATATTGCAAATGTACTTAATCTAAGTACTTCAAACAATGAAACAATAGATGTACACATATAGACTTACAACATACATATCAGTCATCTTATCATCTATGACTATGACGGTATGTCACAGTCACACACCATATCGAACATATCGTTGTTACTTGTTAATAGTTAATACATAATAATAGAGTAATAGTCTTACAATTGACTTCAAAAAAAAAGTTACAAGTGAAAATGATTAAGAACATGCATATTAATGATCAATGCAATAAAAGATTAAAATATATTACATGGTGATATGTTTGGTTCAGAACCAAGCGTTCCACGGTGGATCTGAATGGCCCCCTCTTCCTTGTTGTCTCTCATAACACATCGCAGATTCAATGAACTCGCAGTAGTTCTCCCATGTCATGTACGAGTACATGGTCTTGTAATCCATCACATACTGCCCGTATTGGTGGTCATCGATGCTTATGAGTATCCCGAGACGAGGATAAGCAACACTAGATCTGGTATCATGAGTGGCACGACGAGGCTGCGAACTACTGGCCTGAGATCCTCGGGACGACGACTACGAAGTAGGAGAAGATCTCTGCGGAGGAGGAGGAGCTGGCATGTACTCAGGGAAGAAACCATAACTGTCACCCCCAAAGAAGCTGCCCTGGCTCTGCTCAGGTTAGCTACGTTGGTAGTTGTCTCCACTGTAGCTACTGTATCCCCCATACCCACTGTAATCATATGAATATGATGGAGGTGCATACTGAGGAGGAGGAGGAGGAGGTCCTGGAGGAGGAGCATGAAAGTATTCCGGGAAGACGTCAAATGATCTCTCATCGTGCGACGATCCATATCCACCTAAAGGACTTGGTGTTCCTCCGCAATATGGGCTGTCAATGTCCATGCAGCTCAAAGAACCTACAGATGATATCAAATCGTCCATGTAGCTGTCGGTTGGACGATGGCCTCGACGATACTCGTACTCCATAGGTCTTGGACTCAGACTTGGAACAAATTGTCCTTGTGTGTTCCTCTGTCGCTCCATATATTCACGTCTTGCATGTAGCCCTTCCTCAAATCTGGTATCTTGTGGTCCACGAGCACCCCCTCCTGGCCCTCATGAGTTTGTTTCCCTACCATCACCAGGTCTACCACGACCAACATCATCATCATCATCATCATATCCACTGTCATCCTTTGACTTCGATTTGGATTTGGAGCTACTGGAGAGAATTTCATCAGCAACCGCATCAATCTCGCCCTCCAACCCTCCAACAGGGTATGTAATCCACCCGGATCTTGCCAAATAGTCACCTACGTCTGCTTCCATTTGCTTGCTTATATTCTCATTTGGTCTTCCACCTGGTTGATCGAGAACGGAAGCACCATTGAAATCCCTCCACCTCTGGAGAACGTCTTCATCATCATCGTCATCGTGCATCTTGAAAATGTATGCAAGATCAATAGGGTCCGTATAGTCCTCTTTGTCTTGTCCCTCCCTTGCATGTTTCAACTTCAGCCTCAAGTTGTAATGCACGTAGACAAGGTCACTGAGCGTCTTTTCTCCCAACCTGTTCTGTCTCTTGGAATGGATCAAATTGAACGTGCTCCAGTTCCTCTCACAACCACCAACATATGCGGTTTGAGACAACACTTTCACTGCTATACTTCGATGGCTGGGAGCTTCCATCCTGTATAATAACAACCATTCGGCTGCAAAAAAAGAAAACGAGAGAAATCAATAGTAGGAATAAATGAACACACAAGCAATTGTTTTATTTATCTTTGTCCCTACCAGGAAGAATATTGCCTCGTTCATTTACCACAGTAATCCGACCGAAGGAACCCAACACATCTCGGAAATACTTAACCTGCACACATAGGTTTAAGTCGTAATCCATCTTAACGATTTTTTGTGACTCCTAATTTAACTAGAAATTGAGGATTATCTCGTTAATGCACAATATCTGTAATTTCTTGTCCTTGATGTGCTTCTCTACCATAATTTGTACGACTGTTAGGAGGTCAGCATTTGTACCAAGTCCATTCTTGTACTGGTACTTAGAATTGAAGTAATAAGCTGGACACAAAGTCACAATCAAGCTCAATACTCATATTCTAAAAATTAAAAAAATGAAAAACAAATTAGATTTTTACATAATACATACCGACCTTGTGAAGAGGATGTGAGAGCATTTTGGACCATCGCTTGTATATGATGTCCAACCATGCTTTGGATCCCATTCCAACCGCTTCTCTGACCGTCTCTCTCATGCAGCGCATTGTCTCGTAGATGACTCCCATGGTGGGCTTCTTATCGCCATCCTCGATCCACAATGCAGAAACAACTGGATCCATGATCCTTGTGACCTGAGTCACGTCATCCTAAAAGGAGATATCATTGATCAATATCTCCACCTTCCGTCCTCTTTCAGTTCGAGCTTCAGATATCTCGAACCACTCACCTTGGCAACACATGGTTTTCAAACCTGTCTTATGTTGTTTGAGGCTTTGCAATGCTATAAAATTGGTTGCAAAGCGTGTGATGCCAGGCCTCACCAGCTCCCCATTGCACATCCGCTTCATCAGTGCCAGTACGTTGCCGTGGTTGTAAATGAATGTAATGATCATTCGTGCTTTCTCCACCACCCTTGAGACGAGCTTCCTCTTACTGAAATCTTTGAGGATCCAATCAATGCAATGTGCATCATACGGTGTCCAAAAAATTCCGTAGCTGCTCGACTTCATTATTGTTTCACCCGCCTTCTTGAAGTTGCTGCCGTTATCCGTCACAATCTGCACAATGTGATCTTTCCCAACCTCTTTTATAACGTTCTTCATCAACTTCAGCAGGTACTTGTGGTCCTTCACATGCTCGGATGCATCAACATATTTCAAAAAGATTGTCTTCCCATTGTAGTACACAAGGAGGTTGATGATCTGCTTCCTTGTGTAGCTCGTCCACCCACCGCACATCAATGTCATCTCGTACTCTGGCCATCTCCTCCTCAAATCGGCGATGTACTCATTCATCTCCTCCTTCTCCATCCCCAGATATTTGTTCATGATCTCGTACAATGTAGGAGCCTTCACTCCCGTTCCCGCTGTAGCGATCTCATCAATGACATGCTGCAGAAATGGCCCGCCTGCAATGTTGGGAGGAATGCTCTCCCCAAAGAAGAGCTTGCTGATGGCCTTTCCCATCCTTTCTCGTGCATTGGTGAACATTCCCTTCACCGTTTTCTGCCTCGGATCCTTGCTTGCCTTATATTGCATGGATCCGCTCCTCGTCAAGAAAGGCTCAACTCCCTTTCCCTTGTGTTTCTTGGTAGGTGGTGGTACTGGTGCACCTCCAGAACCACTCCCACTCCCACCTGCACCATAGAAGCCGCCCCATGCACCACCGAGTTTTCTCCTCTCGAACTTGCTCCTCAATGATTCTTTTGTAACCCTTCTGTATGCCCTCCTCTCCGCTGCAGTCTGAATGCCGGCGGGGTACACAAAGTCATCATCGTCTGAATCAGAAAGGACGTTGAGTTCTTCCTCGAACATGAACTCCTTCATTTGTTCTTCCCTTCTTACCCTCTCTGTCTCCGTTTCCTTCTTCTTGTCCAAGCTGGCCTTCACCTTATTCCTCACATCTTGGGGACAACACGTGCACTTGACAACATTCTTGTTATTGCCAACAAGATGTTGCTTCATCCTTGTGATCCCGCCTCCTCCCAACTTCTTTCCACAGAAATTGCATTGTGGCTTCGCCTTATTTCCATCAGGAGCGGAGACATACCTCCAATTAATGTCCCCACTGGAATCGCCTCTCTGATCATCAGAACTGTCAGATCCAGATCCGGAACCTGAATGTGCCATGGTGATGATCGTCGAAATCTGCGAGGAAATTCAAGAACAATCATTAAGTATGCATATAATGCGACCGCTTATGAATATGCAAATTATTTTATGTTTTAAATTTCGGAATTATTATATATTTAATTTTTCTAACACCTAATATTTCGATTTTCGGAAAAACAACCTTAGATCTATACATTATGGTCTCAGATCTAGCAATTAGGGGACTATTTTCAAGAAAGACTACCTAAGGTACATTGCCTTCGCACAAAAACAACCTTAGATCTATACATTACCTTGCCATTGAGAATTTTTGGTTGCATTGCCTTCGCACACAATTTTCAGACCATAGATAAATTGTCTCCTCGTTCTATCAAGTGTGTTTTCCTTGGATATTCTCATACTAAAAAGGGGTACAGGTGCTACGACCCTGCAAGTCATTGTTACTACATTTCTACAAATGCCACTTTCTTTGAACAAACTAGTTATTTTACTCAGTCTGTCAGCGACATACCCTTGGACCTCCCAACACCACCAATTGTTTACAAAAGAAAACATATAAGTCATTCTGAACCTGTATCATTACCTATTCCTTATTTGCAGGATAATGTACCATCTTCTAATGTTCCCACTACTGTAGCTCTGGATGATCCACAAGAACTCCCTATAGCTCTGTGCCGGACAAAAAAGCAATGTATCATGTGACACATTTTACTTCCACTGACAGTCTATCCAGTTGTGACAAGCAATTTGCAGATGCTCTTATGGCTATTACTATTCCCGTGATCATTACAGTGCATTGCAGGGCCGTGGTTGGAAAAAAGGCCATGGATGAGGAGATGGACGTGCTTACATCCAAGGACACATTGGATCTTGTGCCGTATCCAACAGGTGTCAAGCTTGTTATTTGCCGATGGGTCTTTACGACCAAATAGTCTCCTGATGGTTCTATTGATAGGCTAAAGGCCAGGCTTGTGGTAAAGGGATTTACTCAGACTTATGGAGTTGATTACTTTGAGACGTTTTCTCCTGTAGCTAGGATGGGTTCAATTCGCACTATTCTCTCTGTTGCAGCTAACAAGAATTGGCGATTGTTTTAGCTTGATGTAAAGAATGCATTTCTATACGGTGACCTTGAAGAGGAGGTCTATATGATGCAGCCATCGGGTTACTCCATCGAGGGGGAATATGTGTGCCGACTCCGTAAAGCCATTTATGGTCTAAAGCATAGCCCACGAGCTTGGTTTGACAGACTTACTATTGAGATAAGCTCTCTTAGCTTCCACATGACAACATCTGATAAGAAACCCTAGACCCTTAAATAATATAAATCCTTTTCTTTCTTTCATCATCTTCCACAAGGTCAATCCATACTATTCTCTTTGTTGCTGCCAATAGGAATAGGCCCATATTCCAGTTTGATGTGAAAAATATTTTTCTCCTTGATGATCTCGAGGAGGTCTACATGGTGCAACCATCGGGTTACTTTGTTGAGGGAGAACATGTATGACGACCCCTTGAGGTTATTTATGGCGTGAAGCAGAGTTCATGAGCTTTGTTTGACATGCTTACCTTTGAGATCGGTTCATTTGGCTTCCATATGATTACTCCGTGTTCGTCAGATGGAGGACTTCCAGCACAATGATATTGGCTTATATGTTGATGACATGGTGATCACTGGTGATGATGAAGTGGATATTCTAGAGACTAAGGCCTTTCTCCAGAAGGTGTTTGTCAGAAAAGGCCTTGGTCAACTCATATAATTTCCATGGCATTGAGGTGATACACATGATAGATAGGCTACACTTATCACAATGACAGTATTCCTGGGCATTCTGACAGAGTTTGGCTTACTTGGATGCGAACTATATGGCATCCCTACAGAGTTACATAGACATGCTACATCTATTGATCCTAAGTTTGAGGACACTACACGATATGGAAGTCTAATGGGAAAACTGGTCTACTTTAATGTCACTAGGCCAAACATATCAGATGCTGTGAGCAGAACCAATCATCACATGGAGAAGCTTTACTACAATCATTGGTATGATGGTCTCTTAATTCTTAGATACCTGAAGGAATCTCTAGGAAAAGGCCTCTTTTTTATGGGGCTGGCGACAGCATTAACATAACTATTTATGTAAATGCTGATTATGCTAATTCTCCTGAGGATATACGATCCATCACAAGTTATGCTATGTTTGTTGGGGGAACCTTCTTATATGACGAAGCAAGAAGCACACCATTGATTCCAGATCGAATGCAGAGGCTGAATACCATGCGAAGGCTCAAGCCACTTGTGAGATTACATGGCTAATCTCCTTTCTTCAGGATATCAGACTTCCTGCTACTACTCTCGTCCCTTTGTACCGGGTGACAACAAGTTCGCTACATATATTGCCACCAATCCTGTAAGCAGACTAAGCGAATTGAAGTTGATTGCCATTTTATTCGAGATGAAGTGCAAGACGGGAATGTCGTTACTCCGTATATCTCCATGGACCTTCAGCTTGCAGATGTATTCACAAAGGCACTGCCAAAGAAACACATATCATGGTTGACTTCTAAGTTGGACATGATCGATAGATATGCTCCAACTTGAGGGGAAGTGTTGGAGCTATTTAATTATCTGCTCTTTTATTTTGTTGTGTCCGCTAATCCTTCGGGATCTCTTATGTAATTATCTCCAACATGTCTTTAGGGTTTCACGCTATACCATACCCCATGAATAAAACATTTCGTTCATTCTTAACTTTTCTCTACACTTGACAAAGCTCATTGATGAAATTGTCAGACAGTCGTTGGCTTTGTGTAATGAGGATGTGTTTGAGTTGGTGATGCCTATAGAAAGCGAGATGGGTATCAATAAAACTAACGAGGTTGATGGACTGATTTATTGTGCTATGAGGGTGTTCGATCCAACTGATGGTACCGGCCTACCAAGTGAGATGAGATGTGGGAAAACCTCATGCATGTGGTGGTTGTCGCTTGAGGGGTTCCTCTTTTAATTGGAGGAAATTTCGACATAACACTTTCCTTGGATGACTGACTAGAGGTCCCAACCAATGTATATAAAACGCAAGGTGGATCTGACTGGTTTTCTGTCAGTGAGGTGAGGCGTAGCTTCGAGGCGGTCGAGGCGTAAGCCTCTATTTATTTGGAAAATACATATAAAAACTATTATTAAGCATAAGTAAATTATTATAAACTCCTAAACTTCAAATATTCGCAGACTATATTATCATAAATCCTAAATTTGTCTATTCCCACATTTAACACGTGCACACAATATACCATATCAACCATGTACATTTACTTTACTTTACGAAGTAGCTCCCTTTTTTCCTTAAAAAAATACTTGTAAATTTGTGATTGTGTAAAATCATTATATTCTTACAAAAACATACAATCTCTTGAACATATTCCGTATTCATTATATGATACAAGCAATAGAAGATCATTAGTTGATATAAAATGTTCATACTAACTAGAAACAATTAATATACATATACATGATTTTTTCGATACAATGGTTATGTGTTAATGAACTAATGTGTTAAGGCTTTGTTGGTTATTCCCATGACCTTAAAAAACGCGCCTCGAGGCACCGAAGCGTATGCCTGGAGGCAGTTTTTTTTTTGAAACCAAAAACGTTTCGGGGGAAGCACACCATGGTGTTCGCCCCAAATTTTATTAAAAAGCAGCGAAGAAGAGGAGGAGGAAGAGGAGAAATACAAACACCAAGGATCGAGAGGATCCCATCCCCAAACCAAAAGACGAACATCACACGACCGTAGCACTACAAGAGGAGCCAGTCAATCAAAAGCATATCCACATGTGCTAAGATATTCTCCTTGTAGAACCTTTGACCTTTGAAAATCTTCGCGTTCCTGGCGAGCCAAAGCGCCCAAATGCAAGCGAATGGGCGAAGCAACTCCCTTCTTGGTCGATCAGCATTTGAGCGCAAAGAGTCCCAAAACGAGTCTGCCGAGGAAGCGTTAACCCAAGCCACGCCGACGTCCTCTCAGATCGAGGCAGAACACAGACAACAGAAGAAGAGGTGCTGCAAAGTCTCCCCCTCGCCATCACACAAAACACAGGCCAGGGAGTCAACCCCCGAGAGAAATCTCGCACATCTATCTCGCGTGAGGATCCTCCCACGCCTCAGAAGCCAAAGGAAGAAGATCACCTTCTCCGGCAACTTTATGCGCCACAGCCAGCCAAGATCTTTGCAAAGGATGTCTCGGACAGGGGTGCGTTGTTGCGAGAGCAACTTGAACACCCGTCTCGAAGAGAAGGCGCCGTCGCGCCATACCCAGTGGTCCCTGCCCGTGGATGGCTTCGGCGCCTCCCTAAGCCGCCGCCAAAGGTTCAACAGATCTTCAAAACGCTCGTCAGAAAGATTTCCAGCAAAGGAAGGGAACCAGTCCTCCCCGCTCCAGGCCGAAGCCACCGACGCACTAGAATCTGAAGCCAACGCACAGAGCCGAGGAAAAGAGCTACCGAGGGTGGTATCTCCCGCCCAGGCGTCGCGCCAAAACAGAAAAGAGGTGCCATCCCCCAATGTCGGCTGGAACAGATGAGAGAATCTCCTAACCGCCGATGCAATCCCCTTCCAAAAAGGGGTTCCATAGCGCAGAGAGATAGCGTCCCGCAGCATGTCCACCCCAATCGAAAGAACCTCCCGCAGCATGGAGGGAAAGAACCCGCCGTCGTTACCCCAAAGCTTGTTGACCCATTTAAGCATCAGTGCGTCGTTGACAAGATCCAGCCTCCGAATGCCGAGCCCCCCATCGCACTTCCTTTTCGCCACCTCCTTCCAAGCCACAAGATGAAGGCCCCGCGACTCGGGACCCCTCTTTCCCCAAAGAAACCTCCGCATAAGGCCCTCCAGCCTCCTTTTGATCCCCACCGGCAAAGCCCAGTTTGAGAGAAAATAGATGGGAATAGAGGCCAGGACCGACCTAATAAGCACTAGTCGGCCTCCACGGGAAAGCATGGCCGCGCTCCAACCAGCAAGCCTTCGCTCCGCCTTGTCCATCACCCCTTTCCAATGCGTCAATCTCGACCTTCTCGCACCCAGCGGCAGACCTAGATAATCAATTGGGAGAGAAGACGGGGGGCATCCCAGAAGCACGCTGCACGCCGCCGCAGACCGATCATCCCACGCGAAAGGGATCATCTTTGATTTGGAATGGTTCATCCGGAGCCCCGAGAGCTCCGAAAAGATGGACATAGTCACCGCCATCCCTCTGACCTCATCCAAACCCCCCTCGATGAATACGATGGTGTCGTCCGCATATTGGAGGGTTGGAGTATTATTGAAGTTGCAGTAGAACCCCGAGGATAGGCCACGCGAGATCACCCTATCCGCCATCCTTGGAAGAACATCAGCGGCAATCACGAATAACATGGGTGCCAAAGGGCACCCCTGCCTAACACCCCTCCTGGGCTGAAAGCGACTCCCGACGAAGCGGCCATTAAGCAGGATAGAGAAGGATGCCGTGGTAACACAGCGGCGCATCCAAGAGATCCAGATATTTGGAAAACCACGAGCCCGCAGCACAGACCAGAGGAACCCCCCAGTCCAAGGAGTCGTAAGCCTTCGCGAAGTCTACCTTCCAAAGATGCGGTTTTCTATGAAAGCCGCATCGAGGATGTTAGAAAATAAATATGCGGAAACGAATGATAAATAGAGCATAATCTAGAATGACAAACGGGAAGAACAAAAAGATTTTCACGTGGAACCCTACTCCGTGAGGAGCAGGATAAAACCATGGGAGAAACCCTCAAAGGGGCATGTTACGCATTGCACTTTCTCCATAGACTACAGGGGTGTGGGGCTCATTATATACAGAGCCTCCACATCCCACAAGTGGTAAATGTGGGACAATACACTGGATGGAGTAAATGGATCTTCTCCAGGATCCATTTACCCTGCTACAAGTCATATGACGCACAACCAAATACTCCAACACTCCCCCTCAAGCTGGAGCATGCAATGCTCAGCTTGGACAAATAAACATAAAGAAACTCAACTCACGCTACATGACACTACAAGCAATATCAACCCAACGTGCACAACTGCTGCTGTTGAGGACGTTGCTTCTCATGCCGTGCAGGTGAGGAGGACGAACGGGCTGGAGTGTGAGTCTGTTGAATCTTCTCGTCGGAGAGCATGTGCTTTGAACTGCGCCTGTCAGAGTCACTGCAACTGAAAATGAGTCTCCTCGTCGGAGTACTCTGGCCCGCCACAACATGTGGACAACTGCTCCATCTCTGAAAAGGACCGAATTGAAAAAAAAGGCCGTGGCTGTGCAATCCTCGTCGGAGTCCACGGTCGCTGGAGAATGGAGTCTGAAAAGTCTCCTCGTCGGAGAAATGGGTCTCTCCCATCTGGCTCAGAGAATGGTACACTACTCTGGTGTCCCTATGATACCACATGCCCTTGTCAACATGGCATAGGGATTGATCCTCTACTATGGAGTCCCTATGGCTCACATGAAAACTCTGGCCGAAAACAAGAAAAGATGGGCACCATAACAAAAGATGGCAAACATGTGCTCATCTGAAAATGACCGCAAACATATGCGTGCTTGAAAATGAGTCTCTCCGGAGAACTCGAAAATGGGCCACTCAAACATGGAGTGCCTCGAACTTGGACTCTGACCAATCTGAATGTCGAGTCTGAATCTGCGTATCATACAGTGACTCGGAATCTGATCATCGAGTCTGAAATTGCACATGGAAAATCTTCATCTGAAATCTGTAGAGTTTGAACAACTGGTTGGCCTGAAATCTGACATCTGAATCTGGAAAAGACCTGTGACTCTACACATACTCTCCCTTTGTCCCATACTTGTCGGAAAATCAACATCGACAAAGTTGGGAGAAGACAAGATAACGGGGGAAAAATAACCATAACAAATGCTAATGTCGATTTTTTCGGCTTCTCATTTTTTTGTATAATAGCCGCTCATCTCTTTTTTTGGCTTTTTCTGCGTACGACTTTTTTTTCTCATATTTTTTGTATGCACCTTTTTCTCTTTTCTTTTCTCCTTTTTTTTAATAATTTTTTTTTGAAATACACGGCCAAAAATGGCCCAACTACAACACCCTTTTTTTTAAACACCAGCAGCCCACTTGGGCCTATACTCTCAACAACAACAACAACAACAAAGCCTTTTCCCACAATTAAGTAGGGTCGGCTACATGGATTCTTCGCCTCCATTCAGATCTATCTTGGGCCAATCCCGGGCTTATGTCCACAAAACTAAGATCCCTTCGTATGGTCTCTTTCCAACACTTCTTGGGCCGTCCTCGCCCTCTTTTAGACGGCTCAACATCCCAACACTCGCATCTCCTAACTGGTGCATTAAATGATCTTCTTTGCAAATGTCCAAACCATCTTAAGCGGTTTTCTCGCATCTTATTCTCGATCGGAGCTACACCAACTTTCTTTTTGATCGCATAATTCTGAATCCGATCTTTACGTGTGTGTCCATACATCCACCTTAGCATTTTCATTTCTGCTATATTCATTTTCTGCACATGTCTATGGTTCACAGGCCAACATTCAGATCCATAAAGCATAGCAGGTCTCTCGACTGCTTTGTAAAATTTTCCTTTAATCTTTAAAGGAATTTTCTTATCACAGAGAATAACAGAGGCTCCTCTCCACTTTAGCCAGCCTGCATTTATTCTATTAGTAACACCTCTATCAATTTCCCCATCATGTTGCAGAATAGATCCCACATATCTAAAGGAATCTCTCTTCTGAATGTTATCGTCACCAATCTTCACCTCGATTCCTTCACCATTGCTTCCATCAAAGGTGCACTCTATATATTCTGTCTTAGCCCTACTTATACGAAATCCTTTAGTCTCCAACTCTTGTCTCCAGACCTCAAGCTTCTCATTTACTCCATCTCTAGTTTCGTCAATTAACACAATATCATCAGCAAATAACATACACCAAGGTAACTCATCCTGAATGTGTCTGGTCAACTCGTCCATTATCAAAGTAAAAAGAAATGGACTCAAAGCAGAACCTTGATGTAAATCAATGTTGATGTCAAAATATCCATTCTTCCCAGACGAGGTCCTTACACAAGATAAAGCCCTATCATACATGTCCTTTATGAGTTTAATGTATAGGACATGTATTTGTCTCTTCTCCAACACTCTCCACAATATCTTTCGTGGGACATAATCATAAGCCTTCTCCAAATCAATAAAGATCATGTAGAGGTTCTTCCTTTTAGCTCTACAAATCTCCATTGTTCTCCTCAGCAAATGGATGGCTTCAGTTGTTGAACAACCTGGTATGAATCCGAATTGGTTTTCTTTACATTGGAAATTTGCCTCAACCTTCTTTAGATCACACGTTCCCAAATTTTCATAGTGCGACACATCAGCTTGATACCTCTATAATTTGAACAATTTTGAATGTCTCCTTTATTCTTATAAAGAGGGACCACGATACTCCTCCAATCTGCAGGCATTTTCTTGCTTCGCCAAATAACATTGAATAGATTCATAAGCCAAGTCAAACCACGCTCACCTAAAACTTTTCATACTTCTACAGGGATGTCATCGGATCCTACACCTTTTTCAGGTCTCATAATCTTCAAAGCCTCCTCTACTTCCTTTCTTTGTATCCGTCTATAGCATGCACGATTCAAGTAATTTTCACTACAAGCTAGATCACCCACAGTGATATCTCTATTTCCTTCTCCAATGAAAAGTTTATGGAAGTACTTCTCCCATCTAGTCTTTATATCCTTCTGAGTAACAAGCACATGACCTTCCTCGTCCTTAATGCGTCTCACTTGAGAAAGGTCTTTTGTTTTTCTTTCTCTTGCTTTGGCCAACCTGAATATATCCTTCTGTCCCTCCTTAGAGTCGAGATTTTTAAACAAAACTTCATAAGCTTTTGACTTAGCTTCGCGTACGGCCTTCTTTGCTTCCTTCTTCGCTATTTTGTAGTTTGTGATAGTTTCCATTTTTCTATCCTTAGACATAGCTCTAAAGCAAGCTCTTTTTATTTTTAGCTTCTCTTGCACCCCTTCACTCCACCACCAAGCCTCCTTTTGACATGGAGCTCCTCCCTTTGACTTGCCTAGCATCTCGTTTGGCTACCTTTCGAATACAAGATGCTACTGCCTCCTACATCTCGCTTGCACTACCGCTACAATCCAAGATAAGTCTTGTAAAACCTTCTCCCTGAAGCTCGCTCGCTTTAGTGGAAGATTCCACCATCTAGTTCTAGTTATCTTAGAAATTCTCCTTTTCTTTACCAACCCTTTCATTTGTACATCCAAGATTAACAAACGATGTTGGGTTGTCGAACTCAACGCATCCTATCTCTTCTCCTCAACACATCCTATCTCTTCTCCTCAACGCAAAATAATCTATCTGTGTTCTAGTTGGCCCACTCTTATTATTAATTAAATGTTCCTCCCTCTTCTTGAAGAGAGTGTTTGCTATGAAAAGATCACATGCCGTTGCAAAATTCAGGATGGCTTTTCCTTCTTCATTTCTATCCCCAAAACCATGTCCTCCATGAACACTAGCATATCTTGAAGCATCTTTACCCACATGTCCATTAAGATCTCCACCGATGCAAATCATCTATCTTTGTGGGATTCCTTGTAGACTCTTATCCAAATCCTCCCAAAAAGCTTGTTTAGTCCTTTCATCTAAACCAATTTGCGGTGCATAAACTGAGATGATATTCCGAATTTCTTCTTCAAGCACCAATTTTAGCAAAACAATTCGATCTCCGAATCTTTCATCTCAACCACACAATCCTTCAAATCCTTATGAACAACCACTCCAACACCGTTTCTACTCTTATCATACCTAAATACCAAAGTTTAAAACATGTCTTCTCTA
This sequence comes from Ottelia alismoides, assembly GCA_037367405.1. NCBI lineage: Eukaryota > Viridiplantae > Streptophyta > Magnoliopsida > Alismatales > Hydrocharitaceae > Ottelia > Ottelia alismoides. The sequence goes on along the minus strand of JAZKJV010008062.1, from coordinate 422,551 downwards.
TCTCCCTTGCTTTCTCTCCAACCTATTTAGTCTCTTGAAGACATAGTATAGGAATTTTCCTTCTTTCCATCGTATCCACTATCTCCATCAACTTTCCAGTTAAAGTGCCAATATTCCAACTATCTATCCGTAACTTCCATTGTAATCTCTTTTGAACTAACTTCTTTACTCGCATGTGTCCATTATGCGAGAACCCTTGTAAATTTTGGACTGCATCCGGGCGGTGATGCAACAAAACTAGCTTAATTATCCGCATGCGTTCCTCATGCGAGAACCCTTGCAAATTTTGAACTACATCCAGGCTGCGATGTAGCGGCCCTTGCCAATTTTTCATTGCATTCGGGCGATGCAACGCATCGCAAGTAGGGAACGCCCCAACGAAATCTTAATGTTTGCTTAAATCCATCTTGATAAGATCCGACTGTCATGAGGCAACTTCTTAAATAGTATTTTTTTTAGAAAAAAATGCTATTTAGGAAGTTGTCTCTGACTATTTTACGCTGGCTGTCGGCTACCTAACGCAACCCTCCTCATTTACCCGGGCTTGGGACCAGCCATGGCTGAGTTAAATAACAGCCTATACTCTCAAACATTTTTTTAAATGACGGGTTATTGCCCCCTTTTCTTTTTCGGACTGACGTTTGGGGTTCCTACTTGGAACCCTTTTTCTAAGCGAGCGCCTCCCCACCCCCTTTTTGTTTCTTCATATGCCGCCGCCTTCCTGTTGGAGATAGCTGAGAGCACGGGAGGGTGCACCATCGATGATGCTGCGAACTGCGCGTCGCTCGCAGCCTGGAGATAGACTGGAGAGCGTCATCAAGGGGTTCTGGAGGGCTTGCGCAGAGGGATGGTGCGCGCGTGGGAGGCCTGGACCATCGACACTGTTGCTGTGGCTCCACGTGGAGAGGGGCGCGAGAGGATCATCGTCGCCCACCAAGGAGGTGCACTGCCACAAGAGGGTGGAGGAACTTCATCGCCTGGGGCTGGAGCCGTGCCTGGAGTTGTTGTGCGTGCCTGGGGTTCTCCGTGCCAGGGGTCAAGCTTGGACTGCGCCTGGACTGCGCCTGGACTGCGCTGCCTCATGCTTGAAATAGGGGAGCGTCGCCTCTGATCCGAGCGACACCACTTGAGGGAAGAGCCCCGCCCAGGCCTTCGTGGCGATCTGGAGGGCGCGAGGAATCTGATGGGTTCTGCCAAGGCCAGGCATCGCTATTGATGCCGCATGGAGACGGATCTTGGAGGCGCATCGCAGGGTTGCGGCATCATAAATCCTCCCGCATACCGAAAAAACTCTAGAACCAACTAGGGTTTTTAAAAAAAACCCTAAATATAAATCTCAAACAGGAATGATACATACTCTGCAAATAACAATCGGACATGCTCTTGATAATCAAATCTAAAAAAAATCTTTGAGAACAAAACCTCGAGAATCGAACCCGCTCTGATACCATGTTAGAAAATAAATATGCAGAAACGAATGATAAGCATAGCATAATCTAGAATGATAAACTGGAAGAACAAAAAGATTTTTACGTGGAACCCTACTCCGTGAGGAGCGGGATGAAACAACGGGAGAAGCCCTCAAAGGGGCATGTTATGCATTGCACTTTCTTCACGGACTACAGGGGTGTGGGGCTCCTTATATAGCCTTACAGGGCCTCCACATCCCACATGTGGTAGATGTGGGACTAAATACTGGATGGGGTAAATGGATCTTGTCCAGGATCCATTTACCCTACTACAAGTCATATGACGCACAACCAAATACTTCAATAGAGGATATAACCTCAATATGGATATCTGAGGCGTAGGCCTCACAGACCCGAGGCGGTACCAAGGTGCTCGAGGTGGTGAGGCAGTATTGAGGCGCTGCCTCGGTCTGCTGTGCATTTTTTGGACAAATAAATAATAAAAATATATAAAGCTATATTTTTACAATATATTAAAGTTACAAAGTATATATTTATCGCAAATATACAAGTCACAACCACAATATATAATATTATTTGCCACATCTCTAGTAGCAAACCTCATATATTGAACGAACCTATATGTACACATATATGTTAGTCATATTTCCTATATATACTAGTCATAAAAACTCAAAAATGTATTATAGTATCATTATACATTAATCTTGGAATATATTTTAAAAATAAACATATATTATACATTTATATTACAATCATCATTAAACCCACTTCAATGGTCCCGTGGTAGTGCAGTGTGCCTATCACTCAAAAGACCAGGGTGCAATCTCTCCTTGAGAGGGTTGCGTTAGGTAGCTGAAAACCATCGTAAAAACTAATCAGATCTTTCAACATGGATTTAAGCACGAATCCATGCAGTCGATCCCACTTAAGGTGGGAGAAGACTTCACTATTTTTTTTATTACAATCATCATTGCATCGAAGAAATCATGCAAGTATACAAATCATGCAAGCGTACTATGATTGTTTCTAATAAGTATGAACAAATTTTATATTAACAAATGATATTCAATTGCTTGTTTCACTACAATGAGTACAATATATGTTCAAGAAACTGTATATTTTTGTAAGAATATCAGGCATTCACATGTTTACGATATAATATTATATAATCACAAATTCAAACTAACATACATGATTAATATGGTATTTTGTATACATATATTAAATATGGAAATATTCTATTTTAGGATGTGTGATAATGTATTTTGTGATTATTTGAAGTTTAGGATTTTATTAAAATATAATTATGTTTAATAATAGTTTTTACATATATTTTCTCCTTAAATTGAGGCTTATGCCTCAACCGCCTTGAGGTTTACGCCTCCCCTCAGTAATGGAAAACCACTTCGAACTACCTCAGGTTTTTAAAGCTTTGGTTATTCCAATGTCTCGAATTTTTGTCAATCATTGTTATTCAACCCATATTGCATTTACTGTTATATTAAAGTATACCTTAAAATAGTTTGATTTAATTTTTCCCAAAAAAATACATAGCTGAATTGAGGCAGTGCCTCGGTACCGTCTCACCTCCTCGAGCATTGCGATATCACCTTAGTGCCTTGAAGCTTATGCCGCAGGTAGGCTTATCGAGGCTATAACCTTGATGCGATTTTTATAGGAAAACACCTCGATGCCTCGAGGCACAGTTTTGAAGACCATGGTCCCAACGACGATGGATTCAGCTATGCTTGACTTATTGCTCAAGTTTTAGCAAAAGCCCTTTATGTGGTCGTATTGATTGGTTGAAAGGTTTGAAAGAAAATGTGGGTATGGGGGAATTATACTTGCTAGCACTAGATTCCAAAAATCAGTACACCACTCAAAGCAACAAAAGAACATTCATTTGGAAACCAAAAGAAAAATTTATTTAAGGAAAGACGAGAGATATTTCATTCCATCATAGAGAATTAGTTTGTTCTTGTGTTCAAAACAATTTCTACGTCGGTGAAGGTTGCAAGCTTACACAGAGGAATTGGACGATGAAGCGAAGTATCGCTAGATTTTTGTCATTGTTCAAGTTTATGGAGACCTTTTCTATTGTGAATGGTGAACCTTGCTCCATCCCAGATTTTAAATAACTCGACTTGAGGCATTGGGGCTTAGAACTCGAGGTAGTTTTGGGGGAATATAGCCTCGGGACCATAACCTTGGTCTGCTTTGATGAGGCTTACGCTTCGTTTGTCTAAGGCAGGGCGGAAGTGTCACGCCGATTATCTTTTGAACATGAAGATATTTAGTAGAAGGAATACGTGCTTGTCTTCTCTAGGTTATATTCGGTAAACTTGGAATTTTTTTCTTGGGAATATTCGACTGTTGAAGGAGATGCTAACATTAGATTCTTCTAGCTAGTAACATCTGAGACGCTCGGGAAGAACACCATCAAGAGGTTGTTGGTGGATGAATAGGACATCAAGGGGAAACATGAGGTTGGTGCAGCTCTAGTGTGCCATTTCAAGGTTTCTACGGTAAAAAGAAGGGGAAGATGGCATGGACGTGAGGTCTGGCATGGACGTGAGGTTGTCATTAAAGAATCACGAGAGAATGTTAAGATCAATCATTGAGGAGGTTAAGGTAAACCCGAGGACCATGAAGAGCAAGGGTCATCGAGTCTCGACGACTTTCCAGTGTTCTTCTACAAGGACTTTTAGGGGTTTGTGGGACCGACCGTCTTGTAGGGGTTGGTTGAGTTCTATTCTGGGGAGTTGAGGCTTGGGGGTTCAAATTTATTCTTCCTCTTCTTGTTGCAGAAGAGAGAAGATTCTAATTGGATGAAGAGTATTAATTGATGGTCCTGCATAACATTTAGTAGCCACAAAGACGAGTGAAGGGACTCACATGGAAGATGGAGTTTGCAACGGCTTATAGTACTATTGACTGTTTTTTTATGCGAAGCCTACCGAGCAAGAGAGGCTTCTAGATCTGTGGGTGGCTTTGATGACGCAATGTGTCACATCTTCATCTTCTCTATTTTGGCAAATGATTGACCAGTAGGGGGTACAGCCAGGGAGGGTTAGAGGCGCCCACCACTACCTTTGTTTATCTTCATCTTCTCGATGCTGGCAAATGATTGATCGGTAGGGGGTGGGTACAGCCGGGAAGGGTTAAAGGCGCCCTCTGCTGCCTTTGTTTTTTGTTGCGACAACTATCCAGTGCTGCAACAATAGATTTTTTGGTGGTGTCAATGCGTGACCATTGGTCAAGGACTATTAAGTGCTATTACTCTAGTATGCAGATGGCACAATGTGCTTTTTATGGGGTTCGGTGTTGCAAGCTTGGCGGGTCAAGGCGGTGGCAGAAGTGTTAGAGGAAGCTTTGAGATAAAGGGTTAACGGTTGGAAATCAACTTTTGTTTTGTTCCAAATGGAATCTTATGAGTCCAAAGAATGTGGGGGGGGGGGGGGGTACTGACACTGGGCAGGTTTGTTGCAGTTAACGTAGTTAGGGTTGCCCCTCATGAACCCGGCTTCCCGATCTGTAGACTTGAGATGTTTTGGAGGGATACTGGTTTTGGTGGGATCAGTGGGGTCGGCTATCCTCCGTTCTACATGTTCGTCTTCAGACTGTTGGCAAATGTGGAAAGTCCGATTGATGGAGTGCGAAGAAAGTTCCCATGAAAGGGAGCAGCGGAAGGGGGTTGTGTGGTTTGTTTAGGTAAGTGAGGAGACACATCAACTTTGAGATCAGGGGTCAACGATTGGAAATCAACTTTTGTTTTGTTCCAAATGGAGTTTTATGAGTCCAAAGAATGTGGGAGGGTACTGCCACTGGGCGGGTTTGTTGCAGTTAACGTAGTTAGGGTTGCCCCTCATGAACCCGGCTTCCCGATCTGTAGACTTGAGATGTTTTGGAGGGATACTGGTTTTGGTGGGATCAGTGGCGTCGGCTATCCTCCGTTCTACATGTTCGTCTTCAGACTGTTGGCAAATGTGGAAAGTTCAATTGGAGTGCGAAGAAAGTTCCCATGAAAGGGAGCAGCGGAAGGGGGTTGTGTGGTTTGTTTAGGTAAGTGGGGAGTCACATTAATGCGGCATTCCTTTCTCTTCAAAGCGGACAACTCTTTTCAAACAAACTAGAGAAAACTTGGTAAATGTTCTTATCGGCTAAAGTGGATCAGATGTAGATATTAATCTACACCATGAATGTTCTGGTTCCTTTTAGGATAGAGTATGTTTTTCTGAATTGTTTGGCTCAATCTATGCTATATGGCTCAATATATTTTCAAAATAAGAGCTATACTTAATTATGAAAGTAATTGATCTGAATTTTATCGATCTATTAAGACTTATGGTCATGGTTATTCATATCTCATAAGATATTGCTCAACTGATTTTACATGTTTCCACACACAAATTTAAAATCCCCATTTACTTTCATTAAATGCATTTTTTATATGTATGTAAATCTTTCATTGATTCAGTTCATGTGCATCTTATCTAATATTTAATTTCACCATTCAGGGCGACAGAGAAGATTATGAACATAGAAAGCCTGACATTGGTTCACGAAGCCCACCTTATAATGACCGGCCTGGTATTGGTGGAAGAAACGATGACAGAAACTTTCGTTACAATTATGATGAAAGAAGAAGCCCTGGTTATGACCAAGGTGATTATAGAAGAAGTCCAAGCTATTTTGAAGTTGTAGATGACAGGCGCCGAGATGATAAGTTTGGTAATAATGTCAATCAGAATAGGAGATCTGAAGATCGTAGGTTACCAGATGGAACACAAAAACCAGAGGGGAGCTCACCTAGCCACCAAAAGAGTGGGAGTACTCCTGCGGTTCATCCCGTCAAAGAGATTTTGGGAGATGATGCTCCAGCTCTTCTAGTGGGTGAAGCTTCAAAGTCAAATGGAGTGCAGGTGGGTGGATCACCGAAGTCAAGTGTTGTGAGAGTGATTGAAGGTCCTCCAACAGCACAGGTTTGTTTGTTCCAGATTCTCGTGCTTGATAGATTGCTAGGACATTGGACCCATATTTTCCTTTTCCTCCTTATTGTAGTGCAAGATTACCCTCAATCTCATGATGCAACTATCTATACGCTGCGATTTGCTTGGATTAAGTAGCCATGCCTTTTTTGGTCAGAGATTTGAGGGAAATAAAAGAACTGAAACTAATTTACTAGGCTTAGAATAATCCTGGTGATGATGCTTATGCAAAATGAGGGAAGTATACTCTTCTATTTTTTCCCTGAGAAAAGTATAAACAACAACTAAGCACACAGGTTCAGGTGAGGATTATATCACTTTTGTGTCATTATGGAATCTTTTGTTGGCAACGAATTCACAAGGAGCGGAATTTAAAGGATTTTTTTAACTTTTTAGAGACTCAAGTTCTTCTGTTCATCTAGGTAGACAAATCATGGACAAGTGATTATCTATTTGTACTTTTTTTGATGAAAAGAGGGTGCGATCCCGAGATGGGATTCACCGCGACTCATTAATAAAAAGGTTCAAGATGCATTACCTTGAAGACCAAAAACGGAAAAGAGCCTTACAATGGGATATTATATTTTTTGGATAAAACCTCTGATTCTTAAAAGTAAGGTCATTCCTTCCTCCCCAGATGGCCCACGGTGTTGCAAAAGGCAATGTACAGTCGTCCAATGAATTGCGACCTACAGCTCTCAGAGATCCCCAAAACTATGCAAAGCCCGCAGGTGAGATCCAAGAAGGTCCTATCACCCTCCACTTTTGTTCCGAAGAGGGGCAACCAAAGAAGAGGTGATTCACATTCTCAACATGCTCTCCACACCTATCACAAGACGTATCAACGATACCAAACAATCTGCCTCTCCTTTGTCCCACAACCTGCCCCTTCTTAGACACCAAAGAAAAACCTTAACCCTGCATGATGCAGCGTGGACTCGACATGTAGGGCCGTCTAATTATTTAAATTATGGCCGTTAATTTTATTTACGTTTTTTAAGTTGTCGCAATTTTAAATAAAGAGATCGCGTGTGATCTCAGTTAGTCTTAATTTGAATTTCAAATTTGGTAGTTAATCGGTTAATTAGTTAGAGTCAGTTTAGGATAATTGGTTGTCGGTTTAAATTGTTTTCTATTCTTGTAATGTCATCCCTCCTATATAAAGGGATGAGGGTCCAATGTTTTAGTCATTTCAAGATGTGATAAAATAGAGATTTATCTCTCTCTCCTCTCCCCTCTCTCTCCTTCTCCCCGCGTGATCTGCACGTGTTCTTCTTCTCCCAAATCCCTTGTATTCCCGACGAGTCTCTTATCTCTCCCCCTCGCGGTCTACGCGTTTTTTCTTCTCTAACCCCGCGCATCCGGCGTGTCTTCTCTTCTCAACCCTTCCAGTTTCTTCTTCTCAACCCCTCTATTTTCTTCTACCATCGAAAAATCTACCGTCAAATCTATTTCCACGCCGCGCCGAATTCCATTTTGCATCAATTGGTATCAGAGCATGGCAACCGAATCGTCCCTACGATTCGACGATCCCATCGCGCATTGGAAGATGCAATATGATTTGAGTTGCATATCTCATGATTCGCGTTCACGCGCACGTCGACACAAGTTCATGAAGCGCCTTATGTCAAGCCTCAAGGTTCAAGCAATTCGTCCGGAGACGAATTTTTAAAAGCGGAGGAGAGTTGATGCAGCGTGGACTCGACATGTAGGGCCGTCTAATTATTTAAATTATGGCCGTTAATTTTATTTACGTTTTTTAAGTTGTCGCAATTTTAAATAAAGAGATCGCGTGTGATCTCAGTTAGTCTTAATTTGAATTTCAAATTTGGTAGTTAATCGGTTAATTAGTTAGAGTCAGTTTAGGATAATTGGTTGTCGGTTTAAATTGTTTTCTATTCTTGTAATGTCATCCCTCCTATATAAAGGGATGAGGGTCCAATGTTTTCGTCAGTTCAAGATGTGATAAAATAGAGATTTATCTCTCTCTCCTCTCCCCTCTCTCTCCTTCTCCCCGCGTGATCTGCACGTGTTCTTCTTCTCCCAAATCCCTCGTATTCCCGACGAGTCTCTTATCTCTCCCCCTCGCGGTCTACGCGTTTTTTCTTCTCTAACCCCGCGCATCCGGCGTGTCTTCTCTTCTCAACCCTTCCAGTTTCTTCTTCTCAACCCCTCTATTTTCTTCTACCATCGAAAAATCTACCGTCAAATCTATTTCCCACGCCGCGCCGAATTCCATTTTGCATCACTGCAAGAGAGCTTGCTAGCCCAAATGATCTTCATGTCTTTACAGAGGTCCATGTCTTGGTTGTCCTCTTCCCTTTTAAATTCCACATGCCTTCTTTGTCGAGAACTTGCGCCCACCATCCCATTCAAAATGATCTCTTCCCCCGGAGATGCAAACAGGGAAAGGCAACTCCGACTGCAACCTGACAAGCTCCTCTAGCCTATGATGGGAGAGATCCACAAGCAAATCAGGTATCCAGCTACTGGAACCACCTGCCTGAGCAACCAAATAGTCCTTCGATGAGGCCACCGTGAATAGTCTCGGGAACCGGCCATCAAGATCCCCCTCCCAGTCCAGTCATCTTGCCATAAACATAACATCTCACCGTCCCCCATCGTCAGCCTCAGTTTCGGCGCCATAAGGGCCAAAACAACATGCACTCCTACCGACAAAGGTGATTCGAAATGAGCCCTACTTGTCACAAGTGTGCCATTCACAGCATATCTCCCTCAAAAGCCTCGCGACCAACCTTGTTGACTCTCCCCAGATAAAAACCACCCACTTCACTAGCAACGCCTTATTCATGCACTCCAGATCCCGAACACCTAACCCACCTCCCCCATGAGAGTGTCACGCCCTCCCGTGCCACAAGGTCGAGGCCTGGTCTATGCTGCTTACCATCAAACAAGAAAAATCTACGCATCAGATATTCAATCTTTTTCCTCACTCCCAATGGCATAAGACGAGTGGCAAGGAAGAAAATGGGGATGACCGAAAGAACATGCTTCAGGAGGATTAGCTTTCCCCATCTTGATAATGTCACCATCTTCCAACCCGCTGGTTGTTGTTCGAATCTACGAATAACCAAATCCCAGTCAGACTTCTTAAGCTTCCCTTCGACCAGCAGTAGACCAAGGTATGTGATGGGTAGTTCTCCAAGGGGACTACCAATATCTCTGTCACCCTGCCACTTTCGCTCTCCGTCAGCCTAAAAAGAATCACCACTGACTTGTGCTTGTTAACTTTCAAACCAGAAAGGTCAGCAAAATCTCCATCAGTTGGGACATTCTTCTAACCATGTCCTTAGAGCCATTCAAGAAGATGACCACATCATCTGCATACTGAAGATGTATGAGATTGTTCCCAAACAGAACCCAACCATCATCAACCGTACATCTGAACATCATTGCGAGAGCATCCGCTACCGGAACGAAGAGCATAAAGGGTACCCATGCCTAACACCTCTATACAGCTGAAAGAAGCCGTCAACCGGTCTACCATTGACCAAAACAGAATAAGAGGAAGTCGTTATGCATCTTTTCACCCAAGAGATCCATAGCTCATGAGACCCGCGACGTCGCAGAGACATCCATATGGAGTTCTAGTTCACATAATCATACGCCTTCGCAAAGTCAATCTTCCACAGAACCCCTTTCTGCTTCGTCCGCTTCCAGTGGAGGCAAATTTTCGAGACCATCACTAAGTCATCCGCCATCTTTCTGTCTGGGATAAACATAGATTGCCCTTGCAGGATGATTGAATCAAGCACAACCTTGAGTCTGTTAGTGATTATCTTTGCGACAATGAGATAGCTTGTGTTGGAGAGCGCAATCGGACGATAGTCTTCAACCCCCACTGGGTGCTCCTTGGGAAGGAGGAACATAGGCGCTCTGTTGATTTTCTCAAAACCACAGTTGCCCAGCCTGAATTCATTCAGCAACTCCAAAAACTCCTCCTTCAGCAACTCCCAAAATTCTCGGTAAAGTAACACCGGGAAACCATTCAACCCTGGGGCACCATCAGCATTCAAGTCCCAATTGCGCGCTTCACGTACCCCTCCTCAAAAGGGACCTTAAGTCCCCTCCGATTGTGTCCCGAGGTGACCTCCACCCCTCTGCCCAACCTGCCCTAACTTTCACCTCGCTGTCTTCTAGATAAGGAAAGAAAATGGCTTTTAAGGGCTCCCCCACCTTTTCCTCATCGAACACCTGCACCCCCCACCTCCAACTCGTTAATGTAGTTCCGCCGTCTTCTCCCAGAAGCCATCGCATGAAAAAATCTTGTGTTGGCGTCTCCTTCTCTCAGCCACAATTGCCTTGACTTTTGCCTCCACTCACCTCCTCCTTTCTATCTTCAAGCAACAAAGCTTCTAGGAGCCACGCTCTCCCCCCTAACTCCTCTTGATCCAGCCCTCTCTGATCATCCTGCTTATCCAAGCAAGCCACTCCCTCCCTTGCCGCACTTCTTTGAGCCTTCCTCTTTCCCTTCAGATCTCTCCTGTAAGCCACCAGAAAATTCTTGAGCAGAGATAACTTTGCTGCAATCCGACCTACAACCGAACCGTCAAGCTGCCAACCTTGCCACTTCTCAACAACCAACTCCTTAAACCCTTCTTCCCATCAGCCAAGCCTGCTTGAACTTGAAAGAGTTAGAACCTTGCCCTACTCGCACGATTCCCAAAGAATGGAAGTTTGGTCAAAGCGTGACCGCGATAGAGCCCCTCTCCTAACGAGCGGGAAAGACATGGAACCTTCAGGCGATAAAAAGAATCTATCCAATCTCGACCTCGATCTCCTTCTGCGCCAAGTGTACATGCATCCGGAAGCATATATCATAGTAAGACCCAAAGAGTGCAACATGCTCCTGAATCCCTCATACCCCAGGGTCCTTCCCTCCCATCCACATCAGCCTGTCCTTTGGTTACAACGTCACATTAAGATCTCCCCCAATCAGGCAGACACTTCCTCTAAACGAATACACTCGAACAATGTCATATGCTAGACAACCCCTCTCGCCACCAGTGGGACCGTAAACATTGGTCACCATGAGAGAGACTATCAGAAAGACGCCTAAGGTCAACGAAGATGGAGAAGAGGGTTTTCCATTCCCCAACCTTCTTAAAGATCGTTCCTTTCCAGCCAGTTAGAAGACCTCCCGCCACACCTTGCGCGTCCAACTCCGCACTATCCGAACAAGCTTCCACAGTCAAAATCCCGCCACAGAGCCCCCTTCTTCCTAAACCCTTCGTTTCCTGCAGAAGGAATATATCCGCTCGTGCTTCCCAGAATAGTGTTTTTAACACCCAACTTTTTATCAAGGCGACCCAGCCCTCTCACGTTCAACGAGAGCACCTTCATAAAGAACCATGATCACTCTTCTTCACAGATGACACCACGCCCAAGCTTGCAGCAAAGCCCCTGTCCAACAGACTAAGGTAGCTAGGACGACCACATATTACATCCGCTTCCACCCAAGATTTGAAAAAGTGAAAGCCAGAAAGAGGTGTTTTCCTCGGAATCGAGGCGTAAGCCTCCGTTTATAAAGAAAAATATGCAGAAAGTATAATTATATTTGCCAATGTAATTATATGTTCTTTTCCCAACATATGATACTTACCACTATAATACATAATGAAAAAATAGAGATAAGAACATCAAAATAGAAGATAGAGGAACATCATATCCCTTTCTACGCATTTTCATCCAATCAAAGAGGAATTCATTGTCTATAAATATTGTGAAGAATTAAACAATACATATCTATCTTTTTTGAAATATTGTTGTAATTAAAAGTATGATTAAATATGTGTCGAAGAAATTTAGTTATGTGTCTAACATATACTATATATTCACACAAGAAATCGTGAATCCTATCCGTTTCGAGCAAACCTTTGAAATATTGTTATAATAAAAAGTAGGGATATTTACCCAGCAGACCTCAAATCTTTCGAAATTACCTCTACGACCTTTGAAACATCGTAATCCTCCACGACCCCGTAATCTTGCTCCGTCTTACCCACGAACCCTGCCGTTAAATGGACACATCTTGAGTTAACTTCATTGAGTTAAAAACGAGTTAATCTAACCAATCCGTGATCGGACGGCTAGAATCAACCAAAAGCCTCTTCCATCTCTCCTCCCTCATCGAGGGCATTTTCGTGGCCGGAGGAGGTGTGCGCGAGGGGGCGTGGCACTTCGGCTCGACCTGAGCTGGGGCTGGGCTGGAGGAAGTTCATGGAAGGGAGGAGGTTGGCGACATCCTGGAGGGAGGTGGGGGCTTCGAGAAGGAGAGGCGGAGGTCGGGGAGGAGGTCGGAGAGGCGGAGGTCGGAGAGGCGGAGGCCCATCCACCGCTGCAGTTGCATCCTTCACGGGCCAACCGAACAGTGAGGAGGCATCCGAGGAGGACGCTTTTGCGGCGATGGCGTCAACGAGCCGCTGTGTGATCCCGAGATCCTCGGCGGCAGCGTTGATCAGCGGCGAATCGATGGTGCGGAGCGCACACACGGAGATCTTGAAGCTGCGGAGGACAGACTGGCTGAGAAAGCGGTCGCAGCGGGAGGCGAGGTTCTCAAATCTCGAGTTTAAGAATTCAGACAGAAGGCTTAGATGGAGGAATATATCTAAGACTAGGATTGAGGAGTTATTGAGGTTGTATTTAAAGAGAAGGGAATGCGATGAAGGATTCAGGAAATAAGATTCGAGTACTGGATTCATGACTTAGACTCTAGTGTGATCTCTTTTCTCAGAGGTAGAGAAGGAGATGGTTTTGGATTTGCAGTAGAAGGCATAGATATCGACCAAGATGAAGGAAGGTTGACCCGTGATACCAACTACAGATTGACCCCTACACTCTCAACCATGTGTGGAGCTCGAACGATTCATAATAACCTATGACCATTCTATTCCAATCCAATTGCTATCTCCCTCAGTGGGATCCTTGGAATGTTGCTGACTCCTGAAACAGCAGAAGAGGAGCCTGGTGCTTTTTCGGAAAACAATCAGCCTGCTGGTTTCTAAGAGAAAGACTTCTGTTTGTCTTCCAAGCTCGTATGTGAGTACTTAGCTGCATACGACTTTTAATCATCATAAGATTTTAGTCTGATGGGTAACTCGTGGACGTCGCTACAGATCGTTCAGTTTCAGAATGTATGGGAACAACTACAAATCTGTGTTGGTGGCAGTAGTACCACGCGAAGGAAAATACCTGAAATGGGCCAAGTTAAACGGTTACAAGCGTTCATTTTCTGAGATCTGTTCACTGACAAGTTTAAAGAACATGTTCTCTCCCAGCTTAAGGCGGAGGAGGTGGGGAGGGCGGAGGGGGAACGCCAATCGGGGAACCCTGGGGCGGAGGGGACGCCGAGGGAGAGGACGGCTCGAAGGTCGGGGGGGAGGAGATGGCGAGATCGGCTTCGAGGGGAACGATGAGGAGGAGGAGGCGGAGGTCGGGGAGGAGGGCCATGGAGGGAGGAGATGTTGGGTGTTGGGTGGTGGGGAAAAGGAGGAGGGTAGAGGGAGTGGCAGTAAAGGTAAATTCGACAAATAAAATAGGCATAAGATAAAAGAATTTAACGGAATCTGGTTAGTTTTAACGGGTAAATGGATGGGGGTTAACCACAGGGTTTATTGGGTAAGGGTTAGCAAGATTACGGGGTCGTGGGAGGAATTACGATGTTTCAAAGGTCGTAGAGGTAATTTCGAAAGATTTGAGGGTCTGCTGGGTAATATCCCTAAAAAGTATAATTTAATATACATCGAAGAAATTTATGTTGTATGTCAAACATATAATATATGACAGCATGAGAAATCGCGAACCCTATCCATTTCGTTTTGCTTGATATATTGCAAAGCTCATTAAGTTTACGAATATTGTTGGAATTGATATTTATTAATTCATTCATTAAGAGAGATAGTAAGAGTTTGTGAAATAGTTGGACACAATTAATAGTAAATATGAAGTTATGGGAATGAAATAAACATCGGATTTAGACATTTATCATGTATTATCATTATCCTAAACACGCAGATTTTTATAAGCTTCTCAAACTACCAGGTAAACCATTAAAATCCTAAAAAATACCTCAAAAAAGTTGAAAACACCTCGACCGCCTCCAGGCAGAATGCCTTGAGGTTGCGCCTCATCCACCTGATGTGCACGCCTCACTGGACTAAATCGAGATGCATGCCTCGATGCTAAATAGGATTGCCTCCGCCTTGAGGCGTACGCCTCGACCGCCTCGAGGCTAGGGTTTTTTGTACCATGCTTCCACCTGCAAGCGCTCTTTTCTCGGTTGGAACCCGTTGGGCCCAACATACCTTCTCTTCCTAAGTTTGTTCTTCCATGCTTCCTTCTGTCGCTCGTAACAAGCCCCAAATCTCTGCCCCATCTCCTCACAGCCAAACTCCCCTCCCTCGGGTGCCATCCCCGCTGACAAAATGACTCTACCAACTCCCGTAGCAAAATCTTCAACCTCTACGACAAATGTCTCCTCCAAAACGGCCTGCGGCGAGGCCTGTGCACCCTATGGGTCTTAAAGCCAAGGTGCCACCACCGCCTCAATCTCCAGAACGACGATGCGAGAAATCCCATGTCCAGCGCTCGGGTCATCCCCGTCCTGGCCAACAATCGAGGAAGCAGCATCGTTGGGTTCGCAGATTAGAGCAGCGAACCGCCCAGTCGGATCTTCCAATGGAATCGGATCCATCAAGACATTGGAATGTGCCTTCGGGTTTAGATCTGCAGCTGAGCAGAAGGCCGCAATAGGATCTGAAGTCCGCTTCGCCAAACAGAGACCCGATCATCCCCTCCCACTGGATCTTCTGGAAGGATCTGGGGCGGGAGATGGACCGCCGCAACATGAAGGAATCACCTCCACAGAGAAAGCGCGAAATGAATTCTATGTAGTGTTTGAGGAGCCGTTACGGCAGCACGTCAACGACGACATCCTCACCTCCTTCACCCTGCAGGCCGTACCACCGCCTTGGCCATTGTCGTAACCTCACGTCTCATGATCAGATCCGGCTCCTGCCTTGGATCGAGATCTCTAGACACGAATCTAGAATAAGCATGTCCGCCAAAAGCTGATGAACCAACACCAACTCGCGCCATAAGAATGGGGAGTCCTCTGACCCTAATCATCGAGAGATTGAAGGGCGGAAAGCATCCATCACCGCTGCTTAGGGGCGCCAACGAAGGAATGAGCGACGTTCATGCAACAAAGCCAACAGAGCCGTCTCTTCAGCAAGGCGGAGCCCCCACACCACCATCCTCCAAGGCGAAATTTCCGCCACATCGCCACCAAAACATGCCTCAGTAGCTGCACGGAGGCTCCTCTGAACAATGTATTCCCTGCTACACCCTCACCGACAAGGATAATACCGGGTTGCCGGTCCGCATTCTTCTTCGTCGATCGGTGTTGCAACACCGCCATACAGAACCTATTCCTATGCGCAAAGCCCCCGCATCGAAAACACCTAATGGTTCACGACACTGAGAAGCCCAGTGATCAAGCGCCCCACAACGGAAACAACCTCTCCCGAACGACAACGAGCGCTGCGAAGGGCGGGACCTTCTCCGGGCAGACAAAACTCAGCAGCCGTGCCCGGGCTCACACCTCCCCTCCAACCACCATCGCCGTCGCAAACCTCACCATTCGATCCCTTCCAAATCTCGTTTAGTTGTTTTATCCCTTTTAGTTCTGGTTTCGTTTTGGAAAATACTTACTCTTTTTTTAGGTACATATCATCAGGTTACATAATGCTATTGTACATCACATCTCTTTTAAAATCATTGACATTCTTTTGGATCCCCTACAGAACCTATTCTTATGCGCAAAGCCCCTGCATAGAAACACCTAATGGGATCACAACACTGAGAAGCCCAGTGATCAAGCGCCCCACAACGGAAACAACCTCTCCCGAACAACAACGAGCGCTGCGAAGGGCGAGACCTTCTCCGGGCAGGCGGAACTCGGCAGCGTGCCCGGGCTCACACCTCCCCTCCAACCACCATCGCCGTCGCAGACCTCCACCATTCGATCCCTTCCAAATCTCGTTTAGTTGTTTAGCCCTTTTAGTTCTGGTTTTGTTTTGGAAAATACTTACTCTTTTTTAGGTGCATATCATCAGGTTACATAATGCTATTGTGCAACACATCTCTTTTAAAATCATTGACAATTCTTTTGAATAGTAAAATACCCTTAAAAAAGAAGTGCTTGAAGGAGGTTATTGTGAAGCAATGGTTTTGTTGGATCTAAGCTGTGGTATGGCCGAAATTCGATCTATTTTGAAGCAAAGGATCCATGAAGCAGACTAGAAAAAGCTTGGTTATTGCTATGGTTGTAATTTTGTAGTATAAATCCACTTTTGTTTTTACAAGATTTGCATATGTACAAGTGACCAAAAGTTTTAAACTATTTTTATAGAGTTGTGTTAACTTTAATTTTGAGGTATATGTGTTCATTTCTGTGCATCAATAATCGGCAGGACAGAAGGATAGGTTTCCCTGACATGTCATCCAATACAGACAACATGCCTTAATTTGTCCAACTAGAAATATTGAATTTATCTTTTCATTAGTTATTTTAACCATCTATATATTCGGGAAAATGTGTTCTTTTGATTTGTCTAGTTGAAAATTCGTACTTTAAAAAATTGCCGTGCCTAACTTTGATAAGCTGCCGTCTGACCTTTCATTATGTTTTCTTCTAGCAGTATTATTTTGCTAAATTGCCATTCTTGTTTGCTATCGTATTTTTTGTGTATGTTTTTTTCATAGCCAAGGATGAGCATCCAAGGTTGGATGAAATTCAACTAAAAACAACCCATTAGAAAAGATACCACCATGGTCACCACCTCTTCCAACTCCGGCTTTAATGTCTAGGCACTCATGATGCATGCAATGCCTTGATGTTGTCCTCCACATTGTCTACATAATACTTCTCTCCTCTAAACGCCACCATATTCCTTTCACCTCCATAGGACCTGAAGAACAACCAATAGTCCTTTCGAAGTGCTGGATAATGAATTGCTAAGAAGGTGAAAGGATGGAGGGGACTCCCTTAAGAATAATGAGGAGGTTACTGTGGAGTTCAATTTGGACGATAATACTTCCTTTTTTGATGTGGAGGTGATGCATATGAGAAAAAGGTAAATCTGGCACTTGATAGTCAAAGAATAGAATGAAAGAAGAGAATTGTGGTGAGGGCATTAAATAAGGAGAGAAGCGATGGATCCTATGTAGTGGATGGCCCAAGGAACATATGCTGGATTTTAAGAAGGGATTGGAAAGAAGAGGTATAGCACTTGCATATCTGATATGAGAGGAAATTGATACGAGTAAACTTTTAAAGGAAAAGGAGAGGTGGTATGGAATTTGTTATATCACCTTCCAATTCAAGAGTTTTTGTGTTCATGGCTTGTCATTTTTTTCTACAATTACTTTAAAAGTATGGAGATTTGTATATGATATAATTTCTTAAATATTACAGAATATTTTTAGCTAAAGTACATATTTTTCTTGAAGAAAACATAGTCTTACGCCTCGACTACCTCGAGCTACGCCTTGCCTCGTGTAACATCCAGATCCGATTAACCCGAACTCGATCGATTGGGGTCTGATTGATCCAATAAAATTATCAATCAAGCTTAAATAACCCAAAATCGATCCATTGATCGTGAATCAAAAGTCGTTCGATCGAAATCGACCAAAAGTTGATCGCATCGTAAAGCGTGCCATGGAAAAGCCACGGCACAAAATTGGAAACCACAAAACAAATCGAGACCGTCATAAAATTCGATTTGACGAAATAAGACCAACAGAATCGACCGTTTGTCTATCGGAGATCATTTGATATTTTTAAATCACAATATTTAACCCCAAACTAAAACCGTATCTCGAAAATTTCAGGTATTCAAACCCAATCTAATATATATATATATAGGGAAAAGGGAGTATGTTCCCTAGTTGTAGCCAACTTAGCTACTCCCACAACTATTTTCCCTCATTTTTTACTTTCTTTGGAAAATAAAAATTTGTAAATTCATCATTATATCCCTCTCACATTCTATTAAAATTCATCAGAAACAGAGACTCTTACGGCCTCCATCCAAACAGGGTCGATTTAAAAAATCCTGCGACCGTTAAAAAAATGACGTATGGATGGAGGGCTTAGGAGTCTCTGTTTCTGACGAAATTTTAATAGAATGTTAGAGGGATATAGTGATGAATGTACAAATTTTTATTTTCCAAAGAAATAAAAAAATGAGGGAAAAATATGGGTGGGAGTAGCCAATTGGCTACAACCTGGGTGTAGCCTCATTTAACCCATATATATATATAATATATATATATCTTTTGTTGAGTCTTTCTCAAGGTACTGATTTGGAAGAGGGACTCTTTTATACTATTCCTAACGTAGTTACCAGTAATGATACTTGTGCTTTGTTTAGCTATAATATTAGATGTTAAATTTCAAAGTTCTCTACCACCTCAAATAATTATACTTTTAAAACACCTCTATACTCAAAGAGTCTAAGATTCCAAGTTATAACTATGTACCAAGTAAGGTTATGAGAAAGGGTTGGTGCTAGTGCCTCCTCGATCCTAAGCAAGGCCTTAAATGTCGGTTTCGGTCACCATTTCGGTACCGACCAAAACATAATTTCGATGGAATTTCGGTGGAATTTCGACCGAAATTTCGGTCATTTCGGTCATTTTTTGTACTAGGACCCCATATTTCGGTCATTTCGGACGAATTTCGATTTCAACTGGATATCGATATTCGACAGAAATTCGACCGAATTTCGCTGAAATTTGAGGCCATGATTCTAAGGTCACTAGAATAACATCCAAAAGATTGCAGAAGGGTATGGTGGTATTTCATAGGTTTGTTTTCGAGGCATCCGACAACATGCTGCAATTCAATATATCTTTATCTTTGTAAATCAATGATGATTGATATTAATAAGTACCGGTCATGGTGACCTTTACACCTGATCGAGCGAGTGCGCGATGACCCTCAACTGGTTAGAGGAAAGGAAGCCCAGTTAAGGCAACGACCATTAGGTGTGCGGGTCTAGGATCCCAGTCATTTCACGATTTTTACGCAAGCTCGCAGTGTTTTTATGACTCGCTGGGATCCCGACTTTTGACCAGCTCTGCCAACCCTATGTTTTAGGATACCCATGCGAGGGATCCTCGATTTTTGTTTTTCGTATGAGCTTGTTTGTTTATACCGGTTGGGCCCGTTTAGAGTGACTTTTCCGGAGAGCCTCTCTCACCTGTCTTGGTGGCGTAGTTTTGGAGTAGACCTATCCCTCTATTGGACTGCACTTCCAATTAGAGGGCTAGACGGAAGAGTCTCTTAGGAGATTTCCTCCCCGTTTGAGTTTTGGTTACTTTTTCTCCAATAGGCTTGGCGATGCTACATCTGAATCCTCTATGGTTACATTTGAATAATCTAAAGTACATCCAAGCCTCCTATTGCTGTCTTGCATGTTCTTTTAACACACTTTGACCATTTCATATTTTAAATTCCTGGATCAACAAACCTATCTAATCTGATTAAAAAGAATATGATTGAATTTCACAAGTCTAAGTTTCCTTTAGGTCTCCTATTCTTATTCTCTTATTCTTGATATGGGAAAAGTACAATTTTTTTAGATTTTGTTAAGAAAGGCTTAGTGAATAATAGTAGTATTTTTGTAGACTAGAATCAAAATCTGTGAACAGTACAGTTATGATTTAATCAATCTTGAACCGCGTCATTTCAATCCTGACAAGAATCTGTACCATGATTTCTCACAGGAAAAATTTGCATTTTATTAAATATAAATGCTTACCTAATTAATATACTGATGTTCTCCTTGTTTCCCTAAAATCTTAATTTAAGTGGATGATATGCATGTTTCTTAAATTAGAATTAAAAGCAGATTCACCATCGAGCAGAGCATTTTGTTTACTATCATATATTGGCTGAAGCATTTCAATGGAGAGGGCACATAGTACAGTCTGCAGATATCATGGAGTATAGATTGTCTTGAATATTGAACTTGCTCATGAAATATCACTTACGTTGGAAGCATTTTAGCCTACTGATTAAAATTAGAGAATGGAAGCACGAAGTTCCTTCTCTATCTTGTGCATATTAATAAGTATTGCACTGCAGTAGTGGTTGATGATTCCTGCCACTTGAGTATAAACCAGATGATAAAATGGTTCGATTTTCGGTTTAGGTTTTGTACAATACTTGTCTTTTTCTTATTTTTGGGATATGGATACATTGTAGATAAATTTTGTTACATGTAATGCTATATGAAATGAACAAAATTCATTGGTGGCGCTTATTGTTGTTGGTTCTGTGCTTATTTACATTATTGATTATGAATATCAAATGCAAATACCAACGCAAAAGAAAATCCCCGTATTTTCGTGTAACTTGTGCGATCTTTAACAAATGAAATACCACGAATGTGTTGTAAACGGGTAACCGGATCCTCGAGGGTCACACCTCGATACCAGGGTAACTGCGTAACCGCCTCGTTGTGTATTTCGTTTTTTCAAACCTTGGCTGCACACTCATTTTCTTGCCTCATGCACCAAAAACTAAAAAGGACTCAGTCATCATGCTTTTCTTCATCCAAAACAACCATAATGCATAATTTTGTAAAATTTACCTTTTATGTGAAATCCTTTATACCTTTTTACTCATAATCACTGTTGTAAAAGTCAATCAACTAGGCCGATTAGTCGCCCGACTAGTCACGAAGGGATGGGGGGGTAACCGACTAGACTAGGCCTAATCGACCATTAATCGGTCAACCCGACTAATCGGGCCGTCTAGTCGGCCTAGTTGGCCGACTACTCGACCGATTTTATATAGAGATTTTTAAGTTTTTAGTTTTTCGATTTTTTTAAAAGCAAACTTATTCTAATATGCTCAATGTTATATTTAAAGATAGTTACTTCTTTTATTTTATTACAATAGTGTAGAAAATGTACAAATCAATGTAAATATATAAGAATACGTGTATAAAAATTGATTTATAGATTTAAAATAATTAAATAAGTATTCAAAACCGACTAAATCCGATTAGTCGATCGATTGCCGATTAATTCTTAATCAGTGACCTCGTCGATCGAGTATCGATTACCACTTTCTACAACCTTGCTCATAATTTAGAAACTATCTTGCTAGCTATCGCAAAACTTTTTAACAAGAACCTAACTATGATGAACGTGTACTAGATAGGGTTGAATTGCCCACTCACGATTCTAAGCAACCTCATAATAAAGTCGCTTCATGACAATCAAGTACATAGAGTTGGAGAGCGTAATTGACTTGTAGTCCTATGCCCATTCCAACAAGTTCCTCTTTGGCTACATAGAGATGGTTCTCCCCATACCACTCACGCGATGGAGCCACCTGACGAGGGATGGTTCGAGGTTAGGTCAAGGATCTTTAGACGGCTTGTGGATTGGCACGAGGGGGCGCTCGTTGCAGTGGAGTCTGGGAGAGGCTCACAGGGTGGAGTGGCAGCAGGGCGAGCTTTGCGGGCCAACCCCTTCGGGCGTGGGTGCTTCCATTGCGGAGGGTTGGATCACTGGGCCCGAAGTTGTCAGGAGCCGGTGAGGTGCTTTTGCTGTCGTCGTTTCACTCACACGAGTAGAACTTGTCCTTCCCAAGGCGAGGAGGAATCGGTGCTGATTAGGGAAGGCGGAGGCACAGAAGCTCTCTTCCTTGGCTCCTCTGATGTGGGGTGGATCTCCAGGGTTGTCTTCAAGGGAAACGTCACCGAGGTTATGTTGAGATTTATCCTGTGAAGACTGATTGGTTGAATACAAGTAGAAAGCATTGCTGATGTGGCTGATCTCCATGCTGCCTTCTGATTGGCTGAGAGCTCTTGGGCTGGATTGCTGAGGTGTCTGATCCACCTCCTGCATTCTGATTGGCTGAGAGGTGTTGGGTTGGATTGCTGAGATGCTTAATCCACATCCTGTATCCTGATTGGCTGAGAGTTGATGATGGGGATTGCTGAATGCTTGGTATTCTTTTGTTGTAGTATAAAAGGAGCCTTGTGGCACCACATATTGTATCCCAACTTCATTCAAGAAATAGTAGAGAGAGTCTGGTGTGAGCAAGTGGAGTAGGCACATTGCCGAACCACTATAAATCCTTGTCTTATGCGATTGTGCGTGCTTTCTTCTTCGATTGTGGTTCTAGTCGTGTGGTGCTTGATCGGATCCGTCCCCAACAACTGGTATCAGAGCCTTGGTTCGGAGATCAACCTCTACACAGATGGCGGAACAATCGAAGGTCAAGATCGAGAAGTTCAATGGATCGAACTTCGCGTTCTGGAAGATGCAGATTGAAGATGTCTTATATCAGAAGGATCTCTATCTTCCGATCGAAGGGAAGAAGCCCGAAGCCATGAAAGATGAAGAGTGGAAGGTCCTAGATCGAAAGGCTCTAGAAACGGTAAGGCTCAGCCTTGCTCCATCGGTGGCTTCAAATATCGCAAAGGTAACAACGACGGCGAATCTTTTCAAAGCTCTTGAAAAGATGTACGAAATGCCATCTGCATCAAATAAGGTGTATTTGATGAAGAAGCTTTTCAATTTAAAGATGAGTGAGAACTCCGTGGTGGCTTCACATTTGAATGATTTGAACAGTATCATCAACCAGTTGGAGTATGTGAAGATCGTGTTTGATGATGAGGTAAAAGCTCTTTTACTCCTTTCTAGTTTACCTGATAGTTGGAATGTTTTAGTTGTAGCGGTTAGCAACTCCTCTGGTTCTGCAAAGTTAAAGTTGGAGGATGTTGCTGGTCTTCTTCTTGGAGAAGAGGCACGACGGAAGACGTCTGGGGAAGAACACTCGTCAGGTTCTGCCTTGAATACAAAAGGAAGAAGCAGGAAGAGCTACAGGAATCAAAAGCATTCCAGGGGAAAGTCAGTAAGAGGAAGATCCAAATCCAGAGATCCGAAATCCGTGGTCTGCTGGAATTGCAATCAAAGGGGGCATTACAAGACAGAATGCAAGGCCCCAAGAAAGCAGAAAGGAGAAAATGAAAAAGGTAAGAACACTGTAAATCTTACTGATGATGAGGATAGCGATGCCTTGATATGTGTTGCAGATGCTCGAAGTGAGTCCTGGATTGTGGACTCGGGTGCTTCATTTCATACCACTCCACAAGGAGATATCCTCCAAAATTACGTGAAAGGTGATTTTGGAAAGGTATATCTGGGAGATGATGAATGCTGTAGCATAATTGGAAAGGGGACATTGACATATCCCAACCCAACGGTGGCCTCTTGAGATTGAAGAATGTTAGACATGTACCCAGTCTAACAAGGAATCTCATATCTTTTGGACAGGTATCAGAAAGCGGCGTGGTGACATCATTCGATTCTGATTCATGGAAGATATCAAAGGGATCATTGATCCTTGCTCGAGGTAAGAAAGAAGGAACCCTGTATATTGCATCAGGTTCATATGACATGGTAAATATTGCATCATCTGGGTGTGATGCTAACACTTGGCATAGACGGCTTGGTCACATGAGTGAAAAAGGAATGAAGATCATGCAGAAGAAGGGAAAGTTGATGGGATTGCCGACCGTTGATCTGGACTTCTGTGAAGATTGTATCTTGGGAAAACAGAAGAAAGTCAGTTTCACAAAGACTGCAAGAGTACGAAAAACCGAAAGACTGGAGCTGGTTCATACAAACGTATGGGGTCCATCTCAGGTACCTTCCCTTGGCGGATCTCATTATTTCATTACTTTCATTGATGATGCAACTAGAAAACTGTGGGTTTATTTTATCAAACATAAATCCAATGTATTTGAGACCTTCAAAATGTGGAAGGCCTTAGTTGAGACTGAGACAGGTTTAAAGTTGAAATGTCAACTCAGACAATGGTGGAGAATACTGCAGTGAGGAGTTTGAATCATATTGTGCTAAGAACGGGATCAAGAGATTGAAGATGGTTCCAAGAAAGCCCAGACAGAATGGTGTTGCTGAACGCATGAACAGGACTCTTCTAGAGCGTGCGAGAAGCATGAGGTTACATGCAGGTCTACCAAAGCGACATTGGGCTGATGCAGTGAATACTGCTGCATACTTAATAAATCGAGGTCCGTCTGCTGCTTTAGATGGGGATCTTCCAGAAGAAACATGGACAGGAAAGGAGGTAACACTTTCTCATTTACGTGTCTTTGGATGCATAGCTTATGTTCACATTGAGCAGGAAAACAGAGGAAAGCTTGATCCCAAAAGGAAGTATATCTTTGTCGGCTATGGTACAAATAACTATGGATATAGATTGTGGGATTTGGAGAACAAGAAGACAGTTAGAAGCATTGATGTCACATTCAATGAGTCTTCCTTATACAAGGATGAGTTGATAAAAGGAAAGACAACAGAAGAGTCAGACTTTGTGGAGTTTGATGAAACTCCTGAACAAAGCACATCACAACCAAGTGATGAAAATGTTCAACCCATCCCACAAAATAATCCGCAAACTCCGGTACTACGGAAATCTTCCAGAATCAGGAAACCCACTGCAAGGTATTCACCTTCTTTGAATTATTTATTGCTGACTGATAATGGTGAGCCTGAATGCTTTGATGAAGCTATACAAGGTGAGGCAAGGAATCAGTGGGAGTTAGCCATGGATGAGGAGATGAACTCCCTCTCAAGAAGCAAAACGTGGGACTTAGTCCCACTACCGAAGGGAAAGAAGGCTCTGCACAACAAGTGGGTGTAAAGGATGAAGGAGGAAGCTGATGGTTCCATTAGATACAAGGCAGCAAGGCTCGGCTAGGGGCGAAGGGCTTTCAACAGAAAGCAGGAGTTGATTTCACAGAGATCTTTGCACCTGTTGTAAAGGTCTCAACCATAAGAGCAGTATTGAGCATTGTTGCAGCTGAGAACCTACATTTGGAGCAGTTGGATGTTAAAACAACATTTCTCCATGGAGATCTTGAGGAGGACTTCTACATGCAACAACCAGAGGGCTATGTAGCTACTGGAAAGGAAGACATGGTATGCAAGCTCAGAAAAAGCCTTTATGGCTTGAAGCAGGCATCGAGACAATGGTACAAAAGGTTTGATGATTTCATGAGAAATGCTGGATTCCGCAAATGTCATGCTGACCATTGTTGCTACTTTAAGAAGCTTGGTATGTCTTATATCATTTTATTGTTGTACGTAGACGATATGCTTGTTGCAGGCTCATGCAAGGAAGAAATAGCAAATCTGAAGGCAATGTTGTCTAAGGAGTTTGAAATGAAGGACCTAGGTCTTGCAAAGAAAATCCTTGGAATGCAGATTAGTAGAGACATGAAGAATAAGAACTGAGATTGTCTCAATCAGATTACATCGAGAAGGTACTAGAGAGATTTAATATGAAAATGCAAAATCTACTCTAACACCTTTAGGAAGCCACTTCAAACTTTCAAAGGAGAAAGAACCTGCTACGAAGGAGGAGCATGAGTACATGTCGATGGTACCCTACCAATCTGTTGTTGGTAGTTTGATGTACGCAATGGTTTGCACAAGACCAGACATCTCCCATGGAGTGGGAGTTGTGAGCAGATTCATGGCGAATCCTGGCAAGAAACATTGGGAGGCTGTGAAGTGGATTTTACGTTATTTGAGAGGTACCTCTAACGTGGCATTGTGTTATGGTAACACTGACATTTCCATTCAAGGTTTTCTGGACTCAGATTTTGCAGGAGATATCGATGGTTGGAAAAACACAACAGGGTATGTCTTTACCCTGGGGAGTGGAGCCATTAGCTGGATCTCTAGGCTCCAGAAGATAGTGACCATCTCGACCACGGAAGCAGAATATGTGGCGGCAACAGAAGCTTGCAAGGAAATGATATGGTTGAAAGGTCTGATGAAAGAACTGAATAAAGAATGTGAAGATTGTCAATTATCCAGCGACAGTCAAAGTGCAATTCATCTTGCAAAGAATTCCGTCTTTCACTCGAGGACTAAGCACATTGATGTGAAGTACCACTTCATTCGGACGCAGCTAGAAGATGGTCAATTTAAGTTAAAGAAGATCCACACACTAGAAAATCCTGCTGATATGTTCACAAAGTCTGTAACAGTGGAGAAGCTGAAGACATGTTCAGCTTCTATTGGTCTTCAAGCATAGAAGACAAGGGAAAGCTCACACCAGGACTATTGAATATGTGGTGTGTACTACAAATCAGTGTTGTTAAAAGCGAGAGGCGCTCCAAGGCGCTAGGGGGTGCAAAACGCCCGAGGCGCTAGGCGCTCCCTAGGCGCTCGCCTGAGAAAAGCAAGGCGTCATATATAAAAATAAATATATTATGCACAAGTCTATGTAATATATGCACATACACATATGTGTATGTATGTGTAATTGTAGATATATGTATGTATAACTTATATTTCAATCTAAGACCAATCCAATATATTTGTGGGTGTGTTTACATGCACGCATATAAATGTGTACGTGTACTTGTATATGCCTGTATGTATAGTTGTAAATATATGTATGTATAGCTTATATTTCAATTTAAAACCAATCCAACATATTTGTCGGTGTGTTTATAAGCGTGTATATAAATGTGTGCATGTACATGTCTATGTCTATGTATGTGTATGTATATGCTATCACCAAATTATATTTTGCGATTAATCTACTATTTATTAATATGTGTATGTATAATGTATGCATGTACTTGCATATGTATGTATATGTATTAAATATTTGTGTTTATGTGTGTATTTGTATGTATGTGCATCTGTATGCGTATATATTTGCATACATGTGTATGTGTTTATGTATAAATATGTGTACATGCCTATGTATACATGTGTGTTTTGTCTATTTATATGTATATATATATATGTATTTATAATACTTCAAGCTAATATATAGAGAAGAATATATACTTTTTAGTCAAAAAGTATATGTAATATTTAGAACTAAAACATGAATGTACATGTATACGTATATGAAATAGAAGTGTGTGTAAATTACATATACATGTGTGTGCATATGTATAAGTATGTGTGTTAATGATACTTAGAACTAATATATATCTAATATAAAAACCTAAACATGGATAAAAATCTCACAAAGTCGACAAAAAGCCTTACTTTTGCCTTAGGCGCTCAAGGCGAGCGCCTAGAGCCTCAAGCCAGGCGCTCGCCTGAGCGGCGCCTGAGGCAAAACGCCTTGCCTGGAAGGAGGCAAGGCGCTAGGGCCTCGCCTCGCCTGGGAGCCTAGGCGAGCGCCCGGAGGGCTTTTGACAACACTGCTACAAATCAGTCTTCAAGTTGGAGATTGTTGAGATTTATCCTGTGAAGACTGATTGGTTGAATACAAGTAGAAAGCATTGCTGATGTGGTTGATCTCCATGCTGCCTTCTGATTGGCTGAGAGCTCTTGGGCTGGATTGCTGAGGTGTCTGATCCACCTCCTGCATTCTGATTGGCTGAGAGGTGTTGGGTTGGATTGCTGAGATGCTTAATCCACATCCTGTATCCTGATTGGCTGAGAGTTGATGGTGGGGATTGCTGAATGCTTGGTATTCTTTTGTTGTAGTATAAAAGGAGCCTTGTGGCACCACATATTGTATCCCAACTTCATTCAAGAAATAGTAGAGAGAGTCTGGTGTGAGCAAGTGGAGTAGGCACATTGCCGAACCACTATAAATCCTTGTCTTGTGCGATTGTGCGTGCTTTCTTCTTCGATTGTGGTTCTAGTCGTGTGGTGCTTGATCGGATCCGTCCTCAACAGGTTACGCCTTGGAGGGTGCTGGACAGGGGTCTGTCGTGTGCTGAGGCGCCAAGGCTGCTTCGAGGCTCGAAGGCGGGTTCAACTTGGTTGCGGTGGTGCAGGGCCAGGGCTTGGGATGGGTGTCTGCGGCGTGCGTTGGTGTCGAGGTTGCGGGTGCGTGGCACTCTCTTCATCGATATGGCATTATCGACGTGCAAGAAGCTGCTGCAAGGAATTGCTGTGGTCTTACGGGTGGAGAGCGGCGGAACGAACCCTGGGGAGCCTTTGGATGTCGTCCTCTAGGTCGGAGCTATGGCCTCGGGAGCTTTGGGGTGGTGGGAGGTGCCGACGGCGGGGGGCACGGTCTTCCTGGAAATCATTGACGCGAGGCTAGAGGGCAGCAGGGGAGGGGAAGGTCATCGGAAGCCAACTGGTGAAGATGCGGGGGAGTTGGAGTTAGAGAAGATCGAAGGAAGGGCTCATTTCGCGGCGCTCGAGGGGATGCGTCTTTCGAAGACGACTCCTCGTATCCTGCAGAAGATCACCTTTGACACTGTGTCTCCATCTCTGGTCCCTAGGGTGTCGAGTGCTCTTCCCAGCAGTGGTACGATGCCTCGCGGAAACCTATCCAGTAAGGACGTTTTGGGCCATGGTGCCCAGATCCGATTACTTCAGTCTGCATCTTTTCTGGATCCGGACGGTAGGGGTTCGATGGGGCAGGAGGGCCCATGCTCGAATGAGGTGGACCCGAGTGGCGAGTCGAACGAGGCTTTCTCGGATCCGGATCCGCGAGCTCCAACTCAGGGCTTGGATCCAATGGAGACCATTGCATCGGATGGACGGGTCGACCCGCCGCTTTCTAGCTCGGTGGGGAACGCGACCCCGGACCTAGAGATGCATGGTGGCGACACACCGGGGAACTCTGCGGCGACGCAGCTTGGGTTCGGAAGCCGCCAGGTGGAGGAGCTTGCGGCGTTGGGAGGCTCGCCCGATCACGCGGTATCTGCCTTCGATGGGAATGTGGCTCACGACGGAACCACTTTGGCTATGAAACTAGCGGGAGCGGGAGCGGAGGCTGCTGCGGGAGTATTGACAACAGTGACGATGGCGTCACCTCAGCATGGAAAGGAGGAGGGTGGTTCAAAAGGAGGGGGAGCAACATCGCTCTTTGTCGGGTCGCCTGAGACGCATGTGCTGGGGGTCGGGGGGAGTGGAGAGAAGAAACCCACAGATTCGGAATGCTGTATCAGCGGAGACGAATGGGGAAGGTGGAGAGAAGAAGGCGAAGAACTGCCCTCATGGGATCCTCTCAGAAATCGCCAAGAAGGTTACAACCTATTGCCCAGGATGTCCCGACTTTGCGAAATCGGTTTGGATTTCTCGACAGAAGCATCGTCGAAAGGCTTGGGGTGATTCCCCCTATGAGGTCTGTGTTGGGTACCCATCAATGAAGATCATGTCTTGGAACGTCAGGGGGTAAGGCCGCCTCGAGAAACGGCTGGTGATCAAGAATTTGTTGATGGAGGCAAGGATTGATATTTTCATGCTGCAGGAGACGAAGATGTCGGGGTGTGAGGGCAGGGTCGGCAGAGAGCTCAGCGGTGGGGATCGATTTGCGGTGACGGAAATCGAAGCTCAGGGGGCTGTGGGAGGGGCCCTCACGGGCTGGCTGAAGGAGGAATTCGACCCAGTAGGGATGTCCAAGACGTTCTTTTGCCTCTCGGTGTCCCTGACAAGAAAGGCGGATGGTTTGAATCTGGTGGTTAAAAACACTTATGGCACAATTGGAGCAGATGCCAGGTCCTTGGCGGCCGACCTGGAGGGGGTGGGTGAGGCTTTTTTCGCGGGGGTTTGGCTCGTGCCGATGACAAGTCGAACTCGAGGGGGGGAGGGACCCGGGTTCGGAGGGCTTGAGGAGAGTGGTTCATTCTTTGGGACTTTCCATTTTCGACGCGGCTGGCTGCACTATACGTGGAGGAATGCAAGAGCGAGGTCCAGATTAGATCGATTCCTGCTTTCTGCTGAGGCGGTGAATGTTTTTCCCTTAGCTCGGGCATGAGCATTGTCGAGGGCATACTCTGATCACACTCCAATCCTGTGGTCGTCTGACGAGGAAAGGATGAGGGGATCACGCTTTCACTTCGAGCGTAGCTGGCTCTTGGAGGAGGGTTTCAGAGAATTGGTTGCTGACTAGTGGCGGAGCGTATCCCCGGTGGGTTCTGTCGTGTCTGCGTTTGGGATCAAGCTAGGGCTTCTCAGTTCCGCGCTGGTCGCTTTCGGAAAGGAGGTCAGGAGGCGGCGTAGGGCTTGGAGAGGGGAGGCTCAGGAGCGGGTGGCGAGGCTTGATCGACTGTATGACGAGAGGGGGCTGGGGGAGGAGGAGATGGCAGAGAGGTTGGGGTTGCTTGAAGAGCTGATGTTAGAAGACGGGAAGGAAGAGGTGGAGTGGAGGCAACGATCCAGACAGAAATGGCTGAAAGAGGGGGACGCTAACACGAGATTCTTCCACTCCATGGCTTCTGGGCGCAGGAGAAGGAACTTCTTACACGAGGTTGAAGTTGGGGGAGAGAGGGTGTCTGGAGATGGGAGGATTGGGGGTGTGTTACGGGATCACTTTGCCAGGTTCTCTCGATTGAGGCAGGGGGGCGGTTGGGGTTGGAGGGGTGTGGGGGCAGAAGTTTTGAGTAAGGAGCAAAAGGAGGTCCTAGTGGCGGATTTCACGGAGGAGGAAGTGAGGAGAGCTGTCTAGGAGCTGAATGCGGAGGGGGCTCCTGGACCGGATGGGTTTCCGGTGCCATTCTACCATGAGTTCTGGGAGGTGCTAAAGGAGGATGTTTTGCGCGTTATCACGGAGTTTGGCGTGGGCAATAGAGGCTTTGACAAGATTAACAGGCCGCTGATATTTTTCTTGCCGAAGGAGAATCCAATAAGTGTGGACGATTTTAGACTGATTGCAATAACCAATGCCATCTACTTAATTGTGGCAAAGGTGCTGGCAAACAGAATGAGGCTTGTTATGAATTCTGTGGTGTTTCATGGTCAATCGGCTTTCATCCATGGGCGGCAGATGGCAGATGGTTTGGTGGCAGCGTCTGAAATTTACCTCGAGTGGAAGAGATCGAAGAAAAAGGCAGTGCTATGGAAGATTGATTTCGCCAAAGCCTACGATTGCGTCGATTGGAGTTTTTTGTGGATCTCATTGCGTCGAAGGGGCTTCCCTGACACTTGGGTACAATGGATGAAGAGATGTGTCACGACATCTTCTTACTCCATCCCGGTGAATGGCAAGCCGGAGGGTGGCCTCATCCAGCCGCAGCGGGGGGTGTGCCAGGGCTGTCCGTTGGCCCCAATGCTGTTCATTCTTATTGCGGACGCTCTGTCAGTTTTATGCAAGCAGGCATTGGATTTGGAAACATGGTGGTGTAAAGGTTTCAGATTAGGCTCTTTGTCTATCGCAGTGATGCAATATGTGGATGATACAATCCTTTTTCTTGGTGGCTCGAAGGAGCAGAATCGAAATGCGTCACACCTTGTTGATATCTTTGGCCAGCTATCTGGGCTCGATATTAACTAGCACAAATCGATCATTGTGAGTTTTGGTATGGATTCGAGGGAGCGCAACAGGCTCACGGATGTGGTGGGCTGTCCTCTGGGGGAGCTGCTTATCTCGTATCTTGGCCTTTCGCTTGTGGATGGTAAGCTTATGAGGTCTGAGTGGGACAGTGTTGTGCTCATAATGGAGGAAAGGCTGGCTGGGTGGAATGCTATGACACTGTCTAGGGGAGAAAAACTGACGCTTCTCAAGCATGTGCTCACAACCATTCATGTCTTCTACTACTCCACGAGGTTGATGCCGGTTGGGGTGAGGAAGAAGGTAGAGGCTTTGATGAGGAGGTTCTTTTGGTCGGATGGCAGACAGGAGAAATCAGGGCTGCATCTGGTTAGCTGGGAAGAGGTCATCAAAGGGAAGTATGATGGTGGCCTAGGCATCCGTGATATGAAGCTCATGAACAAGGCTTCGATTGCAAAGTGGATATGTCAGATTTTGGGTTCGTCGACGTCTTTGGCTGCTAGGCTGGTGAGAACCATTTATGGGGTCAACGGGGAGTTGGTTGCCAGAAGAAAAAGGTTTGAATCGCCAATGTGGATCGACATTCGTGTTGTTCTGCCGATCGTTGCACACATGTTGAGGCCGCGCGTGGGCAACGACCACACTTTCGGATTCTGGAGAGGGAGAAGGTGTTCTGGGAGGAAGATTTCCTAGGTTGGAGGTTTCGATGGTTGAGAAAGATGCAACTCTTGCACAGTTGGCGGAGCATGGGGGGTGGGGGCCGCTTTTTGTAGCCGGCCTCTCAGACCAACGTTTTGAGGAGTTCACGAGGATGCTGGCGGAGATCCCTCCACTAGGGAGTTGTCACAGGCGACGGACCATTTTGAGTGGGGCGTGGGGCCTTCTCGGTCAAAAAGGTTTACATGTATCTGAGAGGGTTGTCGGCGAATGGGGGACGGGACGAGGAGTTGTGTCGGGATATGAAGATCATCTGGGCGGCACAGATTCCTTCAGGGTGAAGATTTTTCTATGGTGCGTTAGAAGAAACATGATTTGTGATAATGCTAGTAGGGGAAGAATGTTTGGCATCGAAGACGCGAGGTGCGACAGATGTGAGGACTCTACGGAAGATGCGAATCACCTATTCTTTGGGTGCGCTACATTGACGCAGGTTTGGAGGGGCACGGAGATAACTTGGATGGAGATCTTTGCCGCTGATGATTTTTGGAGATCGATCTGCTCTATAGGTAGGGGTTCATCGGATGATTGCTCTAAACCGTTGATGGTGTTGTGGGCCATTTGGTTGGGACAAAATGATGTGATATTCAAGAATAAGAGATTTTACTTGGAAAATGTTGTCTCCCACTACAGGGTCTTATATAATTTTTGGTCATCTCTGTAATGTAACTTTTATTTCCAGGTATTAATACAACATGTGGTGACTCCCGACTTGGGAGCTCACCCTTTCTTTGCTTCAAAAAAAATGGTAGGTAATATATGTTCAGCTTCTCGAATCCATACTTTTCCTATAGGAATTTGTAGTCCCCACCAAGGCCCTAAATGTCGGTTTCGGTTACTATTTCGGTGACCGATCGAAACGGAATTTCGGTCAAAATTCGGTTGAAAATAGACCAAAATTTCAGTCATTTTTGTACTAGGTCAAAAATAAGATATCCCTTTGTACTATACAAAAGTAGGAATTAGATTAGGAATGCTAAAAAAGAGAGAATACTAAATTTTTAGTTTTGATAGAATAGAAGACCAACTAAGATATCCGAACACATAAATAAGTATTTAGATGTAAAGGAGGTAAAGTAATTTCACATCTTCTAAGGTATGAAAGATTGTCGAAGTTTTACACTTTTAACGAAATGTTGGACGTATCTACTATTGTTATCAAAGGAATACTCCTTTGTGAGAAGTTCATTCTACACATATGAAAGAACTTTATAAATCCATTTTCAAGTCCAAACTCTTATTGAAACTTAAAGCTCCTCCAAGAAACTCAAGGATAAAAACCGATAAAGTTTTTCAATGTAGTAGCATACGAGATGTACCCGCGAGAAGGTAATGTGCGAGGGAGATGGGTTGATGGGGCGACACATTTCCTATGAGGGAGGCGATGAATGAGAAATTTCTATAAGGAAGCAACACACGAAGGAAACATCCTTATCCTCGCAAGAGGTAGCATATTGATGAGAATTTGATTCTGCAGGTTGAGGGGTGGCAATGACCAATAGGGAGAGGGTGGACGGGGAGCCAAGAGGTTGAGAGAAGGGTAAGGGCATCTGGGGAGAGATAGAGATAGTGAGATAGCTTTAGTATATGATCCTACTCTATCCTATCCACCCCATTGATTGTAGTATATCAACCCTATTTCTCATTCCATATATATATTAATGTGTATATATATTATGTAAATGTGTATGTATATATTAATATTGTGTGTATATATTAACGGGTTAATGGATTAGATGGAAGTGTTTTTTACAATGATCCAATGATTCCAATCTAGAATCCATTAATGGATTGGACAATTCTACTCCACATCCATCTGTTAAAATAATAAATTCAATCCAAGAACAATAGATTATTTCATGTTACGAACGTAATAGATCCATGTACACCCCTAGCAGTAAACATTGTCTTTCATTTCTTTGGTCTATGTTATAGTATAATTGTAGTTATAACATTCTTTCCTTTTTCTATGTAAGCTTGGTAGGGCATCCTTGTAGCCTAACATGGCAACCTCATTTCATCTCTAGGGTTTCCCCTCTCTCTATATACAGAGTGTGGAAGGAAATATCACGATATATCGGCAATATATCGCCGATATATCGATATCGACATGGGACCGATATGGGCACCGATATGGAGATATATCCCGATTTCCAGGCATTTTCTTCACAAAGGTTCGTCGATATGGGCGATATTTCAACGATATATCGTCGATATATCGCCGAAATATCGTATCGATACGATATCGAACTGATATTGATATCGATACGACCTTCCATGATATAGAGGACCTTAGGGTTCTGTATTAGATATTTGCTTATTTCTTCTCTGCTTGGTACGAGGGCGATGATCTTGGACCAAAACTATGTGCCTCTTTTGATAAACCCTAACCTCACCCCTTTGCCTTCCATCATAGCGGCCACCACTAGCAACAACGACAATTAGTGGCAA
The DNA here is from genome assembly GCA_037367405.1 of Ottelia alismoides. Classification (NCBI taxonomy): domain Eukaryota; kingdom Viridiplantae; phylum Streptophyta; class Magnoliopsida; order Alismatales; family Hydrocharitaceae; genus Ottelia; species Ottelia alismoides. The sequence goes on along the minus strand of JAZKJV010008062.1, from coordinate 387,617 downwards.
TATCAACAACGATAACCTTTGGTACTATCCACGTGATGGCGTCGCTAGGCTCGAGTAAGCTCCAAAGTGTTTCCCGATGATCCGTTCGCCCAGAGAACAGGTGCTTCAGGGTCTTGAAGCCTCGATCTACTCATCCTTGGAGGACGTTTCCCATTTGCGAGCATTTTTAAAATTCTCCAATTTTCAACCTTGTGTTTTGGTATTGTCATGTATGGATTTGATCCTCTATATATCGGATTTCGATGTTTATTGAGCACCCATTGTGATGGTGGGAGTTTTGTGTATCTTAGTCTACACACAACCTCCGAGTATTCTTGTGTAGACAAATTTTGCCATTTTTATGTGTTTCCTTCATGTGCTCATTTTGTCATGGAAGAATCAAAAGTTGATCCTATTCCATCTCTCAGGGCCATCAAGATACTCCGTCCCATTGTCAAGATGGACGGGACCAACTATGAGTTGTGGGCGATGTAATTCATAAGCACCATGAGAAGCCATAACAAGGAATACATTCTAATAAAAGGGAAGCCATCCAACAAAACAAGTGCCGATGCCACATGCATACGGGATAATGCGTGGGCACGAGTTTGGCTATCAAGTACTCTGATGTTTGAGATTGCCAACAATATCCTGCGTTAACCCACTGCGAAGGCGATATGGGATATTTATGCAACCACATATTCAAAGGTGAAGTATGAGATGAAGATTCTTCAACTTGAGCATAATATATAAATGACCAATCATGATAGTTGCGCCTTTTACTCATTCTACTCCAGTATGAGGGGAGTGTTTAAAAAGATGCACAATTCCCTTCCATCACAGGCTTCCATCTAGCGGCAATCAACATATAGGAACACCATTAGGGTTGGCTTCCTTCTTGTTGGCCTTGATCCGACCTATGATGCATTACACATTCAACTTTTTTCTAGTGCTCTATATGAAGGAGGCCTATATTTACTTACTTGAAGAGAATTCCCTTATAAAAAAACAATTGTTTGAGCACAATCTTTATGCACAGGTCTAAGAAGGTCCTGCTTAGACCTCCTCTGCTATGATAGTTGTGCAAGGAAGATGAGGGTTTGTCCGGTCTAGAGGATGAGAAGTCCATGGTCAAGGTGGGGGTTGCCCTCAACCACATTGTTCCAACTACAATCATCTTGGGCACATTGAGGACACATGCTACCAGATGCATGGTCGTCCTGCTTTAGCTAGTGTTGTCGAGCATTCTGGGTCAACAACAACATCCTTTGACCCGAGGTTTGAGCATCTTTTCTCCTGATTGAGGGAGATTATAGGACTTTCTCTTACTGAACCCGACCCCTCTACTGCATCGTCTGAAACTGCAGCCTTTACCAACACCTTAGGTATAGGTAATGTTATTAATACTTGTTACAACATTCTCTCTTTATGTTTATGTACCCTTATCTAATTCGCCAATGTTACCAGCCATAATGTATCAAATCAAATTCCCATTGGTACCGTTATTCCTATTCCAAGTCTCATCTTTGATTTACTAATATAAGTCGAATTCCTAATTCACAGATCAAACTACTTTTGCTTACGCGTTTCGCTTTGACGCTCACTTTCTACTCAATCCTGACCTATATATATAAGTTTGTTTGTCTTGCTTGATCCCAAAACGGACGATGATTGATTTTTCATGTGGTTCTAGTCTTCCGCTGTAATTCCGGATAAAAACATAATGGGAGATGATGATTATTCCTTGGCAGTCTAACATATAATATATGGTAGCATGAGAAACCCTGAACCCTATCCATTTCTTTATGCTTGATATATTGCAAAGCTCGTTAAGTTTACGAGTATTGTTGGATTTGATATTTATGAATTCATTTATTAAGAGTGAAATAGTAAGCGTTACCGAAATAGTTGGACACAATTAATAGTAAATATGAAGTTATGGACATGAAAGAAATATCAGATTTCGACATTCATCTTGTATAATGATTATCCTAAACAAGCAGATCTTTATAAGCTTCTCAAACTTCCAAGTAAACCATTAAAATCATAAAAAATACTTTAAACAAAAATAAAAACACCTCGACCACCTTGAGGCATTCTGCCTCGAGGCTACACCTCAACCACTTGATGCACACGCTTCACTGGATTGAACCGAGCCGCACACGTCGAGGTTAAATAGGACCGCCTTGCCTCGAGGCTAGTTTTTTCATACCATGTTTTCAGCATATAAAAGAAAAGGTATCGGACTAATACCCTGCAGTTTCGGGCACACATGAGCATTTGCCTTGAAGAGAGAAGTTCTCTTACCTCCCCACAAACTAGAACCTGTTATGTACTTAGAACTCCTCAGTTCAACTCAATTATAATAAGAAGTAGAAGAGACCCCTTGAGAAATCACAAAGAAAGTCTACATTCGCTAATCGTGGTAGGTTAGGGCTATATTATGTGGGCTTTACTTTCCCCGCAAGTGTGAGTGCTCTCCGTTAGATTCAACGTTTGACTCTGAACCACATATTCGCTGGCTCATAGGCTCGACAATCAGGGGTGGGGTCCCCTTTGTAAACATGCATGTTCTCTTTTTATTCTCGGGAGAATCACATAATTGATATGGACTCCATTGTTTGCTCTTCAAATGCTCTTCCAATATCGAGGCAAGTGCACCCAACCCACTTACAAAAAAAAATGCATGGTCTCCATATTATGCACATCTTCTAGCGCGTACCAAGGGAACCCAGAACAAAGTCGTCGCTTCTGTTGCTTGAAGCCTTGATTTGATCATGCAACTCATCAGGGGATGGGTTTTTTCAAGCGGGAGAGAATTGATGCAATACATAATCTGAATTCAGACAAAGTTAAGGTTTTCCCATCCGTTTATCTAGGTTTTTTTGTTTGTTGAAATAGAGCCGCTAATTAATTAGGGTTAGAGTTTGCCGTCCAATTGTGGTCGAATTTATTTAAACAAAGAAATCTCATGTGATAGCTAATTAGTTATAGATTTATTTTAGGAGTCAATTGGGATTTTGATTTGATTTTAATTTATAATTTTGTTATTCCACTCCTATGTAAAGGGGATGTTAGTCATTTTGTTGATCAGTTTGCGTTATATTAAATTTGAAGTTTCTCTAGATCTCTTCTCCCATTCTCCTCTTCCCTACGTATGTCTGTGCTTTCTCCTCCCAAAATCCTGAGCAACGTTCACATTCTTCTCCTCTCCAAATTCTTTTCACCCTTTTGCTTTGATTGCATCAACTTGACTCAAAATCGAGGCATGAGATAAGTGTTATTTTGTGGGATATTCCAGGACTCTTGCTTTCATCCTATGCGATGGAGGTACTATGTTAGTGATGATGTCACATTTATTGAGTCAATTATGTATTTCTCTCATTAGAGATGAGATGATATCATCATACACCACATTGAGGTTTACCTTCCTTCTCTTATCGTTTCGTTTCCTACCATTCAGGTAAACATTTTCCCATGTGTATATTCAAAGACCAAGAGTTATTGTTTCAAATCCCCTATGGTAATGCCTTCTATACCATCCATTTTGCATGAGGTAAATACTGACTACTTTTCTGCTGATGACATGATTCATGTTGTGTTCAACAGGGTGATATCGTTCAATAGGATGATGCGGCTCAACCATGTAATATACTTCAGCAGGATATGCCTTAGGATCCCTCTAAGGATCTTATTCTGCCTATTGCTCTTTAGAATTGGACAAGTGTGCCACATACCCTCTCTTTGGTCTCCTCTCTTGAGCATCTTTCAGAAGACAACGAAAAGTTTTTGGTGGGACTGTCTGTTGTTACCATGCCATGCACACATTAAGAGGCATTGCAAATTTACAACATTTTTTTTGAAAAAGCAAATCGGGTACTCTCCCAAGCTGGGAGATACCGCGTTAGTAATATTCCTTTAAAGAAAACCCGTTACAACATCAAAAAGCCCAGATTTGCAAAGCGCTTTACAATGTGACAAGATATTTTGACATAAAATCTCTGGTTCTTGAAAATAAGGTTATTGCACCCCAACCATATATCCCACAGAGCAGCCCAAGCAGGAGAGACATTATCCGTGGAGCCGCCTCCCACCCGTCTGACGGAATGCCAGAAAGTCGCCCCATCATCAATCAAGAGCCAGGATAGCCCAAGCCCTTTCCACACCCCGGCTGAGAACGAGCAATTGAAGAAGAGTTGGTCCACATCCTCCTCATAGCAATGGCACCTATCGCACGTAGTGTCTTGCCCCCCAAAAAGTCGGGCTCATCTAACCTTGTCACAAACACGACTTCTCCTCAAGCACCATAAGAAAATCTTCACCTTGTAAGGAATCTTAGCCGCCCAGATCAATCTTATATCCTGCGTAAAATCCGCGTCATGTTCCTCCATTGGCTGCCTAAGCTCCTCGTATGCCCTTTTCGTGCTGAACGTTTCCCCCTCCCACACGAAGTGATCAGCCTGTTCAGCTGCAACCATCGCACTAAGTTCATCCATAGGGGGCAGGTCAGCCTGCATCTTGAGAAAGTCGTTCAGCCTCTGATCAGAAAGATCACTCACAAACTCCGGAGCCCATGTATCGGACCCCATCACTTGGCAAAGCAAAACATCTCTCATGGCCGCGAGGGTGAACAAACGCGGGAATCTAACACTGAGCTTCCCCTCGCCTGTCCAGTTGTTGCCTCAAAAACGAAATAGAGAACCATCGCCGGCCGGCGGTCGCAGCTTGTGCACCAACTCCAGAAGAACATCACTCTCACCAGCCCATAGCGGTGACTACCACCTCACCTTGCCGGCCACCATCTCTCCCCCCACGTCATAGGTCCTGCGAATCAATCTGAGCACAAGCGACGAAGAGGGTCCCCAAACTAGCGACACCCATTTTGCTAGCAGAGCCTTATTCATGCACTCCACATCCTGGATGCCAAGACCCCCTTCCTTTTTTTTCCACCTCACCTCCCTCCAGCACACATGGTGTAACCTGATTTCTGTTGTTTGCCATCTGACCAGAAGAATTTCTTCATAAGAGCCTCAATCGTCTTACGAGATCCAATCGACAGATACATGTGGAATAGAAAAACACAGGGATCGCAGAGAGAACGTGTTTTAATAGGATCAACTTGCCCATCCTCGATAAAGTGAAAGCCTTCCAACCTGCTAATCTCTGTTCTATTTTTGTCAGTACCACATCCCAGTCCACCTTCTTCAACTTCCCGTTCACCAAAGGTAAGCCCAAATACGTAATAGGCAGAGTCCCCAGTGGGCATCCAGTAGTCCCGGTAATCCTCTGACGTTCATCATTAGGCATCCCAAATGTAATGATTGCCGACTCTCTATTATTCGCCACCAAACCGGATAGTTCACCAAATATTTCGACCACCAAAGTTGCGGTCTTTGTTTGCTCCTCCGAGCCCCCCATAAGTAATAGAGTGTCATCCGCATATTGTATTATAGGTATGGATATATCCTCCTTGTGGAACCCCTCGCAAATCCCCGCCTCCACCGCCTGATTGAAGAGCATCGCCAAAGCATTAGCAACTAGCACGAAGAGCATAGGTGCCAAAGGGCAGCCTTGCCTCACTCCACGCTGCGGTTGGAAGAAGCTGCCTTCCGGGCTTCCGTTCAACAAGACCGAAAAAGAAGAGGTCATAACACATCTCTTCATCCAACTGATCCACTTCGCTGGTAAACCCCTTCGGGATAGCGACATTCACATAAAAGGCCAATCTACGCAGTTGTACACTTGGAGAAATCCAATTTCCATAGTGCCCCTTTCTTCTTCGACCTCTTCCACTGGAGACAAATTTCTGTTTCCATTACCAAACCATCTGCCATTTGGCGGCCCGAGATAAATGGAGTTTGCCACTGTAGAACCACCGAGTCGAGGACCCTCCTAAGGCGATTTGCCAGGGTTTTTACGAATCGGTATATCGCATTGGATACTGCAATCGGCCTGAAATCTTCAACATTAACAGGATTTCCTTCTTCGGAAGTAAGCACAAGAATGCTCTATTTACTTGAGAAGGATTTCTGCCTTCGCTTCATCCACTAGGTTCATTATTGCCAGGTGTTTCTCGGGACGGCCTGCTCCCCGCATGTTCCAGGAGAGTACCTTCATTTGGGTAACCTGTTGTTCATCCTCTTTGGGGGCACAACCCCCAGCCACTCCGCCACTGCTCTATCCAACAGCCTGAACCTGTTGGCAACATCGAGTGCGAGCGATCACTCGAATACTCAACACTTGCACCCTGTTCGACAACCGCCAGAGCCCTCGCCGCTGCTCGCCTCAACCTCCTCTTATGTCTTCGAAGCCTTCGCCTCTCGTAGTAGGTCCCAAACCGAGGGGCTTCGCTTGATTTGTTACCATCTTCGCCACCATCCCCACCAGTCGCGCCGCTCCCTTCATGTATCTGCGGAGCATACTGCGTGATCGAAGACTCCCCTAAAGTTCGTTCACCTCCATCGAGCTTCTCCCCTTCCTGCCCTCCTTTAACCCCCTTCGCGCCGCCGGCCAAATCCTTTGCAGTGACTCTTTCCTCCAGAGAAGGAGCTTCAGGAATCACGGTGGGGTTCTGAGTTGCGTTGAGCATCGCATCCCGTTCAACCCATATAGGCGCAACCAGATCCGTATATTGAGTCGAACCCTTGTTCCGGTTCCTAGATCCAAAAATGGAATTACGCATGGCCCCCTTCAGCTCCCGACCCGAAAATGGATCCAAACCCTTTCTCGCAACGTCCTCCCCCGGGAAATGGACAGCCGTTACCTGCATTTTGAAGGGTTTTTGAAACTCTCTGAAATGAATGTCATGCGGAAGTCGAAACTTGTGGCAGTTGGTTATGGAAGAGGAGATGTCATTGTTGCAATCCAGAGGCACACTGACCTTGGACATGTACATCTTGGTTGGTTTGCAAATGGGTATTCATAGTGAAAAACTGAGCAACTAGTTATGTGGATCACTTTAAAGTCGATTATTGGCAAAATGATTCACACATGCATATGGTGTAGACTATTAAGACATGTTTTCTTTTGTGGTACATCATTTTACCCTTCATATCCTTCTCTCTATTGGGTTATCAATTTTTGGCCTTTCTTTCAACTTGATGTCGAGAACATGTTCCTCAATGGAAACTTATAGGAGTAAGTTTACATGCAACAACCAACTGGGTTTGCTGCTGGAGGTGTCAAAATATATGTAGGTTATACGAGGCTATTATGGTCTTGAGCAGTGCCTGAAAGAATGGTTCCAGAAGCTCTCAAACCTCATACAACAACATAGTTTCGCTAGATCTACTACCAATCATTCATTATTTGTGAACAATACATTGAGAGATGTTGTCATTCTGGTGTGGTGAGTCAAAGAAAGTATGTGACCGATATTTTAAATACTGGAATGACAGATTGCAGACCTGCTACTCTTCCTACGGAGCCCAGAATCTGTATAAAACTTTATGATGGTGACATAGAGGAAGTCGACAAGAGATATAAAGAGATAGTTGGGAAGCTCCTCTATGTGACAAGCTGATATCTCCTTTGCTTGAACAAAGTCAACCAATTCATGGAGCAACCATGACATGCCCAACAATGATGCATTCACAATGACTCTCAGGTATATGAAGTCCTTACTATGTACGCGATCTCCCTTCAACAAGGTGACATCCCCTATCATATTAGATTGCCGTGATGCAAACTATGCTGACAATCCAAAGGATAGAAAGTCTTCCATAGGTTTTGTTGTTTTTCATTGGTGGCTCTCTAGACATATGTAAAAGTAAGAAGCAAACTATAGTTACCATATCAAGTGCTGAGTTTGAGTAAAGAGCCATGAGTTAGGTTAGTATTGAGATGATGTAGGTCAAGTCGGTCTTGACTGACTTAATATAGAGGTGCCTCTTCGTATGCAGCTGATGCGTGACAACAATGTGCCCTTATTAATTGCAACAATCCAGCATCCCATGACATGAGCGGACGAAGCACTTGATGTTGATTGTCGTTGCACTAGAGACATTGATATAGAAATGCTTCATATCCACTTTTCATGTCAGTTTAACATAACAGACGACTGACATATTTACTAAGGCACTCATCGCCGGGATATCATTCCCGAAGTGTTCATCCAAGTTCAGGCTCATAGACATCTATGCTCCATCATCAAGGGAAGTGTTGTAGTATTATTGTAGTTGTAGTATTGTCTTATGACAACTACCTTTCTTTCATTTTTCTGTGTAAGCCTAATAGAATATCCCAATAGCCCAACCGGGCAACTTTATTTTTGTTTTATATGAGGACCTTGGGGCTCCGTAGTAAACATCCACTTATTTCTTTTCCACTGTCTATTTGCAAGCAATATCTTTTGTTTTATATGAAAATCCTTATGTCAAATTTCTGAGATAGATTTTTACTCTTACTCGCATTTTTTTTACAAGTTTTTATGTTACTTTATGTTTCGAAGATATAAAACTTAATTGTTTTTCTATGTATCTGAGAAAGCCACTGTTGATGGTGTGGATGTTTCTTCTCATTTGACTCTCTCCCTCCAAGATTCAGAAAATATTGATTTGTCAACTTTATCTTATTTATTGAATTTGATATCTCTGCCATTAATCTGTATCTTCTATCTTGAACGTACTATTTTTCTTTAGATTTTTTTACTTAAAGTGACATCACTGCTAACTCTCATCGAATGGACATATTTTCCAGATTGCATTGTATATGAGCATTCTAAAATGACTTTCGGAAAGTATTCCCATTATAATGCTAAAATAACTTTATTTCCGATAAGGATGTATGCATCCGGTACTGGCACTTTTTTAGGCTTCCGCTCTAATTTGCCTTAAATTTACTTCAGGCAGCTCCAACAAGTAGTTCTGGCTCTATTGCTGCTGTAAATCCTACAGAACAGAAGCCTGCAAGCACTGTTAGTTTAATTGACTTCGATGCAGATCCTGGACCTTCTGTGGATTCAGTACCAGAACAATCTGTTCCTCCACAAACAAGCCCATCGGCTAATGAAGCTAACTGGGCTTCCTTTGATTCGGTAACAGTGCCAAAGGCTCAACAGGCTGCCACAAACTTGAATTCATTGGACTCTGTTCTCTCTCAGTTGTCAGATTCTGGGAGTTCTACAAGCAATATCCCCTTCACATCAAATATTGGGACAGATTCATCTCCCTTGACTACGAGTGGACAATTGCCTAATGTCCATCAAATGGAGCCTCCTTTATCCTCACAGGCTAGTAACCAGCCAGCTGTTCCACCCTTTACACCCTCTCTAGTTGGAGGCCCGACTGATCAGGTGCACTAGTACTTCATAGTTGTGATTGGCAGTGTGGATATCCAATTATGAACTTTAATGGGATATTTTTCTCATACTATGCTCATCTGCAGTTGAGAATACCTTCAGTTGCCCCAAATGTTTTGGGCTCTCTGGCTGCGTTACATGGACAGACAACTCAGGCTTATCATGCCCCAAATGTCGAATCAAATGCAGCTGTTTCGTTGCAACCCAATGCAGAGGCTAGACCAAGTGGACGGAAAGAATTGCCAGTGGTATTTGCATTGCCATATAATATCTGCTTAAATCCTATCTTGCTTTTACTTGCCAAATTTGATATTACTGTTGACGCAGGATCTTTTTGCTGCCACTTATCCTACAAGTCATCCTTCTATGATGGGTTGGCATGCACGACCTAACTTTGGCCTGGGATTTCCCATGCAATATCCTCCGGTATTTTGTTCCATTTAAAACTCATGATATCCTTAGAATGTACTTTATTCTGCAGCGTATTATCTCACAGTGCTTACTGAGTTTGTAATTTCTACAGCAGGTAGCGCCATCCTTCTCATATGCATCGAAGTCTGCAAATCCATTTGATGTGTCCAGTGAGCCAACTCTTGCTCATGCATCCACGGTAGGACTTTTGTTTCATGTTCCTGTTTTTAATGATATGAAGCATTAAATATTTGGCACCTTTTCTTCAGAAAAATCAATCTGATAGCCAGGCAGTTGTAGTTATCACCCAGCGGTTTATTTTGTGTTATGATATCTACAGATTTTGTCGCTGTAGGATTTCAATTTTCTAATTAATTAGGCTCTATTTTTGGCCGTAGGTGTCAATTGAGGTATGTCCATGATAACTCAGATGACTAGGTCAAGAGGTTTCCCAACATCTCTTTTTTCTTCTTTTCTCCTCCACGCATCTTCCTATGTGGATGTGCTTAGTCAATATGTGATCTCATCTCCGCAACAACGATATCCACCCGACCTCTTGATTTTGTTATGTGAACTCATTTTTCTGCATATTCGATAAGTTCTTCCATAGAAAACTTGTCTCTGAATTCATTTTTTAATTAAAGTGTATAAAATATGTGCCCTTTAAGAAAGACCATCCTCATTTTTTAGGGGGGGCTTTCAAATGAGACAGGGTCTTCTTTGAGTTAAGAAAGATCAACCTTATTTTTTTTATAAAAGCTGCCAACAATTTAGTAAAATAAGTAAATGACTTTTAATGGTTTGTAATTTATAAATTGTACATTGTAAAGAGCGGATATTTCTAACTATTTTTTTCCTAATATAATAATAAAATTTTATTTTCGTCTTATGTAATTGCACTGGTAGTATTTAATTATTAAATCCAAGGTTAACCGATATGAAAAATTATGAGAGAGTATTTATCTTTTTATGTTTTTTATGTATTCTCTTTTCTTTTCGTGTATATTATGTAATTTGTCCAACATGTATCTCATTTTATATAAGAGAACCCTATAACCTCATTATCAATATAGTCATTATTTTTTTCTCCTCACGGTATTAGAGCGATGGTCATAGATTGGAGTTCCATGCCCACGCTCTAACCCTACCCCCACCCCCCATCGTCGACTCTCATTGCTCCTCGAGCAGGTCTCCTCTCGCCATGTTGTTGCCTGATAGCATCGGAGAAGGGGCATGGTCCACTAGCAACACCAATGATGGGGATGAGGTCTCTAGCGGTGCACGCGATACCATTGCTGTGTTGCCCATTGACATCGACACAAGTGCCTGCCGTCTAGCTTATGCAGCATTGCAACCCAGCGCCTTCCTGAAGGCGGTTTTGGGGTTTACGTCGGCGTGTAGGTGCCTTCGTGGTCCCCTATTGCCAACCGGTCCTTTATTGCCACCAACCTTGTCTATGGCCCCCAGTGCTTCCTGAACGGTATAATTTTGAATTGTATGATGAAATCAGATCGTTAGGTTCATCCCAAAGCCCTAGAAGCTCACTCTTGGTTCATGGGATCAGTTGTGGTTTGAGTCTACATATATAACCAATCCTCTATATGTCCGTGTAGACATATTGAAATTGGTCTAGAACTCCAACTGAGTTTCATTGCGGGCCTCTTATCACCATGCCAGAAAACAAGAGTGATATTTTTTCTTCATCCGGTACCTTCAAGGGCCTGGCTCCCATCGTGATGGATGTGACCAACTATGAGTTATGTTCCATGCAACTTTTAACCTGCAATGCAATAACATGTAGCATATTCTGACACAGCTAGAGTCGACATATAAGAGTAGGGAGAATGCTTCATAGAAGCAGGATGATGCATACATGTGTATTTGGCTCTCTGGGACTCTCATAACGGAGATAGCCAATGATATTTTGAATCATCCCACTGTGATGGCAATGTGAGATATCCTGGAAGCCACATATGGTCATGCGAAGAACGAAGCCAATGTACTTCGGTCGTAGTTTGACATTTTCACGAACATATCTTCTACTCTTCGCTTCATGGCATGTTTGAAAAACTTCACGACTTCATGTCATTGACTACATCTACTGAGCAACATGTGTCGTACATGAACATCACGATGGTTGGAGTTTTTCTGGCTGATCTAGACCATGAGTACGAGGCAGTACACACCCAACTTCTCACGAGTGTGGCTATCCCTCCTTTGGAGGAGTCTTATAGCTGTTTTAACATGATTGTGGTCCCATTCACTGCCACTACATAAACCTTCTTAGTGATGGATACATCTCGTGGCAGTGGAGGTACTTCTTAGTCCAGAGGACGTGGTGCCTATGACAGAGGAGGTATAAGTCAGCATGGTCCATGTACTTGCTGTCATCGTGCTGGTCGTTCTGAGGAGACATGATATCAGAAGCACGAATATCTTTATGTAATTGCATTATTTTTTTATGTAATTGCACCACTAGTATTTACCAATTCAATCCAAGATTAAACAATATGAATATATTAGAAATGTCCAAAATAAGGATGGCCTTCATTAACTAAGGAAAGGTCATGTCTCATTTGAAGTTTCCCCTATATATATATAAAGAAAACCCATAGCGAAAAAAGAAGCCTACGAAGATAGAAATAACCCAAAAGGGAAGTTCTTACATACGTAGGAAAAACGTAATGATAGATATACACATTAGGCAAACTATAAATTGAAATACTTCTTTTCAACAACTTTACAAAAAAATTACAATGTTGATAAAGGAGTTGTAGGGCCTACTATGTTTTTTTGTTCCAAGTTGTGTTGTCAATTCTAGCCTTTTGTATATGATTTCTTTACTTGTAACAAAGATGTTGTTGAGGTTGGTGAGAGTCATGGTCGGTATACCTTAATTCAAGTTTACATAAATGAAACCTACCGAGGACGATCTATCACCTATCTTTTGTAAAAAAAGCGTAATTATATTTTATCAGATTGAATGAAAACATGATATTTTAGGTGGTTTTTGACATATTAAGAGAAGGTTAATGAATGCATTTGGAAAGAACTTGGATGATGAGTCTTGTACAAGGGGTCAAGGAAAATCAGAACAATGCTGTAAAGAGACTATAACAATGATTGGGCTTTTGCTTAAATTCAAGTTGGGAATGACCTATAGTATATCTGTGAGGTGATGGAGAACACAATGTGAAGGATAGCGTTGTAAAAATCATATTTACAATGTGCATGTATATGTACTCTTAGCTACAACCTGAGGAAATCATATGTAGAGAAATGTGCGTCCGAGGATAGGAGATCATTTAGAATTCATCGAGCATTCCGAGAAGGAGAGAGGGGGAGAGAGGAGGGGCACCATTTGCGTGAGCCGAGGTTTGGAAAGAAGGCACGCGAATGGAGTGGGGGTTTTTGTGGTCAACATCTTTGATTCGATCGTCGATTGATCGAATGAGGCGGAGTGGGTATGCTCTCAAGGCCGGAGTTAGTGAGGGGTCGAGATGTCAAGAGTTGTTGCCGCATCAAGGACAACGAAACTTTGGTGCTTCAGATGAGAGAGAGAGAGAGGACACTTCGCAGTGCGTTGTGGTGTTCGGGACCCATTGTGCTTCAAGTGCCGGATGCTCGATCATTTGCGGAGAGGAGAGACTACCACCTAGATGTTGTGAAGATGGATATGTATACAATAGTTCAACGTGATCCAGTGGATGACGTTCTCATTGCGGAAGGAATGTGGACCTATTCGATCTCAATGGTGGAATTGTTGGAGAAGGGGTTTGTGGTCAGAATGGAGCATGCTGTCTGGTAGTCGGAGATGCTCCTATATGTGCAGGGAATCGAGGAAGACTAGATGTCCTTGTTCCTTTCTAATCAGAGCTTGTTTCTAGAAGTTGTGGAGTGGAGGAAGTCAACTCCATGTGGTTGATTGAAGTGATAGGGTGTTCGGTGAGATGTAGAAGACTTAGTGCGGTGTGGGAGGTGTTGGAACATGGAGGTATTGTGAAGGAGGTACCGACTTCCGAGAACAAGGCTACAACCACGAGATGCATTGGAGATAGTGGCCATGCTAAAGGACCCCTTTAAGGTCGATACCATTGATGGTGTTGCACCAAGTCGGACGAAGCGTGTTGTGGTTGGGGTTGAAGCCAAAAACTCGATCACTGATAGTGATAATGCTCGAGGCAGAAAAGAGGCGGTGTGAGGCAATGTCTTCGAGATATGAAAGGCGGATGGAGGCAGGGAGTGATGAGATCTCTGGAGAATTGAGCTGTGCAACCTCCCATGATTGCATGGGCTTTGTGTGAGAGATTTGAGGAGAACATCGTCGGGGTGTCAAACCCTAATCCCTTTATCTTTGGGGGAAGTTCTTTGATGTAACATTTGTCGAGTCGGGCTCGAGGAATGGCTCGATTATCGTTGGTGATGCTTCGAGATCGAGACGTGGACCCGAGTAAGTGTAGCGGGTTTGGTTAACCCCAAAGTCGCATGGGTATGAGCATTTTGCTGGACTCGCACAATCGAGTTGGGTCGTCTGCTTCGAGATCCATAGTTAAGTGGATGGTGGAAGTAGATGGTAACAATGTGTGTGGGGGAATCTCCCTCATGCAACTACGAGGAGAAGGCACCCGCAATGCCCCATGATCTTCCTTACCAGGGTTTTGGGACTCACCAAGGCTAGACAGAGGAAGAAACTCGTCGACTTCGAATGAGTGCAAATGGGCCAAGGTGGGGAAAAGGGAGCATAATCGGATGCTAGCAACAACACGTGCAAGTAGACAAAGAAGGCTTGCTCTTGGGGATATTGCATGCAAACCCAAACGTAGCCTCTCTCTTTCTTCTTGTTCAGGGAGACCCAATGAAGGTGATGAGAGAGTTTGCAATGCCTAACCGTGGTTTTATTCTACAGGGAGTTCCGGGACATTGTTCAGGGAGAGCTGATGAGAGTGATAAGCGAGTTTGCAGTGGCTTTGAGAGGATCAACAAAGCACTCTTTTTCCTCTTGCCCAAGGACTGAGCATAGAGAATTGAGGACTTTCGTCCCATAGCATTGTCCAATGCGGTGTATTTGATTGTTGCCAAGGTCCTATCCAATCGTCTGAGTTATGTGCTGGAGAGCTTGGTTGCACCGATACAGACGTCATTCATACCTAACCCAAACTGCTACTATATATTCGCAGCTTTGCAACACAAGCCTCGCTCCCTCACTCATACTAGCTGCCGCGCAACCCGGTCTCTACTTAATTAATCTCAGTACTCCAGGCTTCTGAGAAGAGAAGTTCGGTGATTTTCTTTTCTTTTTCTCTGCTGTCTCTTTGAAGCGGGAAAGGGCCGAAAGACGGACTAGAAAAGAAGGAGCTCCCGTGTCATTCCATTCCTCTCGTCAGACCATCTGTAGCACTCATAGCTACGGCTCTAACTCGATTATTTCCTAATAATTGTTGTACCTCACAAGTCACATCAATTTGCTGACCGAGAGTACCTCGGCGAAAAAGATCATCGAGGCCCTCGACATGACCCAGGGTCAAAGTCGGCCAGTGAGAGGGGGATCAGCTTCATCCAGGGTACCGGATCACCAGCTAAGGCCCCTACCCTAAATGGAAAACCGCTAAAAAAAGATTGAACATGTGGGAGGGAAGAGAGAGTCTTGTTTCATTAGTTTCTGCTTTCATTTCCCCCGTCTGGAGCACGGAGTTGCTTACGGAATGAAGTCCGGCGTCGGATGCGCTTGGGCGGAAAGAGTCCTTTGCTCTTTTTGCCTTCTTTCTTCATTCATACCTAACCGCTTGATGATGGATACTATTGTGGTGACATTTGAGATGATTGGCAACTTGAAGAGAAGGGGGGTGAAGGGGTTGTTGTGTCACGTTGATTTCTCAAAGGCTTACGATTGTGTTGATTGACCGTTCCTTTGGTTGGTACTGGCTATGCAGATTGCTTCAGATTTCGATCTCTTAGGTGAAGAGATGTGTTACTAGCTCTTCCTTCTTAGTTTTGGTGAATGGGCACCGTGAGAGTGGTTTCTTCCAACCGTAGAGAGTAGTTCGTCAGGGGTGCCCTCGGGTACCTCTACCTTTTGTTCTTGCGCGAATGTGCTTGCCACTATGGCTGCGCAAGTGGTTCAAAGGAGCAGAACTACGAGCTTTACTAGAGGGGATATCTCAATCCCCCTTCTGCAGTATGCAGACAATACAACCTTCTTCATCAAGGGGGGATGCACGGAGGTCAGGGACTCATGGCTATGAGCATCATGTTGGATGACTTTGAGGAGCTCTCCAGGTTAGTGGTAAATTGAGTGAAGTCTACATTTGTACCCTTTGGGATTTTTGAGGCAAGGATTAAGGAGTATGTTGGGATCATCGACACCTCGCGCATAACTTTACCTCTGGCATACCTTGGCCTTCCCCTTGTGACAGGTTGGCGCATGCGGACTGGGCTCTGGTGATCGAGAAGCTTGAGTGCAAGCTGGCGGGCTGGAAGGCCACGTGTCTCTCTCGTGGGGGGAGACTGGTGCTATTGAAGGCGGTTCATTGTCATACCCATTTTTTTATCTCCGACGGATTCTGCCTGTGGGTATTCACAAGCACATGGAGGCTTGCATGCATCGCTTCTTTTGGGAAACAAATAACGTGTTGTCGAAAGGGATACACTTGGTGAACTGGGAGATAGTTGCCTCGTCGCAGGATCAAAGGGGCCTTGGATTTCTTAGACTGGTCTGGCAATGGACTGCTGCAGGTGACTTACCCATCCTGTACTCGTTGGTGGAGAATCGTGAGCTGCAAGTCAGGGAGGCCTGGGTTGATTGCTAGTAGATGTTGTGCTTTTTGTCTCCTCTTTTCGAGCAACGTCTTAATGAGTTCCTGCACCTATCTGAGATGATTGCGGACTGCTTTGATCCGCCTGAAGGTTGTGATCATTGGGTGTGGAGTGATGGTTGTTTCACGGTCAAGAAGGCCTATACGACATCATCCTCTAATGTGACTTTTGATCTAGACATCTTGGAGCGTGACTGCAATCTGATCTAGACATTAAAGGTCCCTCTCAAGCTAAAGATTTTTCTATGGCTTCATAGGAAGATGCGATTCTGACCAAGGTCAGAAGATCGACGTTGGTGCTGGGGGACGACACTACGTGCTTCTTGTATGGGAATGGTATTGAGGACTTGGACTGCCTCTTCTACTCATAGCACCTGCTTCCGTGATGTTTGGTCACTGCAAATATTTATTCGATTGATATCTCCTTACACACTGGATTTTGAAACTCAATGGTGGCCAACCAATTCAGGTCCATGGGGGAACTCTTGTGCCCTATAGCTACCATTTGGATGATTTGGATGTAGCGCCACATGGTTATTTTTTGATTGGATAGGTTTAGGTTCTATGTTAACAATGCAAAAATTTTTGCTAGATTTCTTCCAGAGCATTTTCCCCTCTTTTGTATAAAAAAACCTATTCTCTCATTCTCAAGAAAGAGAAGGCATCGGGGGCAAGAAGATTGTAAGAGTGAGAGATGGAAGATAAGTTGGAACCAACCCCTCCATGGGTAGCAGAGATGAATAGTCAAGGAGACTGTGGAGGAGATGTCGGGGGAGAATACTCAGAATTTGGAGGGTCTTACATAACAATGGACATTTATGCATGGGTTGCGGAATGTTTGGGGTTAAATTCCCCTTTGGTATTCCTTCGAATGGATCATGAAGATTGTCAGTTGAACTGTCAGGGGGTTGGACAACCTTAAGAAGTATAATGTATGGGAAATTTCCTTGGGTCGTGGTAGGTGGATGTGTCATTTTTACGTGAAACAAAACTGGGAGGTTTAGAGCTGGATGTGTGGAGATCGATTTCTGAACCTTGTTTGCAACTCTACTGTTGGTCCCCAAGGGGTGGCCATTTGGGAGGAGTTGCGTAATGTGAGATCTGCATTTTTGAGCTTGTCGTGTCTCTTAGAAGGCGACTTCAATGTAACTCAGTTCGCTTCAAATTCACCATAGTTGTAAGGGGTTGGGGGAGGGGGTAGGATCCTGGGTAGGCAGATATTTTGTCGTTGGCGGGGGAACATGTCGAGGTCATGGGTTCCTTGAATGACAACTACATGTTGAAGAGATGCTCTTCCACATCCTACATGGTGTTGGACTTGTTAGGCCTTCGCGATCCAATAACACATTAAAAGTTATTGTTTTATCATGTCCATTTGAAATGAAATGAATGAATGAATGCGAATGCACTTTTTTATTAAGGTCCTGTTGTACAATTAGGTTTATGTATCATGGCCGTATTGAATACCATGCCGTTGGGAGGACATGACTGACTTCAAAACATGTGTATTGAATAAGGATCTCCAGTCTGAGAAAGAAATGACAATTTTTCTCTAAAGACTGTTTTCCAACTGACTTCTCGATGCAAGTTATCTGCATAGGAATGAAGATTCAGAAGTATTAGAATAATCAAGTCAATGAGTTGACTTGTTGTTGTCGAGATAAACTAAGATTAGAATCGTAACTGTCACGATCATGCACACATCCTTAGATCTGAGACATATATGCATCTATATGCCTGAGTATGCACATTTGAAAGACCAATAGGTTGGTGACCTAACAAAGGTCCATATACCGACGAGTTGGTGTGCATATGACAACATATGAGAAGTATGATCTTTCAAAGGAACCATACATGTTCATAGTTGATGAAATGAAAGACAGAGCTCACTCATGAGATATTTTAGAGTCAAAACGAGTTCCACACATGGTCGTCTTATGAAATAAGATACAAATTCAAGATATTAATATATGCTTTTGGAAAATATATGATTAATATTGTCACCCAATTATCGAATGAGAATTCAATTGATATGTTCCGAAGAAGACATTCAAACTAGGATTGAACTTCGGATATATCAAAGTCTTCCTGTATGAAGGACGAATGAGTATTGGGAATACTCAGGGTTAAATCTATCATAATATATCATCTACCATGACACTCCCATTCTAAGGGAGTGAGGAAACATGATGGATTTTAGTGGCTCCATTTAACGAAATGATTTGAGATTTAATTGTATTAGATCATTATTCATTTGAATCCAATTCCAATTTCAATGTACAAATGTTGAAAACAGAATTGGTCATGGAAATGGAAATATACAAGCTCTTTAAACTCATTTCTAAGCTCCAAATGGTTTGAACTATGATTAGAAATGGTCGAGGAAGTTGGGTTCAACTCCACGATACTTTCTTATGCTCACATATAGTGGCCTGCATTTCGTTGAGCTCACTTATAGTGTGAAGTGTTCCACTCGAGCTTAATTGATAATAGTATATCAATTTCGAGCTAAAATGATATAAACGTTGAAATTGGATTGATTTCGAGATTTCAAGTCGCTATATATGGATAATATGATCTTCCTAACATTATCTCCAGGTATATGCATTTGTATCTTATGAGTCTTAATTGGATTAGGACTCATACTTTTTTTTTGAAGCCAAGAAAGGGGGATACACTCAATGGTGTTCACCCCAAGATTTTATTGATAGAAGGGAAGAAGGGAGAAAGTACATGAAAGAACACTAGGCGCTCCAAGAGCTTAATAAGTTTGACACCTGTAGCTTTACATTTTCCAAATAGAACCTTTGCCCCGAGAAAAGAAGCGCGTTTTTGGCCAGCCACATAGCCTAAATCGTAGCCAGTGGCTGCCACAAATACTTCCTCGCTCGATCGACGACCGCCACCAAACTACCGCAAAAAGCTCCCACGTCTGAGACGGCGACCCACCCCAGGGATGGGTCGTCCCAGAGGGGCGCGACCCTAGGGCAGGAGAAGAAAAGGTGCTCAGTTGATTCAATCTCCTTATCACAAATGATGCACCTGTCAGAGACCACCCCAAGCAACCTTGAGCATCTATCACGAGTCATCAACCTCTTCCGCCTGAACAACCACAGAAAGAAACCAATCCTCTCGGGAACACGCAAACCCCAAAGGAAGGCGCAGTCTCGGGCCAAAACCGCCGAGAGGGAGGGCGGTGTCCTGGAGATCGCCAAGTAAGCCCTGCAGACCGTGAAATCCTTGTCGCGCCAAACCCAATGATCACGCCCCGTCGAGGGATTAATTGCGTCCCTAAGAGCATCCAACAAGCCCATGAAATCCTCCAGCCGTTGATCAGAGAAGTTCGAGTGGAATAGCGGCATCCAGTTTCCGTTGTCCCAGCATGATGTGACCCGCACCTAAGGGTCCGCAGCAAGAGTGAAAAGATGAGGGAAACGAGAAACAAGGTCACCCCGATCAGTCCATCTATCCCGCCAAAAGGTAAAGCTCTCTTCATTCCCCAGCACAGGTCTGAATAAGTCCCGAAAGCAGTGCATGACCTTGAGGATCCCCATCCAGATGAGAGAGGGCCTGGCCGCCCCCCTTCAAACTGCTCGTCGGCTCCGCGTAGGTAAATGAGTAAATCTGTCTAATGAGTCTGGTGCAGAGGTCATCACAGTCACCCCAAATCCTTGCCACCCATTTAAGCAAGAGCGCCTCGTTTAGGGCTCCCAGACGGCGCACTCCAAGACCTCCGTCACATTTATGGAGAGTGATGTCGTCCCAACTGACAAGATGCATGCCAGACCGCTCCTGGCCGCTCTTGCACCAAGAAATCTCCGCATCAGTCCTTCGGGCCTCTTCCTAATGCCGGTCGACAACTGCCTCGTAGAGGAGTAGTAGACAGGTATCACAGAAAACACGTCCTTCAGGAGCACCAACCTGCCACCCTTAGACAGGAGCATCGCCCTCCAACCGGCAAGCCTCCCCTCAACCTTGTCCACCAAAGGCAGCCAATCAGACATCTCCGATCTCCCGTGGAAAGCGGGAGCCCCAAGTAGTGGATCGAGAGACCAACGCACGCCGTTCCCAACACCGTGCAACACAACTCCGTGTCGCCGTCGTCGAGAGAAAAAGGACAAGTTTTGACTTAGTCGAATTCTATCGCAACCCGGACATCTCGCTGAAAAGCTCGAGCACCGCTGCCATTCCCCTGGCTTCCTCAGCCCCCCCCCCCCCCTCAATGAAGAAGATGGTGTCGTCAGCATACTGCAGAAGCGGGATCTGTAAATCACCCTTGGAGAAACTTTGCGTGATGCCCCCGTGGAGCGCCCCAACGATCATGCAAGGCAGAACGTCCGCAACAACGATAAAAAGCAAAGGAGCAAGGGGACACCCTTGTCACACCCCCCTTTGCGGCTGGCCCACCCTCAGGGAGACCATTCACGAGTACGGCCATAGAAGACATCGTCACACATCGCTTCATCCAAGTAATCGAAATGGTCGGGAAGCCTCTCCTGTGAAGCGCTGCCTATAGGAAGCGCCAGTCCAAAATGTCAAAAGCTTTCGAGAAGTCGACTTTCCAAAGCAAGGACTTCGTCCCACATCTCTTCCAGTCCACCACAATCTCAGCTGCCGCGACCAAAGGATCAGCAATCTGTCTCCCTGGAACGAAGACCGAATGAAAAAAGGGGAAATAATGTGTTCCAGCACTCTGGTAAGTCTGCTAGCAAATACCTTGGCAACGATTAGATAAAGGGCGTTAGAGATAGCGACCAGAGCCCTATTAACGCGGTCAAACCCCACATTGCAACGACAACATTCCCGAACGACCCTCAAGAACCTCTCTACTGATCGGGTCCCAAAATCTCTATAAAAGAGTTTGGAAAACCATCCGGGCCTGATGACCCATCGCTGTTAAGGTTCCAAACCACGGTCCTCAGCTCCTCAAGAGTGACTGCCAAAGTCAAACTGGATGCATGCGCTCCCGAAAAGGCGTACCGCACCCTCTCCAGACCAACACCATCGCCTGTCACCAACCCTCGCGGAGAATTGTCTGAAGTGGTTTGCAATAGAGTTGCCCAACTCCCTGTTACCTTCCACACGCACTTCATTGTCTATCAGAGTTCTGAGCCTATTAGACCTCCGCCTCCCACTAGCAATCCTGTGGAAGAAGGCAGTGTTTGCGTCTCTGTCCTTGAACCATCTATGCCTGGATCTTTGCTTCCATTCCGCCACCCTTTTTCTGTCCTCAGCCATAATTTTCCTCTACGCCTTAAACCGTTGGAGCAACTCTTCCCCCGTCAAAGGCCTCCCGTCCTCAAGACCATCAAGGTTGGCGATCGTGACCTCCGCCTCGGCCCTACAGGCACGCCGAGCGACCCTCGAGTCTCGCTTAAAAATGCGAAGGCATGCACGAAGGGAGTCAAGTTTTTGGGGAAATCTAGGAACCGTTGACCATGTTTCCACAACCGAGTTCCAATGCGACTCAACCAGACCGCGAAAAGAGTCCTCGAGCAACCAGGCCTTCTCATAGCGGAAGAGACCTCGAGGGAGCGAGGCCTCCCCAGAATCCCGGAGAATGGGCGTATGATAAGACCAGACTCGCGGCCTGGTCGTGACCGACGAGAGGGGGAAGGCCTCCAGGAACTCCGGCGACGTCAGAAAGCGGTCCAGATATCAGTAGCATCTGACATCAGGATCTGGAGCCGGAGTTCCTCCAAGTATAACTGACATCAGTAGCGTCTAGGATCTCTATACCAAAAGAATTGACCACCTCCACAAAGCAAGCCGAGCCGGGGCCCTGCCCCCCCCCCCCCCGAAATCGGGGTCGGTCCGGGGAGAGCAGCGTAACATTGAAGTCGCCCCCAACCAACCAGGGGACATCAGGGAAGAAGTCGCGGGCCGCCCGCAGGTCCGCCCATAACTGATGCCTCAGAGTCGCGGAAGTAGGATCATAAACACACGAAACGACGAAAGAGATCCCCGAACGCTGACACTCAAGAAGGACCGTGAGCAAGTGGGAGCCTTTTAGCTTGGCGGCTCGACCTGCAAGGAGAGGAAAGAGCCCTTCCAGGCCACAAGCAACCCACCAGCGGAGCCGAGAGCCCCCAAAGAACAGAAGTTCGATATCGGGCCCACCCTAAAGGACCGCCAGACTGGACCTGAGAGCGAATCCATCTTAGTCTCCTGCAAGAGAACCACATCACAACCCCAATCCTGAAATCTCGACCCCATCACTGTCCTCTTCTCCGGATCACCCAGACCCCTGACGTTCCATGAAAGAATCTTCATTGGCAACAACTTTGGTTCCCCCTCTCGATATAAACCACCCCTACCGCTTTAGCTATCTTGGCCATATACTCGGAAATTGGCGCAGGGGCAGCAACCAACTTAGAGCGTTGCCGCCTCCGGTAGCGTTTTCCCGACCTCTTATCCAACGCTCCCTCCCCCTGGAAGGCCGACGCCCCACGTCAGCCGAAAGCATCTGAGAAGTGGACGTAATGCCCAAGGAAGGGGCGGGCTCCCCACCAGCTGCAGAAGGACCACCGCCGCAAAGCCCCACCGCCGAAGGCTCGCCAGTACAAAAGCCAGATCGCAGTACTGGACCGAGGATGGAAACTTCGGAGCGGCACCCCCGACAGCCCCCCGAAGAGGAGAGCTGCTAGGAGACATCATCGCAGAAGCCCATGAGAAGACAGGCAGGGAGCGCCCACCATCACAACCGCGAGAGAAAAGATCCTTGCCTGGAGGCTCAAAGAGGGAGACCCGAGAGAGAGAAAAGCTCGGGTCATCCCACGAGGCGAGCATGAGGTCTGCCTTGAGGATCTGAAACCATGAGGATCCGAATGGTCCGAGCGACGGGCACTGGAGGGGTATGCCCAGCTTGAGAGGCGTCCGTAGAGGCGGGAAAATAAAGCGGTCCGCTAAGCTGGCAGAGAAAATCACGTGCCCACTGAGTCACGCGCGAGATTGGAGGGGGCGCCAGAGTCGAAACGACGTTCCTTCTGCTCCCGAATACGCAATCCTCGGAAGGCGAATTGTCACCCGGAGAAGGCGTAACGTCTCCCACCGCAACCGCCGCGAAGTCACGGCCCCCAACTTCGGTCCGAATCGCCACATCATCCTGCAGTGGCACGACATCCAGAACCATGGAAAGTGGATCATCACCAGCAGTCCCCACCGCCGAGAGCACCCTCCTCCCCGTCCTCCTGCACCGGCACGACCTCCCGACCCGCCACACATGGCAGCGGCGGTGGGACGCAGATGAAGATCCGAAGCCGGAAAGAAAAGTGCCCAACCTGTAAGACTGCCTTCGATTCGAAACCCTCACCACGCGAGCACTCCATCAGAACCAACGTGAGGTCCGGGTCGGACCCCAGGAGGCTGCCATCCGCCACAATCTTGATCACCGTGCCAATATGCTTTAGAGCCGGACCTAAGATCTCGACCGATCGCGAGAGAATGGGGAACACCGCGGACCTGCGCCAGACGAACCTTAGGTCAGTCGAAATGCCCGTCCGCGAATCTGAGGGGTCTTCAGAGAAAAGCACCGCTCGCCCCAGAAGCCGCAAGCACCTTCTTCTGCTGGAGCGAAAGGCCACGAGCGAGACCCGGTTAGGCCCCAGCCAAACGATGCCCCCCCTGAAATCTCCATCAACGCACCAAGAGACCTCGTCAGTCGCCGAAAAACCTGGTGGCTGAGCACCAGTCAGCGCACTGAGCATTACACCATCAAACCCCCCCATTCACGGGCACAAGTGGAAGCCCTTCGCTTCTCCCCGAAGAAGTCCTTCGTCGGCCCTCGAGCCGAGCCGCCAACCACGCTCAACGCATCCACCAAAGTCGGACAATTGAGCTTCCGATGACCAGGGGATCCACAGGCGAAGCATCTAGGGGGAAGCAGACAGGAGGGCGCGAGATGCCCTCTCTCCCCACAACGGAGCACCTCTTGCCCAGCTTCCGATGGGAGACCACCTCCAAGCGCCATCGCCACTCCACTCCACGTCCTCTCTTTCCATCCGATTAGGACTCATACTTATTGATGTCAATATTGTAATAATAATTGTTATTATTACATTTTATCCATAAGAGCAATTTTTGTGAATATGATTCACAAATATAATTCATTAATTATTGTGAACAATGATTCACAATAATTAACCAAAAATGTCAACATCTTTCATTTCAATAAGGGGTTTAATGGCTGCTATTGAGATATTGGGCCCTCTTGGACATATTTCCTACTATAATAAAAAAAGAATTTCCCTTCCTCTGAATCTGTTGCCTCGAATGCGATTAACTCGAAAATCTTAGACGATGGTCGATCTAGTCCCATTGGAAAGTTGTTTAGTTGTAGAAGCAAAGTGTCTACTCTGACAAAGAAAATGAAAGAAAAGGACATCACAAGATCACCCAACCCATCGTACCTTCTTTCTTCACATGAAAAAGCGCTTTCTCTTTTCGCCAACTTGATCTTGCTTGAGAACAAGCGCATGGTCGTAGGACCTCTTAAATAGCTTTAGACTAACATAGACTTTCAAAAAAACGGTCCAGACAAAGGCATGTCTTTGAGCAGCGACCGATCGGGAATCTTCTTTGCTACAAGGGCTACCATGTTCTTCCCATAAGTTTACTAGCACCCTGGGACTTAGAACTGCGAACCCATGCGCCAAATATAATATAATTGCAATAAGGCCTAATCCAACTAGCAGGCTCTCCAGACTGGACAAGACTTAGAACTGCGAACCCATGCCTCAGATATAATATAATTGTAGCAAGGCCTAAGCCATAACCACACCATCCAGAAGCTGTCACCCAGGAATAAAAGCTGACTGGAGCGGAAGGACAAGGTCATCCAGCACATTGCGAAGTCGATTGGCCAACACCTTAGCCAAGATGAGGTAAATCGCATTCGACAAGGCTCGAAAATCCCCAATTCTGACAGCCCCATCACTCTTTGGCAGCAAGAACAATAAAGCTTTGTTAATTTTCTCCAGCCTTCTGTTCTCCCCCCTAAATTCATTCAACATGTCCATGACATCCTCCTCCTCCACTACCCCCCAGAACTCCCTATAGAACCAAATCGGGAATCCATCCGGCCCCGGCTAACCATCATTGAGATCAAAGACAGCTTCACGGACTTCCAATCTTGAGAACTCCGCTACTAGTGTCTGTCGTTGCACATCCGACATACACCTAGAACCTCTCCCTGACCATGTAGCCCCTGTAGATGGCAGACTCCTGCTGAAACCCTGAAAATATTCCACTACCACCCGCCCAATCGCCCTATCACCAAGAATAGTACCCTCGTCCGATCTAAGCTTATGGATCATATTTTTCCTTCTCCCTCCACTAGCCACCGCGTGGAAGAAGCGAATATTCGCACCCCCCCTCTTTAACCCATTTCTGCCTGGAACGTTGTCTCCATTCTATCTCTCTGCACCTGTCCTCCTCGATCACCGCTTTATGTGAAGCCACAAGCACAACCTTTTCCTCATTGCTCAATTCACGAGTTTTCCAGACCGTCCAGCCTCGTAATTTCTGCCACTGCCCCCTCGCGTCTCTCTGCTCTGCTCCGCCTTAACTCCCTATTGTGGGTTCTCAATCTTTTGCGCAACAATTTTAATTTCCCTGCAAGTTTCTGTGTTGCCGAGCCCTCCACTCTCAGTGAGCCCCAAAATTAAGAAACCAAGTCTTTGAAATCGTCCTCCAAGAGCTATGACCTCTCGAATCTGAACTGTAGAGATAGTTCATAGCATTATTATCTCTTTATGTATCGGTTTGTTATTTCGTTATCTTTAATAGGTCTCTCTGTAATTTACCCTTTAGGTCTCTCCCTATATAAGAGAGCCTAGGGTTTTCTAAATGATTATCGAAGACTATTTTCCCAACATGGTATCAGAGCCACCTTAGGGCTCTCCACCCGCCGCCCTACCCCTCCCCACCCGACGCCCTTCCTCCATCGCCTCTCCAGGGCTCCCGCGCGCCTAGGCCGAGCCCGCCTCAATCACCCAGCCAGCGCGTCGCCGCCGCCTCCAGCCAGACCCATCGCTTCGCCGCCGCCTTCGGCCCGCAGCCAGTGCATCTCGGCGATTCCAGTCCTCGCCAGCGACTGCCTGCGGGTCTCTGGAGGTCGCCCCCACCGCCTGCGGTGCTCGTTGGCTGCCGTAGGCCTCAGCCTCCTACGCGAACATCAAGGCAGCCCTTCCACCAGTTGGTTCAGGGGCTGTAAGCCTCCTCCAAGGCGTGCCCTAGTACTCTACTCGTCCGATATATGGGTTTGAGTGTGTAACGTCTACATACGCACTCAAATCCAATGCACTTAGTGTAGACATTCATCATCAGTGTGTCTATAGTCCCTTGTTCTTCTCCAAGTGGCAGTATGTCAGAATCGAAAGCCGATATGCCCTCCACCGGCGCATTCAAAGGTCCTGCGCTAATAGTGAAGATGGACGGGTCTAACTATGAGCTATGGGCTATGCAGTTCATGAGCCTCATGAAGTCTAGTGGTAAGAAACACATTCTTACGGAGGATGAGCCTGCAGAGAAGACATGGATCTATGCCTCATGGGAGGCTGACGATGCCTATGCCAAGGTCTGGTTGTCCGGTACATTGACGATGGAGATTGCTAACGATGTCCACCATTAGCCCACTGCCAAGGCAATGTGGGACATTCTTGCCACCACATATTCGCAGGTGCGAAATGAGACAAAGATGTTGCAGCTTCAGCATGACATTTTCACAATGAAGCAGAATGGCAAACCTCTCCATTCTCTATACACATCTAAGAGGGATGTTTGAGAAGTTATACAGTACCATTCCACTCACTGCTACTCCAGAACAGCAGAAGACATTTCGGAACGCCACCATGGTGGGCGTTCTACTTGCGGCTCTTGACCCTGAGTATGATGCCGCCCGGTCCCAGATCCTAGCTGATGCAGTTATTCCTCCAGTGGAGGATGTTTACAGACGACTCAGTCGCATTCCAGTCCCCTCCAGCTCTTCTACTCCACCCCCATCAGCGATGGCAGTCTCGCGTGGGAGAGGTGGACCGCATTCTGGCCGTGGTCGTGGACGTGGTCGTGGACCCCAGGGAAGGGGTGGCCGCTTCAGTCAGACATGCTCCTATTGTCACCGCACAGGACACTCAGAGGAGACATGCTATTCTAAGCATGGATTCCCAACATCGGCACGTGTTGCAGAGCATTCTCAGTCTCTAGTATCCTCTACTGCTGATAGTCGATTTGACGAACTTGTGGCCCGTTTCCGAGATATTATGCCACAGTCATCTGTTGATTCGTCTGGTGGCTCCTCAGATATTGCCGACACTGCCTCTGCCAGTTCATCCGCTGCTGCGAGCACCTGAGGTAGATCTCCTGCATTCACTACATCTCATGATATATCTGACTGGGTTATAGATTCCAGAGCCACACATCATCTCTGCCGAGATAGAGGCAGATTACAGGCCTACAGGGATATTCCTCCCGACTGTTTAGTGCAGATAGCAGATGGTACATATTCGCCCCTGGTTGGACAGGGGGAGGTTTTTCTATCCTCCACTATGTAGCTACAGAACGTCCTACATGCTCCCGAGTTCTCAATGAATTTGCTATCTATTAGTCAGATTACGAAGGATTTGAATTGTCGTGCTATATTTGACCCGTCTTCTCTCATTTTTCAGGACATACTCACGGGCAAGGTGATTGGCTGTGGCTCTGAGCAGAATGGTTTATATGGACTGGTTCGGGATTCCTATGCTGGCGTCTCATCTCTTTCTGTTGGACTAGTCTCTCCGTACATTTGGCATCTCCGGTTTGGTCATCTTACGCTCCAGAAAATGTGTCATCTTCTGCCTCAGATCCCTCCTAGTTCGTCTTTCCGATGCGAAGCGTGTCAGTTGGGAAAGCATCACAGGTCGAGCTTCCCATGTCATCCAAGTCGGAGCAGTAGCTCCCCTTTTGAGTTGTTACATGTTGATATATGGGGTCCGAGTCGTGTTCCCGATCATCAGGGGCACAGGTTTTATCTTGTGGTAGTGGATGATTTCTCGCGCGTGTCATGGGTTTTTCTTTTGAAAAATAAATCTGAAGCAGGAGATGTGATCAAGAACTTGCTTAATGAAGTGCACAATGTTTTTTCTACCTCTGTCAAATATGTTCGAACGGATAATGCCCTTGAATTTTGTACACGCTCACTTTCTCTATTCCTTTCGTCAACGGGAATTATTCATCAAACCACTTGTGCGTATACCTCACAACAAAATGGTGTGGCGGAAAGAAAGCATCGCCATCTCTTGGATATTACTCGAACACTGTTGATTCAGAGTTGTGCTGCTATTTCATTATGGGGTGATGCTGTTCTGACTGCATGTTATCTGGTTAACCGAATGCCATCCTCAGTTCTTGGTGATAAGATACCTATCTCTCTTATTTTCCCAGACAAGGATTTATTCTCACTGACTCCACGAGTTTTTGGTACTGTGGCTTTCGTTCATCGTCTATCTCCCGGATTTGACAAACTCTCTCCTAGAGCAGTCAAGTGCGTCTTTGTTGGTTATTCCAGAACTCAGAAGGGCTACCGGTGTTATGATCCTGTGACTAAGCGGTACTTTGTGAGTGCTGATGTCACGTTCTTTGAGTCGGTCATGTACTTTTCTACTGCAGGTGACAGAATGGTAACATCCACTACCACTGATGATATCTATGTTCCTCCACCACCTACATTGAGTACTCCTGATTCGTCTCATGTGCCCGTCTCCACGCCAGTACCACCTCCACCTCCACCCATTCCACGACCTACCGTATCACCGTTACCTAAATTCTATACACGTCGTTCAGGTCCTGCTCAGACTACACAGCAGCCAATCATCACGCCTCAGGTATGTTCAGATGGGATTACTACTGACGGGTCAGGCTTAGTACATGTGCAGGATCCTTCAGTACAGGCAGACACTAGCCCATCCAGTACGATAGATGATGATCTTGATGTCCCGATTGCCATTCGGAAGCAGAAGAGGCAATGTGCCTCTTATCCATTTGCGTCACATGTATCTTTTCACCGTCTCACTGGTGATTTTCAGAAGTTTGCCATAGCCTTGTCTTCTGTGGATATACCACGGACATACCAGGACGCTTTGAAGAATGATTGCTAGAGATTAGCAATGGAAGAGGAGATGGGGGCTTTACAGTCTCGTGGTACATGGTCTTTGGTCCCTGCACCTTCTGATGCATCAGTTGTGAGCTGTAAATGGGTCTTCACAGTCAAATATCGTGCAGATGGCACGTTGGATAGGTACAAGGCACGCTTGGTCGCCCGTGGATTTACATAAACCTATGGCGTGGATTACATGGATACATTCTCTCCAGTGGCGAGACACTCTACCCTTCGTATTCTTTTATCAGTTGCTGTGGTCCGTGATTGGAGTATATCTCAACTAGATGTCAAGAATGCCTTTTGTACGGGGACTTACAGGAGGAAGTCTACATGCAGCAGCCACCTGGGTTCACTGCTGAGGGGGAGAAGCATATGGTCTGTAGACTTCACAAGGCGATATACGGCCTCAAACAGAGTCCGAGAGCGTGGTTCCAGAAGTTGTCCAGCCTAATTGAGCAACAAGGGTTCAAGAGGTCAAATGCCGATCACTCATTGTTTGTCCAGAAGTCATCGGCAGGTACGATTGTTATTATGGTTTATGTGGATGATATTCTTGTTACAGGAGATGATGCTCAGGGCATAGAGAGGGCGAAGGCATTCCTTGGCCGTCAGTTTGTTACAAAGGATCTTGGGACCCTGAGATATTTTCTGGGGTTGGAATTTGCAAGGAATGCACAGGGCTTGGTAATGACCCAACGGAAGTACATTACAAACTTCCTGACTGAGACTGGCATGGATGGTTGCAAACCATCAAGTATTCCCATGGATCCCAGTGTGAGGCTGTATGATGGTGATACTGATGAAGTAGATAAGAGGAGATATAGAGAAATGGTGGGAAAACTCCTCTACATTACCATAACTCGCCCAAACATTCAATTTGCAGTTAGCAGGGTGAGTCAATTTATGGAGCAGCCAAGATAGGTTCACATGGATGCTATACACATGATACTGAGGTATCTGAAATCTTCTCCAGGGTCAGGGTTGCTATTCAGAAAGGGCACAAACTTATCCATCTCAGCATGTGCAGATGCAGATTATGCAGGATGTCCTAAGGATCGGAAATCAACCTCAGGGTTTGCAGTCTTTGTTGGAGGCTCTTTGGTTTCTTGGAAAAGCAAGAAACAAACTGTTGTGGCAAGGTCCTGTACTGAATCCGAATATAGGGCCATGGCTCAAGTCAGCACGGAAATGATGTGGGTTCGTTCAGTACTAGAAGATCTACATGTAGCGGTGCCCCTATCTATGAAGCTTCAGTGTGACAATCAGGCAGTATTGTTCATTGCCAATAATCCAGCCTTCCATGAAAGGACCAAGCATATTGAAGTTGACTGTCATTATACTAGGGACGTGATCCAGAGAGGATTAATATCTACTGCACATGTGAGCTCAGGAGATCAGACTGCAGATGTGTTCACCAAGCCACTGCTTAGAGGACCTTTTCAGAGATGTTCATCCAAGCTGAGCATGATAGACATCTACGCTCCACCTTGAGGGGGAGTGTAGAGATAGTTCGTAGCATTATTATTTCTTTATGTATCGGTTTATTATTTCATTATCTTTAATAGGTCTCTCTGTAATTTACCCTTTAGGTCTCTCCCTATATAAGAGAGCCTAGGGTTTTCTAAATGATTATCGAAGACTATTTTCCCAACATGAACAATGAAGGAAGGATCATCCCCTCACCTGAATCCCAATAAAAGGGCGTGTGATCTGACCACGACCTAGGAAGAGCCCGAGACATTGCAAGAGGGAATCTCTCCATCATCTCATCCGAAATCAAGAATCTATCCAGTCTTAACGCGCAGAGGAGCTACGCTAGGTGAACTTCTTGTTCCCAACATCTATCACCTGTAGTCCCAAACAACTCACATTCCGCAAAACCACCCGATCTATGGTCTCTCCCTCCCCTTTGACACGGGCGATCACGAGCGAACAGAGTAACATTGAAATATCCGCCGATCACCCAAGGTGTGTCCTGGAATCGTTCTCTAGCCGTGCGCAACTCCTCCCACATGACCTCGTTGTTGGCTCCCCCAGGTTCCCATACAATGAAGTAGCGAGAAATCTGCCTTTCCCGGATTTGCACTCAAGCATGACCGATATAGACCTGGAAACAAAGTACTCATCAATAGCCGAAAACATGTCACCATTCCATGCGGTGACCTTACCGCCAACACTTCCCACCGAAGCTACTGCCCTGAACTTCGACAGCTTTAAACCCCCAACCGTTCTTCAGAGATGTCTCCCAGCATGCCATCTTTGTCTCCTGCAAGAAAGCCACATCTGCACCCCACAATCTCAAGAGTTCTCATACCGCCATCTTCTTCTCCCTGCCCCAACCCCTGCACATTCCAAGAGACAATCTTCGTTTGGATCCACTCGGAGGGTTTTTGCTGGGCACAAATACCCCAAGACATTTCGCAACTTGCAACGTGAATGTCAAACTCCGCAGTAACCAGATCAGAGATGTTCCCCTCATTGCCAGGAGACCCCCCATGAGGGAGGTAAGCAAAATCGTCAGTAGCCGCACCTCAGGAGATGTAGGCGTTTCCCTTGTCCTCCAGCTCCCGTTCTAGCCAAAACCTGGCCTCCGGCTTACGGCGTTTGCACGAGAAAAGCACAAGCGGGTCAGCCCTAACCCTCCCATCACTTCCAACCAAATCCAGTCTTCGATCCCAACGCTTCCTTTCTGCGACGAGAATACGATCCTGCATCTTTCGGCTCCGGGCCAGTGTAGTCGCACCCGGTACAATAGTTTCCCGTTGTACGCCATCCCCTTGGGCTGCTCCATTCCTCACAAGCATTCCGATTGCACTTGAAAAGATAGGAGGCGATGGCGACCCTCCCGCGCTCATATGGTCCGACTGGAGGGCATACGGATCAGAGCCGCATGCTACTCCTCGAGCATCCCCCTTCTTCGTCGGAGGCGCACTATGATCCCTCAGCACCTGTCCTGGCGAGGAGACCGAAGGCAGCGGCTCACATCCATCTTCACCACACGTTCTTATGTCAAACCTCTCCTCCTGACCAGACCAAATCGCAGGTTGTACGGGCCCACACGCCCCATACCCATTGGGGTATCTGAAGGCCCTAATCGGACCCCCGGTCCCCAATTATGTCCGACACATATCCTAAAACAGTGTCTGAACCGCACACAACGTTATCTCCAGCACCCGAATCCGTGAGTTGAGTAACCTGACTCGAGTCTTCATCAGACCCAACACCAGATCCGTTAAAACCATCACGTGGTCTTCCAGAGTCTGTCGTCAAGTCCGAAATGAGAACCACACCCGAATTTCCATTAAACTCAACACAAGGTTTGCATAAAACGGCCATCAATTTCGGCGCGAGAACCGAATCGTCACCAATCAATGTGGTAGACGGAACGTCGGCCGCAATCCCCGTAGCCCCTTCCAGTGGAGTCGTGGTCTGGCCCTGCAATCCACGCTCACTCTGCGGAACTCGAATCGTCGCCTGAGATCCCAATCGCTCCGACGAGCACAATCTATCCGACAACCTTCCCGTCATCGAAGAAGACAACGGCTACTTCACAAGGGTGAGACGAAGGTGAAACACCGTCCTTTCGGCAGCAACACTGAAGGAGGAAAGCTATAGTTTCCAGCAACAACAACAACAAGAAGGAGATGAGTTCTCCTCTCAGCTGGGAAAAAGTAAGGAATTGGGAATTAAATGGGGAAATATGTGGTTTATATAACCAAGGAGGTGGTCGCTTATGATGCCTAGTGGAATAAAGAGGGAAGCTAAGTGGAGAAGAAGGAGAAGATACTGATATGTCGTTTGTACAGTCTGTACAAAAATAAATAATTTTTTAAAACCATTTTCTTTCTCACTTATTTGAGATATTGAAGTCATCTGTATTCGTGCCTCGCGACTCCGATTCTGATATACACTAGCTCGCTTTGACCATCTCGGAACGACGATCAATATGAGTATAATTTCATATGTTTTGGATCGGGGATGAATTCCCGAAATTCTCGATATACAGTCTCGGTTTGTGAATAAATTTTGTGATTTTAAAATAACTAACGACCCCCGATTGATGAACGATCGATTCCATTGGTTTTATTTCATCGAATCAGATTTTGGGTGGTCTTGGTTTTTTTTACCGTTTCCAATTTGCGTCGTGGCTTTTCTGATGAGATGTTTTATGATGCGATTGATTGTTGGTCGATTTCGTTCGAACGACTTTTGATTTACAATCTATTGATTGATTTCTATTATAAGGGACCTTAATCTGGTCGAGTTCGGGTTTATTCTGACCCAGATGTTACAGTAAATTACAAAAAAAATCCATGAACAACATACCCGATTTTAATGTCATACATGAACTTTAAAAGGTAATAATGCGGTACTCGAACTTTAAGATTTGTCACATTATGGTTCTTTACTATTGAAATTTAGTTGATCATTTCGTCTTTCCGGTCTTAAATTTCATTAGTCAAGGACCACATTGAGACATATCTTAAAGTATGTCTACAACATTGTTACGTTTTAAAGTTCATGTATGACATAAAAATCGGGTGTATAGTTCAATATTTTTTTTTATAATTTACTCTTTTATTAATTAATATTAATTAAAGATAAAAAGGGAGACAATTCTTGTTGAACAAGGACTTGGTCTTTAGCAAGGTCTTAAATGTCGGTTTCGGTCACCATTTCGGTATTGACCAAAACAGAATTTCGATGGAATTTCGGTGGAATTTCGACCGAAATTTCGATCATTTCGGTCATTTTTTGTACTAGGACCCCCATATTTCGGTCATTTCGGTCGAATTTCGATTTCGACTGGATATCGATATTCGACAGAAATTCGACCGAATTTCGCTGAAATTTGAGGCCATGGTCTTTAGTCCTTTATCAACCATCCAAGGACCATAATTTCACATGCCTACTTGAAGCCCTAATCTTCAGCTTCGAGAGTAGTGTGTTTGTGTATTAAAGGAGAGAACGTCTCTCTTTCTCTCTTTTATTAACTTGCGTTTTTGGAGAGCCTAGTCCCGTGGAAATTTCATGCTTTGTAGAAGAAGAGCCTTGAAAGTATCCATCTCTCACACGCCTCTTCTTGACAAGCTTGCAAAAGTCGGCCGACTAGGCCGACTAGTCGGTCCGACTAGTCGAGTCGGGGGGTAGCCGACTCGACTAGGCCTAGTCGGTCCACCCGACTAGTCGGGCCGACTAGTCGGCCTAGTCGGTCGACTAATCGGCCGACTTTTAAAACAACCTTTTTTTTATTTTTTTTGTTTTTCACTTTTTTAAAGCAAACATATTCTAATATGCTTAATGTTATATTTAAAGTCAATTACTTCTTTTGTTTCATTATGATGTCATATAAACTGTACAAATCTATGTATAGACATACGAATATATGTATAAAAAACTGATTTATATATTTAAAATAATTAAAAATTCAAAACCGACTAATGATCGACTAATTCTGATGTAAACTCGATTCGGCGCGTTTATGATAAATAAAATAATTTGGACGGTGGAATTTCGGTGGAGAAAAGGAGAGGTTGAGAAGAAGAAAACTCGCCGGAAACGAGGGGTCGAAGAAAAA
Organism: Ottelia alismoides; assembly: GCA_037367405.1. Taxonomy (NCBI): domain Eukaryota; kingdom Viridiplantae; phylum Streptophyta; class Magnoliopsida; order Alismatales; family Hydrocharitaceae; genus Ottelia; species Ottelia alismoides. The sequence continues at coordinate 352,404 of JAZKJV010008062.1, read as the reverse complement.
GAACCGTGAAGACCACGTTGAGAGAGGAGAGAAAATAGAGAGGGAAATAAAATCTCAAATTTTCATTAATACTTGACTGCTTAAAAAGATTGGACCCTCATCCCTTTATATAGGAGGGATGATCTTACAAAAATAGTAACTAATTTAAACTGACAACCAATTATCCTAAAATGACTCTAACTAATTAACCGACTAAATTTAATGTAGAGACTTATATATGTTACGTTTTACTGTTTCGTATTTTCTATTTATATATTGTAAGACTCTGTAATTTACCCAAGGGTTTTCTCCCTATATAAGAGACCCGAGGGCTCTATGGAATAACACATCAGAGTATTACTCTAATATGGTATCAGAGCCCTAACCCTAACCTAGGGTTTCCTCCACCCGCCCCCCCTGCTTCCGCCGCCGGCCTCTCCAGGCCCTTCCGCCGCCGCCGCCAGCCCAGCCGGCACCTCCAGCCACTCCAGCCGGTTCCGCCAGCCCTCCAGCGGGGCTCTCGCCAACCCAGACGGGCCACCAGTCCTCCGTCGGTCCCCTCCCAGCCATCCCTGGCACCGCTAGCAGTGCCCAGCCCTCTGTCGGGCCCCTCCCAGCCGTCCCCGGCACCGCCAGCAGTGCCCAGCCCCGCCGCCGGGTTCCCCTAGCCGCCGGCTATCTCTCCCGCCGAGGCTTCTACAGTCTCTAATCGTCACCGGCGTACCTCCTTCGGTCGGTTCCGGATAGAGGATGGGTTCAAGTGCATAACGTCTACATATGCACTTGAATCCTCACAGGTCGTGGTAGACACTAGTTTCTTGGTCTATCATCCCTAGTTGTTCTTCTCCAGCAGTATGTCAGATCAAAAGGTCGATATGCCCGCCATCGGTGCCTTCAAAGGTTCGGCACCTATCGTCAAAATGGACGGGACGAACTACGAACTGTGGGCTATGCAGTTCCTCAGTCTCATGAAGTCGTGTGGTAAGAAGCATATTCTTACCGAAGATGAACCGCCGGAGAAGACGGGAATATATGCCTCATGGGAGGCTGATGATGCGTACGCCAAAGTTTGGCTGTCAGGTACGCTCACGACGGAGATAGCAAATGATGTCCTTCATCAGCCCACCGCCAAGGCGATGTGGGATATTCTGGCCACGACGTACTCTCAGGTACGGAACGAGACCAAGATGCTGCAGTTGCAGCATGATATCTTTACCACGAAGCAAAATGGGAGGCCCCTTCATTCTCTGTACGCGTCTCTTCGTGGAATGTTCGAGAAACTTTATAGCACAATTCCACTCACAGCCACGCCGGAACAACAGAAGACGTTCCGCAACGCCACTATGGTTGGCGTCTTACTTGCTGCCCTCGATCCTGAATATGAGGCAGCACGCTCTCAGATCCTTGCCGATGCCACCATTCCACCGATGGAAGAAGTCTACAGACGGCTCAGTCGTGTACCAGTTCCATCGAATACAACGACTACACCTCCCTCGGCAATGGCTGTCTCCAGAGGACGAGGTAGTTCCTCCTCATTTCGTGGCAGAGGAAGTGGTGGACGTGGCCGTGGAGGTCGCATACGTTCTACGTGCTCATTCTGTCGTCGTACTGGTCATTCGGAGGATACATGCTATTCCAAGCATGGCTTCCCTCCTTCTGCACGTGTCGCTGATCATGTTCAGGGTCCACCAACATCTACTCCCGATCACAGGTTCGAGGAGCTAGTGGCACGGCTTCGTGATATCATGCCACAGTCATCATCAGAGGGTGCTGATGCGTCTGATGTTGCGGCCTCGGCATCAGCTAGTACATCTGCCTTAGCCAGTGCCTCAGGTAGTCCTTCCGTCTCATATCATAACCATGATCTCACAGAATGGATTGTTGATTGTGGAGCCACCCATCATCTCTGTCGTGAGAAAGATGTTCTGCAGTCCTGTAAAGCTGTCCAGCCTGGTCGCTCTGTACTCATTGCTGATGGCACTCATTCCCCTATCATCGGTCAGGGGGAGACGGATTTGCTGCCCTCTATGCACTTACAGAATGTTTTACATGCACCAGAATTCTCTATGAATCTCTTATCCATTAGTCAGATTACACGAGATTTGCACTGTCGTGCTATTTTTGACCCATCGTCTGTTATTTTTCAGGACATACTAACGGGTAGGGTGATTGGTTGTGGTTCTGAGCACAACGGCCTCTATCGTCTTGTACGGAACTCTTATGCTGGCGTCTCACTACATTCCCAGGGCTCCGTGTCTCCGTATACCTAGCATCTTCGGTTCGGTCACCTGCCACTACAGAAAATGCGTCACCTCCTGCCTCAGATTTCTCCGAGTTCATCCTTTCGTTGTGAAGCTTGTCAGTTAGGGAAGCACCATCGGTCCAGCTTCCCCAGTCGTTAGAGTCGGAGCAGTCGCTCCCCCTTTGAGTTATTTCACATAGATATATGGGGTCCTAGTCGTGTCCCAGATCATCAGGGGCACAGGTTCTATTTAGTCGTGGTCGATGATTTTTCTAGAGTGTCTTGGACCTTTCTTCTTAAAAATAAATCCGAAGCAGGAAGTGTTATTCAAAATCTTATCAATAAAGTTCAACATGTTTTTTCGTCTACTGTTAAGTATGTGCGTACTGACAATGCATTGGAGTTCTGCACTCGTTCTCTTGCTAGTTTTCTTTCTTCTAAAGGCATTATCCACCAAACCACATGTGCATACACATCTCAACAAAATGGGGTTGCAGAATGGAAACATCGCCATTTCCTTGATATTGCTTGCACATTACTTATTCAGAGTTGTGCCCCATTATCCTTTTGGGGGGATGCTATACTTACAACATGCTATCTGGTCAACCGCATGCCTACAACTGTTCTTGGGGAAAAGTCTCCTATATCTGTTCTCTTTCCTGACAAAGATTTGTTTACTCTTACACCTCGGGTCTTTGGCACTGTTGCGTTTGTCCACCGCTTGTCTCCAGGACTTGATAAGCTATCTCCCAGGGCTATGAAGTGTGTTTTTGTGGGCTACTCCAGGACACAGAAAGGATATCGTTGCTATGACCCCGTTCATGACAAGTACTATGTGAGCGCTGATGTTACATTTTTCGAACCCGTCATGTATTTCTCCCCTGCAGGTGACGGATTGGTCTCCTCCACATCCACATATTCTAGTGTCTATGTGCCTCCACCTCCAAGCCTGGGTCCATCCTATACTCCACCACCACCACCACCACCACCTCCAATTGTACCATTTCCTAAGTTCTATACAAGGCGGACAGGCCCTGCTCAAGCTACATGTCAACCATCCAACACGCCTCAGGTATGTTCTGATGTTATCGCTAATGATGGGTTAAATAATGCACCAGTGCAGGAGCCTTTACTATACGAGGAGGATGAACCGGTGGACACCGTGACGGATGATCTGGATCGGCCCATTGCTCACAGGAAGCAGCGGAGACAGTGTGCTTCATATCCTCTTGCCTCCCAAGTCTCATTTCATCGTCTCAATAGGGATTTCCAGAAGTTTACAGTTGTTGTCTCGTCCGTTGACATTCCACGGACCTACCAAGATGCCATGAAGATTGATTGCTGGCGTCTAGCCATGAAAGAGGAGATGCGTGCCTTGCAGTCTCGTGGGACTTGGTCTCTTGTTCCCATTCCTCCAGGTGCCTCCGTTGTGAGTTGCAAGTGGGTGTTTACGGTGAAATATCATGCGGATGGACGTCTCGACAGATACAAGGCAAGATTTGTGGCAAGGGGATTTACCCAGACGTATGGGGTAGATTATTTGGACACATTTTCACCAGTGGCTAGACACTCCACTCTTCGCATCCTCCTATCTGTTGTTGTGGTACGTAACTGGGTCATTTTTCAGCTTGACGTCAAGAATGCTTTCTTGTATGGAGACCTGCAGGAGGAAGTCTACATGCAACAGCCACCAGGGTTTGCTGCTGAGGGGGAGATTCAGATGGTGTGCAGACTTCATAAGGCTATCTATGGCCTCAAACAGAGTCCCCGAGCATGGTTCCAGAAGCTTTCTCAGCTAATTGAACAACAGGGGTTCAGGAGATCAAATGCGGACCATTCATTGTTCATCCAGAAGACCCCTAGAGGTACAGTTGTTGTTATGATATATGTTGATGACATCTTGGTCACAGGAGATGATGCTCAGGGGATTGAGATAACCAAGTCCCTGTTGGGAAACCAGTTCATTACGAAGGATCTGGGCACGATACGATATTTTCTGGGGATAGAGTTTGCAAGAAATGCACAAGGAATGGTGATGACTCAAAGAAAATATGTCACAGACTTGCTAGTTGAAACAGGAATGACTGGATGCAGACCTTCAAGTACACCTATGGACCCAAGCATGAAGATGTACGACGATGATACCGAGGAGGTGGACAAAAGAAGGTACAGAGAGATGGTGGGTAAGCTCTTATATATTACTATAACTCGACCGGATATTGCCTTTGCAGTAAACCGGGTGAGTCAATTTGTGGAGCAGCCAAGGCAAGTTCATATGGATGCCTTGTATATGATATTGAGATATCTGAAGTCTTCCCCAGGCACAGGGTTGCTATTTAGGAAAGATACAGATCTGTCTATTTCAGCTTGTGTAGATGCAGATTATGCAGGATGTCCAAGGGATCGTAAATCTACTTCTGGATTTGCTATCTTCATAGGAAGCTCTTTAGTTTCTTGGAAAAGCAAGAAACAGACTGTTGTGGCGAGGTCCAGTGCGGAATCCGAGTACAGAGCCATGGCACAAGCAACTGTAGAAATGATGTGGGTTAGAGCAGTCTTAGAAGATTTAACTGTAGATGTCCCCTTGCCTATGAATCTCCAATGTGACAATCAGGCAGCATTGTTTATTGCCAATAATCCAGCTTTTCATGAGAGAACAAAGCACATCGAGGTGGATTGTCATTATACTAGAGACATGATTCAGAAGGGCTTCATTTCCACTTCTCATGTCAGTTCAGAGGATCAGACTGCTGACATATTCACCAAGCCACTGCTCAGAGGACCTTTCCAGAGATGTTCTTCCAAGCTGAGCATGATAGATATCTATGCTCCATCTTGAGGGGGAGTGTAGAGACTTATATATGTTACGTTTTACTGTTTCGTATTTTCTATTTATATATTGTAAGACTCTGTAATTTACCCAAGGGTTTTCTCCCTATATAAGAGACCTGAGGGCTCTATGGAATAACACATCAGATTATTACTCTAACATTTAAAATTCAAATTGACCACTAATTGAGATCACAAGCGATCCCATTTATTTTAATTAAAAATTCGTCGACGTAAATAAACGTAAATAAAATTGACCATTAAAATTAACTAAAAAAATTTGGCCCTATGTTTGGGTCCGACGCTGCATCAACTCTCCTCCGCTTTAAAAATTCGTCTCCCGACGAATTGCTTGATGTAGATGCGTTGTTGGAGCAGTCGCCTTTGAAATTGTAGCCTGCAATTAGATTTTTTTTCAACATTACGTTTGTAGTTCTTTCCAATTGGAGGGCGTCCCTGCAATTTTCGTATCCCTTCATCTAAGGGCATTTTGGAAGAGGGCTTCTTGAAATGTCCTTTTAAATAAAATAAGTAGCAGGGGGGTTTCTTTGTAATTTTTCCCAATTAATATCCATGCCTACATGCCGTGGGATTCCAATCCCGTAACCTTCGGGATCCCTGTTAGGGTTCGGTGCTTCGCTTGCGCTCTATGCGCGGGGGCGGCTGCCGCGCAAGGGCGGCGCGGCTGCTGGCGTTCGAGCGGGGCGGCGGTGAGGGCGGCTCGCGAGGAAGCAGGCGGCACTGGGGCGGCGAGGGAAGGGTGGGGAGGCGGTGGCGCAATCGCGGGGAGGCGGGGGTCGTGTGGTCTCACGCGCGGGAGCGTGCAGGGTGAGGGTGGCGAGTACGGGAGGGGCAGACGCGGGGGTCGGCGCCGGTGAGGACTCGGAGAGGAGGGGAGGGCGTGGGATGCGGGAGGGACGGGAATGAGAAGGGGGCGGCGGTGGCGGTTTGGGGATCGGTTGAAGAGGTGACGGCATCATCGGGGAGAGGGGTTGGTGTGCGCGGAGTGGGTTGGCGAGAGTAGGGAGAGGCGGTGGACAGGAAGGGGCTGGGGAAGAGGAGGTGCAGGCGGAAGGGATGGTGGAGTGCGATGGCGACGAGCACTGGGCGTGGGATGGGGAAGGGTGATGGTGGCGAGGAGGGTCGGCCCGGGAAGGCGTGCAAGTTGTGATGCAAAATGAAATTTGACGATGGCGGGAAAATAACTTATTTTAAGGTGGAGATATTTGGTAGGGAAGAAATGGAAGGGTTGAGAGAAGAAGCTCGTCAGGAACATGAGGGGATGGAGAAAAGAAACATGAAGACCACGTGAGGGGAGAGAGAGAGGGGAGAGAGAGAGAAGAAAATGGAGGGGTTGAGAGGAGAAGCTCGTCGGGAACACGAGGGGTTGGAAGAGAGAAACGTGAAGACCTGGGGAGAGAGAGAGATAGAGAATAAAATCTCAATTTTTCATATCACTGAACTTACTAAACAACTAGTCTATCATCCCTTTATATAGGAGGGAAGAGATTACAAAAATAGAAACTCAAATTCAAATTCAAACTAATTATCCTAATTTGACTCTAACCGACTAATTTGAAATTCAAATTGAAACTAACTACTTTAGAGATCACACACGATCTCTTATTTTAAAATAAAATTACGACGACTCAAAATAAACGTAAATAAAATTAACGGATAAAAAGTAGATAAAAATGCGGCCCTATTTCTCCAGTTCACGATGCATCAATTCTCCTCCGCTTGAAAAAATTCGTCTCCCGACGAATTGCTTGATCTTCGGGCTGTTGATGGAGAATTTCCTCATGGCTTGTTGGTCGAATCTCCCAATTTCGCTCCGACGAACGATGGTGTTTCGTCGCATGTCGGCGCGAATGTCTGGATGGATCGTCAGACCGTGAGGACAATCTGTAGGACATGCTCTGATACCAATTGATGCAAAATGAAATTTGACGATGGCGGGAAAATAACTTATTTTAAGGTGGAGATATTTGGTGGGGAAGAAATGGAAGGGTTGAGAAAAGAAGCTCGTCAGGAACACGAGGGGATGGAGAAAAGAAACGTGAAGACCACGTGAGGGGAGAGAGAGGGGAGAGAGAGAGAAGAAAATGGAGGGGTTGAGAGGAGAAGCTCGTCGGGAACACGAGGGGTTGGAAGAGAGAAACGTGAAGACCACGTGAGGGGAGAGAGAGAGATAGAGAATAAAATCTCAATTTTTCATATCACTGAACTTACTAAACAACTAGTCTATCATCCCTTTATATAGGAGGGAAGAGATTACAAAAATAGAAACTCAAATTCAAATTCAAAACTAATTATCCTAATTTGACTCTAACCGACTAATTTGAAATTCAAATTGAAACTAACTACTTTAGAGATCACACACGATCTCTTATTTTAAAATAAAATTACGACGACTCAAAATAAACGTAAATAAAATTAACGGATAAAAAGTAGATAAAAATGCGGCCCTATTTCTCCAATTCACGATGCATCAAGTTGTGGGGATGACGGGGCAACGGGAGGGGGTACCTGGAACGGCCGGGATGGTGTCGGGGTAGCCGGCAGGCCGTCGATTTCCCCTGCTTCTTCGTCAAATATGGGCCCGACGTCTTCATTTTCTGGGATGAAATCGCCTTGAATCATGGAAACGACAGTCTGATTTTCGCCGTTGACGAGCGGATCTTCTTCGATTTGCGCGTCCAGCCAAGTTTGCACTTTGATGCTTGATATAAGGCGTTTCTTGAACTTCCTCGAACGCAAGCGTGAATGTGAGTCAGGGGAGAGACGACTCAGGTCGAATTGCACTTGCCAATATGCGACAGGATCGTTGAATCGTGAGAACGATTCGGTTTCCTTGCTCTGATACCAAATGATGCAAACTCGATTTGGCACGTTTATGATAAATAAAATAATTTGAACGGTGGAATTTTGGTGGAGAAAAGGAGAAGTTGAGAAGAAGAAAACTCGCCGGAAACGAGGGGTCGAAGAAGAAGAACCGTGAAGACCACGTTGAGAGAGGAGAGAAAATAGAGAGGGAGATAAAGTTGTAACTAATTTAAACTGACAACCAATTGTCCTAAAATGACTCTAACTAATTAACTGACTAAATTTAAAATTCAAATTGACCACTAATTGAGATCACAGGCAATCCCATTTATTTTAATTAAAAATTCGTCGACGTAAATAAACGTAAATAAAATTGACCATTAAAATTAACTAAAAAATTTAGCCCTATGTTTGGGTCCGACGCTGCATCAAATTCCGACTAGTCGTCCGACTGCCGATTAATCCTTAGTAGGTGACCCCGCCAACCGAGTATCGACTACCGATTTTTGCAACCTTGCTTCTTGACGCCCAATTCATGAAGACGATGTCCAAGTTCGTTGGAAGCAACATGATTCATCTCCGCGCCCATGAGAGACATTGCTGATCGTACTTGATTTGGGAGGTTTCTTTTATTAGAACTCACGCTTCAAGACGTAACCTCGATCTATTCTTTATATCATTATGGATATTAGAAATCATTTTGGAAATTATTTCCTTAGAATTAATAATTTCAATGCGCAAATCATTATGCTGAAATTTCTTGTTGATGCGATGAACACACTATGTTTTAAGCAAAAAGTTTGCTAATATTATGCGTTTCTGTGATGCGAAGTTTTTGAATCTTCAATTACTTCCTTCACATGGATTATCTTAAGCTCTTCCCCTTGTCCTTCGTCTGAGTACTTCCAAGGTCTCCTTCGATCACATGCCCATATATTGGAATTCCAGCGAGGAGGTGCACCTTTATTTGAATTTTTGAATTGAAAGTTCTTGGATGCTTGAGGAGTTTAGGGAGTTAGTTGCTACCTACTGGACCTCGCATGAGAGAACAATACATCACAGACAACAATGCATAAAATCACGGGTTTAAGGATTATGCTTCAGAAGTTCAAGGCAGAGAATCACTAGAAGCGAGAGGAGCGACATATTGAGTATCCGATCGAGATCTCATGCATGGAGAGGAATTTACGAAGTGGTGCAGGAGATACGCCCTTTCCTGAGGTCAGTCATTGGGGATGACATTGGATTTAGGTTCTGGGCTGATGATTGGAGTGAGGGTGAGGCTTTTAGTACGAGATTCCCATGTCTGATGGTGTTGGTTGTGGATTCGAAGTGTTTGGTGGCGGATGTCTAGGACGACCATTCATTCTTTCCTCAGTTTAGATCTGAACTCTAGGATCATCGATTGGAGGAGCTTTTGGTAATGCTACATGAGCTAGTAATGTGGATGGGCCCATTGAGGGTCGGGATTGCTGGAGCTAGTGCGATGGAAAAATTTGTATTGAAAAGTCTTGCAGGGCTTTGAAAAAGCCCAATGACTTTTGACCCTAGAGGGTGCATGACGGATTGCAGAAGGACCTGGATTTGGAAAGTTGCAATGCATATGAAGGTCTTTACGAGGCTGTTTAGGAGGGGAAGATTGTTAACTTGTAACAGATTCACACGGTTTATTCAAGTTGTTAATCCTGCGTGCTCTCAATGTTAGGAGGATGTAGAGGATGCATATCACCTCTTCTTCAAATGTAGGAGCTCCTTGGAGGCCTGAGATCTATTTAGGAATCACGCGGTGTGTATTGAAGGTGTATCTGGATTCTGGGACTCCACTGGGATAGACTGAAATGGCACGAAGAAAGAAAGATCGAGATGTGGCAATGATTTGGGTGTTTTAGTTAGTGAGGAATGGAGTGGTGTTTCACCATTGATTGTTTTTATGGTAAAAATGTTGTGGCGCATGTTAGGGCATTGGCTGAGAGTAGGAACTTGTAATCTTTGCTATATGTTTAACCTGTAATAGGCATGCACATTTTTGGTGACTAATGAAGTTTTTGGGCACACACTTATACGTAGAGGTCCTTTTTTTTTCAAAAAAATATCTCACACATGGATGGTATCGAAGATGACTTGATGCTCAACCACGAGGAGTAATAGTGTAAGGCTGTGGATCATTATCTTCATCATCGAGGAGAACAAGATGACAGAATCACAATGGAGGCAAAGATCAAAGCAAAAATGGATAAAAGAGAGTGGCACCAATACTAAATACTTCCATGCTCTAACGAGTGTAATAAGGAGGCGTAACTCCATTCATAACTTACGGGTGAGCAGGGAACAAATCTAGGGAGATTGAGCGCTAGGTGAGTTGATGGTAGCATATTTTCGAGAAGCTAGAAGAAGGGGACTTGCAACAGACGTCTGATGGTTGGAGAGAGGAGTGTAGAGCCTAACGTCTGAACATGCAGAGTTGCTCATTAGTGACTTTCGCATAGAGGTGGTGCTCGCGATCATTTTTTATCTCAATGCAGATGGATGCCCGAGTTCGTATGGTCTGCCGTTTTTCTTTTTCAGAGAGTTTTGGAATGTGGTTGAGGAGGATGTCGTGACATTGATCGCATAGTTCAAGAGCATTAACTATGGCTTGGAGAAGATTTACATGTTTTTTATCTTCCTTCCTAAAAAGGAGGTTGCGTAGCGAGTGGACGCTTTTATGCCCATTTTCTTATCGAATTTAATCTACCTTATTGTGGCTAAGGTCCTAGTTAAATGTTTCCAAAGGTCCTTTATTCTATTATCTTTCCTAGATGACTTTTATTCTAGGTCATCAGTTGTTTGACAAAGTGGTCATGGCGTCTGAGATTGCCTCGGATTGGAAAAGGAGGGTATCGAGTTTTCTGTGGAAGGTGGACTACTCAATGACATATGACAACATGGAGTGGAGATTCATCTAGACATCTATGGCTCGGATGGGCTTTCGGGATCTATGGATCGATTGGATCAAGAAATGCATTACTACATCTTCGTGCTTCATTCTGGTTGATGGAAAACAAGAAGGGATGTTTTTCTGCCCTATAGGGGAGTTAAATAAGGGTATCCATTTGCGTCCCTCTTATTCATACCGGTCGCTGATGCACTAATCTTCATGATGAAGCTAGTAGAGGAGGGGTTCCACGATTGATATTCAAAGGTGACTTCTCAATTCTAGTCTTGCAGTATGTTATTATTGCGTTTTTCTTCATGGAGGGGAGTGTAGAGTGTTAGGGTATTCGAGCAGTAGCTGATTTATTTAGGAAAATGTCTGGATCATAGGGGAATGTGGCCAAGTTGACCATTGTACACTTCCGGTTATTATTTGAGGTGGTGTCGGATTATTAGTCATCTTTGGGAACTTTTAGGAAGAACATGCCTATCATTTGTCTTGGGTTGTCGCTAGTATGTGGTAATCTTAGATAGATCGATTGGGTGCCAATGATTAAGAAGCTGGAGAAGAAGCTAGCGCGTGGAATGCTGCGTGCATCTCTAGGGGGATGGGTGGTGTGTTGGTAAAGGTCGTTCTCTCAACATTTTTGATGTTCTTCATATCATCTCGAGTACTTCCTATTTGCGTGCATAAATGGTTGGAGCCATTTATGAGGCGTTACTTCCGGACATTGATGCAATATGGAATTGAAATTAGGACAAAATTAGGGTTTCTCATTGGTATAATTTTGTCTTATTAGGGGTTTAAATTAAGTTTTTTCGTTTATCTAATTAAAATCGTCAATTAAAGCAGCCGCATGTGATATCTAATTAGTTGATTTTGGTTGAAATATTGTAGGAGTCAATTAGGATCTTGATTTTATTTTTGTTTAATTCTCTTTCTATTTGTGTACCCACTTAAATGGTATGGTTGTAGTGTAGTGTGCCTACCACTTAAAAGACTGGGGTTCACATCCCCCCTTGTGGGGGTTGTGTTAGGTAGTCGATAACCATCATGAAAAATAGTCAAATCATTCATCATGGATTTGAGCAAGAATCCATATAGCCGACCCTACTTATAGTTAGAGAAGATTCTGCCATTTTTTTCTCTTTTTATTTTTGTAATTCCACCGTTCATATATAAAGGGGATAATAATTAGTGTATTGGTCAGTTCAAGTTAAACCAAAATAGGAGTTTCTCATTTTCTCTCTCCCTTTCTCTCTCCCTCCATGCAATCTGCGGTTCTCTTCCAAAATCCCTTGCAACAAGCAATTTTCTTCTTTCTCCCCTCACCCTAATTTTCTTCCACCCAAAATTCCTGTTTGCACTAAGCATCCTCGTGCGAGGGCAAGGGAATCCCCCTCTGGTGTCACGTGTTATCTTGGAGGGTGGACTAGGGGTATTATGGCTCGAAGATTTGAATAGGATGTTATTCACAAAATGGGTGGTTAGATTCTAGGGAGATAATTTGGACTTACTCTCGAGGATGATTCGATATATTAGTTAAGTCACATCCAGTCTCTGCTCTGCACATAGGTGGACGTAGTGGTGCTACCTTCCACATTTTGGTGAGGAGTATGTTTTGTGTTACCAAATGTGATATTATTGTTTTGATTGGGTATTGGGCAACAGGAACAAGTCATCATTATGGAGAGATGTTAGAATGAAGGAGGGGGCCTTGTGCGATCTTTACCCCAGGCTATTCGCTCTAGCAACATACAAGGAGGCTTGTGTCACAGAGGTGTCGTCAGAAGGGATTAGGATGACGTTGTTTGCATCTAAGCTCTCTGATCATAGAATTGAAGTGTACGCATGCATGCTAAGTAGGTTGACCAAGAGTGAGAGGCCATCGTAAGTTTGAGTCTCCTTATGTTAGAGGGATGACTTGTTTACTATTGTTGCGATATTTGCATTTTGTTATATCTATTTTTTATTTCTATTTCTTTCATGTACCTCTTATGTAATTTACCTAGGGCTTTTCTCCTATATAAGACATCCCTAGGGTCTCTATGTTGATATGCAATTCTATTTTCTCCACATGGCCAGAGCGACGGTCCTAAATCGAAGCTTGACCTAATCCATAGCCCACCACCGACTCACTTGTGTCGTCGCCGGCACGAGGCCTCCGACAGCCCCTCCTAGTGCCGCCCTAACCACCAGCAACTCTCCTAAGACCCTCCTGGCGGCCGGCGCCCCCAGGGCTCTGCTAGCGGCGCCCGTAGGCCACCGTCGGCGCCGCCAGCTCCCCCACAGGGCGCCTGTACCGCCGCCTCGCACGCCCAGTGCAACACAACCCTCCGTTGCGTCCTTCAACGCCTCTACATGCTTCGCCCATGATTCTAGGGCATTTTCCAGCCCTTCGATGACATTTTAAGGTCTGATTTTGACCGGAAAATACGGTTTCAGACCTATAAACTATGTTTTCTGGCTCTAGCAAGCTCCGAGATTGACAATGATGGATGTATGAGTCTACACGTATGCCCAATCCTCTATGTGATCGTGTAGACACTATCTCTGACAATCTTTCTCCAGTCGAGTTTCGTCGTGGTCTCTTTTTTAAACATGTCAGAAAGCAAGGATGAAGTGTTTTCTTTTACCGGTGTCTTGAAGGGCCCGACTCCCATCGTGAAAATGGATGAGACCAACTACGAGTTATGGTTCATGCAATTTCTCACCCTTATGCAGTGTAGAAACAAAGAACGTATTCAGACAAAAAGCCAGAACCAACGGATACGACTGAGGAACATGCTTCATGGAAGCAAGACGATGCATATGCTCGTATTTGGCCCTCCGAGACGCTCACCACGGAGATTGCAAATGATATTGTGCATCAGCCCATGGTCAAGACCATGTGGGATATCCTCGCTGCTACATATGGTCAAGCGAAAAATGAGAGCAAGATCCTCCAGTTGCCTATGACATATTCTCGACCTAGTAGAATGGTCGGCCTCTTCATGTCTACTTGCATCTTCGAGGCATGTTTGAGCGAATTCGTAGCTTTATGCCTACTACTACCAGCACAGAGCCGCAACATGTATACCAAAATGCCTCTATGACAGGGGTCTTTTTGTCATCTCTTGATTCTGAGTATGATGCATCACGTACTCAACTGCTTACTGGAGAGACGGTACCATTGATGGAGGTCTACAAGAGGTTGAGCAGAATCACTAGTTCATCCACTATCGTGGCCCAAACCCCCTCTGCGATGGCTTTTTGTTGCGGCAATGGGGGTACATCATAGTTTTGCGGGTTAGGACCCTGCGGTCGAGGAGGATGACGTCAGCGTGGCCCATGCACATATTGCCACCGTCCATGTCATTTTGAGGAGACATGCTATCTGAAGCATGGATATCCTGTGTCTGCTCATGTAACTGAGAAGAAAGAGACTACTTTGGCTCCATCTCATGATGCGAGGCTCGATGATCTTATCTCTCGATTGAGAGAGATGATGATTACACCGACTACACCAACTGCAGTACCTTCAGACGTCGCTACTGTTGCCATAGCGTCTACGAGTTCGTCAGGTATAGCTTAAGTACTTACTAGTTGTAGCAAATCAGATTTAACTGATTGGATTATGGATTCCGACCTGTCTCATCATATGTGCGGAGATTAGTTCTTATAGATCCATCCTTCCAGTTAGATCAGTGGTGATTACAAATGGTGTTCATTTACCCATTGTTGGTCAGGGGAGATTGTCCTAGCACTCTCGATACGCCTGTAGAATGTCTTACATGCTTAAGTATTTCAGATGAATCTTTTGTCTATTAATCATATTACAAATGATTTATATTGTTGTGTCATATTTAAGCTATCTTCTCTTGTGTTCGAGTAGCGGTCTTCAACTTCCTAAGACGGCCTGAATTACTAGTTTCAGCCCTTCTCCCTACCAACTTTCATGACATACTCATGAGCATGGTGATTGGATGTGACCGTGAGCAGAGAGGGCTTATACAGACTAGTCCAGCCTCCTTTTGCTGGTATTGCTACTATTCCTACGAGATCAGTCTCTTCGTTCATGTGACACCTTTGTATTAAAGACTAGTTCAATACTCGTACTACCTTAAAGTGTGAGGCATGTCGGCTTGGGAAGCATCATCATTCCTCCTTTCCGAGTATCCAGAGTCATCATAGTAATCACTCGTTTGAGTTATTTAATTTTGATCTTTGGGCTCCTAGTCGTGTTCTCGGTCACCAGGGGCATCTATTCTATTTAGTCGATGTAGATGATTTTTACAGACTTTCTTGGGTTTTCTTGTTAAAGAATAAGCTGAAGCTGGTTATGCTGTTAAATCATTTCTTATTGAAATAAAGGATATTTTTTTGCTTATGAAGTTTATTCTCACTTAAAATGCCTTCGATTCTCCACTTTGCAGCTGTCTGACTTAGATCTATTGGTATTATTCATCAGGCTTCTTGTGTGCCCACATCGCAACAGAATGGTGTTGCTGAACGCAAACACCGTCATCTTCATGGTATCACGTGGACTCTTTTGATTCAAAGACGAGCTCATCATTCGTTCTGGGGTGATGCGGTCCTCACTGCATGCTACTTAGTGAACCACATGCTTTCCACAATCCTTGGAGAAAATGTTCCTTTCTCGACGACGTTTTTGGAGAACCTATTCTCCCTTACTCCCAGGGTCTTTGGTCAGTGGCCTTTGTCCACAATTCTACTCTTGGTCATGACGAACTCTCTCCAAGAGATGTCAAATGTGTGTTTGTTGGTTATTCTCGTAATCAAAAGGGTATAGATGTTTTGATCCTGTAAGGAGAGTATTATGGGAGTGTCGATGCCACTTTTTTAGTCTATGATGTATTTCTCTCCTATAGATGACAGGTTGTCTAACTCTGACTCTGGCGAAGATGTTTTTATTCCACCACCTCCTTTACTTCCACCACCACCTCCTCAGGTTGAGCCGCAGTCATCTCCTTCACCACCACCTCCTCCACCACCGTCTGTCCTGACACAATTTCTACTGTGATTTTACATTCGCAGGCCCTCTACTTGTTTCTCTGCTCATGCACCTTCCTGTCATCCAACACGCCTTAGGTATGTATTTAACACATTATTTTTATTGATGGCACCAGTGACATGCTTGTACCACATGGCATTGTACAAGAGGAGATGATAGTAAAGAACAGAGAGGTCGATGATCTTGATGTGCTTATTGCCTTGAGAAAGTCGCGTCATACCTGTGCCACTTATCCTTTAGCTGCTCATGTTTCCTTAGATCATCTTTCAGAAGAGTATGTAAGGTTTGTTGTGGGACTCTCTGCTGTCACTATCCCAGGAACATACCAGTGGGCAATATAAGACAATAGCTGGCAGCGACTTGACATAGAGGAGGAGATGACAACTTTACAGTCTTATGGTACCTAGAGCATTGTTTCTGCTCCTCCATGTGCATCTGTTGTGGGGTGCAAATGGATCTTTATGGTGAAGCATCGAGCAGATGGCAGTGTGGATCGCTGTAAGGCAAGGCTAGTAGTACTAGGGTTCACACGGACATATGGGGTGGACTACCATGATACCTTCTTACCAATGGCTAGACATTCGACATTGCACACTTCTGTCGGTTGTTGTGACTCGTGACTGGCCTGTTTACCAACTTAGTGTGAAGAATGTGTTTCTACATGGAGATCTACACGAGGAGGTATACATGTAGCAGCCATCGGGTTTTGCTGTTGAGGGGGAGTCTCGGAAAGTGTGTAGGCTCCACAAGGCGATTTACAACCTGAAGCAGAGTCTGAGAGCTTGGTACTAGAAGCTCTCAGAGTTGATAGAGCACCAAGGATTTTTATGGTCCACTGCGAATTATTCACTTTTTGTTCAGAGAACATAGATAGGTACAATTGCCATTCTGATTTATGTGGACGATATTATTGTCACGGGTAATGATGAACATGGTATTCAGGCTGCTAAGGAGTTCCTAGGTCAACAATTTGTGACTAAGGATCTTGACAGTCTATGTTACTTCATTGGATTAGAGTTCGCCAGGAACCATCGTGGTTTGGTGACGACTCATGAAGTTTGTGACCGATCTACTAGATACATTTTTGATAGGGTGTGATCCTGCTACTAACCTTATGTATCCGAGCATGAGATTATATGATGATGACACTGGGGAGGTAGATAAGAGGAGATACAAGAAGCTTGTTAGGAAGCTCCTTTATGCTACTATCACTAGGCTAGGCATATCCTTTGCTGTAAGCAAGCTGAGCCAGTTCATGGAGCATCCCATGAAGGTACATATGGATGCTGTCTACATGATTTTAAAGATATTTGACAACTTCACAATGTATTGACCTTATATTCAACAAAGGTACATCTCTTGAGGAGACGACAACTTTTGCAGATGCAGATTATGCAGGATGCCCTAGAGAGAGGAAGTCTATGTCTGGCTTTGTTGTTTTTGTTGGGAGCTCACTCGTGTTATGGAAAAGCAAGAAGCAGATAGTGGTTGTTAGATCCAGTGCAGAGTCTGAATACAGAGTCATGGCTCAGGAGAGCACAGAGAGGATGTGGATTAGATCGGTCTTGACTGATCTTGCAGTTGATGCACCTCTTCCCATGCAACTTCTATGCGATAATCAAACAACTCTTTTTATTGCCAATGATCCTGCATTCCATGAACAGACCAAGCATATAGAGATGAATTGCCACTATACCAGATATATGATCCAGAAGGGACTCATATCCACCTCCTACGTCGCTACTGGAAATCAGACTGCCGATATATTCACCAAAGCACTTGCTAGATGTCCATTTTAGAGATGTTCCAAGCTGAGCCTAATAGACATATATGCTCCAGCTTGAGGGGGAGTGTTGCGATATTTGTATCTCGTTATATCTGTTTCTTATTTCTTTTTCTTTCATCTACCTCTTATGGAATTTTCCCATAGCTTTTCTCCTATATAACAGAGCTAGGATCTCTATGTTGATATGCAATTCTATTCTCTCCAGAATGATCAAGAAAGCATACGAGGCTATGTCAGCCTCAACGATTTAAGATTTTGGTGATCTAGAAATAGAAGCGTGCATGGTTAAGATCTTCCTTAGATGTGATGGGACGTGTGTGCTGTGTTTAAGTATCTGAAGATGTTCACTATTTGTTCTTCATATGTCTTGGATCAGGAGAGACATGAGCAGTGACATGGGTTACCTGGAGTATATGGGAAAATGAAGACTCATTCAGGAAATTTGTTGGCAACGGTTGGACGGGATCAAGTGAAGGCATAATAGAAGTGCTTGCTCATCTTATATAGTGAGTATATTGATTTAAGGTATTTCTTTATGGGGGTTTGACCATTTATTTCTAAAAAAAGACATGTATTTCCAATCATGATTTTAAAAAACGTACCTCGAGGTGCAAAAGGTAGCAAGGCGAGGCGACCCATTTTAGCCACGAGGCACTCACCTCAAGCTCCTTTGGCGAGGCGTACGTCTCACTCGGTGGATGTGGTCGATGAGTGAAAGGCGTGAGGTGAGGTGTTTCCTGAGGCTTTAACGATTTTTGAGTATTTTTTGAGAAAATCATTTTTTTGATAGTTTTAGATGCTTATAAAGGTTTAGTTTTTTTTGGATATATTTGTACGACAGGAACACTCCCTCAAATTTCGATTTCGGTCACCATTTTGGTGAGTGACTGAAATGAAATTTCCTCCGAATTTCGGTCGAAATTCGATCGAAGTTTCAATCATTTCATTCGGTTTTGAATTGAGGCCCAAAATTTCTGTCGATATAGGCTATTTCGGTCGAATTTTTGTCACCCGTCGAAACCAAAATTCGAGAAATTTGATCCCATGGACAAGAGTTCTTAAATCTGACCTCTTTCGTGTTTATATACATTAAACACGTCCAATTATTTCAATAAACTCTTAACTTTACACCTTTAAATATTTGAAAATGCAAATCCATAGCAAACATTACTCGTAAACTTAATTTTGAGGAGAGATCACAATCACATAACGAGTTATGTAATGTACCGAGTAAAACAAACAAGATAGAATTCAATGTATCTCAGTGTTGTCATGAATTATATGTTAACCGCATAACATAATTTCGTCGAAGTATATTTTATCATAATTTTTATGTACTATAAATATTTTTGTTATAACTTTGTAATATATGATATTGTAGTAGCAATTATAGCCAATGGCTCCCTCTTTTATTGGATGTTAATTTAGTAATAAGGGCATAAAGAGCTGTCTATATTTTCTTTTCGTGTTCTTATCTATATAATTTCATCATATATTATAGTGCTATATATTATATGTTAGTCGTATAATTTGTAATTTCTTTAGTATATATTTTGGTGCAGTTTTATGGGTATTTTCTTTTATAAATTGAGGCTTACGTTCCGACCACCTTGTAGCTACGTCTCGCTTCGTTATAGAGAATATTGAAGGGTTGAATCAATTAGATATTGCATCTTGCGAAAGATCCACTAGTGTATAGTTGAGATCATGCGTATTGTCCGACAATGCCTGTTGAGTGCAGGGGGTGAGTGGGGCCTCTACATTGGCTGTTGAGTACCACTGGTTTCATTGAGATGAATGAATGAGAAAACATGACTATTGGTCTACTTATCCCATGGAGTAGCGTGGTCGTTCTGACCGCCTTGAACCATATAACTATTATAAAGCTAAGTTATGATATTGTGATTGCTGCATTTTCTCTCTGTTGTAGATTCCAACAACTTTGTCCTAACCGTTGTGCATTTTTAGTTATGAAGCCGGTTGTATACAGATCTAACCAGCTTCTGTGAACTGGGAATTGTTCCTTGTTAACCTGGGTTTAGGGGTAGGTGGTCAAGCATTTGTTAGACCGAGCCCATGGCGATATCACCTTGTGGCTTATGGACAATTGCGATCCATCTGCCATAATGAACATTTATCTATCGAAGCTATTTATTGAATTTATGGTGATTATTAATTGGATATTTCATTTTTTGATGGAGCCTATCAAAAGGGCACTGGCACTTTATAGATGTGCAAGTTTAGTATAAAAATAAAGCAATTTAGTATTTTTCATATTTTTGCAAGAGACTATGATTGAAGGACTGTTTGCATTTTTCCAGAAATAAGGCAGGGGAAAGAGGACACGCATGAGTGGTTGCATTATGTTCTGTGTTATAAAGTGAGGTTAGATTGTAGACTGAATCGGTTATGAAAATTCAGTGGTTCCTTCTCTATTCTGGAGTTTGTGTCTTGTGAGGAGCATTGTGTGGTTGTTAAAATTGGTAACATGGACCAGAAGTAACATTCTTCTTTTTTGTGACACCTTCTCCTATATCAATTCAATATTTAATTAGACGATAATTTGTACTGTCAAGCTGGACTCAAAGGTGATATGATTCTCTTTAATGGCCGGATTCCTGCAGGTTGTCAATGGCCTTCCCCCATTGAATTTACAATCAAAATTTTACCAGAAGGAACCAATAGTTGTTACTCTTCTTTGAAGTGATCAGTGATTATTTGGGCTTGTTTTTCAAAGGTTTTCTTTGCACGAGGAGAAATCTCTAGGACCAGGTGGCGTCTTGGTTTTGCGTTAGAAGTTCTTATTTTTCGAGGGGAGTGATCTACTTGGGGATGCGAGGGATGTGGTCAAAGAATTGAAGGGTTTGAAATTATGGATTCTTTTTCGTTTTTCTTTCTGGAAGTGTTGAATGATGGGGACAAATGTCGGCTACTTGAGATGCGAATTATCAGATGCCTGATCTTTTGAAGGATACCTCCTTTACTCCGTGGTTTTATTACCGATCCATTCGTCATGGTCTGAAGGTTTTTGGAAGACAATCAAAACTTCTGCTGATATGATTAGTCTGTTTTGTCAACTCAACTCTTTTGTCACCACTTATTCAGGAATGACCCCCTGGGGGTTTGAACTTCGGAAGAAATCAATTTCCTGTCTCAAGCATGGGCTATGAAAAACAGTGAAAATTATACTTCATTGGAGATTTCGTGCCCATGCTCAGCATCGTATGGTATACAACTTCGTATGATATACACATGTATATTGTTATTTGATCGGTTGTGTATGTCTTTAATGTTTTTACTGTCACTTGACCAGCCCTTGCTGTTCACCGAATCCTATGGTCATATATATGTTTGGCGCACACTGTTGATGGTGCTCATACAATGGAACTGTATAAATTAACGGTCCTTAGCATGCGATGCATATGCTTCGGGGATCACATGATTTAAGTTCATGGTTTAATTTGATCATGTGCTACATCTCGTCATTTTGTTTTTTTGTAACTTGATGAAGTAGCATATTGACCATTCTCTCAGAGAAGTCAGCACTGTCACTAAATGGAGCATTACATTTGGTCATCATCAAAGCACATTGCATAAGATGATGAAGTTTTTATTATGGTGTAGTTCCGTGCGTGACCTGTGCTTTCTTGAGTGATACATGCCCCCTCATTGACCAGTATTGAGAATTACCAAGTTCCTCTTCTCACATTCTTCACGATGATTTATCAGTCCGAGTACTTGTTTATTTCTATCAATACGAAGACATTAAAATGTCAGATTTAGCGGTTTACAAATACAACCTAGTTTAGTAAATATCTACTCATACGTATGGAAGCAACAAGGAAATGCTCAAAGTCTAAGATGTGTGCAGATGTTATACTTGATGGTGCTTTGTGTTGATTTTCACCCCATGCATGTATTGCCGTGACCTCCCCTTACAACGTATACTCACACTCCATTTAATCCCTCGTTATAGCCATCTGGTAAATTATAGTTACTCTTTATCTAAGAGCCTAATCCTTCTGATTCATTATCCCCATGAACTCCCCCCATTGAAAGTTGTGGTTATCGCAACCTCTACAGTGCAACATAATCTTTGACCAGTTTATGATATCATTGCCTCTAGAAAACCTTTTTTCCTAGATCAGACCAAATTTACGGTGTCCAATGCAATTCCATGATTTTCAATTTGAGCAGCTTTCATTTCATTGATTGATGAGTAGCACTTCCTGCCATACATTATGATATATTTTCAAAACATAAATGCAGGAAATTATAAGAACTGGCAAGTTTTTCTCGATTTTATTACCATAATCTCTGATATATCTTATCGATTTAGTTGCTTATGCTTTTCCTATATTTTGTTAGTATTTTTATCTCCTAAAATCCTGTTTCTGTCACTTTGCAGTTCCCGTCCCTGGCATCCTTACAAGGAGCACTCCCGAATCCGCCTAATTCAGATATTTTGAGAAGCGTGAGCTTTGGAGCTACACCCTTTTCGCAGCAACAGTTTCCTCAAAACCAGTCATCTCCTCTTTTAACGTCTGTTCCAGGTGCAGATGATATATTTCAAGGACACATATTTTTGAGGTCATTTGATATTTTTAAGCTATATATCTTTCTTTATTTTCTGAACCTTAAGGCGGATATATGGGACAACAATTTCAAAGCATTCCTGGACAACAGTTCCAGGGCAACATTCGAGGACAATTTCAGAGCAACATCCCAGCACAGCCATTCCATAACAACATCCCAGGACAAACATTTCAAAGCGGCATTCTGCAACAAATGCCCAACATTTTTCCTATGGGGTGAGTAGCCTTTTTCCTGTCATGTTTACTCTAGGATTTTAACTTCGCATGATGAACTCCGAATCTCCGATCATGTCTTCGTGCACATCTCGATGAAATCGATGTGAAAAAACAAAACAAAACATACTAGCAGTTTGACATTTGTTTAGCGATCACATTGCACTCTAACCAGCTCATGCTTGCATTACATGCACACGCAAGTCAACTTCTGCCTAGCTGCCACACCGTAGTCGTCAACTCATCTTAGTGTGCACACACTACACCCTAAAACTTCACCTTCCAGCGAGTTGCAATGTGTTATTCTCATGGCCATCTTTTTCCTTCTTTTTAATTTCTTATTTCCTCTTGAAGACATCAAGGTCCTGGAAGTGTTCCAAACCAAATGTCCGCATTTGGTGCAACAACTGGTATGACCACAGGATTTTCCCAGCCTGGGCCTCTTAATGATTTCCGACAAGCAGGCGGGAACCCCTTCGGCTGAAAAACTCAAATGTTTTCATGGACAGTACGCCATTATCCACTAATCCATTCTTTGCAAGTCGGTCACTTTTTCAGTGAATTTTCAAGCTAATGAGCCTTGAGTGCTGAAAAATTCATGGTCTGTGCATCAACATGAAGATAATCAAAAGTGCTATGAGGAGGATCAATACATGTAAGTAAAGTGATTATTTCCCCAATTCTGTAAAAATTGTTAGCTTGGATGGATTGAAGAGCATCTCCTATTTTGTAAAGAACGTCCTTGGGTTTGTTGTATCTGTTTTTTTCATCTTCGTGGTGTCTACGATGTTTGGCCCGCAGGTCTGTTCTTAGGTTGTGCATTTGTCTATTTGTAATGGTTTGTTTGAGTCAGACGGTTTCCTCTTATTGTAAACTTGGGGTTTGTTGTATAATTGGGTCAGAAATATTAGGATCTGTTGGATGCTTCACACTGTTCATTGTAATATTCTTTTCATGTTTAGATGAGATTGTTGTTTATTGCCAACAAAAATAAATGTCATGCTGAAGTTGCTTTTATTTTTATCACACTATGTTGCAATGGTTGTCCTTGTTAAGAACTGTTTCTACGCCTTGTTAGCTTGATATGTCCCTGCAAATCAAGTTAATGCATCTTTTCTCTTTTCATTCAGTTTGTTTTTACTGCTGTTTATTTGAACAGTGAAGATTTGTTTCTGTTGGACATCTTCCAAAAATAAATCTCGATGAACTCGAAAACAATATTTGTCATCTCTGTTGATGAGTTTATGACGGATAGCGTATTACAAGTATGGCAGCATTGGGTTTTCTTTATTCATCCGAACCTGGAAGAAACAGGCATTGGATACAGAAGGTGTGATCCTCTGGAAGGACAGTTGAACAGGGTAGGAGTGGAGTGCTCTTGCTCGACGGTCAAGATGCTGCCATCACATGCGAGCAATGGAACAAAGGATGGATAAAAGAGGGCAAGGGGGGAAGATGAAGGTGTGGCTCCCAACACCTGAAGCAACACCCTATTTCGTCGTCTTACAATCTCAGTCCTCAGGTTGAAGGGATTTTTCCGCACATTATTGCTTTTTCCCAGGACTTTGATATGTTCTGCTCAGAGTGAAGCACTGTCCTCGAGGAGGAAGGACTTGGGATATGCATGGTCGAGTTCTCGTAGAAGCATTATGTAAACGTGCAGCTTTGTTCTTAAGCTTCATTACAGTTGCGGACTAGTTTAGCTTGACCCCATCATCAGTTAGTTCACCATCTTGAAATCAACTGAATCATTTATTTGCTTTTGCTTGTTGAATTGTGTTGCCTGCACTTTTTGTTGGGTCAAGTGGAGATATCCAACATCTATCCTCACATGGGAAGCACAAGCGCAAGATCTGATGCAATATGAATCGAATCCCATCCATAGGGTGAAAACAGATTGAATACGGACCGGATATAGCTATTGTCATATCTATATTCGTTTCATTGATATCGAATATAAATACATAAACAGATATGAGTCGGATATGAATTTAGGAAATCATAATTAACATAGTTGCACATGAATTCTGATCGAATATCATTGAATATAAATTCAGATCGAATAAAGAGGGGATATGAATCCAATAAGTACCGAAGTATGATATGATTAAAGAAAATACCATTACAATACACACACTATGATAAAAATATTTAAACAATCAGTAAAAGTTATAGTTGCTGGGATTGCTTTATAGATATCCTCCTTAACGGGTTGAAGTCGACTTAGACTTCTCTTATTCAGGATTCCTATGAAGTTTTTGAGGCAAAGAGACGTAGAGCCTATCTGAGAATGAGAGGATGCACATACATGCATACATATATACTTAGATACAGACATACACACAAACATGCATATATGCACGCATGCATGCACCCACTCACACACACACACATACATGCACACACGCATACCTACATACATATATCTACATACGTATGTACATACATACATACCTACATAAGTATACATACAAACATGCACTTGTATATACGTACATACAAACATGTATGTACCTACATACCAACATATCTACATACGTATGTAGATGCACGTACATACATACAAAAATACACATGTATTTATGTACCTATCTACGTATGTACATATATGTATGTACACATGTACATACATACCTACCTACACCTACGTACAAACATACATACATTACATGTATACATACAAACATACCTACACACATACATACCTACACGCAGACAACACCTACACACAAACATATCTACACACACCCAAACACATGATGAATCTCGGGTTTATCATTTTTATTTCTACTTTTTATCCCTCTATATTAAACTTATTAACTCATTAACAATTTGTTAATTATACTTAACATTCAAATCTTGTAAATAATTAAGGTTAATTATTGTTCTTAAAAAAATACATATTATTTGTGTTATAGTTCTCTTTGTTTTATGTGTTTTTCCTATTAAACATCCAATATAAATTAATGTAATATTGTATATAATATATTGTATATTATATAAAAATTTAAAAATATATAACAAAAGAAATAAAAGAATTTTTATTTCTTAAAAATACTTACAAAAATATTAGTTATGTGTATATTATATTTGTTGATTTTGAGTTCTAAATGAAAGTTGTAGTCTTGAAAAAATGAACTTTCATGTTGAAAGCTTTTTAATTTTACTTCATTTGTTGTCTTATATTTATTTTACAAGATTTAACTTTTTCTAATTTTCCTTTAGGCCACGTGACCTCATCTTAGCACGCCACATGACCCGACTCTTTATAAGAGCCCGCCTCCTTTGTGGACCATTTGATCAAATGATCAGACAACAACAACCTATGGATGGTTCTCAAAGCAGGATTTTTTTTGTATTTTTTATGCAATATGATGTGAATGCAAAGTGGACACTTTTTATGGGTTTTTGTACAATTTTTCATGTGAAGGACATGAACAAATCATGAAAAATTGTCAGGAAGTTAATTATGATGAAATGAACCTACTGCGAATTTTTGAGATTTTTCTTATGTAAAATTAACTTTATAGAAATAAAATACCACCAATATTTTCAGTAAATTAGTTTAATAAGTAGTAAACTCAATTTCCAGAATTGAAATTAACCTAGATATACGTGATCGATATGTATCAGAGAAAACTTACAAGTCCTAAAATTATCAAGTTTACCAGGAATTTAAAATGAATTACTTCAATCACCAAATAATTTATTTTAACCTAGGTATGCGTGCAAATAACTTGATTTTTGGTCACATCGTGGAACATAATTAATTATACAAAGCTTGAATTTTAGGGAATTTTTGAAGTAATGAATGAATTATCGTGAATTAAAGAGCTTACATTCATTTTTAAATATGCAAATTATCATGAAAATGATATTGATAAATCAGTCACATATCACAAAAATACACTCATTTCATCAAGTGGTAGATAATTAATTGTTCTATAACATGCAATATTTGGAATAAAAAAGTGATGAATTTTGATGTTTCAAAATAACATGTGAAAACATGGGTATGAATGCAAATTACAAATTAAAATAATTGATATAAAAGTGCTAAAGGACCTAATTATAATTACCAATTCCTCTAAAGGCTTCTTATTTTACTACGTGTGCATGTGCAGGGCATGTGCATGCTGTCGACGAAGACCTTTGCATGACTTTCCAGAACAGCAGGGGTTTCAGTGAAATTTGCCCCACACTGCACGCTCAGGGCACGTGCAGCGCGAGGCTCAGGTTTGGAGGCAGAGCTTTGGGTAGCGGGCAGAGGCTTGAGCATCCAGGCCTCCATATGGTGGGCAGACAAGGCTAGGCGGTGGGCTCGGGTGGGGTGACATGGCGACGTGATGGTCGTTGGATCAAGGCTAGTTGCTTTATCCAATGGGAGTTGCAGTTGTCGGCGAGGTGATCTGCGATAAAGGAGCTCGATGGAGAAGCTGGGGCTGACAATGGTCGACACGAGGCGAGGAGGGTGGTAACCGATGGTTGTGGTAGTCAGTGACGGAGGAGCTCAGCAGCGAAGCCTAAGGACAGAAGTTGATGAATCAGCGATTCATCACTCTAAAAGTAGAAAATAGAGCTATGTTCCCGAGTAATTAGATGCATATTTTCACTTATATTGCATAATTAGCATTCATGCATGCATTGATAACATCTGCATTTTTGCATTCATATTGCATTAAATAAGAAGCGCATTTCACTTGTAAATATTCACCTGTATATTCACCATATTTCACCTATTTGTATATATTTTATACTAACTCCAATTCCAATAAAATCAACTCCATAGTGTACATATTACTAACATTAATTAAATAAAAATATCAAAAAAATACTAATTTGTAAAATTGACCAATAAACCCTCAATCTAAGTTTGAAACTAGGAGCCTTAAAATGTTCATATCTCTCTCATACAACCTCCGAATTAGATCTACTCACTTTTAAAATAATATACATTCAAAGATCTTCGAAACAAGACCAATTTCATTAAAATCGGAGCTCGTATGCAAAACTTGGGTTTTGGGCCCCTTTTATATATTATACATATTGATCGTTTTGCCCTTCATTTCATCCTTTTATTTTTTTTAACTACCAAAAATCCAAAAAAATAGATTAAGTTGTAAATATTCCTTTCATATTTTTTCTAACTTTATTTTGATTTTTCTCTCTTTTAAAAATGACAAAAAAATGTGGTATTTTATACCTATAAGGTACCACCCAAAAATACATTTTTGTACATATGATTTCATTTAATTTTTGTCCCTTCACGAAAGTTGTAGATCTTGTCGAGATGAGCAACTTCCGTGTTGACTATTTTTTATTTAATCCCTTTTATTATTTTTTTATTTTTCTTTACATTTAATTTTTGAATTTTCTAGGAGCGACATGTGGCAGCTCCTGGAACCGCCACATGTCACCCCAATTTTTATTTTCAGATTTATTTTTTATTAATATTTTCATATTTTATTATTTTATTATTATTATTTTAATTATTGTTATTTTTAATAGCCTACTATATTATTATATTTAATATTTATTTTTCCTCCCTTTTACCTCTTCTCCCCTTGTCTTCCACTCCAAGCCAATAGCTCCCCACTACCCCACTCTCTCCATCCTTCTTCAACTTCCATTTCCTCTTCTTTATATTCTCATCCCCTCCTCCATTTCTCATCATCCGCCGTTATACGAGTGAGATATGTTCTAGCTCCGTCAAAGCCATGAGGTGATAGCTCCTTCTTCGACGTCGAGCGACAACAAGCCGAAGGTGAGATCCGGTGGTCCTCACCACCGTCACGAGTTTCACAACGCTCGTTGAGCTTCGGAGGCTGCCATCTCCTTGAAGCGACGACGGAAGCCGCACGACGTGGCTCCGCCTAGCAAAACCGCAGGTAAGTATTCTCTATCCTATCTTTTAATTTCATTTTCTTTATCTAACATCTATTGTTTTTCTTGTGCATCTTCATCACAATTTTGACCATAATTTTATTAAAACACCGCCACAATCACAATCACCATCTTCATTGTTTTCACAACATATCCACTCACCACATTTCTATTCCATTTCAGTTCTACATTTTTTCCCTGTTTACAAAGAAAAATACAAAAAAAATATTACAAAAGAAAAAAATTACAAAAGAAACAAGCATGAGCTTCCTCCCTCCAGGTCGTGCTCCATGTCGCCACCGCCAGGCCGCCACGCGGCCCGACCTCTGCCTCCACGCGGCACGTGCCCCAGCAACCGCCCCCACCTTCAGTCCCAGCCGCGGTCGACGCCGCGCGTGACCGCGCTCCGTCCCGCCCACCTTCAGGTGCAGCTGCACCATCCTCCTCCGTCGACGTCAGACCACCGCCGCGCGGCCACGCCCCGAGACCATGCACGGCCCTGTGTGCCACCACCTCTGTCGTGGTCCGCCGTCGACGGCCTCGAACCGGCCCAGCAGCATGCCTCCACCTCCCTGGCTGCTCTGCCGCCGACCGCCAACCTCCTGCGGCGACGCACGGCCCACCCGCGCCTCCTCCAACGCCTCCGCTCACCATCGAACCGGTCCAGCCATGCCGCCTCACGCCTCCCCCTTTGGCCACCACCCTCGTGGTAGTTGCCACAAACAGCTCGCACGACCAGCCGCGGCAGCAGCCAAGCCGCGCTCCACCCCTCGCAGCAGCTGCGCGCCGCAGCCGCCCACGCCCTCCACGCCCGCGCCTTGGCCGCGCCGCGCGCGGTCGAGCTCCGCTGCTCCGCCTCGCGTCCGCGAGCGTGCCGCTGACCCACCGCCAGCAGCCGTGCGCCGGGTCACCCTTGCGTGGTAGCCACCCGCGCAGGCGCGCCTCCCTCCTCTCTGAGAGGCGCCGCCCGATCGCCCCCGCTCCGCCTCCCAGTCGCGCTCCACGTGCCCCAGCGCCGCCGCCCACATCCCCCTTTGCCCTAGCTTGCAGGAGAGGAAACGTGAAGGTCTATTTCTATTTTTTTTATTTTATTTCTTCTGTGAAAATTGCACTTTCATCCATGCATGTTTATATATTTTCAAATGAGTCTCTGTGCATAGTTTAAGTTTATTAGTTTCATTTCTGTATTGCATTGACACCCCTGAGTTTGAGCGTTAATAAAAAATACCATCTTGATGAGCATCTAATTCTTTATCTTGTGGCTATTTATTTATATTTTTATGAGCATCAGATTATTTATTAAAAATCAGAGATTGAAATTG
This sequence comes from Ottelia alismoides, assembly GCA_037367405.1. Taxonomy (NCBI): domain Eukaryota; kingdom Viridiplantae; phylum Streptophyta; class Magnoliopsida; order Alismatales; family Hydrocharitaceae; genus Ottelia; species Ottelia alismoides. The sequence goes on along the minus strand of JAZKJV010008062.1, from coordinate 322,801 downwards.
AGTGATATTTTGCCCATTTAAGCTCTGAAATTTTCAAATAGTCATTTATTGCCCCAAAAATTGTGAAAAAAATTGTGAATGACGTATTTAAGTGTTTTATATTAAGTCCAAATTTCGTTCAATTAAGAATTGTCATGTGCATAAAATAAATTATAGAGTGATTTCTGTAAATGATTTTTAATTAAATCCACGAATAAGATTTTTAAGAAATTTTAACTCTCCTGGATTCTTTATTGAAATATCTATTTGAGATAAATATCTCTCTGGATAATTTGATTTCATGGATTTATTAGGAATTAAATACTCACAGTCACTCTGTTTTCAGTAAAAAATTCATAAAAAATCATAAAATGTCAGAAAAATTCTAAAAAATTAGCATAGCTTAATTTCATCATGTTTATCTTTCAGTAAAATTTTCATAATTTTTGTATTTCATTTGCACGAAAAATTGCATAATACCCCCAAAAAAGTTCGTATTTTTCATTTGTGCATTTTAAATCCAAAAATTCCAAAAATTCCGTTCCGCATTCGTCGTTGGATTAGGTTTATAGGAAAAATATAATTTGGTCAATTTGGATTAATTTCACATTAAAATTAAATTTGGTTAAATTGTTTATTGTCTTAATATCCTAATTCATTCGCATCATTGCATTTGGCATTTATTGCATAAAAAGTACAAAACAAATCCCACTTGGAAAACCACGATCTAATCCATCTAACTTGATCCCAATTGTTCCTTTGCCTCCTTGAGTCGACCCTGAGGCTTGCCCAAACATAAAACCGCGCGTTAATTCATTCGACGATTCATCGATCCGTGCGGTTATTTTTTATCAATCCAAATTTATCCGACTGCAAGGAAAACGTCAATTCAACCACATAAAAAGGGTAGATCCGCGGTTCGTCAAAATGGTGCAGTTGCCGGGGCGAGTGATTCGAATCACTAGGGAGGGAGGGAGAGAAAGTATATACAAGAAAAGAGTGAGAATATACAAGGATTAAGAAGGTTTGTGATGAACCTTCTTGCGGACATGAGGAGGTGGATAATATACATATGTGTCGCTGTCGGAATCGTCCTCGGATGAATAATAATGAGGTGTAGGGATCGTCCAACGAGGGACGACACACGACTGCTTGCTCAGATATGGCTTGAGAACAACCGAACTGAGCTCACTCATATAAATCACCTTATCCGGACCAGATGAGGACTCCTCAGAAAATTCCTTCTCTGGTGTGTTGAAAGAAACTTTCTTAGTTGGTTTTCTAGAACCTGAAGCCATCTGCTCTAGTATCTTCCATACAACATTCTCATTCTTGTTCAGATAGCTTCCTCCGCAGGTGGCTCTGACTAACCCCTGCATCTCTGGGGTCATACCACAGAACAAGGTCTGGACTAAGATCGCCTTAGAAATGCCATGGCAGTTACATTTCTGAATTAGGTCATTAAACCTATCCCAGGCTTCATGGAATGGTTCACTGGTTTCTTGGGAGAAACTAGCGATCTTCGTTCTCATTTGATTAGTTCCACTGAGGGGGTAGAACTTCTTCAGGAATAGGTCCTTGAACTGCATCCAGGTTGTACATATCACCCCTAGGTTCTTCAGCCAATGTGCTGCCTTATCTCCTAAGGAAAATGGGGTGGCCTTCAGTCTAATGTAATCCTGCCCAACCCTAGGATGACTAATGTAGCATCCGGTTTCCAATCAAACCTGAAGTCGTCCGATTTTTGGTCTAATGAACCTAAAAACGTTGTTGGTCAATGCCAAACAACCTAAAACGGTCAATTTATTATGAATCAAAAGTCGTTCGGGCGAAATCGACCGAAAAACGGTCGCATCGTAGAGCGCGCCGTGAAAAGCCGCGACGCAAATTCGGAAGCCGAAGAATAAATCGAGACCATCATGAGATCCAATTCGACGATACGAAACCAACGGAATTGACCGTTCGTCAATCGGAGGTCGTTTAATAATTTTAATTCATAAAATTTAAACCTTAAACAAAATCCGTATCCGAAAATTTCGGGGGTTCAAAACCCAACCGAAAGTATATCAATATTATACTCATATTGATCGTCGTTCTAAGACAATCAAATCAAGATCTTACGTGTCGAAATCCGACGTTCGACTTGCGAATACGGATGACTTTTGTATCTTAAAAAGATATAAATAATAGTTAAAAGATGGTTTTAAAAAATATATAGCTTTTATTTTTACTGACTGCGCCCAGACAGTACACAGTACATCCGATTGTTTTTTTTATCCTCTAAATGTCTCCAGCCATGTGGCATCAACCTCCTTTCCATTTGGCATTAAGCAGCTCCTTTTCTTTACCTATATAACAACACCAACGCCAAGGCTTCTCCCTCTCGTTTCTTGTTTCTCCTTTCCAACTTTCCCCCAAAATTCTCATCTATTCTCCCATTTCCCAACCGTGTGAGAGACCAGATCACTCCAAGCTGCTGCTGTTCCTTCTTCTTTTAGAGCTTCTCCAGCCATCTTTGCAGCTCCAGGAAGAGCTCCCAGCTACAGCTGCTGGACATCTTCCTGCATGTCAAGAAATCCTCTCATTTTGAGGCTCTAAGGTACCTCCCTAACCTCTTTTGCTGCCATGCATGCATCTTTCATTACCAAATACTAATCACCTTGCATATGATGTTTAAAGTGAAAATCCAAGGTTGCATGTTTTTTTAAATTCACACATAATATAAAAGATAGCATGTAATGATGCTTATATACAAAATTTTTATTATTAATACTGGAAATTGTTCCCCTTTCTATTATCAACATCTCTTCCCATATCTTTCCCCAACGGAGGAGGAATTCGGAGCTCCTTACGGGAGTTTCTGCTACTGCTGAAATCAGCAATTACAGATGCTTTTGTAGCAGCAATTGGAGCTGCTGTTGTTCCAAGAGCAGCCCCATGCTGCTACCTCCAAGCCACCATTTCTAAATTCTTAAGTAGCTGCATTTAGGCTCTTTTCTCCACCATTTTGATGATCTAAAAAGATACATTTATACCCCTCTTGCTGCCAATCTATGTAGTTTTGAAACCAAACTCAAAATCAAGTTCTCTTAAATCTTTTGATCTATAAAAAAAAAATTTGAAATCATTGCAGATCTGAGTAGTGCTCATGTTATTGAGATCTTGGAGATGGAATCGGGGGTTTTGCATGTAAATTTTACTCTTTAAAAAGCCTCTAATATATATTTTCTAAGTTTTAAATTCAAATTAGAATTTAAACTTCTGATTTCATAATTAGAAAAGAAGATTTTGGGGGTATTTTGTTGTAAACTTCTGCTACTGGAAGTGTAAAAAAAAAAAGATGAAATTGGAGGGAAATTTGGGATATTATAGCATTTTCTACTACTGTTTGATACTGAATTTCGGGGACGTATAGGCACGTTGTTACTATTGATTTTGCCATCCATTAATTAAGAAAAATTGAGAGTTTAATAGCAAACTTTGTTACTAAACTTTAATTGAATAATTGAGAAACGTTGATGGTATTTTCATACATGTACTGCTGCTAAATTACTCTGATTTGTAAAAAAAAAAATTTGGGGTTTTAACATGTAATTAATTACTAAACTTTGAATATTAGAGAAATTCTATGGGGGTATCATGCACACTTCTGCTAATAAATTAGTATTGAATGTTTGAAAAATATAAGAAGTTTCTATGCATGTTTCTACTGCAAATTATTCAAATTTCACTATATAAGACGATCTAAGGAAATTGTGTCTTGTGATGTGGTTGGAGAAAATCAAAAGATCTTCATCATTATGAATAGTAGAAATGGATTAATATGGAGTTTTCTCTCAATATAATAGTATATATATGTGGCAGCTTTGTCAAACATAGTTATGTGATTGTTTATGTCATCTCTGTTAACTCTTTTGCCTACAAGACTTGCTTGAATATAGATGAAATAATGTAGCACTTAAAGACAACGAGCATGATATCTAATTTGGCCTAAATTTTCTTGTGATAAATCTTAGAAGAAGACAAACCAATCATTCCACTGCAAAATAGCAGCATATTGTCTAATTATAAATTGTTCATGATGCAAGTTATGAGAAGTTGGAGAACAATATAATGTAAGAAGAAGCTCCTACATTTGATACATGCAATATAAGTTATAAGCTATGATAGGTGACCATGATCCTCATGATTTTAGGTCTTGTTTAGTAAACCTTAAGAAATCAATTATAAACTCTTATCATCTATGAGCAATTTGTATCATCCTTATGATCTATCAGGCAGAGTCTCAGATCATCTATGGAAAGTCAACCATTGGAATTACAAGACCTAGTAAGGGCTCTTTGAATCTTCTCTCTCAATAAACAAATGTATGCCAACAAGAATTAGGAAAAGCTATAGCATTGGAGTATGAATTGAATCTATATGACTGTGAATCAGTGATACCAAATATGTTGCCGGTCATGGTGACTTTTACACATGACCGTGCGAGAGCGCGGTGACTCTCACCTGGGCGGAGGAAAGGAAGCCCAGTTAGGGCAGCGGCCGCTTAATGCGCGGGTCTAGGATCCCATTCCCTTTTCCGTTTTGATGCAAGCTTGCAGTGTTTTTACGCCTCGTTGAGATCCAGACTTTAGACCAGTTCCGCTGACCCTGTTTTAGGATGCCCAGGCGGGGGATCCTGGTTTTTCAGTTTTACGTACGAGCTCGGTTGCCCGTTACCGGTCGGGCTGTTTTTCTAGAGCGACTTTTCCGGAAAGTCCCTCTCACCCGTCTCAATGGCGTAGTTGGGAGTAGACCTATCCCTCTATTGGACCGTCCTTCCAATTAGGGGGCGAGACGGAAGAGCCCTTTTGTTGGCTTCTTCACCGCTTGAGTTTTTCTTTCGCCAACAGACTTGGCGATTTTAAATCCAGATCATCCATATCTATATCCACATAATCTAAAGTTATATTTGAAACTGTTGCACGGAGGTTTGAAGAGATTGAGTCTAGTCCAGATCCTCCATCCCTATATCTACATCATCTAGAGTTACATTTGAGACAGTTGCACTTGAGGTTTTAAGGGATTAAAATTAAAGATAGAATAAATGGAAAAGACTATAATCTAATTCGAAATCTCATTAAGCTAGTGGACGTGTTGGGAACTTAGTTAGGATGCATTATACTACACCGCATGCCTACGGAGGCACCCCAACCCTAAGACTTTCCTCAAGTCTTAGAGTCATAGTGTGAGGTTTCACAAGAACCAAGACCACAGACTATCCACTAGACTTAAGAATTTAATAAATCATTATATCTTTCCCATCATTAAAATTCACAAATATGATCTCTAAGTAATATGAGAATGAAATATACTTATTATGATCAATGAGTTATCGTAGACATATGCTTATGTGGGAAATGTGGGGATAAGGGCTGATCATGAGATGTTCTTACTAAAAATTTGGAAACCTTTTACTTTTGCAAGTAGAATTAAATTTTAAATTGAGTTGCTCATGCCTCTCTACTTGCTTTCTTTTGTAAATAATAAATGCCTGTTATTTTTATATAAACTTACGGGAAGTACCAGCACCCGCTGACGCCTTTTCTTCCTTGCACGCATGGCAGGCAAGGAGCCTTTAGCACAGTAGCGGGCTAATGATTTCAGGAGATAAATTTTATACCCAATGGTATGGTTTATTTTGTGTCAATTTTGATTCAATTTATATTGTATTATGTTTCTTTCTCTTCAGTCAGATTTTTGGGATATACTGTATGTATTGTCAGACTTTGTACATGTGAAATATATGGAACTGGTGACCATTGTTCTATGAGCTTGAGATTATGTATGTTAACCTGAATGTCTGATGAAATCATTTCATTCGCGAAAAATTTCCCCGTACTTTCAGTTACTTAATGCGATAGAAATGAATGTTGTAATGCAAAATGTGTGATTAACGGGTACTCGGATCTTAAGGGGTTCACAACTAAGGTTGTTGCAAACCATCTCGAAGTCTCTGAGGAAGGAATATGGTTCTTCATTGGCATTTCTATTGAACTTCGGTAGCAGGATAAGGAAGTGGGGTTTGAGCTCGAATGCTTCGGGGGGGAACCGCTGGTCGCATGCCACCAGGGCCTATCAGTTGTTTCCTTCATTCCTATCCAACGAGACGACTAGGAGGACTGTAGCGGATCTGACAGAGGACCTCATTCCCAGCATGGAGATGATAGCTGATAAGTCAACCATGGTCGAGCAGATCCACAAGAGGGTCACTGACCTTGAGTCTCTCTCTCGCGTTTACCGAAGAAAGTGGAGGAACTTACTGAGAAGGTAGCCAAGATAAAACTACCTGCCCCTTCTGCACCACCTGTACCTGTACACCGAGTCCATCTTGTACAAGAACAGGCACCAGGGCCTCAGAGTAGCTGGGATCAGACTTACACCGAGCAGGACTAGCATGCACCCCTATAAGTTGAAACCGGATACGAGGAGCCTCCACAGGTGTTCGAGATCAACGGGCTGTGGTATAACCGTGACCCCGTCGGCATACAATCGGGGATGGGGAATGATCGGCCTCACCGACCTTCCCCAGCTTACCAGGAAACCCGCTCCATCCCCGCACCACGCTTTGTTCAGTCCAGGCCCGAACAAGGGTATCAGCCTCAGCAGCATTAGTAGTAGCAGCGCACATTCCACTCGGGCCAACAGGGCCAGGCACCGTCCCATCAGCAGCAGCAGTATCAGCATGGCCAACAGGGCCAGTACAGAACCTCGTCCGCAAGTCAGCATCAACAAGTCCAACCAATCGAATTGGAGTCCCTCACCTTGGAGATCCAGACCCTGTCTGATAGGGTCCAACATATCCAGAATGACTATATGGATATGAGAACCGATCTGAATTGGGTCTCTCGTATCCAGGATCAATAAATGGCGCCAAAGACCCTGATTCCTGCCCAGGTTCAGGCCAACCCAAACAGCTTAACTCAAGGACAGAACTGACCTCGTGATAGGTATACTATTCAGATAAGTCTTTATCTGAACATGAGATCCTTTCGTATGATAATGTAAATCGTATGTCCCTCAGGAGCGGAAGGACCGCGATCTTACCTGATCGAGCACGGGCACCGAAGGAAGGAGCCGCCAAGTCTCTACCTGAGGAGAACTTGGAGGAAGAAGAGGAGCATCACCACCATCACCACCACCGGCAGAAGAAGAGGACTTCTGGGTCCTCCAAGCAGCAACCCCGCATCAGTAGAGAGTCTGACGAAACCGACGAAGAGCCCGCACCTCCATCTGAGGAGGACCGTCCCTAAGTCGCGGAAGATGCATCACCGGTTTCGCAGCAACATTTTCCTTTTAATCAGAGTCCGAGTCTGTTTCAGAGTCCGAGTCGTGTACAAAATTCAGTTCTAGCTTTCAATGAAAACATTTCAGTACCAGAACCTGAGTTAGAGTCAATAATGCCTTTCCCCCGAGCTCTTACGGGTGGAAAGAAGAAAACTAAAAAAATCCAAAAAGATGACCCTGAGATGGCAGAGTTTTGCAACAAATATATCAAGGTCACAATCCCCTTTGACAAGTATGTGGAAATGACACCTGCATTTCAGAAATACTTTAAGGTGAGATGCACACCTACTAGGATTAGCAGGAAGACCAAAAGCCGTGTTGAGAAATACGTTCTGTCAGTAGCCACAACTTGTGCAATAAAGAACCCGTTTCCAAGGAAATGAAGAGACATGGGTGCGCATTATGTGGTGAGTCATGTCGATGACATTGCGTTTGCACACACTCTCCTAGACAACGGATCCTTAATTAACTTAGTGCCTACAACCTTCTATGAGCGGCTTAATCTCGGACCTCTTAGGAAATCCAGAGCCCTCCTGCAGTTCGCTGATTAATCAACCAAGAGGTCCCAAGGAGAATTGAGGAATGTTGTAATCAAAGTCGAGGGTCAAGAATACATGGTGGAGTTCACTGTCCTAGATATGGAAACCCCTCGTAATTGGAGAGATTCCCAGATCATCCTACGCAGGCCCTTCCTTGGAACAGCAGGGGCCTTGTTTGATTACAAGATCGGGAAGATCCAGTTCCAAACTCCAGGCGGAGATGAGGAACTTGAAATGAAGCAAACCAGAAGGCAGAGATTGGATTCCGAGTCCAGTACCGAGTACTCTTTATCCGAAGCAAACCGCGACCATGTAGACACAGTTGGGCCATGGAGACAGAACCCAGCCAGCACCAGTGAGTTCATCCCCTTCGGAGATGATCCATTGCATGAGTCAGTTTGCGAGGTCCTTAAAAACGAGTACAGCTCAGAACCTGCATCTCCCTACATCTTCGATTACTTAGAGGCCCAGATAGGCCTGTCAATCCTTCCCTCTTTAGGACAATCGGAAGATGAGGATGACTAGTCGGACGTGGCTTTTACCGATCGCATAAAGACCTTTGACGATCCGACTCCAAAGCAAACAACTTGGTGGAAGCAATTACAGAGAAAGATCCAGCCACTTCCAACACTGAGCCAGATTCGATTGTGCCATATTTCCTAGACTATCACACCTTACCTGAGCTCAAACCTTTACCCACAACACTGAAATATGCCTTCCTTATGGGTCAAGAGAAGAAATATTCGGTCATCATCAGTTCGCGGTTGATCGAGGAGCAGGAATCTCGCTTGCTAAAGATCCTGGAGAAAAACCGCAAGGCGATAGGCTGGAGCATTTCCGGTATCCACAGGATAAATCCCGCTTTGTGTTCGCACCATATTTACTTGGAGAATGAAGCCAAACCCTCTCGTGAATTCCAATGTTGTTTGAATCCAAATTTACGAGAGGTAGTAAAGAAGGAGATAGAGAAATGGTGCAACGCGGGTTTCATTTATCCCATCTCCGACTCGAAATGGGTGGCCCCGATCCATGTGGTCCCGAAAAAGTCGGGAATTTAGATGACCACCATTGAGGACGGAGAGGAGATCGTGACGCGAGTGCCCACGTCGTGACGCGTCTGTATGGATTGCAGACGCTTGAATGCCGCGACGAAGAAGGATCATTTCCCCCTACCATTCATTGATCAGATCCTAGAGAGACTAGCGGGGAAAGAATTCTTCTGTTTCTTGGATGGGTTCTCATGCTACAATCAAGTAGCCATAGCTCCGGAGGACCAGGAAAAGACCACGTTCACATGTCCCTTTGGTATCTATGCTTTCAGGCGCATGCCTTTGGGTTATGCAATACTCCGGGTACTTTTCAAAGATGCATGATTGTTGTATTCACTGAAATGGTTGGCGAATTCCTAGAAGTCTTCATGGACGACTTCTCGGTCCATGACGATTCCTTCGATTCTTGTCTTAGGAATCTGGACCGAGTCCTCAAACGTTGTTGTGAGGTTAATCCGGTGCTCTCCTGGGAGAAAAGTCATTTCATGGTGATGGAGGGCATTGTGTTGGGGCACGTCATCTCCAAAAGAGGAATGGAGGTTGACCCTGCCAAGGTAGATGTGATCTGACGACTCCCGCCACCAACCAACGTTAAGCAGTTGCGGTCGTTCCTCGGACATGTCGGATTTTATCGGAGATTCATCAAGGATTTTTCTAAGATTGCCCGACCGCTAACTGAGCTTTTAGGCAAAGACATGGAGTTTGTTGTTGATCACAAATGTCTTGAGGCCTTTAAGCTATTGCAAGGAATGATCATGGACACACCTATCCTACAAGCCCCAGATTGGTCTCTACCTTTTGAGATCATGACGGACGCATCAGATTTCGATGTTGGGGTTGTGTTAGGACAAAGGAGAGATGGCGTACCATTTGAAATCCACTACGCAAGCAAAGTGCTTGATACCGCTCAGCGTAACTATACAGTTATGGAAAAGGAGATGCTTGCGGTAGTATTTGCCTGGACAAGTTCAGATCTCACTTAATTGGATCGAAGGTAATTGTGTTCACTGACCACACGGCGCTACGATACTTGATGGAAAAGAAGGATGCGAAGGCGCGTCTTCTTCGATGGATTTTTCTTATCCAGGAATTTGATTCGGACATTCGTGATAAACCTGGAAAGAAGAACGTAGTAGCCGATCATCTCTCTCGTCTCGAAGATATCAATACTTCCGAGGATTCACCAATTCGAGACTCCTTCCCTGACGAGTCGATTTTTGTTATCGACTCACTTCCATGGTATGCCAATATCGTGAACTATCTTGTTTCCAAGAAGGTTCCTGAGGATTGGCCCAAGAGCCACATTGACCGAATCAAGTCGGATGCTAGACACTACCACTGGGAGGATTCGATCCTTTTCTTTGAAGGACCGGATTGTGTCCGGAGACGGTGTATTCCTCAGGAGGAATACAAGAGTGTCCTTTCTTTATGCCACAGTTTGGAGGCAGGAGGATACCACTCCGGGAAGAGGACCGCATGGAAGGTACTTCAGTGTGGCTTTTACTGGCCGACTCTGTTTCGCGATGCTATCACCTTTTCGAAGTCATTTCCAGTATGCCAGAGAATGGGAGGAAACGGTTCCAAGGATGAGATGCTGATGCAGCTTGTCATGATTTGTGATGTCTTTGACGCCTGGGGCATCGATTTCACGGGCCCATTCCCTGTTATCCACGGATTCGACTACATCCTTCTTGCGGTAGATTACCTATCCAGGTGGGTGGAGGATATCCCGACCCGAGCCGCAGACAGTAGGACTGTCTGTAAATTCATCATCAAGCACATCATCTCTAGGTTCGGGATCCCTAAAATGATGATATCAGATGGGGGTAGCCACTTTGTAAACTGGGAGGTGAAGAAACTCCTGAAGGACTACGGCATTGAACACCGTGTCGGCAGCCCTTACCACCCACAGACCAATGGTATGGCTGAGGTGTCGAATCGGGAGGTGAAGACTATATTACAAAAGCTTGTCCGCCCAGACAGGAAGGACTGGTCTCAGATCTTGGACCAAGTCCAATGGGCGTATAGGACAGCTTACAAGACACCGTTAGGAACCTCCCCATTCCGAATGGTATTCGGGAAGCCGTGCCATTTTCCCGCAGAACTAGTGCATAAATCAGAATGGGCAATCAAGAAGGTTAGTTGGAACACGCACCTTTGGCAGAAGCAGAGAGATATGGATCTGAATGAGCTCGTGGAAGTCAGAAACCGTGCATATGACAACAGTTTGGTGTACAAGGACAAGGTTAAGTGTTGGCACGATAGATATATCAGATGAAAGACCTTTGTTCCTGGATAGAAGGTATGGTTGTTCAATGCAAGGCTGAAAGTCTTCCAAGGCAAGTTGAAGTCTAAGTGGACGGGTCCATTCATTGTCCGAACGGTGCATGATAGCGGATGTGTCGAGATCTCAGATCTTGCAGATGACGCATCGACATTCCTAGTGAATGGACAACTGTTGAAGCACTTCATCGAATCCAATGAGCAGTTAGTCCATGTTGAGGAGATTGTGTTTATGCGTGAGACAGATTCAGCAAATACACCTCGAGCCGCGCAGGAGACCTTGCAGCAGTGAGCTCTAGCCATCAGCAGCATCTTGAAAGATTTAGACCGACTCACTTGTATATACCATCATTCCTGTACATTATGTCCTTTCTCCCCCGCAACTCTAGTAACTCATCCCAGCGTCATTGATCACCATCTTAGACTATACTTAGGATGACCAGATCCTAAGTATAGGGGGACGAGCCACCTGAGTCTGCTCTCTGTACATCCTCCAAATCACATCGGTCCTCATACTCACTCCGGTCCTATACTTAGGCTGACCAAAGCCTAAGTATAGGGGGGACCGATGCCCCCCATGTATATACTCATCCATTTCTCCTCTTGCCCTCGTCCGCCCCATTTTTGACCTTCTTCTACACTTAGGCTGCCAGAGCCTAAGTATAGGGGGACGGAATGACTTCTATACTTTTTGAAATTTCAGCTCTCCGACGCTTAGCACGAGCTATGTCTTTTTCATCGCTTTTCGTGCTCTGAGGACATAGCACACGCTAAGTATAGGGGGCGTGTATATATTACATATATACTTTACCCATAGCTCGTACTTTCACGTATTTTCGCGTATTTTTGTATATATCATGCAATAAGTACGGGGTGGGTAAAAAAAATTTTGTATAACTTTGTACTATATGTATAATACTTGTATAAAAAGTTGTAAAATTCTTGTAAAAAAACATACTTTTGTAAAATTTGTTGTAAAATAGGATGTATACCCAAAAAAATTCATGTATACTATGTATATTATGTACAAGTTGTATAAACTAAAAATTGTTGTAAATGATAAAAATTGTTGTATACCAGAAAATAAAACAAAAAGGCTTCTTATTTACTTTTGCATCCCTGCATTAAAAAAATCTTGCATTTCATTTACATAGCATGTCATCTGCATCGCATCTGCATATCTTGCATATGCAAGGTGAAAAGCTAGTGGGTTCTGAACCAAGTTATGAGTAGATATTGAGGATGGACTTGATTTGACCTTAATCCACCTAATTTCAGATGAACCTTATAGGAACTGGAGTTAAGATTTTTCAGGTCAAGTGACTTAATTCTTTGAGTCCGCAAGTCTATGTTCACATGTCATCTTAATTAGTCTAAGTAGAATATCTCGTGCACACGCATGATTCTTTTAGGTAGTGACCTAACTTGGACAAGCACAATGCACATAGCTCTTCATTGATGGGGTGGTGAGGAAGTAGAATCCTTTAGCTTGGAGTAGCACACGGGTGGAAACATCTGTCCTCCTCTAGGGAGGGTAGTGCATCTCAACCTAATCTGGTGGTGTTGACGTCTGAGGACAGGACGATGTGGGTTGCAATAATGCTTCAAAAGAGGGATAGTCTACTGGCTCAAGAGTAAAAACTCCTGATGTACATGCTGCACCTTGTATATAGTTTCAAAAAAAAATGCAAGAACTCCAAAAAAAGGAGACATGCCAAAAAAGTTTGCCTGCCGGAGTATGTATATTAGCAAGAAGTCTGCAGCTGGATGACTTGGCTACACTGGTCAGGCATCCCGGGATAGGTAGCTACACTGGCTACCATCCATTCTTTTCTCTATCCCCTCCTCTTGCGCTGGTTGCACTTGAACTTAGAAGTGAATACCACGCTCCTCGATGAAAGAGTTATTGGACCGGGGAATTAGAGGTACCTTGTTAGAGGAGGGTGGTTCTTAGCCATTTCTGATGTGGGGAGCTATTTTATCACTTGTACAAGTAAGAATTATAGTCATCAGAAATTTGCGTCTGAGGATTCGTTCTGACCTGACTATTGAGGCGTCTTGAATAGAAGACTTATGGAGCTTGAAGTTTGTTAGGTCTTAAGTTCAGATCCCAATAAGGTTTCACCACACAATTAATCCAAAGGTAGAGTCAAGCTCCATTTTTAACTTTTGTTCATGACCTTGTATGGAACCCAAAATTATTTCACTCTTGCATTTCATTTTAGTTGCTCGGGGACGAGTAAGGTTTAAGTATAGGGGGTTGATGAATCTGCGATTCATCACTCTAAAAGTTGAAAATAGAGCTTTGTTCATGAGTAATTAGATGCATATTTCTACTTATATTGCGTAATTAGCATTCATGCATGCATTGATAACATCTGTATTTTAGCATTCATATTGCATTAAATAAGAAGCTCATTTCACTTGTAAATATTCACCTGTATATTCACCATATTTCACCTATTTGTATATATTTTATACTAACTCCAATTCTAATAAAATCAACTCCATAGTGTACATATTACTAACACAAATTAAAGAAAAATATCAAAAAAAATACTAACTTGTAAAATTGACCAATAAACCCTCAATCCAAGTTTGAAACTAGGAGCCTTAAAATGCCCATATCTCTCTCATACAACCTCCGAATTAGGTCTACTCACTTTTAAAGTGATATACATTCAAAGACCTTCGAAACAAGACCAACATTAAAATCGGAGCTCGTATGCAAAACTTGGGTTTTGGGCCCTTTTGTATATTATACATATTGACCGTTTTGCCCTTCATTTCATCCTTTTATTTTTTTAACTATCAAAAATCCAAAACAATAGATTAAGTTGTAAATATTCCTTTCATATTTTTCTAACTTTATTTTGATTTTTCTCTCTTTAAAAATGACAAAAAAATTCAATAGGAAAAATGTGGTATTTTATACTTATAAGGTACCACCCAAAAATATTTTTTTTACAGATGATTTCATTTAATTTTCGACCCTTCACTTAAGCTGTAGATCTTGTCGAGATGAGCAACTTCCATGTTGATCACTTTTTGATTTAATTCCTTTGTTATTTTTTTTATTTTTCTTTACATTTAATTTTTGAATTTTCTAGGAGCGACATGTGGCAGCTCCTGGAGCCGCCACATGTCACCCCAATTTTTTATTTTCGGATTTATTTTTTTATTATTATTTTTGGATTTTATTATTTTATTATTATTATTTCAATTATTATTATTATTAGTAACCAACTATATTATTATATTTAATATTTATTTTTCCTCCCTTTTACCTCTTCTCCCCTTACTTGTCTTCCACTTCAAGCCAATAACTCCCCACTACCCCACTCTCTCCATCCTTATTCAACTACACTTTCCTCTTCTTTATATTTTCATCCACTCCTCCATTTCTCATCATCTGCCGTTCTACGAGTGAGATAGGTTCTAGCTCGGTCAAAGCTGTGAGGTGACATCTCCTTCTTTGACGTCGAGCGACGACAAGCCGAAGGCGAGATCTGGTGGTCCTCACCACCATCACGAGTTTCACAACGCTCATTGAGCTTTGGAGGCTGCCATCTCCTTGAAGCGACGACGGAAGCCGCACAATGCGGCTCCACCTGACAAAACCGTAGGTAAGTATTCTCTATCCTATCTTTTCATTTCATTTTCTTCATCTAACATCTATTGTTTTTCTTGTGCATCTTCATCACATTTTCACCATAATTTTATTCAAACACCACCACAATCACAATCACCATCTTCATTGTTTTCACCACATATCCATTCACCACATTTCTACTCGATTTCAGTTCTACATTTTTCCCTGTTTACAAAGAAAAATACAAAAAAATATTACAAAAGAAAAAAAAGTACAAAAAAAAACATGAGCTTCCTCCCTCCAGGTCGTGCTCCACGCCGCCACCGCCAGGTCGCCGCGCGGCCCGCCCTCCGCCTTGATGCGGCGTGCGCCCCAGCAACCGCCCCCACCTTCAGTCTCAGCCGCGGTCGACGCTGCCTGACCGCGCTCCGTCCTGGCCACCTCCAGGTGCAGCCGCACCATCCTCCTCCGTCGACGTCAGACCACCGCCGCACAGTCGTGCCCCAAGACTGTGTACGGCCCTGTACGCCACCACCCCTGCCGTGGTCCGCCGCCGGCGGCCTCGAACCGGCCCAGAAGCACACCTCCACCTCCCTGGCTACTCTGTCGCCGGCCGCCACCCTCCCGCGGCGACGCGCAGCCCACCTGCGCCGCCTCTAGCACCTCCGCTCGCCATCGAACCAGTCCAGCTGTGTCGCCTCGCGCCTGCCCCTTTGGCCACCGCCCTCGTGGCAGTCGTCACGAGCAGCTCGCACGACCAGCCGCGGTAGCAGCCAAGCCGCGCTCCGCCCCTTGCAGCAGTCGCACGTCGCAGCCGCCCTCGCCCTCCACGCCCGCGCCTTGGCCGCGCCGCGCGCGGTCGAGCTCCGCTGCTCCGCCTCGCATCCGCGAGCGCGCCGCTGACCCACCGCCAGCAGTCGCGTGCCACGCCGCCCTCGCGTGGTAGCCACCTACGCAGGCACGCCTCCCTCCTCTCCAGGCGACGCCGCCCGGTCGCCCCCGCTCCGCCTCCCAACCGCGCTCCACGCGCCCCAGTGCCATCGCCCACATCCCCTTTGCCCTAGCTTGCAGGAGAGGAAATGTGAAGGTCTATTTCTTTTTTTATTTTATTTCTTCTGTGAAAATTGCACTTTCATCCATGCATGTTTATATATTTTCAAATGAGTCCATGCGCATAGTTTAAGTTTATTAGTTTCATTTCTGTATTGCATTGACACCCCTGAGTTTGAGCGTTAATTTGGACAGTTATTTTCCATCAATTTTTAATAAAAAAACAGCATTTTGATGAGCATCTAATTCTTTATCTTGTGGCTATTTATTTATATTTTTGTGAGCATCAGATTATTTATTAAAATTAGAGATTGAAATTGAGTGATATTTTACCCATTTAAGCTCTGAAATTTGCACATAGTCATTTATTGCTCCAAAAAGTGTGAAACAATTGTGAATGATGTTTAAGTGTTCTTTAATTACAGTCCAAATTTCGTCCAAGTAAGAGTTATCATGTGCATAAAATAAATTATAGAGTGATTTATGTATATTATTTTTAATTAAATCCACGAATAAGATTTTTGAGAAATTTCAACTCTCCTGGATTCTTTATTGAAATACCTATTTGAGATAAATAGCTCTCCGAATAGTTTGAGCTCGTGGATTTATTAGGAATTAAATACTCACAGTCGCTCTGTTTTCAGTAAAAAAATTCATAAAAAATCACAAGTGTTAGAAAATTCTAAAAAAATTAGCATAGCTTAATATCATCATGTTTATCTTTCAGTAAAATTTTCATAATTTTTGCATTTCATTTGCATGAAAAATTGCATAAAAATCCCAAAAAAGTTTGCATTTTTCATTTGTGCATTTTAAATCCAAAAATTCCAAAAAAATCATCTCGCATTCGTTGTTGGATTAGGTTTATAGGAAAAATATAATTTGGTCAATTTGGATTAATTTCACATTAAAATTAAATTTGGCTAAGTTGTTGATTGTCTTGATAACCTAGTTCATTCGCATCATTACATTTAGCATTTATTGCAAAAAAAGTACAAAAAAATCCCACTTGGAAAACCATGATCTAATCCATCTAACTTGATCCCGAGTTGTTCCTTTGCCTCCTTGAGTTGACCTTGGAGCTTGCCCAAGCTAAACAAACATAAAACCGCGCGTTAATTCATTCGACGATTCATCGTTCCGTGCGGTTATTTTTTATCGATCCAGATTTATCCGACTGCAACAAAAACATCAATTCGACCACATAAAAAGGGTAGATCCGCGGTTTGTCAGAAGGCGGACAAAGAATTTGGTTAGGTGTGACGGTCAAGGGCGGAGGTCGGTCATGGAGGCGGCTGAAGGCGAGGTAGAGGGTGGTAAACATATATGAAGAATAGAGAGATGCAAAAAATGGATGAAAAGGAACGAAAAAAAGAAAAGGAGGAGTAGAAGAGAGAAGGAAGAAAATATCTGGAAGTTCTCGTCGGGATTGGGAGGAGGCAAGCTCACTCCGATGATCGCTTGAGCCACATGGTAGAGGTTGCAAGCTTGGTCGCGTAAAGGTATAGCATCAGAGCTCCTCAAAGCTATAGATCTCCCCGAAGAAGGATGAGGCTCGTTGTCTCTCAGTTGGGTTTCCCTTTGTGTAGTCATCTTAAAGGTTCCAAGGGTTGGAATTGTATCCTTTCAATGGTGGATAATCAACAATGATAGTGGTTGATGCACTTTTAAGGGCAGTTGGAGATCATGGGAAAAGAGGGAGAGGCGAGGCTGAAGTCGAGGAAGGTGGTACACCTTCGATGGAGTGTAACAGTCAGTGAAGGAAGCGCAAGAGGTGGAGAAAGAGGAAGGTGGATTCCGGGCCCTTGGATCGACCCATATGCAAGGGTTGAGAACACACCAAGTGGCGTATAAAAATGATAAAATAAATTAAAATAAATAAAAATAAATAAAAATAATAGGGGAGGGGGGTTAAAAGGAACGACATGAGGCTGTTCCAGGAGCTGCCACACGTCGCTCCTAGAAAATTCAGAAAATAAATAAGAAGAAAAATAAATAAATAAATAAGAAACAATGTTAAATCGAAAAGTATTCTTCATAAAGTTGATTGTTTTGGCGAGGTCTACAACTTTTGTTATGGGACCAATACTAAAAGAAAACATCTTTACAAAATATATTTTTGGTGGTACTCTATTGATATAAAATACCCGTATTTTTGTATTTTACAAATTTTGGTGATTTTTTTAAAAAAAGATAAAATTAGATAAAAAAATCAGATAATAAATAAATAGATATATACATTTTAATCCAATTTTTTTTGTTTTTTTAATATTATCAAAATAAAGAAATAAAATCAAAATATATACCCA
This sequence comes from Ottelia alismoides, assembly GCA_037367405.1. Classification (NCBI taxonomy): domain Eukaryota; kingdom Viridiplantae; phylum Streptophyta; class Magnoliopsida; order Alismatales; family Hydrocharitaceae; genus Ottelia; species Ottelia alismoides. The sequence continues at coordinate 304,674 of JAZKJV010008062.1, read as the reverse complement.
TTAGTCTGATTTTTTTATTTATATACAGACTTAGAGTGATTTATTTTCTTTGATTTTCACTTCATTTTTGATCTGAATTTTTACACGCTTTATTAGACATAAATCAAAGAAAATAAATAAAAAGAAATAAATCAAAAAGAGTTATTTTTGTATATAAGATAACATGGTCAAAATACGGTAATATGTACAATATACAATGAGGTCCTAAAACCCAAGTTTCACATATGAAATCTGATTCTTTTGAATTTAGTATTATTTTATAGATAATTGAACACACAATAATTAAAAAGTGAGTAAGGGTTCATAGGAGACTGTATGAGAGATATTGAAATTTACGGCTTTTGGTCTCCAAACTAGGGTTTGGGTTTTATTGGATAAATATACAAGTTATTATTTTTTGTATTGTTCTTTATTAGTAATATGTATATAATAAAGTTGATTTCATTTAATTTAGAGTCAATGAAAAATAATTAAAAATTACAAAAATTATGGTAATATTATACGTGATAATGTACACGGTTTTTGAACTTCTTATTTAATGCAATTACGCATGTTAAAACATGAATATTAATTACATATGCATGAACAATGATAAGGCAATATAGATGAATAAATGCAATTAATCACTTTAGAACAGAGCTCTATTTTCAACTTATAGAGTAATGAATCACATGTTCGTCAAAGAGCCTACCTCCTTTGTGGACCGCCTGATCAAATGATCAAACAACTGACAACCTCCCATTCCAGCTCTCATTAGGAGCATCCGATCATTTGATCGGACACTTCCCATTCACTCATACATTCCCCGATCAGGGTCGTTGGATATCTTGATCCAACAACCACTATACATCATAAACCCCCAGTCGTTATGCCTACATGTCACACATCTCTTCACCGACATCATTTCACCCATTTTTTCTGGCCAATCTGCATGGACTCCACACATTTCTAGTACCTTCTTGTTCACCTAGTTACCTCTTCTTTTCCCAACCTATGTTCTTCAACTCTATCCAACCATCACCAACATCTAGGTGGTTGAAACAACCCATTCAACCACCTGGTTCGTTTGAACAAAAGCCCTCCACCAACTTCCTTCATTGATATCCACCCTTGTGCTACTTTGCTCTGAGCACCTCCTTCCTCTCGGTGGTAGCAGAGAGTGTCCTAAGTCATGCAAAGACTGAGTCGAAGTTCGGTGAGATCCATGACATTCTTGGTCGTATCGCAGTGTCTGTTATCATTGCTTGAGCTCCACATTTCGCCACCCTGTTGAGCGAGGACCTGAAGCACCCCAAATCTTCCCATAGGATGTGTTCCATCCCCGATGTTCTTCCATTTCTATGTGGATCCCAGTATCGATATCTATCCATTTTCTCCTATTTTTTTACATAAGCACATCCATCCATTCAACCAACACAACATTCCATTATATTTACCATTGCACGCCGATCTTCACACAACTCACTAGTTCCTTCTTAGATTCTCCACAATCTACTCCACCTCGACTATTTCTTCTTCCTGTAAGGAAGAAGAGCCCAACTAGGGATCTCCTCTCTCGTCGTTGATTGAGACTCCATCTCACTCCAAACCATTTTCCCTTCGATTCAGCTATCTCCTCTGAACCCAACTAGTTTTTTTCACCGCTCAATGGTCGGAGTTTTTAAGTAGCTCCCATCAAGATTTTCACCTCTGATGCCAGGATGCTAGCTAGCTCCTCGACCTTTAAATCATCATGAGGACCACGGAGGAGCTATTGGTCCAGAACCCCATATTCAAACCATCGTGCAAGGCGGAGCATCGACGCCAACAGAGAGTAGTTATCGTCAGATCACTCTAATATGACAGATTAGATCACACCCAATCCACCGCCTCCAGACTCCCCTCTTCATAGGAGCCAAAGCCCTAGAGCAAGCTGCGTGGTATCGAGCCTTATCACCCTCCCAAGCCTAGGCCCCTCGAATGATGCACATGGGAGCTCTGGCATTTTGCATCTGACCCTGCAGGCTTTATTTTATTTCACAAATACCATGTGCAAGGGGTAAACTTCAAGATAAGTCCATCGACTCTGTATAATTACATTTTATTCCTTCAAGGGACTATTTGTGATGATTCTACGATTTATTTTATTAAGTTTTATTGCAAAAATACCCCTGACTTTGTTGTTTTTTAAGTTGAGCAATAATTATCCAGTTCAAGTGATCTCAGTTGTATTCAAAAGCTCTTGTAATTTTCTTTAAAACGATGTACTTAATTCTCTATTAAGATGAGTATTCTTAAAATCAAATTCATAGAATTATATTGTGCATTATGACTTGATTAAATTTCTACTTGATGCACTTGTATCTATTTTACACATTGAAATATCTCTGGTAAAACTCAATTCATATAGATAAACATCCTGGTCTCTTATTTAGAAAAAATTGAACCCTAGATTATGTGTCTTTTGGTGAATCAATTTGATTTTTATAGGAACTTAATATTAAGGTGCTTTGATTCTAAAAATTTACATTGGAGCTTTTACCCACTTGATCTAGTCAATTAGATATTCTTGATACAAACGAAATTCATGGGATTTCTCTTATTGTTCACTTGTGTATTGTGGCATTGTATTTCCTTTATACATAATCATACATATATTAACTTGCATACAAATACTCATAAAAGCCATGCATTTATTCTTGTTGTGTTTCTTAACCTAAATAAAATTAAGATTACTTAAGATAGGTATTTGGGCTCTAATTGAAAATTTTAATAAGCCCATATCCTTCTGTTCGACCCTGAACTTATCCAGGTAAAATGAACCGATCCACTCTTCACGAAGATCATCGCTCGATTTTAATAGATTCTTATGTTGGATATGCGAGCCCACAGCGAGCCATTATGCAATAAATGTTATTGCAGATATCATTCCCTGATATGAAATGAAGAATAATTAATTTGCATAATAGCTCCCTCTGTACAATTAGGGTTATGTACCATAGCTGTTGATTCATTAAATAAATCATAGAGGTTGGTGTTTGCATGAATATCTAAAGAGTTAGATAGAGGACTCATCAAGCACCATCAAATGATTATTAAGAGATGATCTCCAGCCTGAGTAGGAGATGGCTATCCTTTCTCACATAGGCCGAAATCTGACCAACCTCTTGATGAAACTTGATTGCATCATCTTAGCTTGCATATTTTAACCCCCTTGCTTAAATGTGTGTCAATAAAAACCAGATAAAGTATTGTAATTATCAGAGTCATTGAATAAATTAAAAATCACAAAAAATGTTAAAATTAAAACCGTGGTATTTTTACCCTTAAAAATACCCTCAAAAAATTTGATGTCTTCATTTGACCTCATCTTCGTTTTTGGTCAACATGAAACTTGTAGATCTCATTGAGATCTACAATTTTCATGTTTTGAGTTTTTCCAAATTCGGCCATCTACACCCTCATATTTCATTTTTTTCTCTCTGAATAATCTGATTGGGCCACGTGGCCCTTTCTGGTTGAGCCATGTGGCCCGGTCCCTTTGCCATTGTCGCCCCCTCTTTCGGTCGTTAGATCCTTTCTTGATCCAACGGTTCCATGATCTCCACTGCCGCTACGATATCCTCCGTCCGATCAAGCTCTTGATTTCATCTCCGCCATCCGCCAGCGCCAGTCCCTCCTCACACCACGTGGCTGCATCTCCTTCGCCCGACCACCTTCTGGAGCCTTAATCTCCATCACACATCTCTACAGCCATTCCTAGCCCTACGATCATCGTCCAGATGCGATCTGGGCCGACCGCCAGCGCCCCTTCCGTAACACGACATGTGGCGTCTCACACACCCTTCGATCGCGTCACCAGAGATCTAATCAAGACCGCTCGATGGCACCTTCTTCTCGACCGTTGGATTGCAAAATCCAACGGTCGAATCTTCGTCGTCAACCTCTTGTTTCCCCTCTCCCCCACATCCTCACTCTCGCACGACCGCCTCGCCCTTTCCATTTTCTCCACCATCTCCGATGACCACCTCTCTCTCTAACCGTCTCATGTTCTTCCCCACTCATCCCTCAGCCTCGCCAGTCATCACTCTTTCCAACCCACGACCCCATATCTCTCTCGTAACCCACGACCCCACTCATCGGAACCGCCACCTTCGAAGCCTTCAATACCCCATCTCCTCCAACTGTCAACACCGTCCACCTTTACGCGGGGCTACGCCCAACACTTCCCTTCCTCCCCGTGACAGGGGGAGGATCGATTGAGGCGCCATAATGATGCTAGCCTCCGGTGTCGACCTGCCGCCGTCCACGATGGTGTCGCGGAGCTTCGAGCCCGCCAAGCTACTTCCAATGGTTGGGGGAGTCCAGCGATGACTGGAGTACCTCCGGCACTCAGCCCAAGCCACGACGATCGCCCTATTCTCCAGGTAAGCTTCTCCGACCTCCTTGGTATTTTTCTTGAATTTTTGCTTAATTAATTAGGCTCCGACACACTCCCTCATACTCCATTGACCACCAAGATAACTTCCTCGCACTACCCCCTTTCACACGCTACCTCCGATCATCCTCCCTACTCTCCATAACCTCAGAACGCCTTTAACCCAACTCCTCCGGGTTCGTCAGAGAAGACAATAGGCCGCTACTTGCTGCGCCCCCTCACGACCCTCCATTTCGTTCCACCTCGTTCCTACCGTGTATACCGCACGCTTCGGCTATGCAACTAACGCTGCAGGTACTCACCAATTCAATGGCTAGGGAACTCGCCGGAGTTATCTTGGCAAGCGCCATCTCGATCACCGGAGCAACGAGACGCTGCCTCAAGCATCGTCGTAGCTCGACCAACTCTGGAACTGCATCGACAACCCTTCAAAAGCATCATGCAAACTTCACCAACACCATAGTCGAGAGGCGTAGATCTGGTTCCCTCGCCGGAGTCCGGTTTCCGCCACCAAATGCAGCCAAAGATGACGAAGCAGTCACCGTTGGATGTTTTTCCTCAGAGATCATCAAATGGCACAGAGACATCCACGTCCCCAAGTAGCGCAGCGTCCAGACACCGTATGATCCTGAGGATCGAACGGTCTACGATGGACCACGTATGCAGCCGCGAAGAGTCCAGCTACCGTTGGATTCTCACGATCCAATGGTCCAGGGACGTCCACGTGTTGATGCCAGAGCTACTCCGACCCTCAGCGTCCAAACCTTCAGGCTCGTGCCTCCCGATCCTACACCGAGCCTCATACGAGTCCATGCCTGGAGGGTCGTCCATTCCGAGCCGAGCTGAAGCTGCACCGGCCCTCCTCCGAGCCTCAGCATCTACCGAGCCTGGAAGCGCACGTGCAGATTACGTGTCATCTGGGAAAATTATAGGGAGACCCACGTACTTCAAAATTGTAGATAGGTCCCGCAACCACATGACGTCCACGTGTGTCTGGGTATTTTGCATGTTTACCCTCGTGGGTTTTAATAATTGCAAATATGCCCCCACACGTGTGGGTTATTTACAGGGAAGGTCCTGCACCTTATTTTAATTGTATTTTAGTCCCTCCCAGGGACTTTCTGCTAGTTTTCTTGATGTTTTCTTGTATTTATGCCCCTGACTTCACTCGTGCATATCTTGAGCATCCTAGCTCCGATTGAGTTGATTTCAGTGGCGTTTTGAATCTCTTTTCATTGTCTTCCTTAGGGCATGCTTTTATTTCAGATTTGACACTGCAAAATTTGATGTGTTGTTTCATTAGCTAAGTGTCTTTGATTTTAATGCTATTCATTCCTAATTTTTACATGAATGAAGATAGCTTTATTATTTGTCTCTGATTTGACTTCTTTATTAAAATGGCTCAAGCATTTTTGATTTAGGGCATACTTTCATTGCATATCATCGCATATAGATGTGTGATTAAAAATAAAAATAATAATGCATAGACTCATGTTTATTTAAATGCATTGTCTTGTCGTCGTGTATACATTGACCTATTGCTCTCTAACTCAACACTTAATCAAATTGATGAGAGTCTAGATAACACGATAGAGGCTCATGTCCCTGAGTTTGACCTTGGCTACTTACCAAGTAAAATATAAATTCATGACCATCCGATTTCATTGACATATTAAATTAGATGGTTTTTGATCGACCTAATTCAGCCCGGCTGCGACGATCTTAAATGCTAATTCAACACTATTAAAGGGAGAAAATTACGTATCATCACCTCTTGATACAGGTCATCTGCATAGGAATAAAGATTCGGAGGTGTCATATTAGTTAGGTCAAAGGGTTGACTTAATGAGATCGAGATAACCTAAGTCCTATGTTGAATGTTGTCACAGCATAGGCACGCATCCTCTAACCAGAGACAGATGTGTTACTATATGTCTGAGTGTGTACATTTGGCAGACCAATAGGTTGATGAGCTAACCAAGTCTATACACCAGCGCGCTGGTGTGCATGTAAGGGCATATGAGTAATACGATCTCTCAAAGGGATCATACAGGTTCACTTATGAACCGGAAGACATGAACTCGCTCATGAGGTATTGGGACCGATCAAATTCCATGCATGGTCGTCGTGCTTTGGAAGCATGATAAGAATTTGAAGGTATGATATATGCTTTGGGAAAACATATAATCGATACCGATTCCCAATGACCAAGATTGAGAAACTTGGTGATCAAACCCTGAAGAAGATAGTGTATAATTGATCTTAATCTTCAAGTTGATCATAGGTCTTCCAGTATGCAGGATGTACAGGTATTGGGAATACCTGAGGGTGATGTGATCATAAACGATTGTATAACAATGGCGCTTCCATTCCGAGGGAGTGATGAAACAGGTCTCAAATTTAGTGACTCCTCTCAGTAGAGAAGCAATCTGATCTTGGTCCAAGTGTTGGGCATTGGTCTGAATGAGATTCAGATGCAATAAAAAGATTAGATTTGTGGTCTTTATTTAATCAAGCATCTGTGGGAGATACGTAAGATCTGGATTTGAGATGAGATCTCAATATCCAAGTCACTATACGTGGAATAATACAATCACCCTGTCCTTATCTCCAAGTATCTACGGAGAAAGCACATTATTCTTGAAGGAGTTCAAGAATAATTCATTTGATGAATTATGTATCCAAGCAACAAGATGTTGATAATTAAATGAGATTTAATTATCAAGAATAATATGAATGGGATTCACATTATGAGAATGATTATCCGAGATATATAAATGGGATTTAATTATCAAGGAAATGCATATTGTGGATAGTGATATCCATAATATCTGTGTACATATTATAAATGTGATTTATAATATATTAGAGAGAGAGAGCACCTTTGTAAATAGAATTTATTAATTGTTAATGTGAATTGGATTCACATTAAGCAATTAATTGGAAATGTAAACATACTTTCAAAAACACGATTGAAATATTCACTAATTAATTGGGAATTAATTTAGTGGACAATTTTTCAATAAATATACACTAATTTATTTGGAATTAATTTAGTGGATAATGTTTCAAGATAAATAAGATATAATGATATAAATTAAAAAGAGGATAATCCACCAAACAACATTTATCTTTTTAATTAATAGGTGGATAATTATATTTTTAATTACCATATCATTATCTTGTGATTATTAATTAATTTTATTGAATTAAATTATGTTGATGATAATACAATATATATTTAATTTAATATAAATTAATATGTTGTTGTTTTTGAACAACAATTATCATGGCCATTGATTTAATATACATATCAATCTAACCATTGATTTTGTATATGTCGTGGATTGTGATCCATGGACTTCCAAATTAATATAAAATGAAGGCAACCCTAGCCTCTTGAAGATACATCAAGAGCACATGCCTACTCTCTCTCTCTCTCATTCTCGTCCTCTCTCTCTATCTAAGGTGGCCGTCCACCTTATGCTTTGAGGGAACAAGCAATCGTCTCCATGTTGTTGTGTTGTCGCTTCGATTGCCCGTGGATCTCCATCGACGGATTTCATTGGACGAAATCAGGAGATTCAAGACTTGGATTTTTCATCGAGGATTGCGGGAGGAATGCGTCTCATCATCGCGTCTGTAAGTGCCATCTTCGTAGATCGGACATGAGTCAGGAGGATCGCTTGCTTTAGAGATCTTGTGATCACAACCACGCTTCAAGAGGTATTTCTAATACTTTGTGGTTTGGTGAAATGATCCAAGAAATGTTCTTGTGATCATGTGATTTCATCACTTGATTTAAAAATTTTAATTTCCGATGCGTCTAGCGACCAGTGCGACTAGTCGCCCCGATCGCATGAGATGCGATCAACACGCTTCCATGATGCGCTTAAGGATTTCTCGTATCCTTCAAGTGGTATCAGAGCCTAGATCGGAAAAGGTTTTGGATATGTTAAGAAATAGAAAGCGTAAGCGAACATGGAAAAAGATAAAGAAGTAAATAAGAACGCGGGATTTAACGTGGAACCCTACTCCGTGAGGAGCGGGATGAAAACACGGGAGAAGCCCTCAAATAGGGTGTGTTTGTCTAATGAATTTCTCAATGGATACAGGAGGTTTGGGGCTCCTTATGTAGCCTTCCCAAAGCCTCCAAGTCCCACCACTAGGCGGTGTGGGACTAAACACTGGATGGGATAAATGGATCTTCTCCAGGATCCATTTACCATGCTACAACTCATGATGCACATAACAAATACTCCAACACTCTCCCTCAAGCTGGAGCATGTAATACTCAACTTGGATAAATAGAAAGAAACTCAACTCAACGCTACAGGACACTGCGGACAATATCAACCCAACGCGCACATTGCTACAGTCGAGGACATTGCTTCTCATGCCGTGCAGGTGAGGAGGACGAATGGGCTGGAGTGTGAGTCTGCTGAATCTCCTTGTCGGAGAGCATGTGCTCTGAACTGCACCTGTCAGAGTCACTACAACTGGAAATTGAGTCTCCTCGTCGGAGTACTCTGGCCCGCCACAATAATGTGGACAACTTCTCCATCTCTGAAAAGGGACAAACTGAATAAGATCGTGGTTGTGCAATCCTCGTCGGAGTCCACGTTCGTTGGAGAATGGAGTCTGAAATAAGTCTCCTCGTCGGAAAACTAGGTCTCTCCCATCTGGCTCAGAGAATGGTGTACTGCTCTGGTGTACCTATGATACCACATGAAAAACCTTACCAACATGGAATAGGGAATGGTTCTCTACACTGGAGTCCCTATAGATCACATGAAAACTCTGGCCGAAACATGAAAAGATGGGGACCTCGACAGAAGATGGCAAACATGTGCTCAACTGAAATATGATTGCATCCTTGTGCGTGTTTGAAAATGAGTCTCTGCTCTGGAGAACTCGAAAAATGGGCCACTCAATCATGGAGTGCCTCGAACTTCGACTCTGACCAATCTGTCGCTTCTGAACAACTGTGCATCAAACTTGGGACTCGGAATCTGAACGTCGAGTCTGAAATTGCGCATGAAGAATCTTCGTCGGAAAAAATTGTAGAGTCTGAACATCTGGATGGTCTGGGGAATCTCTGAATCTGAAAGAAGACATGTGACTCTACACCATACTCCCCCTTTCTCCCATACTTGTCGGAACACAGAGAAATTGACAAAGTTGGGAGAAGACAAAATAAAATGGGGAAAAACGTACTCAAAGAATTTCTTGCGGCTTTTGATTGATTTTTTTATCCAGCTTGTCAAACATCATCACTTTTTTCTTCATTTTTTTAATGGCCGCAATTTTTTAAAGCCGCTCATCATTTTTTTTACGGCTTTTGCAACTCAATTTTTTTTTGAAATTGCGTACAGCTTTTCTTCTTTTTTTGTACGTGCTTTTTTTCCTTTTTTTCTTTTCCCCTCTTTTCTTTTTTCCCCTCTTTTTTTAAAAGAAAAACACAATTTTTTTTAAATACCCGTTAGGGTTCCCATTTGGGAACCCTCTTCTCAACGATGTCACCGTCGCTGACATGGGGCTTTCCAAGGATGGCGTCGCCTGGGCGGTCCGATTGAGTGTCGCTTCACCTGCGAGTTTGAAGACGATGTGGCACCGCTTGAAGAGGACTGCTCGAGGAGTGGATATCGCCACTGGAGTGAGGCAGCACGAGGCTTGCAGCCTGGAGGAGCGTGGCTGAAGGCTGCGCGTTAGGATGTCGCCGAGATGCAACATAGCAGGAGATGCGTGCGGGGTTTGGCGATGGCGATGGGCTAGTGGGAGATGCACCGATGTACCGCCGCATGGGTTCTCTGCCTGGGAGATGAAGGCAGCGTGCGGCGGCATGGAGTCACGAGGATTGTGCGCGCCTAGGGGATCTTCACGCGCATGGTACGCTGGAGGTCGATGCAGGCAGCGCCTGCGCGATGAGAGAAGCGGCGTCACGCGATGGAGCAGCTTGCCACCTAAAGCTTCCATGTCGTTTTGCAGAAGGTGCATGCATGGATCTGCGCTATGGGTGCACCGCCTTAAGAACTCGGTGCCGCTAGGGGTCGAGAGTAGCGTGTGCCTGCGAAGGAGGGCCTACCATGCTTCCGCCGCGCCTATGTCTCCTAGTTACGAGGCACGGGAAGGGGTTGGAGACCTGTGTGAGTATCGTACCCCTGCGCCAACTGAAGAACATGAGGATGCGCCGTTGGGGATTTTGCCTACATCAGATCTGCAGTGTAGAGACTTGTTCTATACGGCCAGGGTTTCAGATAAAACCATAAACATAAACAGATCTCGTCCTGGATTCAGATTGTGCTCCAGGAGACCAGTTATGGCTTTGAACAGTTTCTGGATCCGGATTGGGCATCGTCTTGAAAATTAGGGTTCCAATAGGAACCCTAGATCTGATTCCACCGATAGAAATTCAAGAACTCTCGAAGAATCTCAAACAAATTACAGTAAATAGAAATCTCATACAAAATACAGAACATAATGAAACTCTCCTAGAATTGACCCGCTCTAATACCATGTTAAGAAATAGAAAGCGGAAGCGAACATGGAAAAAGATACAGAAATAAATAAGAACGCGGGATTTAACGTGGAACCCTACTCCGTGAGGAGCGGGATGAAACCACGGGAAAAGCCCTCAAATAGGGCGTGTTTGTCTATTGACTTTCTCAATGGATACAGGAGGTGTAGGGCTCCTTATATAGCCTTCCCAAAGCCTCCAAGTCCCAACATTAGGCGGTGTGGGACTAAACACTGGATGGGGTAAATGGATCTTCTCCAGGATCCATTTACCCTTCTACAACTCATGATGCACATAACAAATACTCCAACAGGATACGATCCGAAAACCTAGGATGACTTGGGTTTGAAAGGATTTCAAAAATTTTTACTGCATTTCAATTTTCGCACCTCTTTTTAATTGAAATTTTCGACACTGTATAAATTATTTAAACACAAATATTTCAATTGGATTTTGTTCCTCATTAAATAAGGAAACCATAGGATCTGAGTTTATGAAATTTGAATTTCATTTGCTCAAGATATGGCCCTTTGAATAAACATGTATTCACTGTTGTGGGGACTGCGAATCTAAACATGATTAATGAGTTAATTACTATTTTGATGCGCCTTGAAATACGTTAAATATCACTTGGGTTCTTTCATAAATTAAATTAGCAATCTTAATAAACTGATTTTGCATAATTTGGATTTAAATTGATCAAGATATATTGATTTTAGTGAGTAGGGGTCGCTGCTGAAAATTGACGAATTTAATCATGAACCATGTGATAGTCATTGAAATAAGTTGATGAAAATTAATTGTTAATTTTCTAAAATAAATAGTGATAAGTATTTGTGAAATATTTAAAGAGATAATTATTTCATTGAATGACATTTCACTAGCCAAGATGATAAGATAGTTGATCTTGATCATTAATTGGTTGATATGAAATCATCAAGAAACATTGTTTTCATGAAAAACCTTAATTTATCCTACAATAGTTGTATGGCAACTTTTACATGCAAACTCCTCTTGCTTGAATAGGATTGGGGATTTGTTTAGCAAATCTCCTTATAATATTATAAAGATGGTTTTGATGGATATTATATGGTATAATTTCGATTGAAAAACCGATGAGCATATCAAAGTACGTAATGATCTATCTGGTATTATCCTTTCCTGAGGTGGATATGGTATCTAGTCGGGGAGCATTGGGGTAGCGGGTTGCACCGGATGTGGTCCGTCCCACTCCCGTCGGTATTGGCCAAGACAGCGGGTAGGGACTCGATAATGCTAGAGAAATCAAAGTGTATTTTTCTAATTATTAAAATTCGAATAATGCGTACTTTGAGATTGTATCTACTATTCAAGTAATAATCAAGTTTGTTGGTTGAAAATTAGATTGATAATTAATTTAATGTGATTAAATTGATTATATCCAACTAAAAGCACTCTATTATGAATAGATGTGTATTTCCCTTGGAAGAATTAATTATGTGAATATGATTCACGATTAATTATTACAATTTGAATATGAGGTGGAGGATCACATAAGTGACATCCATGGTCTCCCGTCAAGGCAAAGGATTCCGTCGCCAGATATTGTATATAGGAGACGTATGTCCGAAGTGACAGATCATGTATATAATTTATTTGGATCGGGTTCTTTGCTTCTCGAAAGAGTAAGGTCGTATACGTAGTGACCCCAATATCAGGTCCTCATATTATTGAGGCGATATTGGATTCGTATAGCGAGTATTAAGCCTGTTGACGGTTGGTTCAATTGACAACGGGTCAACATCATCTTAGGGGTGGTGGGCCCGGGTGTTAAAGACCGAGTTGGGAAATGCAAGTTGGACTTGCAAGGCGGAATGTGTTCCCGCTTCTCTTTATTCGAGTCGTAGGTTCTCATATTATTGGGATGTGATAAGGATAGAAAGGAGATCCCAGATCTTGCTTGAGATACAGTGGTAAGAATATCTCTTACATTGAAAGTGATTAAGGGAAGGAACTTTCATTGTTGACAAGGCAAGACAACTTTGATATAAAAAATTCCTAAATCAAAGAAAAACATGTATATATAATATATATACCCTTATGCAAATTTTTTATTTCAGATAATCTTCATTAAACCCACTCAATGTTATACTCAATAATAACCAATAAAATATCATGGATTGGACTCATGATACAGATATTGTACTTGCAATTGGACACATAATGTATGTGGTTGCAATGTGCAAGTTTCCTCAACATAATAAGGAATGACAATTAAATAAGACAATAACACATCACCTTAGGGTTTGTATGTCTCTATAGTCTTGATCTATCATCGAGTGTACTTTGGAAGTGACATGTCGATGATGATCGCAATAGTCAAAATAATCCTTATAAAATCTATGAAGATGTTCTGGCATACATATGTGCTCTAGATATTTTAATCATGAATAACATGATTCTCTGCATTATGCAGAATGGTAGCTCGAAAGAGATGATGTATTCAAAATGTTTGAATACCTACCTGAACCTAAGAGTTAAAATGTATGTAGATATGGTGAGTGTCATCATTCTACTATCTATACTCAAATCATCCATGAAGCTTCATAATAATCATTTTGTATGAATTTAATGAAGCATGTATAGATGTTGAAGTGCTCTTGTATTGAAATCTTTTGAATTCAACATAAGAGATTCTTTGTCTTGAACAATGGTCATTTATAGATGAAGAGAGCATAGTGGAAGCGTGGGTCGGACCCATGTGAGAAGGAAAGTCAAAGAGTTGATTGTACTTCTGTGACTTTCATATGAAATCCAAAGAGTTGGATGAATGCTAATACTGCAATAAGTTGATGTGTTGATAGTATGACTATCAAATCTGTCTAAAATCCTTAGTGAAGGACTCAGATAGAGCATCGGAATAAACTACATATAATCATTGACTTTGACTTACTTATTTCATAAGATAAATTCTGATAATTGTATCCCAATCTTCTAATGACACTTGCAATTGGTTGCATGTATATATTAGAAGATTAGAAATTTGATCTTAAGGTTTAATAGTCATCTACATGGATATTGATGTAATTGTTGCAGCAATCTCTGTTGGATAGATGGACTTCATATTCTCAGTAGGAGAGCCATTAGTCTTAGAGAATGTCTCTATGACCTGGATATTAGAATACACTCATTGTTTGTTTCTAAATGTTGGAAATAAACATGAATTCTGAGATAGAACTATCATAAAGAGTTATGATGGATATATTTCAGATAGTTGTCTGACATCTCGTGGACTCCACAAAATTAGAAAATTAATGAATGGTTCATTAAGATTTCTAATATTGAAAATTAAAACCTTTATAAGATCAATAGGAGGATGAAGATCATTTGACAATGATTTGGCATCAAGTTTTGGACATATGTCTGCTGATGAGATCAATAGACTAGTAAGAGATGAAACTTTAGAATGTCTAAAATTTGAAATCGAACATACTTATGAATATTGTATTCAAAGTAAAATGTCCAATACACCCTTTTTTTGGAAAGGTGTAAGATGTCAAGGTATTCAGGATCTCATACATATTGATGTATGTGGATCATCTATATCATAGTGAACATTATGGATATGTGATATCTATTGATGATTATGTATGATATGAGATTTCGTCTCTTCACCTGAGAAACCTTTAAAATGTTCAAAGATTTCACAATTTTGGTTTAGAACCAAAGTTTGAAGGAAGATTAAATGAATTTGATCTAGCCAAGGTAGCAAGTACCTGTTAGATGAATTCAAAGAATACCTTTATGAAGATATGAATATAATTTCTATCTCAATCCTCCTAACATACCTAAACTCAATGGAGTTATAGGGAGATACAATTAGATGCGTGACATGATTTTATCAATGATGAATTTTAGCATAATTATCCCTTAGTTTCCAGGTATATATGTGTAGTAGAGACTACAATATATATCCTTAATAAGGTTCCATGCATGTAAGCTGGAATCTAACACTTGAGAGTGCTACTTCATTAGGATAATAAAGAATGGTATTGGATACCTACTTTATAACCCTGAGATTCTTAAAAGATCTCATCTCTGAGAATGTGATTCTTAGAGGATGACTCTCTTGAGAATCAAGATGAAAATGAAGTGTAGGAACTTGTTTGATCTTGAGAAGATAATGAGGCTCCTGAAATCGGAAACTAAAAGGGACAATTAAATATGAAGCATTAATACCTCTTCAAATGAGTTTGAGGATGTATTCCATGTGTCAGTTAAGTCTGACAATGATCGGATTTCATGTGATGAAGCTCCTGAGGATCGTGACATGGAAAGATGGATATTAGCAATAAAGTCTAAAGTAGACTTCATATACAAATGTTGTAAGGTTAAGACCCGTTAAGGTGTAAATGGATCTTCAAGAGAAGAGGGAACCTGATGAGAAGCTAGAGACCTTCAAAGCACGGTTCACAGCCATGAGCTACACCCAGAAGAGAAGACATTGTTTGCAATGAGACTTGCTCTTCGTTGACCATGCTTAAAATCATCAGAATATTGCTAACCTTAGCTACACAACTTGACTATTGCATCTTCAAAATGTAAGTCAAGATTGCATTCCTCTAAGAATACCTCTCTGAGGATATTCACATGAAGTAGCCCCAGGGCTTCATGATTGGGGAAATTAAGGTGTGAAAGCTAAAGAAATCCATCTATAGACTCAAATAAGCTTCTTGTTGATTGGAACATAAGATTTGATGAAATTATAAATGATTTCAAATAGAATCTTGATGAACCATATGAAGCTCAGTGGGAGTGCCATTGTGTTCATCGTGATAAATGTAGACAATATCCTAATCATTTGGAATGATATAAGGATGATAATAAGTGTTTTATAATCTGGTTATTCCATACCTTGAGATATGATCTCAAAGATGCCTCTTGGATCTTAGTTCTGAAGGTGTTCAGAAGCAAAGAAAAGAGGGTAATGGGACTGTCACATTTGTAGTACACCTTGGACATGTTCCATTTTCTGGAAATTCCAAGAAAGGCTTTCTTACCTTAAGATTTGGTACTGACCTATCTAAAGGGATAGCACCTCAAAGAGTTGAGGAAGTGAATGCTAAAATCGGTTGCCCTTTTTTGCATCAGTTACGAGAAGCTGAAAGTATGCTAGATGTGTCCAAAAGCCATATGTCTGCCATGCAGTAGGAGTAGTAAACTGTTACTAATCCTACTATGGAGATAGAATGCTTGATTGCAGTAATAACAATATCTTCAAAGATGTCAAGGCTTTAGAGATAGTGATCTCTAAGTCTTATCTTCAAGAAATTAAGACTTTATAGATGGAGATCTAAAAGGTATTAATTGCAAATACCTTAGGAGATAGCGATCTCCAGGAATAAGGGTATTCTGATAAGGATAATAGAAATTACATACTGATTATAATAATATTTTTTAGGTTGTAGTGTCAAGGACACTATGACTGATAAGATTGAGTATTGTTTGCATCAGATGCAACATTCGCATTATACGGGAGCACTGTTACTGAGATATGCAAGTGTTGTAAAAGGACTTGGCGTAGTCTCGTGGGAACAGAGTGACCGATCAGCTTACCTAGCTATTTTCTAAATATCCTATGATTGTCACATGAGTGTGGGTTTAAATGATTAGCCCATTAATGGCTCTTTGGGCTAGTGGGAGATTGTTGGACATGCGAGCCCACGGCGAGCCATTATGCAATAAATTTTATTGTAGATATCATTCCTTGATATGAAATGAAGAATAATTAATTGGCATAATAGGTCCCTCTATACAATTAGGGTTATGTACCATGGCCATCTTGATGATCATATAGCTGTTGATTCACTAAATGAATCATAGAGGCTGGTGTTTGGATGAATATCTAAAGAGTTAGATAGAGGACTCATCAAGCACCATCAAATGATTATTAAGAGATGATCTCCAGCCTGAGTAGGAGATGACAATCCTATCTCACATAGGCTGATATCTAACCGACCTCTTGATGCAGGTCCTCTGCATAGGAATAGAGATTCGGAGGTGTCATATTAGTTAGGTCAAAGGGTTGATTTAATGAGATCGAGATAACCTAAGTCCTATGTTGAATGCTGTCACAGCATAGGCACACGTCCTCTGACCAGAGACAGATGTGTTACTATATGTCTGAGTGTGTACATTTGGCAGACTAATAGGTTGATGACCTAACCAAGGTGTATACACCGACACGCTGGTGTGCATGTAAGGACATATGAGTAATACGATCTCTCAAAGGGATCATACACCTTCACTTATGAACCGGAAGACATGATCTCACTCATGAGGTATTGGGACCGATCAAATTTCATGCATGGTCATCGTGATTTGGAAGCATGACAAGAATTTGAAGGTATGATATATGCTTTGGGAAAGCATATGATCGATACCGATTCCCAATGACCAAGAGTGAGAAACTTGGTGATCAAACCCTGAAGAAGACAGTGTAAAATTGATCTTAATCTTTAGGTTGATCATAGGTCTTCCAATATGCAGGATGTACAGGTATTAAGAATACTTGAGGGTGATGTGATCAAAAACGATTGTATAACCATGACGCTTCCATTCCGAGGGAGTGATAAAACAGGTCTGGATTTTAGTGACTCCTCTCAATAGAGATGCAATCTGATCTTGGTCCAAGTGTTGGACATTGGTTTGAATGAGATTCAGATGCAATGAGAAGATTAGATTTGCGGTCTTGATTTAATCAAGCATCTGTGGGAGGTACGTAAGATATGGATTTGAGATGAGATCTCAATATCCAAGTCACTATACGTGGAACAATACAATCGCCATGTCCTTACCTCCAAGTATCTGCGGAGAAAGCACATTATTCTTGAAGGAGTTCAAGAAAAATTCATTTGATGAATTATGTATCCAAGCAACAAGATGTTGATAATTAAATGAGATTTAATTATCAAGAATAATATTAATGGTATTCATATTATGAGAATGATTATCCGAGATAATTAAATGGGATTTAATTATCAAGGAAATTCAGATTGTGGATAGTGTTATCCATAATATGTGTATATATTATAAATGTGATTTATAATATATTAGAGAGAGCACTTTTGTAAATAGCATTTGTTAATTGTTAATGTGAA
The DNA here is from genome assembly GCA_037367405.1 of Ottelia alismoides. NCBI lineage: Eukaryota > Viridiplantae > Streptophyta > Magnoliopsida > Alismatales > Hydrocharitaceae > Ottelia > Ottelia alismoides. The sequence goes on along the minus strand of JAZKJV010008062.1, from coordinate 286,601 downwards.
TTGGATTCACATTAAACAATTAATTGGAAATGTAATTTACAATTTAGTTTGGGTTGTGAATATGATTCACATACTTTCAATGGCATGATTGAAATATTCACTAATTAATTGAGAATTAATTTAGTGGATAATTTTGCAATAAATATACACTAATTGATTTAGAATTAATTTAGTGGATAATGTTGCAAGATAAATAAGAGATAATGATATAAATTAAAAAGAGGATAATCCACCAAACAATAATTATCTTTTTAATTAATAGGTGGATAATTATCTTTTTAATTATCATATCATTATCTTGTGACTATTAATTAATTTTATTGAATTAAATTATGTTGATGATAATTCAACATATATTTAATTTAATATAAATTAATATGTTGTTGTTTTTGAACAACAATTATCATGGCCATTGATTTAATATACAAATCAATCTAACCATTGATTTTTGTATATGTCATGGATTATGATCCATGGACTTCCAAACTAATATAAAAGGAGGGCAACCCTAGCCTCTTGAAGATACATTAAGAGTACACGCCTACTCCCTCTCATTCTTGTCCTCTCTCTCTCTCTAAGGTGGTCATCCACCTTGTGCTTTGAGGGAACAAGCAATCGTCTCCATGCCATTGTGTTGTCGCTTCGATTGCTCGTGGATCTCCACCGACGTATTTTGTTGGACGAAATCAGGAGATTCAAGGCTTGTATTTTCATCGAGGATTGCAGGAGGAACGCGTCTCATCATCGCACCCGCAAGTTCCATCTTCGTAGATCGGACTTGAGTCAGGAGGATCTCTTGCTTTAGAGATCTTGTGATCGCAACCACGCTTCAAGAGGTATTTCTAATACTTTCTGGTTTGATGAAACGATCCAAGAAATGTTCTTGTGATCATGTGGTTTCATCACTTTATTTAAAAATTTTAATTTCAGCTGCGTCTAGCGACTAGTGCGACTAGTCGCCCCGATCGCATGAGATGCGATCAACACGCTTCCGTGATGTGCTTGAGGATTTCTCGTATCCTTCATCTTAATCACCCATATTACAACGAATATAAATTGGAATTACCGACTTAGCCATCAATCAGATGGCATCATTGTTGCGGAGCACAAATATATTAGATTTATTTAAGTTGGATTATTATCTAATTAAGTGATTTTTAGTGAATTTTAGGTCAAATTATTGTGTTGAATTCTTGGCGTGTTCTTGAGTTTGTTAATATCACTGTTATTGTATATATATTTGATTAGTTTAATTTATTTTTGATCAATCTAACTCTATTTTATTGTAATTGGGCCTACGAAGCTGAGCAAACCGATTTTATGCAGAGGTGAGGAGCTTGGAACTCCAACTGACGAGGAGTCCAAGATAGTTAGATTGAAAGAATAGCAACCTAGCTAATTAAGTGTGTTGCAATAGTATGTGTGTTTATTTTGCGTTGTAGTTATTTTGTAATTAATTATGTATTTAAAGCAGTTCTCATTTGAGAACTCACGTATGTAAAAGGACATTAGACCTTTCTAACTTGTGGTGTGTCGAGACCTGTTTCATCCTCTCTGAGGGTGTGGCTCGACTTGAGTAGCGTAAATGAGGATCATGAACACAATTCGATATTCGTTAACTAGGTCATTATGAATATGCTTATCGTAATTTAAGCCACATTAACACATCTTGAGATTCACTTATCTTAATAGTCATAATTAGACGCACATAACTCTGTTCGATTTTGCTTAAATTGAAATCAAAGTCTTCCCCGCTAATATAACTTATGTTATAGGTATGGCTTTTCGACTTACATCATATATATTAGAATTTTAAAATCAGTTATGCATTCACATGGAGAGTGCTAGGAATCATTGTATGTATTCCTGAATGATTGCACTCATCATTAATTGATCACTTTACATTTAGTTTCCTTGATTCTTAATCTTGAGTTTATAACTTATGGATAAAAGAAATCAGGACTGCTCGTTAGGCGATTAATTAGATATGTTCGTATTAAATCTTAGTGATAGCCAGAACTAAAATTGGGATTGAATTATGCAAATTGACCACAAGAACTTGGAATAAAATGAATACTCATACTACATGTTCATAAATCCCTCACTGTACATAGGTACTTACCTCCAGACAGAGTGGATAAGGATGAATCCACAAAGGTTAGAGACTAAATCTCTGGACTTTTCCCCTAAGGTCGTATTTCTGATTTTCAAGAATTTAGGACCTGCAAGGGCTGGCCTTCGACCTTAGAAATACGTTTTGGTTGTATAAGCTTGGTAGTCTTCTTAAAGGTCTGATATTGAACCCATCAGCTCGGGAACATCACCTTTTTGCTTGGTAGCTATCAGGAGCACCGTTGGATGTAAGGCAACTCCATGCATGTAATGGTTTCATATACCACCAACTAAAATTTGACAAGATAATTAGATCGATCTCTTACTACCTTCACGAGTGAAGATAGTAAACATAAAGGGTTTGATTTGTGCAAGTTCACCCCCCACACATTCAAGTGCACCGTAGTACTACATCTCCTTGATTCATTGTGTTCTAAACTAATCTCTTGACATTGAAGATGAATAATTGAGGGAAATTTTGTTTAGACTTCATGAACCTCTCATTGAACTCCCCAAAATTTACATCTTTGAGATCCATGAAACCTCACTTCCTTGGACTCCCTAGACTCATAACCCTCTTGAGTCCAGGTTTACTCACGTAGGGGATGGTCACACACTGACCAATCCCTTTCTTTCTTCCCTTCTCATCAAGGAAGACCTTTACCTGGATGAGTTTGATTTGATTCCAACTCATATCTAACCTAAACCCATTTTTTATGAAGGAAAACCTCATAAGATTCAACCAACATGCCTCCAAAGAAACAGAATGACGATGAGTAATGTGACGACCCTTACAGATGATACTAGCTATATTGGTTGCATCTGAGAAACAGAATGCATTATTTATAGGTAAGATGGGCCAACTCAATGTGGGTACAAACGCGTCGATGGATGCAACTTATAACACTGGGTAGTATACAGTACAGAACTGTTTGAGTTTAACCCAGCCTCAGATAGAATATGATCTAAAGATGCATTCTTGATACTAATGCTGAAGTATAACGGGAATGCCCTTGAATAACCTTATGTATTCCTTCGGCTCTTTGAGTTGGTTTGTGATAACCTTAGACATCCTAACGTTAGTCAGAACTATATAAGGCTTAAAGCCCTACTATTTGCATTGGAAGATAAGGCTAACTACTGATTGAAGAACCTAGAGATAGTTGTAACTACATGCAAAAAGTTCAAGGACATATTTCTAAAGAAGTTCTACCCTTTGAGTAGAACTAATCAGATAAGGATACCCACCATGAATTTCTCTCAGTTTCCGAAGGACTCATTCTTTGATACATGGGAGGGATTTAAGGACATTATATGGAAGTGTCCATGTCATGGTATGGAGAATACCATTTTGGTTTAGTCATTGTATAGAGGTCTCAACATGGAGATGCATGGTTTAAAATGGAGATTTATCACCACCCTATTCTTGCCTTTTGATGACTCAGATTTGATAAGGGTCTAAAACGATATCCTTACGGAAGCGAAGATATATGTCGTTGAGGCGACCACTAACAAAATCCGAGGTCAGTTAACAATTAACCCACACAGATAATTAAACAATTAATAACATGAGTTGAAATTTATTGTACTCTGCTAAAGATATATAGTGACAAGCAAGTAGGGGTCAAACTCGAGAAGTAATGGCGTAGAGCAAGAGATGAACAATCAAAGAACAATTTGTCTCTTAAACACTTAGCCAAATTAGGGTTTTACTCAAGCCATTTTTTTGAATTTTTATTTTTATTTATTTTTTAATTTTTCAAATGTTTTTTATTTTAATTTTTCTAAACAATTAATAAGAGAAAATAAATTCAAATAAAAGTGAGACATAATATGTATATAAAGATATATATATATATAAAAGTAATAAGTATGTAGGACATATAATAGATAATATAGATGTAAATATACCCAAAAACCAAGGGAAATATGTTTTTCTATTTTTAGAATTTTTATTATTTATGTGTTTTTTGGTAATTTCTGCAAAATTTTAAGGATTTTTAATTTGATAAAAAGTCAAAATATTAAAAATCAAATAAGAAAGAGTATTTTTAAGTCTAAAAATAATAAACCACCTCAGAAAATAATAAAATAATCTTTACTCAAAATAATTCAAAACATAAATTTTAGAGTAAAGGAATATATTTTTGGAGTTTTCTTGGAATTTTTATATGATTTTTAGTATTTTAATTTTTTATGATTTTCTTTTTTATTTTTAGTTGATTTTTGGATTGATGATAGAATAAATAAAAACTCATAATAAATATTTTTTAATTTTTCAAATTGGTTTAATATTTTTTGTATTTTTGAAACTCAAATAGGAACAAAAGGAAAACTTTTTAGTTTTTCAAAAAAAAAAGAAAGTTAACTTGATTCACTCCATGAAAAATATATATGATGAATATAGTGCTCGTGCATTCAAATTCATTTTCTTGGATTTTTTAGGGCACGAAATTTTTCACAAAATAAATTCAATAAAAAGAAAAAATCTTAATTACAAGGGCATAATTGTAATAAAAGTAATGTTTCGGCCCTTTTTCGAACCCTTAAAATGAACCATTGGTATATACATGCAAATTTTCCCCATAATTAAAATATTCGTATCTAGTAGGGACCTATTAGTAATTATAAGTATATTTGAGGTCTAACGTGAAAATTCTCAACAAAATAATAAACTGATTGCCCAAAAATTCTGACTAAACATGCGAGGGCTTATATGCAAAATATCCCAAAGTTTGCCAGCTGACCTGGTGAAGGGTTAAGTGGTAAATATCTTAAACTAAGGGGATAAAATAGCAAACATTACACAAGTTCTAAACAACAACTGAAAGTGTTAATGCCTAAAAATAAATACGAAAGGCGCAATGGTCTTGAGTGCAAAATATCCCTTCATCACATAGAAGCGGACGATAGGGAGCGGTCTACTTAACCACAAAACGCACGATAGACAATGGATGACGCTTCGATCAGGAACAGTTCGGATTAAATCTCATGCCTCATCTAACGGTCAATGGAGCGGGAGATCCAACAGTGGTTATACACTTGAGGATCGACTCTTAATCGGATGGCAATTGAATGTGGAGGAAGAACAACTGAAGAACACAATCTTCGGAACTTTTGATCTGCAAAATATTCATGCTTAGTGTGCCTCCTTCGCCGTTGATGGACCAAAAGTATCACAGGGCCCTTTCGCAGTGAATGGATGTATCAAAATTCCAGGGCTCGGATGAGTTCTGGCAGTGGAGCAAGACCTAGGGGCTTCTTCTTGGTTCGATAAGACTTGAAGAGGTTTCCTTATATGTCTTTTTATGCAGGAGATGATTAAAAGGCAAAAAGCGAAGCCAAAGGAAGCTTCGATTGGTCGGATGAACGAAGGATAGGGATATGAGGTCCCTCCAATGAATAGTGGAGGAGGAGGGACAAGATCACTCGTTCTGAGTAAGAATGAGGTACATGAGGATGTGTTCGGCATCGAGAAGGCAGATAGGGAGGCTATTAAGGTGACACGTGAGGAGGATCTGGTATGTGGTGCTTGGGACGAGGTGGAGGAGTGCGAGCTCCAACGTACCAAGGGATTGGAAAATACGATAAAATAAATCGAATCAAATGTGAATAATGATACATCTAGACTACTACTATCCTAAGGAACAAAAAGAACGAAAGAGATAGAATCTTACCGTTGAAGTGTGACCAGGAGCAGGAGCTCCAGTGAGGGTGGCAACGAGCAGCGGATCAAACCTCGATTCAACATCAAACTTCACACCAAAGGCTGGACCAGCTCCTGTTGACACCAAGAAACTAATTCGAAGCAAGGATCTTGGGTTGAGAGGCAGAAGATATATCAAAGGATCAAGGTTTGGTAGAGGTGAGGACTTATAGGAAAAGACTTCGAGCGATGAATCCAAGAGGCACATGGGTTCCTCGATAGAGGAATCATCTTTACATGCATCTACATGGATCAAGGTGATGACGTGAGGAAATTCTATTTAAAATAAAGATATAGTGGGGAAAATCGAGGAAAAGGGGCATGGCACTAGCAGGTGCTAGGACTAAGGGGGAGACCATGAAATTGACCTCAGTCAACCCGCCCTCTCCCCTAATTGGTCTACGTCGGCTAGATAAAAACAAACTAAGAAATGAAAAGAATTAGAAATTAGAAAAAAAATGGAAAATGATTTTATTCAAAAAAAACTATAAACACAAAATATCTTTATTATTTTATGTAGTATTTAATTATGATCTTTGTTTATTTTTACAAAGTAGTTTAATAGGGATCATTAACTATATACTATTATTTATGTATTAAAATTAAATACATTTATGTATTTCTATTTATTTTATGTATCTTTAGTGTCTTTCTATAATATTTTGCATTTTATCTATTTAAAATATATATTATTTTTATATACGTATTTATTAGGTTAAATAAATACAGTGTATGTATAATAAGTATACATATGTATATTTACTTTGTGTTTCATACTTGTTTATTTTATTTTATTAATTTTGCATGCTTTTATTTTCATTTCTTGATTTGTTTATTATTTGTACATAATATATGAAAGAATAAAAATATAAGAAGAATTTAACTGTAAAGTATATATGCTTATTGTATATTGTAAAAGTCTGTTATACAATGAGAGTCCAAAACCTAACTTTCACATATGAACTCCATTTTTTGCGAAACCACCTTAATTAAATATCTTATTAAAAGTTACATACAATTAAAAGTGATTTTGATACAATTTAAGTTTTTATTTCAGAGGTATGGGTCTGGGAAGTTTGAGTTTTCGTTTTTTATTTAGGGTACAAATTGTACACTGTATATTATTTTTCTATGAAATCAATTTTGTATTTTCTATATATTTTTATCTACAACTTTCATGTACAAAGTTTCTTTATTTGATGTATAGAAAATAGAAAATAAAATAGGTCCCAAATATGCATTATTGATGAACAAAAAAATGAGAATTTTACTGGATTAATAACCCTTATATCCTCCTACTTTATTCCATGTTGACCCAGTCATCAAGATGCCTAGGTCTCAGAGTTTAGGGTCATAAAATACCTTCGGTATTTTATTCTTTTTTCTTTTCTTTATTCTATAATTTTGGCATTAAAATTGTATTTTATACAATAATTGGAATAAATGATAAATGTTAATGTGTACAAAATAATGTTATTTAATGCATTGTTAGAGTTTTTAAGGCCAAAATAATAGAATAAAGGCGATGAAATGGAGATTTATCACCACCCTATACTTGCCTTTGCTAGTCCCTAGCAAAAACTTATGCAATAAGTAAAGAAAATAAAAAATAACTATCCTTATTTTTTAAGAAAATTTTTCAAAATATTTTTGAATTGCTATGATTTTTGAAAGACAAACAGATATTTTATGGGTTTTTGAATTTTTAATAATATAAAATGTAAAGAAATTAGCTAGCCATAATTATCACCAAGATAAGATGCAACTAGAAGTCACACTGAATTTTCATGTAATTTTTGGAGTCAATTTCATATTTATCGTATAGAATAAAAGATAAGAAGTTAAAAAAGTTTACATGGACCCAAATATAAATATTTTAAGTTTTAGGGCCTAGCGAATAACAGATTAATGAAGCTCAGGGCCAAATATGCAATTAATCCATGCAAATCGTGTGCTACACATGATCCATACCAGCAAGGGTCCAAGTGCAAATATCAAAACATGAAGTTCATTCCATAGTAGAAACGAGTTCAGGATAGACACTGCAAATAACCCAAAATAGCACGTGAGGATGCACGTGACTCAGACTCAGCTGGACTAAAAGTAAATAAATAAAACTAAAAGGTCCAAACTGCAAATGCCATTAACTAGTTATTATAATGGTGAGACTAAACTGAAACAACATGAAATGCAAGGTAAAAGGTGAAATTTACCCTTGCAGGCATGCGGTGCACGTGAGACGATCGACGGCTTTGATATACTCTAAAAAGGGATCTGATGGCCTGGAGATGTGTTGAGGATATGCGGCCAGATATAACATGCCAGGTCTTACCTAACGGCCTCGAAAGTTGCTCGGTCAGCTGGCTCGGGTATGATATGATGCTGGGCTCATCATCGATGGTGGGAGGAAGGTCTGCAAGAACACATCCCTAGCAAACTTCTCATGACCATGGAAGACGATCCGCAGCTCCGATGAAGGTGCCAAGGGGTCCAACACAATCATGATGGCTCTCCGTGTCGACCAACGAGTTCAGATGGAGGAGTGGATGGTCGGAAGGTCTGGATGGGGATGCTCTACCAGGAGCTACTCCGATGAGAGAGTTCAAGCGTAATCCGAGCGTTTAGTGCACATAGGGTGCAAAGTGTATCCTATGCTCAGAGCGGGGCTCCGACGAGGATTATTTCGAGCTAAACACTAGAGAAGCGATGGGGCATGGGGGATGATGTCTGGTGTACGTGGGGGATATGATTTATAGGCTTTATCTTGATCCTATGAGTAAGATTCAAGAAGGTCAGGACGTGCGAGGAGATGGGGGTGAACTGGCGTGTCGATCTATGCGGTGGATACGAATGGCGGGGCTCTGGCCGGTTGGTCGGAGCAATTGAACTTGCGGTGGAGGAATCAAAGGAAGTAGAGTGAAATGTGAAATGTAAGTACGATAGTGGAAACCTGAAGATTCTGATAATCTCGGGAGCTCCATGCGATGCGCACGATGAGTTTATAGCCTCGACCAAGCTGCGGTAAACCTCGGAGGCTGGTTATGGTGGAAGACTCTTGTCGTGAAGTGAGCTGCAGTCAATCATCCACCAATCCAAGCTCCGTAGGAGGCTACGAGCAGCTATCACACTGTTGGTGCTACTCGAGGGCAAGGGTGGCACGAGGCACGAGCTACCCTGCACAGGAGATGGAGAGTATATATAAGCATGCCACAAGGTATGAGAAGATCAATCGATTGAGAGAAACCCTAGATAGATCTGACTCTTCCTAGGGATCCGCGAGGATTACGGATCCTAGGAGAGGAATCAGGCAAAGAAAGCGAGGGAAAAGGGTGTCAGGTTTGATCGGGAAAATTCAGAGAAATGGACTCCAATGAAGGGAAATCGGGTCGTCCCGGTTGGGGGTAGAAGATTGACCGAGGTCAACGATCCCATGTGGACCAATCAGAGAGAAGAATTTACAAAAATAAAAGAATATTAAATATAAATAAGTAACTGATTTTAAAATAAAAAGTTTATAAAATAAATTTTTTATTATTTTATAAATTATTTTATGTGATTTATAATTATATTTATGAAAAATAAATAGGGTGTATATAGTATAATGTGTTATATACATGTATATTGTACCTATGTATTATGTACATGTATTTTTATTTTATTATTTTTACAAAAAATACCTTTTATTTTATATTTTATTTATTTACACAATAATTTAAGGAGCATAAAATGATTTTTATTTGATTTTTATAAATTAATTAAGGTTGCAATAAAAATGGGTATTCTATTATATACATGTGGCCTTCGTGGATTTTATTTATATTTTATTTTGTATCTTCTGATTTTATTTTATTTTTATTATTAGGGATATATACAAATGTTCCAAAATCACATGGTTTTCACAAAGTTGCAAAATAAATATAAATATTTATATTTATAAGTATAGGTAATATGTACAAGAAGTGGGTTAGAGTACCAATTTCGGTAATCCCCAAGAGTGGTTCATAAGACACCCTTGATGAAGTGGAATAGCATCATCCTGACTTAGATTCCAAGATTTTTCAACAATCCATCTAGCTTAAGCTATGTTAAGTGCAAGGTTTCTAATCAAGCCACTGTCTCAAGAGTCGTATGGATGATATGAAGGGTTCAAGTTAGACACATTGAATTATCATGAACATAGTCTCATGGAACCTAAAGAATTAAGTCAAGGTGACTTGAAGTATCCCCAATTCTAATTCGTAATGGGTTCTTCTAAATCTAAGTTTATCTAGGTCTATACCAAGCTCCAATATTCAAACTTTAGTTTAAACTTGTTCAATTGTCTTTTGATTAATCTGAAAAATGCAAATGATGTTTACAATGTAAGGAAATCTGTTTGTGAAGCTATTTTCGGATTTTGAAATTTTTATGGAACTTTTGAAAGCATTTTGAAATTTTTTATGCAATTTTAAAGATATTTTACATTTTTTACGTATTTTGAATTTTTCAAATTTTTATTGATGTTTCAAGTGAAGTTAGTGAAAGAATTATGTGCAGTTATTTACACGGGAGTACATCAATATTTACAGACTTGGTAATAGGTATTTACACTTGGTACTTACAGAAATTAGGTTAATTGTTATTTATAAATAATAATTATGTGCATACAAAATTATATTTGAGTTATTATTCCTTATAAATATATACAAGGTTTCAAAATATTTTGCAAAGGTTTTCACAAACATTTTGAAAAATTATTTTTCAAATAATTTGATATATAATTTTGCTAACGTTTTACAAAATTTGAAATCCATTTTCCATAGATTTTCGAATCGTATATATAGATTTTGCAAACTATTTTTACAACCATTTTCTAAATCATTTGCAAACTGAATTTTAAAAAAAAATATTTAAAAATGAAATGAATATTTACAAACTTTGAAAAAAAATACAAAATTGAAAATGTTTCACAAAAGTTTTCCAAACAATTTTCAAAAGATTGTTGAAGTCATTTTACAATCATTTTTCTAGTCATTTTGCAAAACATTTTAAAACCATTTTATTGATCATATTTACAAAATATTTTGAAAAATTTTATACACAATTATAGTGTTTCTATATAGTTGACTAATTGTATAGCCTTACCCATATAGTATATTAGTCATATTGTTTGAAATATGCAAGTACGAGTTATGACTAAAGTATGTATTATGTATATACGACCCCCTATACTTAGCTTGAGTTATGTCCTCATATGTTAGAGAGAAAAAGGAAGACATAACTCGTGTAAAGTATAGGAAAGCCTAAACTATAATGACTAAATAAAGAATGAAAAGTTGGTACCCCCTATAATTAGGATCAAACAATCCTAAGTATAGCATATTGTATTCAAAATTGGGATAATCAAGGATCAGAACTTGCAAACCCAATGTACTCGGCTTGTCTCCCTAAACGTAGGGTAAAATATCCTTAAGTATAGGCAGAATGTGAAAAATTATGGAACAAGCCAGAAAAAGAATAATGAACAACCCAAGGACACTTACCCTCTATACTTAGGAGAAGCATGTCCTAAGTATAGCACATATGAATGGGATGAGTGCAACATGGAAGAAAGAATTGGAAAAATGAAAACGAACGAAGAAAAGAAGAAAAATAATCATATATATTTTTAAGAGCATTATCTGGCTCCACTAAAGGTGTTGCATCATTAATCTCATCATCAAAAATTTCTTGTACATAATAAATAATGGCTAGTAATGAATCATTCTTTCAGTACGTACAGCTTCAGCAACTGACCATTGATAATGAACGATTGTGCATCAGTTGATAATTCAGATATCACTACACTTCCATTGTCGTGCACAGTCTTGACTCTGTACAACTCTGTCCATTTTCTCTTTAATTTCCCTGGAAAATCTTCAATTTTGCGTTGAACAACCAAACTTTATGTTCATGTTTGAAGTCTTTCTCCTGATGTGCTTGTCATGCCAGTATATGACCTTTTCTTTGTACATCACGTTGTTGTTGTGTGCATAATGTCTGAATTTCAGGAGTTTGTTCAAATCCAGATTTCTCTACTGACCACCTTCTTGTGAGTCGAGGTTGCAGATATTCATTGCCTAAAGTGACTTGTGAATTAGTTCTATGATCAGGTGGCGTGACTTTTCATAGACAAGATGATAGGGCGATGGTGACACAAAGACCAACTCGGGTTAAGTATGAAATTTATCAAATGTCATTATTACCCTAATTAATTAGCGCAATCAACGAGAAAAATAACCACTATAAAAAATCAGCAAGGGATGTAAGCGGTTTCGATATTTTATTTACTTAGTACAGCGACCAGGGTCGAACACAAGGAGCACGATTCAAAAACTTAGTAGTTGCATTTCTAAAATATAAATCTTTTTAGTGGTTTTAAATTTTTCAAAATTTTAACTTTCAATAAGATAAAATCAAGCATAAGGAATGAAAGACACACACCATCCTCTTTTTGTATTTTTCTAATAAGCTAAAAATAATCAGAAAATTGCAATAAAATATTTTCAGGTTTCATAGGTCTTATATTATCTTTGGTATTTTTAAGGTATTTTTCAAAAAAAATGTAATTTTCTAAAAATAAAATAGTGGCAAAAATGGAAAATAGTGCACAAGCAAGAGCAATTTGCATGTTAAAAATTCTTAAAATGCCCAAAACCCTCGGTTAGTATTTTTATGATAAAATATAGAGAAATATCTACAAACAGAGATCAAGAACAATTTTTTGGATTTTACTTTATTTTTTATGGTTTTTATAATATTTTAAGTGTTTTGTAATTTTTAGATTTTTTATGAGGTATTTTCAAACAAAATTAATACTGGAGATAAAACACAATAAATAGCAACTACCCTAATTTTTGAAGTGAATTTTTCAAAATATTTTTGAATTGTTATGATTTTTGTAAGACAAATAGACATTTTATGGGTTTTTGAATTTTTAGTAATATAAAACACAAAGAAATTAGCTAGCCAAAATTATCACCAAGATAACATGAACCAAGAGTCACACAAAATTTTCATGTAATTTTTGGAGTGAAATTCATATTTATTGTATAGAATAAAAGATAAGAAGTTAAAAAAATTTTACATGGACCCAAACGTAAATATTTTAAGTTATATGGCCTAATGAATAAAAGATTATGAAGCTCGGGACCAAATATGCAACTAATCCATGCAAATAGTTCACTATACATGATCCAGACCAGCATGGGTATGAGTGCAAGTATCAAAACATGAAGTTCATTCCATAACAGATAAAGAGTTCAGGATAGAAACTGCAAATAACCAAAAATAGCATGTGAGGACGTACGTGACTTAGACTCAGACGGACTAAACTGCAAATAACTAAAACTAAAAGGTCCAAACTGCAAATGTCTTAACTAATTATTACAATTGCGAGACTAAACTTAAATAGCATAAAATGCAAGGTAATTCATGCAAAAATCATCAGACACAGTACATGGTCTCACAAGAGATATATAAATCTTTCCTTTATTCATATTTTTGATTTTTGATGTTTTTCATTTTTTGTACTTTTCCATAACTGTCCTCAGGTACAAAGCGATTCAATAGAAGGAAGTTTGGTGGCATCAATATCACCTACAACATCTGAACTTGTGGCATCAACATCGCACTCTGACCTGACATCTGATAACTTGGTGGCATCAGTACGATTGTTTGCAACTGGAAATACGACGACCTTAGTACCATCATCTAGATCAATATCCTTAGTGGCTTCAGCATCATCATCATCATGATAAGTGACATCAGTAGTGCCTTTGTCCTCGTTCGGCACCCTGGAAACTACATCACGATGTCGCTTAGATGAGTCGCCACTGGTTGGCTTCCTACCGCTCCTAAGTGTTACAAAATCAACATCAAATATAGAATAAGTAGTATCATACAAAATATCACTAGGAGTGGCGGTCTATGTAAACTTTACCTGCTCAGATTTCCTCTTTAAATTATTCAAATTGAGTTCGATCTGAGAGGGTATGGTGGCCTTGTCCTTTATTATCTCCCTCATCTCCGGCTGGAATTCGTACATTTCTCGCCAGAAGGAGGCCTGCTGATCAGAGAGCAAGCAGGCGAGGTCATCAAGGGTTGGGTTCTCATAAACTGGTGCATGAGAACCAGACAGGTTGACTCACTGGAAATGAGGTTAAATCTACTGTTGGTAGTGAGGAAGAGGCTGGGAGTACTGTTGAGGCTGTTGTGGCTGCCTCCACTGTTGTCCCTGGTACTGGGGATGAGAACCATGTTGTTGCTGCTGGTGAGAGTACTGGGGTTGCTAAGGCTGGTTGCCCTGCCCTGTCTGAGCTGGAGGCTGCTGCTGGGAAGAGGTGCCTCCAATAGACCATTAGAATCTGGGATGGTCACGATGAATCCTAGGATGTAGTTGGTACTGAGCGTACTAGATACTATTGACTTCCATCAACAGCTCCTACTACTCGTGAAGTGGCAAAGGAAGGCTTGCCAAGGGCTGATTCGATTGGTATACCACCATCTTAGAGTCTGAAGATGGTGGTGGTTGCTGGTACTATTGGAGCTGTTGGATGGGCTCTACTTGAATGTGGTGAACCTGGCGGTATGAGGCAGAGGGTTGCGAAGAGCTGCTGCCTGGATCAGTCCATGACTTGAGACGTGGTTGAGAAGTCATTTGTACCTCTTGGAGGCATATGATTCGGGTCTTCAGGTCACTCAAGGTTTGGACCATCTCATCGATCTTGTTGAGCTTATACAAGCCCTAGCACTGCTTCTTCTCTATGATCTCTACCCAGTCCAACTTTTGGATGATAATGCACATGCCAGCAGCCGAAGACTCTGCTAGTGCTACTACCGAAGAAGATGCAGAGGGACCGTCATCGATGCGTAAAATCCTCTTATATGAAACCGTTTGAGGGAGAGGATTCCCTTGAGTGTGGGTGTGGGTCTGGGACAACACTATGTAGTTCTCTACCATCTCCTCATAGATGGCCCAAACCCGGTCTTCGTCCTTGACGAAGTAGGAACCTCCGTACGAGGCGTTCACTAGCCATTGCATCTATGGTGTCATCCCACAAAAGAAACTCTAGACAAGGTTGGGCTTGTTGATCTTGTGGTGAGAACACCTATTAAAAAGCAAAGGAAATCACAAATCAGAAAATATGGAAAGAAAATAAAAATTATAAAATTAAAAATAAGTTAAAATTGTTAAAAAAATAAAATTCATAAAAATACAAAACTAAAAACCCACAAAAATCATAACTTGGCTAAGTGTTTGGAAAGATAAATTCTTGTGATTCATTTTCTATCTTATTTACTCTAAACCTTTGTTTCCTGTATTCAACCCCTACATATTTGTCACTATACATCTTTGCTAGGGTATAGTAAATTTTAGCCCAATCTGATTAATTTTTTAATTATTGTATGGGTTAATTATTAGTTGATCGTGAGTATTGAGCAGTCACCTCAGCGACAGTGAGTCTGATTTTGTCTGACCATTATCAGCAGTTCATGTATCAACATGTATGTATGTATGTATGTTTGTTTGTTTGTTTTTATGTGTGTGTGTATGTGTGTCTGTGTATGTATGTATGGGACAAGGAGTCTGCATCAGGGGTGTAGGTAACTCCCTACGCCTAGACTTTTTTCCTTTTCTAGATTTTTTTGAATAAAATTATGGGGGATTTACTTAATATGTTGAGTGGAATAAGTGTGGGGGGATACCCATGGTGTAGCTAAGGTTAGCTTCCCCATGGAGTAGTTTCCCTTTCGTGTGTGCGTGTGTGCGTGTGGGTGGGTGGGTGGGTGTGTGCGCACGCGCACAGGCGTATGTGCGTGTGTGCGTGGATGTGTGCGTGGGCATGCGCGTGTGCATGTGCGCACACGTGTACAGGTGCGCGTGGGCGCGTGCGTGCGGGGAGATTGCACCAAGGTGCATGTTACGCAAACGTCCATTATTTTATTTTTTTGAAATGAAACTATGGGGGATTTAGATCATCATATATCACTATGATGCCATTCAAAATTCAATTTAATTCGAGACTTCTAACAAATCCATCAAGAGTGTCAAGTTTTAATGGTCTCAAAATTGTTGAAATTGAGCACTTCCAGATGCACATGTTAGGAATGTTTTTTTCACATGAAATTTGAAACACGTATTCTACTTATCATTCTGAGTAATTCCTCCAAGGTTTTACTTTCTAAAAAATAATAAAAAAATAGACGTATGTGGCATCGGTGCTCGTCAAGTTACATGCACCTAGATGTAAGCATTGTTTTGAAAAGCCCGCCTCGACGTGGTGAAGGGTATGCCTCGAGGCATTTTTTTACAAAAAGTGCCTTGAGGCTTAATCCTCACCTAGAAGTTGTGAGGTGTAAACCTCAAGGTGATGCAAGGCTTATAAGGCGGTGAGGTGATCGAGGTGAAGCGGAGGCGTAACCCTCAAGCGCGATGGTTATTTTAAAAAAATATGGGTTATGTGCTTTGCACATGACCCTGTTTTACCCTAAGCATTATATGTTTCTATAAATAGGTCCATTGAAAGAGAAGAGATTGCATGAAAAAAGAGAAGCTCGGTGATATTATATGCATCATATTCAGTTGATCATATTGCATCCACACATACTAGTTATATTGTACGCAACTTATAATAGATTGTGTTTGAATTGTAACAACTTGATAGTATTATTTCGTTATTCTTAACATAGTTATCACATATATGAAAAAGCACGGTTGAAAACATATGGAGTAAAATAATTATTGCATTTTGTTTTGAATAGCGGAAACAGAGCAAGCACAAAGACACATGAATTTACAAGGTTCACATGTAACTAGGATACAGAGAGTCCTAACCCGATGAGAGTCTATAGAATCATGGAACTTGGATTTGGAACTTGATATTCCGCAAATTAGTGGCCTAATATTAGTTTTTCTGAACTTCAATGCTTTCATCGCTTATGTGTTGTACATTTTACTAGTGTGAAATTGTTTTTGAATGTGTTTTTGGCTAAGCTTGATATTATTATATATTTAATTAATATATTTTTCTTAATTTTAAAATTTCTTTCTAAAAAAATGTGGCTTACACCTCGACCGCATCGAAGCTTAAATCTCGCCTCACATCTCGAGAAAACACTTCGGACTGCCTCACGTTTTTTAAACCTTGGATGCGAGCTCCCCATTTCCATCTATATTATGTAATTAAGTACAACTTGATACGCATCTACACCTTGCTGCATAGGCGAAGCACGTGAAGGCGCCATGGTGTGATGGAGTTAGAATGATGCTGTGCCTCCAAGACAGGGTGTTGAAGTGATACTCGTAGGGTGCAATGAACACCACCTGCCTTTCCTTGTCACTCATCGTCTCCACCACAGGCTCCCTCATGGCCGACAACACCTTTAGCCCCCATTAATGCGAAGGCGAGTAGGACGAAGAGGCTCGGCTTGTGCTTTCTATGAAGGTCCTCGTGCCATGGATTACACCAGGCTCCAATTGATCCACGAGATCCGATCACACTCGAGGGGAGTTCAGTACACGTGTGTGTTGTCCACTACATGAAGGGGTTCACAACAGACAGGTGTGAGTCGTTCAACACGAAGAGGAGAAGGTGCGGGTGGAGATGGGGTTCCAGGAGACGGGAGAGATGGAAATAATTAAAAAAAACTACCGTTGGATTTGTACATTGATTGACCCAAGCAAATAATTAGGTTCGTGGAGGAGATTATGAACTTAAAATTCCCATTATATGAAAATAAGTAATTACAGTAAAGTAAAATGAAATTTATGGATGGCATCGATCGATCTAACATGTCGGTTTCCCTCTCTCATGACCCGCCACCGCCACGACCGGTCGCCGCCACCTCCTCCACCAACGTTTCCACGTTCGCACAGGAAGAGCCCCCGTCAGCCACCGCCAGCTTCGCCCTCTCCGCCAACTCCCTCGCCCTCCTCCTCCTCTCCTCCGCCTCCTCTCCTCCGCCCATCACCCTCCTCACCGCTCCCGCGAGCTCCTCTCTGCCCACGACCCTCTCCCCGTCCTCCGCCTTCCACCATTCATTGGGCTCCTTCACACCCACTTCCACCCCCGTCCCCGCCACCTCCACCACCATCCTCTCGTTCAGGAACTGATCCGAGAAACACGGCCATGTCACCATCGGCACCCCCGCCGCCATCCCCTCCACCACCGAGTTCCATCCGCAGTGCGTCACGAAGGCCGCCACCGCGCCGTGGGAGAGTATCACAACCTGCGGCGCCCAACCCCTTATCACGATTCCTCTCCTCCTCACCAAGAACAACCCATCATCATCTCCATCCCCTTCTCCTTTTTCCCCTTCCTCCACCTCCACATCTCCCCTCGTTGCCCATATGAACGGCGACCCACAGCTCTCCAGACCCAACATGATCTCCCTCATCTGCCTCCGCCCCATCCGCGTAAGGCTCCCCAAACATAGGTACACCACCGAGCTCGGCTCCATGGAGTCCATCCACTTGACCACTTTATCCACGGTTACGGCGGATCTCGCGCCTCTGCAAGACAACTCCAACGCCTCCATGTTGTACAAGGAGAGCGGCCCCACGGGCCATACCTTCGTACCCACCTCCCTCTCGTAACTCTCCACGTACATAGGCTCCATCTCCGCGAACGTGTTAACTATGATGCCATCAGCACTGGCGTCAGCCTCCTCTATTTCCATACCTATGTGGTTCACGGAGTCGTCGGGGAAGAACCCTGGGGCCTGCGCCTTCGTCGTTTTTATACTGTGGTGGATCCCCGGGACGACGAATGGCTTGTTCTTGTCGTCGTCGTGGATTGCATGGGACTCGTAATGGCGGGCAAGGATGCAGTGACACGTAAGGGTGAAGCAGCAGACGCTGTAGAAGACGTAGCGCCGCAGGCCGAGCTCTTGGCACACGTGGCGGGTCCAAGGGAGGCAGAAGTCGGAGATTAATGAGGTGGGTATTCGCGGGTTTCGGTCGAGGAGGATGAGGCGGAGGGGTGGGTCGAGGAGGCGTAGGGAGTTCATGAAGAGCGCGCCCATGGTGACGTCAGGGAGGACGTCGAGAGCGTCGCAGAGAGGTGGGAGGCCGGCTTCGTGGGAGGGGAAGGAGAGGGTGGAAAGGCGGAGGGAAGGCAAGGGGGAGAGGCGGAGGGAGGGGAGGAGGCGGGAGGCGATGGAGGGGGTGGTGGCGAAGGTGACGAGGACGTCGCCACGGCGGGAGAGCAGGCGGGCGAGGTCGAACATGGGAATGACGTGCCCTTGGGCCATGAAGGGTATGAGGACGAAGTGGGCTCTGTAGGAGGGAGGTGCCTCCATGGTTGTGCTGTGCCGGTGGAGGTGGGGAGGGAGATGGGTTCTACGTGGAGTGGAGGATTAGATGTGTCGCAAGAAGAAGAAGATGAGGCTTTCCTCCTTATCGAGGGAGAGCGTTTGGATCCTTTGTCATATTTTGAGAAAAGTATGAATATCGTAAATGGAGGAACATGAGGCACGTGGCTTAGTTGGACGAAGATGATTTCCTTCCATTATTGTCCTATTTTTTTGAGCCCATAGATATTAGAAGGAGAAGGTTGTCAAATGGTTTTGCACAATCACCCACAGTAGGTAGGACAATATATGCGATTCTCCAGACCAAATGGCCTTTGTTAAAGGTAGGTGTTCTGGTGATAGTGTTCAGTTGTACAGGAGTTGGCTATAATCTTTGGGTGCGTTTGCTTTGGGTGCGTTTGGTTGGTGGGTTATTCGAGGGTGGATAATCTGTTTTTGTGTTAGTATGTTTGGTTGGTGGGTTACAGGTTGGAAGGGTTTGTGTGATATGATTGTATTGAATTTTGAAAAAGTATGTAGTTATTATGATATGATTGTATTGGAATTTGAAAAAGTGGGTAGTTATTGTGATATAATTGTATTGAAGTTTGGAATAATGAGTAGAAGTTGAGTTTTTTTTATTTTTAGATGATATGATGGTATAATATATATTTTTTTATGGGAAGGGAGTGGACCCCACTAGTAGGTTAAAAGTATGGGTTTGGGGGGTTACCCACCCAAAGTGGGGGGGTAACCCCCCAACCGAATGCCACCTAAGAGGAGAAGGGATGTGTTAGAGTGGACTTTGCTAAGACTTTTGATATTGTGAACCATCACTTCCTTCTGAACATAATGTTGGCTATGGGTTGTTGGTATTGTCTCTTTTTCTATCTTGGTGAATGGCATTCCTCATGGTGAGTGATTTTCTTGGCGGGATATCCGCATCTCTCAAATTCCTTATCAGGGTATCTAATTTTGGAATGGGATATTTACACCTATAACTTTGAGTAATTTCATAATTACTTCAGAATTTCTCTATAATCATGAATTACACACAGGACTCTGAATAATACTTAACTCTTACACTTATAACTCTGTATTAATTTCCATCCAATTTTATGATAACTATGATGGTATCCGTCAAGTATTTTACATTATATACCCTTTAAGTTCACATTATTTACGAATGGCCACTCCCCTTCCTCATCCAACAAGCCAACCCACCGTCAGACTTCCTCTTCCAGCCAGGAAACCCCCCCCCCCTGGTCGGCGTCCTCATCTGACCTCTCCTTCATCCCCACGCCAGCCACCTCCTCCTTCCCTTCCTCCCTTGCTGACCACCGCCTCCTCCCTTCCTCCTACAAAATAAAACCACCGATTGCAAGCTTCTCGCCTCTGCCTACCTGCAAACCCCCCCCCCCCCAACATCCACCTACTTGCAAGCCCCTCACGCCTCCTCCTGCAAGCCCCATGCCTCCACCAGGATCCTCCCTACAACCCCCTGCCTCCACCTACCTTCAAGCTCTCCGCCTCCTCCTGCAAACCCCCTACCTTCTCCAGGATCCTCCCTGTAGCCCCCTGCCTCTGCCTTCCTGCAAGCTCCTCGCCTTTGGCCTGTCTGCAAGACCCATGTGTCTCCTCCTGCAAGCCCCCCCGCCTCCTCCTGCAAGCCCCACTCCTTCGTCAGGCTCCTCCCTATACACCCCCTCCCCGACTCAACATGCCTTCAATCCTCCCGCATCTCCTCCTACAAGCTCCCTGGCTTCACCAAGATCCTCCCTGCAGCCCCCTGCCTCCGCTTGCCTACAAGCCCCCCGTGCCTCCTCCTACATCTGCAATCCCTTCCCCAAAGGCCCCTATGTCGTCGAAATCCCGTCGACACCCCCAGTAAGAACCCCCATCGCCAGCCCCCCCCCCCCCCCAACCCAACCCACCCGCAAGCCCCTCCATGAATGCCCACACGTCGTCGAAGCCAAACACCCCCCACCCACCCACCTGAGCAGCCTCCATCAGCCAAGCCTCCCCCCATCACTGCATGCAAGCCACTTGCTTATTTCCACTGCATGTAAGATTAATCCTAACCGTTAGATCTTAGATTAGTTAGATTAACTCACTCATATGATTAAGTTAATGAACTAAACTACGGAAGGCTATGGGATAAAACAGAGCGTTTATTAAGGGTCTTGAGTGTAATTCGTGATTATAGAGGGTTTCTGGGGTAATTACTAGATTACTCGGGGTTATGGATGTAAATATCCATTTTAGAATTTCTCTATTAAAGCATCAATCAATGAACAGTTCATCGATCGGCAAATCATTTTTCGATCATTGTCCTCTCTTTTCATACACTCGTAAATTTCGACAAACCATTCACCGATTGGCGAATAGTTCGTTATTTGCCCATTATTCATATAATATATATATATATGTTTAATGTATATAACCACACTTTATATATATTTAATATATATAAACTTTATATATGTTTAATACTTATACACTTTATATATATTTATGTTTAATATATATGCAAAAGGACCAAATTCAAATAGTGAACCATTCGTCGATCAGCAAATGATTTGTCGAAAAAATTTAATGACCTTGTCACGATGCATTGATCGGCAAATGGCTCATCGATTGGCAGACTGTTTGTCAATCAATGCCCTGACAGGGAAATTCCAAAATCAGATGTCCTGACAGGGCATTTGGGGGAAGGGGCTCTCTTCAAGGGATCTAGGGGTCTTCATCAAGGAGACTCACTAAGTCCCTTTCTTTTCACAGTTGTCATGGAATCGTTGACTTGCTTGGTAGATCTAGTTGTGGTGAATGGGTTTATCATACCTATGCATAGAGGGATAAACCAAGCTCCTACTCATTGATTTATGCAGATTATCATCTATTTTTCACGAATTGCAATACAAAAACTCTAAGTGCTATCAGCACCACCTTGGACATTTTTGTGACAATGCCTGGCCTGGAGATAAATGTTGCAAAGAACCTGTTATTTTTACTCTAAGAAAGCAAGAGGAGAGTTTATTTGGAACCTTACTTTGAGGCTCGTAGATGAATCCCTACATACAAGCTACATTGGCATTCCACTCTCCCAAAATTTTGGTTGTTCTTTGACCAAGAAAGTGCTTACGCACAAAGCTTGAGTCCAACATTGCGGTTTGAAGGCAAATATTCTCTCAATGGCGAGATGAATCCAACTCATTTACGTGGTCATCAACGGAATTTTACTGCATTGGACAGAATGCTCTATGCTCCCAGCTTCAATTGTCTCACAGATTTTGTCGTTATGCGCGAACTTTCCTTGGAACTTCGAAAGGTATGAGTTGGCTCGGAAAATGTTTGCTTTTCGAAAGGAGGAGGCCTTAGAATTAGGTCGCTTGGGGACTTGATTAAAGCATATAATCTTGCATGGGTATGGAGGTTCCTTATGACTGAAAACTCCATTTGGACAGATTTCCTTCGCTCCAAATATCTACGAGCTGAATCGTTGTGGGGTACTTCTATCCTGCACAAAAGTGTCAAGCTCGTGGGGGTCATTGGAGTAATTTACAGGGTCAATAGGGTAATTATGTTGTGTAAAAGATCGTAGAGGTAATTTAACAAGTTTCTAAGGTTCGTGGGAGGGGGGATTCCCTACTCTTTTTGTGCTCCATACTTGGAGTGAGGTTGCCATGAAATCTGCAAAGCTATTTGTATTCACAAAGATTTGTTATCATCAAAATAAGGATACTAGTAGCAGGCAATCAAGATATTGATACTACCATCATCCATCTAAAACATATGAGAGCATAGGCAAGAAAAAACGTGTATACAATTTAGAACTCAAGTAGATTTGGTTGAATTTGATCGTGGAAATGGATTCATCTATAACTGAGCTAGAATTTCGATTTTTTTTAATGGGCCATGAAAACTCGAGTTTGATGAACTCAACTTGAACTTAACTCGATAAGAGCTCATGGATCATGATCAAAAAACTAATGAGTCTAAGTCCGAGTCGGATAGATGACTCATTATAGTTATCAATGTGAGTTCGAGTTGAGACGAGCTTAATTCGCCAACTTGACTCGATAACAGTTTCGATTTGATTAGTTTTTGTATACATTTTCCATTCATTGTACATGCATGAGGTTTGAATATGATGAGGTGGTGCAATACCAACAATTTATTTAGAGTCGTCCGCAGTTCTCTCTTAATTCCCAACTTTTCTCCAATTTCCAATTGAATATATACGATTACAAACATGATTAAACAAGTTACAAAAGTTACAAAATCATACGAACCATACCCATCACTCTCCCCAAGCATGGAGCTATGACTCCTCTCGCATCTCTTCCATCATATCAAGCAGCCGCTTTCAGCATCTCCTTGATACACAAGCAACACAACTGCTCTTTGTGTGGCATGTCAGCTATGCAACTTTCTTGATATCAATGAGAAACAAGTTTGTTATCTTGTGCATTTATTCGCTTTTTGCCATTGTACTTGTATTACATATAAAATTTTTAGTAGTTCTTCTCAAATACACATTAATAAATACATTTGTAGATATTGTCAAAAAAAACTCAAATATTATTACTAACGAGATTACTAAAGAATTCAATTGCTTCTTCAAAGAAAATTCACAGACAAAGAATATAAAATTAACCTACTACATAAAAAGGCTCGTTAAGAACTTGAACTCAATGTGCTCAAGTTTGGGCCACCATCTAAGCTCGAAGAATCTCAACTCTGAGTCACATTATCGAGTTTGAATCAAGTCCCGGCCGACTCAACTCATATAAGGGTTTAGGATTTTAGGGTTGAAAGGTTTTTGAGGGGGAGGCAGCTGTTCCAACAAGCTCCCAGGAGGGAGCAACCGTCAACTTGCCAGATTTTTTTTGAGCTCGCCTGAATGGAGAAATTAGTGGTGAATGGAAGAGACAATAGCAAGATGAGCTGAACAACATGAAATGATGTCCTCACATAATGGTTTCTCACGTGTTATAATTCTCGACGAAATAAGTATAAAAAGAAGACACTGATATGCAGCAGCATGGACATATCACACCTTGATGAATCATGGCATTCACATTATGGCAATACGATAAAGAACATCCACATGCAACAAAACAAATGTGTCTAATAACCAGGAAGGAGAACCCTAATGTAACTTGTTCTGCATCGCAGAAATGTCCAATAGCTGCTGCAGTTACAACTGTCCCAGGTGATGGGAGGAGTCCTATATACCACTGACACGATGGCCGAAATAAATACAACATAAACTGACGTTGAAGTTCCGCTGAAAACCTATCGAGATCTTAGTTACCAGAGAGCAGCCAACAACTGAGCGCAAACTTAGCCTATTCGTTTGCACTCAATGTGACGAAGCAAAGACAAGGTAATCACCGCACAGGCTGCTGATTGTAATGTTGACTTTTTTCCTTTTTCTTGGCCGCGGCTAGCCTCGCGCTACGGGCAGCAGCCTCGGTCGCCGCTGCTTTGGCTGCAGAGTCCATCTCCTTGCCCGTCTTCTTCTTCTTAATTGACGCCATCTTCTTCAACCGCTCTTTCACATCAACTGCGGAGGAATCGGGCTCCGTCTGTTCGGAAGCAACAGCTTCATCCGGCGGAGGGGTCTCCGTGTCGACAAGTTGATCCTGGGAATCCTTGGCTTCCTTGGAAGCCTTCTTCTTCTTCTTCTTTGAAGTCTTGCTCTCGGCAGGGGGCACGACGTTGTCCGACTTATCCATCGCACCATTCTGTTCATCCTGCTTCTTATCATCTGCAAGGCGTAAGCAAATTGTCGTTAAATATATAAAAAAGACTCATACTCATGAAAACAAAAATAATATCCGCTGATTACCTTAAACATGTATAAAAAAAATGAACTGGTTTTTGTCACTCCAAAATTCAAAGCTCGATAAGGAATAAGTACATCTGTCAATCTGTTCTACAGATGTAGATTAACATAGCATGCACCTTGAAAATATATTCAAAAGAAAGCACAATCATCACAAAAACACTCCATTTTATTCCAACGCTTGTCGTAACTAACTACTACTCGAGTACTTTATAAATTACACCACATGGTCATTCTTTAGACCGAATAAACAAGCAATAGGCGTTGATGCCAATTTAAGAACAAATTTAGCCTATGCTATAAATCATGAAAACGCATGTATATATAGAGAGAGAGAAAGAGAAAAGGGAGCCTACACCCAGGGGTGTAGGTAGGTAACTACCTACACCCGACTCATTTTTTCATAGATTTTTTATTTTTTTTTGAAATGAAATCTTGAGGGAATTAGATCACTATGTACTACCACGGTGTCATTCAAAATTCAACTTAATTCGAGACTCCTATCATCTTCATCAAGACTATCAAATTTTAACAGTCTCAGAATTACTGAAATTGATCCCTTCTCGATGAATGTGTTAGGAATGTTTGTTTTGCATGAAACTTGAAACACACATTCCTCTCAATATAATAAGAAAATCCCCCTAAGATTTCATTCAAAAAAACTCAAAAATCACGCAAAAAAAAGGCCGGGTGTAGGTAGTTTACCTACACCCTGGGCTTAGGCTCCCAGCTCCCCCACACACACGCACACACATATATAGGATTTTTATCCAAAGAGCATTGTGCCCATTTGCGTTAATTTGAGCCCATCTTATCCACTGTTAGATCAAATCTCTCAATCCCATGATTTTAGGAACGGCAATGGTAGCGACAATGCTTTTAATTTTGAATATTAATGAATTTCCCAAAATAGCAGTAGACTTTTTTGGTATCGTCTGATATTGTATTGAGAAAAAAACCATTTTGTCACATTTCGAGAAGGGATCGAGTGATCGTTCTCATGGAATCATTGTGTTTTATTATTGATTGCAGACGATTTTCGCTCGCCAAAGGTATTGTATTTCAATTGTTGATTTTATATTTTCATTGGTCCTACGTTTTAATTGTTGTTTTTTCTTTGATAATATTTTTTCATTAGGTTCCGTTCATGTTTATTCGCGAATGGATTGTGTGAACCCCCGAGGATCCGGATACCCGTTAATCACACATTTCGCGTTACAACATTCATTATTATCGCATTAAGTAACTGAAAGTACGGGGAAAATTTTTCGCGAATGAAATAAATACATCAGACATTCACGTTAACATTCATAACCACAAGCTCATAGAACAATTATCACCCAATCTTATTTCATTAACTTCCATATATTTTACAACATGTACCAATTTCTGACAGGTACATAGAATATCCCAAAATCTGACTGAAGAGAAAGAAACATAATACATTATAAATTGAACAAAAACTGAGACAAAGTAAATCATACCGTCTAGTGTATTACTTTATCTCCAGGAAGCATGTATAGCTACTGAACTGTTACTAAATTGCTACTAAACTGCAGGTTGTTTGCCTGCCAAACACGTTAGGAAAGAAGAGGCGTCAGCGGTTGCTGGTACCTCCTAAAAACTTATATAAAAATAACAGGCATTTATTGTGACCAAAAGCAAGCAAGTAGAGAGGCAGGAATATTTCAAATTTCAAAGTTATTTCTACTTGCAAATATAAAAGGTTTCCAAATTCATAGCAAGCACTTCTCATGATCAGACATTATCCCACATTTCCTACATAAATATATTTCTATGGTGACTAATTGATCATAAGTATGTATATTTTATTCTCATATTACACAAAGATTATATTTTTTATTTGATGATGGGAAAGATAAGATGAGAAGATATAATGATTTATTTAATTTTTAAGTCTAATGGATAGTCTGGGGTCTTGGTTCTTGTGAAACCTCACACTATGACTCTAAGACTTGGGGAATGTCTTAGGGTTGGGGTGCCTCCGTAGGCATGCGGTGTTGTATAATGCATTCTAACTAAGTTCCCAACACGTCCACTAGCTTATTAAGATTTCGAATTCAGCTTATAGTTACTTCCATTTACTCAACTTAACTGTGATCTTTATAGGGAATTCAAAACTAATTATAGTCACTTCTAATCATCTCAATTTTAATTGTGATTTCCTCCAAACCATAACTATAACTTTCTTTCTGATGTAACTCCCGATGATGTAGATATAGATATAGATATGGATGATCTAGATGTAGAATCGCCAAGTCTGTTGGCGAAAGAAAAACTCAAGCGGTGAAGAAGCCAACACAAGGGCTCTTTCGTCTCGCCCTCTAATTGGAAGGACGGTCCAATAGAGGGATAGGTCTACTCCCAAACTACGCCACTGAGACGGGTGAGAGGGACTTCCCGGAAAAGTCACTCTAGAAACAGCCCGACCGGTAACGGGCAACCGAGCTCGTACGTGAAACTGAAAACCAAGGATCCCCCGCCTAGGTATCCTAAAACAGGGTCAGCGTAACTGGTCTAAAGTCGGGATCCCAACGAGGCGTAAAAACACTGCAAGCTTGCATAAAAACGGAAAAGGGATTGGGATCCTAGACCCGCGCATTAAGCGGTCGCTGCCCTAACTGGGCTTCCTATTCTCCCGCCCAGTTAAGGGTCACCGCACCCTCGCACGGTCAGATGCAAAGGTCACCATGACCGCTACAATTAATTGCTATCCTGATTCACCATCATGCATGCTTGATTCCTCAATCTCTCCTTAATATTCTATGATCAATTTTACAGATCTGGTTATCTTGTCAATGATTCCAATTGTACTGATTTAAGGTTAGCAGGTCTCATATAAAAGATTGTCTTATGAAAATGATTAGACCTTGGATCATTTAATGTAAAGTATATAGTGGCTATATTTGAAATTAAGAGAAAACATGTCAGAAATTAAGCCAGGATAGAGCTCTAGCACTGGTTAATATGTAGATCTAGATTTCTTGTTCAACGATCTTATTGATATCACTTTATGGTTGACTGAACAAGTTTAGGTCTCTTGTCATGATGATGGATTAATTGATGATGATCATTTGGCATATCTGATAGCTTCCTAAGAGAATGATGTTAATATTGTAATATTTTGTATTTCTAAAATTCTTGTATGAGGTCATGAGAATTTTAAGTAGATATTGGTGGGATTCGATAATAATGGCATATAATTGATTCCATTAAATGGAATTGAACTATTCTTTCCTGGGTAGTTTTTCATATCCAGATCATCAATCTTACTGCCTATCCTTTAACTACAAGGGATTTTAAGATCTCAATAGTTTCTTAGTCGTACTTCTCACATCAGTATAACAACCAATAATATAACTATCATCTTTTTCTTCAATAATTACCACTATAAATGCACTAAAGTCTCGTGAATCATTATAGAAAATTTTGATTCAGAATATAAGATTAGAGTGGCTCTACGACACCCAACTTTATTCCATCAATGATTCAGACCCTTTTTTTTCAAGTATATATATATATATTCATGAATCCAAAGAAATTCTGTTATAATTACAACAGACAGCAGATCATACTAATTATAACATTCGGTATGTACAAACCCAGGCACCTGTTGATCAGAGCCCATATAAGAGTTCTTATGTGTCTATATTTTAATAGTCGTGAGAACACAGTAACTATTTCTTCACTTCCCTTTTGTATCACGAAACATAAGCACCAAAAAGAATTTGAAATCCAGGTTAGAATATCATGTATATATATATATACATTTTAAATTTTGGAATTTTATTCCCAGTAACTACAGTCAACTAAGTCAACAACAACCGATGTAAACTATTTTTTTATGATTTATGGAATTTGAGCTAAATTTGCTATTATATATATATATCTCCAGTATACAGTAAGGTTTAAAATATTCTCTTTATTGTATATATTTTACAATCAAGGAGCAGTTACAGTAAGAGAAATGTAAATTTCAGAAATTCAGCATTTCCATCTCATATTATAATCCCTGGAAACGTCAAATTTGAATTAAATATCTGGAAACTCCAGTTTTTCGGATTTTGAGAGACTATAAGGCATATAATGACACAAAACCAATTCCATTTCACTGCTAGATCTGAAATTACAGATTAGGGATCTGATTCATGCTCAAATTTTCAACTTATATCCTCAATTTTTTTGTGAATATGCAACCCATATATCCTAACCTCCAAAACATGAATTTGATGGAATATGCAAATATGGCAGCAAATGGAGAGGGGATTTGTACATGAATGGCAGCAAATAGGAGGTATAGGGAGGTACCTATTTCTTCAAACTTGAAGAAAAACCTTGCATGCAAGAGCTTGAAAGGACTGAAGCTTCCAGTGGCTGAAATCCTAGCATTTACAGCAGCAATATGGCTGAAATTTCTGCCAAGAAGGTGGAAAAGAATGGAGAAGGAACATGCAGCAGCTCCAAGGTGAGGGATTGTACCTTGATCTCCAAGTTTGGAGATCACAATTTGGGCTTCAATTAGTAACGTGCAGGGGCAGGAGAAAGGCTGTAACTCCAATTGTTTGCTGGAAGGAGTAGCAGCAGTTGTATGTTGAGAAGCAACAGCAAGTAGCAGCATCAGCTGCTGAGAGGCAACTCCTTCTTGGAGCTGAAAACATCAATTTGTCTGAGAGCAGCAGAATAAGGAGCTGTAGCTCCTTCGATTTGCGAAGGAACCTTGGGGTTTATGAGAGAAGAAATAGGGAAAGATTTTCTTACGATGAAGGGAAAGGTGTCAGAGGAAAGTAGATGGGATTTAGGTGATATTTATAAGAGAAGAAGCTTTGTTATTTGCCACATGGAGGAAAACAAAGAGCCAAGTGGGCTGTCCTGGAAAGCCAACGGCAGTATCCCCATTGTTGCTGCTACAGTAAATTTTTTTTAAATTTTTTTTTCATTTATTAGAAAAGTTAAATTATGACCGTATTCGCGCCTCGAACACCGGATCTCGACGCGAAACATCTCGTTTTGATCGGCTCCGGACGATGATCAATATGAGTACAATATTGATATATTTTCGATCGGGTTTGAATGCCCAAATAATTCGAGATACGGTTTCGGTTTGGGTTTAAATTTTGTGAATTTAAAATACCAAACGACCTCCGATTGATGAACGGTCGATTCCGTTGGTCTTGTTTCGTCGAATCGGATCTAATGATGGTCTCGGTTCATTTCACGGTTTCCGAATTTGCGTCGCGGCTTTTTCGCGGAGCGCATTACGAAGCAACCGATTTTTGATCGTTTTCACCCGAACGACTTTTGATTCACGACCAATTAGTCGATATAAGTTATCTGATGCCGACCGGCAACTTTATTGGGTTAAACAGACCTTAATCGGGTCGGGTTCGGGTGTGTACGGATTCGGATGTTACAGATTGTGATCGGCATATTTCAAAAGCAATTACGAAAGATATTTTATGTAACTAATGCTAACACAATTGTTACTTGTCATATAACAAACGTTACTAACAATTCATTACATGTTACTCGTCATTGAATGATTCTTACTGAAGCGGGTATATTGCTGAGTTAATAACAATTCATTATAAGTTACTTGTCATATAACAAATGTTACTAACAATTCATTACAAGTTACTTGGCATTGAATGATTCTTACTGAAGCGAGTATATTGCTGAGTTACTAACAATTCATTACAAGTTACTTGTCATATAACAAACGTTACTAACAATTCATTATAAGTTACTCGTCATTGAATGATTCTTACTGAAGCGAGTATATTGTTGAGTTTCTAACAATTCATTACATGTTACTTGGCATTGAATGATTCTTACTGAAGCGAGTATATTGCTGAGTTGCTTTTCTTTATACAATTCTTACTATTCACGGATATAAATTAACTTATTGTTTCTTGCAGAACAATGCAACAATTTGGTGTCTGGAAGAAGTTGTTGCTATGCCGAGGAGTGAGAGCAAAACAACGTCATCTAAATGGACTAGAAGACAGTTGAAATTTGGATGTTCACCATATAACTATAATTAAGTAATTTATGTGTGACTTTCAGTAACACTTGGCGTATTACAAGTAATTAAATAGGCTACATAAGTAAAGAAGGTGTGATTCGATAGTAATTCAAAACAAAGAATAAAACAACTAAGATATATAGAAGCATCAGTAACATGTAATAAATTGTAGGTAAAAGAAGGTAATGGAATAAGTAAGTTGGAATAAGTATAAAAAATCACGTGACCAGTAACTTATGTATTGCTATCAGTAACACTCGATACATTATAAGTAATTAAAAATGTTTTATAAGTAAATAAGAGGTGCTTCAGTAAGACTCAATCAAATGACTTCAGTAAAATGAACATTTGTAATCAGTACTTATTTTATGGACATTAGTAATTCACATAATTAGTGATCTCACAACAATAGTTACTTGAGAACTGAATATGTATTACTTGAGTAACATGACCGAATTACTGATCTCTGTACAATGTAATATTACAGATGTTAAATACTGACAATTGTTTCAGTATTACTGATCTCACAACACATAATTACTTAAGTACATTATTTACATTACTGATCAAATGTACAATGACTATTTCTTCGGTACGAAATTAATGATTTAAATGTATCTTTCCAAAACCGCATTCCTTTTTTTAAGGACTCGATATAATTGGAAATACAAGAGGCTCACACATATTAATATCCTACCAAAACCGACCACCTATTTTTAAGGAAATGATTTAACTCGAATTCTTATTATGTTAATAATGAAAACCACATTGTTATTGTCAAAACCGTCCCCTTCCAAATAGAACCAACACATACACGTGGCGAGCTCACATTTGGTGCTCACCACAACCCAAATGGGCACAGTGCTCTCTGGATAAGCCATATATATATATACACACATATACACACACACCGATGAAAACAAGCATAGACGACTGATAAAATATCCTTGCTTGTTTCTTTTCGAAGAAAACTATACCCAAGAAAACAACTTATGCCGTCACTTACCTTCAATCACAAAAAAAATTGTAGGGATTTTAGATAGTTGATATGTACATGAGTGGTGAATAAAAACAATTTACGTGAAGAACTTCTAAGATGTGATGAGATAAAAAAAAGACAAAATAGGCGGGACATCAATTTTCAACTTTCTCCCATAATTCCCCTTGATAAAGAAGTGATTTGATAATTGTATAGATGAAGACGTTAGGATTTCTCAAAGACGTTAGGATTTGATAATTGTATCAAGTTGAAATGGTATATATATATGAACATTTTTTTCAAAAGGTTATTTTGGTGAAACAAAGTATGGCAGGAAGTTGCACCAAGCTTCTGCTTATGCACAGCTTCAAGGATCAGACAACTTTTGGGTTGAAAAATGAGGCAAAAATGAGGAAATACGCAATGGTGTCCGCTCCAGATAATGCATATATGATGTGCATCACATCTCTATATAATACCTCTCTTCCCGAGTACCGCACCATTCATCATCTGGATCGACCTATCCAAAAAACTGCCAGTGGCCAATTCCTATTCTGGCGCCTCCTGTACATATGCTCCCACATCCGTGATGCACATCACATTTTCTATGCAATACCTCTCTTCCCCCGCACATCACAGCATCCATAGTGCTCCATGTATCCAAAGAACTGCTGATGGCCAATTCCTATCCTGACACCTCCTGTACATATGCTCCCATCTTCCAACCCTTCCGGATGAATCTTGCCGAGAAAGACTCTCCACCCGAATCCTATCCATGAGATCCAACTCCCTTCATGCCTCGCTTTCAGTGTGTGGGGAGATAATGAATAGATGCCCCACACGAACCTCCCCACCACAACAGACCAGCCAAAAGTTTTGTCCAAGTCCAACCACTTCTACTTACAGAAGTCACAGTATCAATCTCTTTCGCAACACCAAGAATGCATGCACAGCCTTGACTTTAGAGGTGTTTTAGCCCCCCAGAGAAGTCTCTTTCACATCACCAATCACACATGAAGCATACTGCATCACATCAGTGCCTGAATCTATCCCTCAGTCTGCTCTCTTCCTCTATCCCTGTATGCAAACTCAGGTTAGGGACCGATGAACGTCCCCTCAGGGTAAAAAAACTAGTAATTTGATGCACAATCGAAGATCGTCCATCCTTTCTCGGAGTGGTGTTACGAAATTAGGTAGCCGGATCCTGTCCCAGCAACATGAAACTGCTTTTTGCATGTCTTCCCAGAGCATAAAACATCTGAGGAAGCTTTCCACCAACATCATTCCCTTGACAAGTCGTCAACCGCAATCTGAAGTCCTCACCTCTCCCCAGTTGCCAACCCAAGAGCAGCTTACATAACATGAAAGCAAATGCATCAAACCCTTCCAGAATATCGGAGCCATTCATGGTATAATAATTATCTCATCAGAAAAAAGTAACCTACTATAAATGTTTTAAAAAAGCGAGACAGACGGAGGCAGTTTTCCATCATCTAGGTGAGGCATAAGCCTCAAGGTGGTTGAAGCATCCTTAAGCCTCAGCTTATACTATAGCAAAAGAACTATTACTAACAAAACTATAGTCATAAAATCATAACCTTCAAATATTCACAAACTATATTATCAAAAATCTTAAATTTGAATATTTTCAGTTGAATACATGTATACAATATACCATATTAACCATGTAGATTATTATGAATTTGTGACTATGTAATATTCATATAACGAACTTGTGGATTCTTTATCTTTTATAAAAAAAATAGTTTCTTGAACATATACCATACTCATTGTAATGATATAAGCAATAGAATAACATTTGTTGATATGAAGTTTGTTCATACTAAATGATTCCTTTTTATACAATGATGGTTGCAATACGACTATATAATATATATTTGTAAAATAATATGTTTCGGGACAAACATGTAACGACGCTACAATATATTTCGAGTCTTGTGACATACATACAAACATTTGAGGAAATGTAATGTGACTAACATATGTGATTAATAAATACCATATTACCCACGTATATTATTATGAATGTGTGATTATGTAATATTCATATAGTGAACTTGTGAATTCTTTATATTCTTATAAAAAATAGTTTCTTGAACATATATCGTATTCATTGTAATGATATAAGCAATAGAATATCATTTGTTGACATGAAGTTTTGTTCATACTAACTAAAAAAGTCAATCATGATTTCTTTTATACAATGATGATTGTAATATGATTGTATAATATATACATTTATGAAATAATATGTTTCGGGACAAACATGTAACGACGCTATAATATATTTTGAGAGTCTTGTGACATAACATACATAAATACATACATTTGAGGAAATGTGACTAACATATGTGATTACTACTTGACATATAAGTTCGGTTCAATACATTAGGGTTATTACTAATGGTGTGACTGACAATACAATATATGTTGTGATACCTTTTATATTATTGCAAAGTATACCTTTACAAAGTTTTATTTATTTGTTTGTTGAAAAAAGTACACACCAGATCAAGGTGGCATCTCAGAAGTGCTTCATTGCCTTGGGTCTGTGAGGTCAAAGCCTCAATGCCTCGAGGCAAGTTTTTTTTTCAAAATCATGCATACTATAGCGGACCATCACAACTCAACCACGAACCCCCATTGAGCCAACAACATGCATGGACTCAACATCATTCATCCTTACACCCAATACCTCCCCATAGATCGTTGTTAGTGCCCTAGCCCAACATATATGCCACTCCAACACAAAGGCATGCCCTAACCCTAACCTGGGAAGCTTTCTACCAAAATCAATTTCCTTGACAAGTCGTCCATCGCAAACTAAAGTCCCTGCCTGTCTCCAGTTGCCATCCCAAGAGCGGCTTACACAACATGCAACAAGAACATTGAATCCCCTCATGGCATACCAATTATCTCCTCCAACGAATGTCACCTACTATATAGCATATCTCCTCCAATGGAAGTCACCGCCACCACCACCCCTAAGGATTCACTTTGTCAATAGGATTTCAATAAAATGCCACAACTTCTTGCTCACTCCGATCATTGAGCCAATGCGTACGAACTCCCAATAATTCACCCTTACGCATGACACCTCACCATTAGGGATTAAAACGGATACGGATATATCCGAATATCCGCTTACCGTATTCGAAAAATTATCGGATACGGCCGAATATTAATCGAATACGGATCGGATCTGGATATAGGTTGTAAAAATTTTCCGAATACGGATACGGTATTAGCTTGAATATCCGGATTCGGATCTGGATATCCGAATACAATATTTAATATTATTTTATATATTAGTTAATATAATATAAGGCACAACCTTATACTATTATATTAGTATTATACATTATATAATACAATATATTAACAATATTAATAAATTTCTATTTCTTTGGGTATGAACGCTAACAAAATTTATGAAATCATATCCAAGGTTCGAAAAAACGAAAGGCGGAACGAGGCGTTTTCCCTGGAAGCGAGGCGAGGCGTAGCCTCGAGGCGGTCGAGGCGTAAGCCTCAGTTTGTATAGAAAAATAATTATAAAATATATAATAAATATATTTATTGGTGAAATAATATAATCTGACAAACATATAGTATGTAACAATGTAATATATGATGATATTACGAAGATAAGAGCATGAAAAAAGAATATGTCAATGCCATAAACCTTTCTACTGAATTTCTACCCAATCAGAAGGAAATCATTGGCTGTAACTATTGGCTATTGCTAAAAATTTTATCTAAAGAGGATTGGCTATAGTTGTCATTATAGATATCCAAGTTTGTTGATATGAATCATATGATTTGAATACTAACTATATGTTCTATTGCACTCAAATGAAGAATGGTCTGATATCCTTCCTGTGCCACCATACCCTACCAGCCCGGTCAGCGAGCCTGGGGGGGTTAGGGGGGGCCCAGGTTGGCCCCCCCCTTGCGGGGGTGCAGGGGGCAGCGCCCCCGTCCCAAATTTTTTTCTTATATGAGTATTCAAATTCGTATACAATTTTTTATATGTTTAAGGATGTAATAGTAAGAGTTCACTGAAATAATTTGGCATGTTGATGGTAAATATGAATGTGAAAGAGGTCAAAGAGGTCAAATTTAAGCATTCATCTTGCATAAATATATACTCAACAACAAGACCTTTATAAACATATGAAAATATGAATAGGAATAATTTTTTCCTTTAAAAAAATACTTTAAAAAGCCCTCACGCCTCACCTAGCGCCTCGCCCCGCCTCAGCGCCTCGCCTCGACCGCCTCAGGCATCTGAGGCGCACGCCTCAGCCAAGGGGTCTGAGGCGGTCGCCTCAGGGCGTTTTCTCAACGCCCCGTTTCGCCTCGACCGCCTCAGCGCCTCGAGGCGCGTTTTTTTAAACCATGATCATATCCCCTTTTTGCTTCCGATCAAGAATACATGTCACGTCGACACTCCCTTTTGCCATGCCGCAACTTATTTATATTTCATTGCTATTTTTAAAATCATTATGAACTTTGATAAAAAAAAATCAATTCATATTCGTATGTGATTTTTATTCAATCCGTATTCGGATTTCATGTTTATTGGATCCATATTGGGATTTCACTCTTTATTCGATCCGTATTCGGATCCGCTCTTTACTCAATCCGTATTCGGATCCGCTCTTTATTCGATCCATATTCGGATTCGATAAATATCCGATTCGTATTCGTATTCGTATTTTTACGGATATGGTTTCCATAATTCATATCTGAATCATATATGTATATGTATTCGTATTCGATATAGATGAAGCGAATATGGATATGGAAATAGGCATATCCGATCCGTATCCGATCCGTTTTCATCCCTACTCACCGTAGATCCCCACCAATGTCCTAGCCCAGCCTATATACCGCTCCAACCTATATATGAAGCAAACAACATCATCCTTATTCTGAAGCAAAGATACTACATCAAGTCAAAAGGTTGTCCAGAGAAAACAAAGAACAAACTAGGTTGCAGGCTTACATACCAGAAAGCCAGTCCATCCTCTGCTGCCATAAACAAAATTGATGCTTAGGGCATTACTACTTGTTCCTCCTTCCATGTTGCACCCACCAGCCCTCCGACAATCATTGACCAGCACAGGCATGCCTTTCATCCAGGATAACCACAACCTTGGACTTGGTCCCTTACCTTAACATGCCCAAAAGGAAGGGTCAATATAAGGAATTATTGACACTAACAAATTCCACCTTCAACGTGAAAAGCATTTCACCTCACTTCTCTAGCTAGAGGCCATCTCAATCATAGCTTCAAAATTGTTCAGCAAGAACCGATTTAATATGGAAAAAAATTAGACCGGAGTCATCAGTCGTCCAAAACCCACAAAGAACACCTAGAACCTCTGTGATAATCAAAAACATTATTAGACAGTGCAAATAAGAACCACGGCGACCTAGCCCTCCCTAACCCTAGCTACTAGGATATACTGTTTCAGAGCTACATTGCCCATGTTTCCGCTGCTCTTTTTGACCTAGCAACTGAAAAGCTGAACATGAGCTTCCCAAAGTCAGACCAAGAGAGCTAACGGAAACACAAGAATACAGACTCGACACAATGGAAAAAGCATGGAACTGTGGAGCAAAAACTGGCAAGACACTACTCCAAAGAAAGCTGGCACTGAATATCTAAGAGGTCTCAACATTTGTTGTCTTTTCAAAACAAATTGAATTCATCTTCAAAGTTTGACTTGATAATGCTTAAGGGTGTCCTTATTTCCCTAGGGAAATCAGAAAGCCACGAAGTGACCACATGCCCTGGCTGGAGTACTGAGATGTGAAAGGGATGAAGTAGAGACCGGGTTTGGGAGAGGGAGTCGTGGAATAGAAGAAGACCCCACTAATTATATATTAAAGAAGGATCGAGAGAATGGGAGAGGAAAGATGGCAACTAATATATATATTTAATCAAAGTCATTAGTGAAGTACTGTAATATAAGCAAATATAGGCAAGCGAGAAGCAATGCACCTTCACTCGTCCTCTCGATTGCATATGATTCCCTAAGTACAATCAGTAGGCCCTATAATGACGCTGGCTCGGCTCTGTCGTGGAAGGTTGGGTCAAAGTAGAGGCCTACGCGGAAAGTGAATGCAGAAGACAGAGTACAGAGGCATGGACTCATTCTTTCCATGTATTCATCCTCTAATTTTCAGCCTCTTCTACTGCTGCAACAAAAAAAGTGAAAACATGTAACTCTCAAAGTTGGAATCACCCCAAGAAATTCTGCAGCCATTTACATCACCCCCCAACCTGACAACTCTCTGGCACTCCATATAAAACAATATGGGGAACGCATCTGGCCTAAGAGAACCCCCATGTTACAAAAGCAGTGTGCCCTCTCATCCTTGATCAGTCTGACAAGTCCTACTGCTCGCCAGAAAATATGCATATATACTTTACACTATTGTCAATCCCCTGGTTGTCTTGCACTAATCCCAGAAAAGGCATACAACAACTACACCAGCCCCATTCTGTCCCGTAACCTCCATGCCCTGCACCGATAACCTATCAATGGCATTGATAGGTTATTGGTGCAGAGGCATGGACTCATTCTTTCCATGTATTCATCCTCTAATTTTCAGCCTCTTCTACTGCTGCAACAAAAAAAAGTGAACATGCAACTCTCGAAGTTGGAATCACCCCAAGAAATTCTGCAACCATTTGCATCACCCCCCAACCTCACAACTCTCTGGAACTCCCATATAAAACAATATGGGGAGTGCATCTGGCCTAATAGAACCCCCATGTTACCAAAGCAGTGTGCCCTCTCCTCATCCATGATCAGTCTGACAAGTTGTCCTGCTGCCCCCCAGAAAATATGCATATATACCCTGCACTATTGTCAATCCCCTGGCTGTCTTGCACTAATCCCAGAAAAGGCATACAACGACTACACCAACCCCATTCTGTCCCATAACCTCCATGCCCTGCACCAATAACCTATCAACGGCATTCCTCCTCTCAGCCGATGTCTAGTGAAAAAGTGTGTGCATCTCCTCTGCTAGCTGAATCTGGCGACCGTCTACTTCCACTAAATCCCTCTCAATTCATATCCTCCTCAACACCTCGAGTTGAAATTTTCATTCAAATTCCATTGTCGAAAAAAAACCTCTTACTTCCACGCTCTCAAGCTGCTCAACTGACAGGAAGGCTTCCTGCCTCCCACTCTCCCTAGTTCCCCTCAATGTTTTCCATGATTCTATCAAAACCCTAAGAAATACGAACGCCGCTGCTAACGTCCTCGAAGATGTATCCTTGATCACATTCAAGTTAAAAGTTGCATCCAATCCGAAGATATCAAATTTAGCATACAAATAAACATAAGTGATATAAGAAAAAGCAGGTTATACACAAATATAGATTGAAAAATCATCACCAGCTCCTGCAAATGGAAGGCAATTAGCAATGACAGGACCTAAAGCTGGGTTTTGGGTTGCGTAAAAAATAACATAAAGAACATCGCTGTGAAAATAACATTGTGTAAGATATTTATATCACAGCCAGGAGGCAACATACCTTCTGATGCATCGGGTGCATTTTCCCCACTGTCTTTATCGGAAACTCGAAATTCAGCCAAAACAGCTTCTAGTTCTGCAAGCTCTTTTTTCTTCAGTTCCTTCTTAGAAAGTTGCCTCTCTGCCTCCTTTGGTGCAGCAGAAGGCGGGATAGGCTTCTTAACAATGTGCTCAGTGAGTGCCGGAGGAGCCTCAGTTTCATGCTCATGTTCATCTTCCATGTCCTCATCACCATCATCAAGTAAGATATCATCTTCACTCTCACTTTCCTACAAGGATTAAGGACAAAGATACAGGGCAACGCTACCACCTCAAAAAATGTATATCAAGCAATGAAAACATTTCATGACATTGCATGCTTTTTCCTTGGAAAAAACACGAAAAATACAAAATTAATTGTCTTTTGCAGATTTCACAACCGCAATAATCAGAATAAAAACTGCAAATGGACAAGCACCTTAGTAGATACATAAATAATAAAATATAAAGGGCAACGCTGCACCATCTCTATGGATGAGAAGTTCTTGCAGGATTCCATGTTTGCTGCTTCACCATGTCAGATTAATGCCATTAATCAAGAAAAAAAACCTTAAAACTTCAATAAGGATTTAGATGAGACAACTGAGGGCTTAACCTGAAATTGGAAGAAACGACCACTTGTCTTCGTCATCTACATATTCAAGAGCACGATGATTCCAAACAAAGATCAATTTCAAGGAGACATTAACCGCCCCTCTAAAGCCAATGCAGGCATTAGATGCTGACCACTTGTGCCCGTGCGTCAAAACACGCGTTTCAAACTTGAACTGGGAATGCATATACATGAAAAGGCACAACTGTGTTTGTCTGAAATATTTCCTTTTTAGATAAAGGAGAACAAAAAAGATTCAGCAATTTATATGCTGCCTCGAATATTTTTAGGCCTCGCAAAAAATTCAGCCACAGAGATGAGTAAAAACTCAGGACAAACATTCGATCTTATTCAAATTCCATTCTCAGTTCTCTTGTTTATCAAATTACCCAGCTGTGAGAATTTTAGTCCTAAACTACAATGTGTCCAAATCCTTGAACAGCTATTTCCAAATATATCCTACATTTTCCAACTTCTCAACAGAACCCTCTCACCACTATTGTAGAAGTCGGCCGAGTATGCTGACTAGTCAAGTCAGTAGGGTGGCCGACTGACTATTGACCAACCGGTCAATAGTCAGTCAACCAACAGGTCATAGCTAGTCGGCCGATTTTTGCATAGAGAATCTATACTTCTATTTTTGCTTTTTTAAAAGCATAGAAAATATTTTATATGCTTAATGTCTTATTTAAATTCAATTACTACTTTCTTTTCATTATGATAGTATTGAAAATGTACAAATCACGGTAAATACATAAGAATATATATATGTATAAAAATAATAATTTAAAAAATCAAAATCAAGTAAAGGCCAACTAAATCTGATCAATCGCCCGATCACCAATTAATCCTTAGTCAGTGACCCGGCCAACCGAATACAGGCTTCTGCAACCTTGATCCTCACCACATCGTTTTCACTTGTTAATATTTTTCTATATGTAAGTAATCTTCTTCAATCCTGGAGTAATTCAGTCTCCCAACAAATGTCGTTTTTGCTCCCTTTTCTATGGTGAATGTTAATGCATTCTTTATAAAGATATGCTAGAAAATCCCAGAATCAGTATCAAGATTGATAAACAAAAATCACATCACAATACCCACATTACAAAACGAGGCATCCAGAACTCAGGTTCTCCTTAAAAAAATTCCACCTCCTGGCATTGAAACAAACTAACATGTTTGATACAAATCAAGTAGGTTAAGCAATGACTGTAAGGGGTTCAATCCTTAGTCTGTGCAAACACTGCATGGCAGATGTTCAATATTTTGCATCATTGAAGATGGCTGATGGTTCTGAGGTTGGGAAAGATTGAAGTGCTAGGAATGAGATTTACAAGCTCAAATCCCAGAACTCCCCCACGTTAGATTTGAGAGGAAGGGAGTTGGTTAATGCAAAATGAAGCTGGACAGGAAAAAATAAATCTTTTGCTGCTGTAGTTAAAAAAACAGACTATCCTATTTTGCTTGGTCCTCCAATTCCTATTTTAGGGATGCAACTTTGAAGGATGGAATTCCAACCAGTTCTTTTTGTTAAGATGAAGTTTTGACGTATTAAATTCAATGCATATTTTATTAAGATGTGTGAATGAGGACTTTGTTAAAGTTTATGCGAGGGGTGACATGAAATTCAACAACGAGAAGGTTTTATAGCGAGTGCAACACCCCCTTGCATAGACTTTAAGGTGTTCGACCATTGGTCTGTGAGAACAGTGCACAGCAGATGTTCAATAATTTGCACCATTGAAGATGGCTGATGGTTCTGAGGTTGGGAGAGATTCTAGTGCTAGGAATGAGGTTTTACAAGTTCACTTCCCAGGATTTCCCCATGTTAGATTTGAAAGAGATAGTTGGTTAATCCAAATAAAGCTGGACAGGGAGAAAAGAAATCTTTTGCTGATGTGAGTAAAAAAACAAATCATCCCATTTTGCTTGATCCTGCAATTCCTATTAGGAATGCAACTTTGGCAATGGAATTTCAATCATTTCTTAGCCTGAAGATGAAGAGATGGAGTTTCAAAGACATTTAAGATTGTGCATCATATATAAGTTTTCAGATGTTATAGCTGACTTATAGTCCTTTAGGCTATTGATTGAGAAGAACATTGATTCAAGAAATGAATTTTTTTGACGTATTAGATCCAATCCAAGGCATATTCTATTAAGATTTGTGAAGGACTGCTGCCATGCTAACATGGGAAGACAGTAACTGTTCTTTTGACAGCCACCCACAACAACATAGTAGCAGTCCAGATGATGGAGAAGCCAGAAGAGAAGAAAGGAGCCTATGTTGGGCTTTGCAGATCAGTCAGGCTTGGTCACCATTAGAAGTAATAGAGATAGACTTTTTAAAATGTGTTGGACAAACTAATTTTTTTTGAAGACCAAAGAAGGGGGTGGCACTCGATGGTGAACGCCCTTTGGAAATTAATTAATTAATTAAGAAAGGAATAAAAAGTACAATTACAGCGTTACAACATCCACGACTCCAAAAACCCCTTGTACTGGACACGAACATTTTCACAATAAAATCTTTGACCCGAGAAAAGGAGAGCGTTCCTAGCAATCCAAACGGACCAAATAAGCACCAATGGCATCAGCAGCTCATGTCTTGACCTACGCAGCAGCCCCTGTAAGACCATCCAAAATGCTTCAAGAGTGTCTGTACAAACCCATAGAAGGATAGAATCCTCCCAA
Source organism: Ottelia alismoides (assembly GCA_037367405.1). Taxonomy (NCBI): domain Eukaryota; kingdom Viridiplantae; phylum Streptophyta; class Magnoliopsida; order Alismatales; family Hydrocharitaceae; genus Ottelia; species Ottelia alismoides. The sequence goes on along the minus strand of JAZKJV010008062.1, from coordinate 243,693 downwards.
AAAGGTTTAGTCCAGATACAGCGGAAGAACAGATGTTCTACAGATTCAATCTCTAATCTGCAAAGTGTGCATCAATCAGAAACCTCCCCAAAGAATATGGCGCACCGGTCTTTCGTCATCAGTCTTTTCCTCCTGAAAATCCAGAAGAAGAAGCCTATCCGTTCTGGTAGTCCAATTGTCCAAATAAATCTGCAGTCTCTAATCAATTCATTCGTCCTTGAAGGTGGAGGTCTGCAAATTGCCTCGTAAGCTTTTTTAACCGAGAAAGGACTCCCCTTCCAAACCCAACCGTCACAGCCTGATGATGGGCCCCCAATATTGCGCAGTGAGTCCAGCAAAAGAAGGAATTCCTCCATCCGTTGATCTGAAAAATTAGTCATAAAACTGTGCATCCAATTGCCATCGGTCCAGCAGTCTGCAACACACACTTCACGATCCGCAGCCAACACAAAAATCCGTGGGTATCGAACACATAACGTACCCTCACCAATCCAGTCGTTCGTCCATAAGGCAAATGATTCCCCATTCCCTAGGGAAGGCTTGAAAAGCTCAACAAAGCGCAGTAAAACCTTCTGGATCCCCTTTCAGAAAGCAGATGGCCTAAGCCTCCTCGAGTCAACCTGCGTCGATGATCGAGAAATGCCACAAATGTGCCTGATGAGAGAGCAACATAGATCATCATCTCTCCCCCACAATTTGTTGATTACTTGCATGAACTAAAGAACAGGTTTCAAAAAAGGAGGAATGGAAAATGGGCTTACACTTCTCAAGAAGAATGAGGACTATGAAGAAAAGTCCAATGCCATGGACAACTTTCCATTTTCTGATGTGGAGGTTCCGAATATACACAAGAGACAAATCAAACATTTTGTTGCCAAAGAGGTCAAAGAAACGAGGACATCTAACCTATGGGTTAGTGAAGATTGGGATATAAGATGGAGAATAGCCATGCTTACTTGATTCACATGGAATTGGATGTCAAGAAATCTATGCAAATAGGATGAAAAAATGCAGTATGAAGATAAGGTCCACCACCTCACTGAATAAGAATTATTTGATCTTTGTGTTGATGGAGAGTACAGGACGAGGAGCACGTTGAAGAATTTTGCCTTGACTCTTCATTCTTTGCTTCATATATTTTTCCACCTTGACCATATCGCACACGTTTTTTCCCAAGGGCATGTTGGCCATACGCTTAGATCGACTTTTCTTGGTTCAAGGTTATATGCACTATTTTCATGATGTTAAGACCATGTACCCTTCACTTTGAGATCCATATGCACATCTTTTAATAGGAATGAAAGCTGTAACCAAGCCATATAATATCAGGCTTATGAGTAAAAAAGCAATGACTTCAGATTGAAATGTGTTGTGAAATCAGAAAGTTTCTTAGTAAAAAAGCAAAGAGTTCATCCCAAAATTTTAGTTTGATTATGGACGAGTTGATTAGTCACATTCAAGATGAGATCATTGGTGCATATTGTTTGTCGATATTGTCTTGGTTGGTGAGACTAGAGATGGAGTAAATGAGAAGCTTGAAATCCGGAAACATGCCTTAGAGACCATATCACACATTTTTTCTAAGGTCATGTTGGTCATATACTTAGATCAACTTTTATTAGTTCAAGGTTATATTGGCTATCTTTGTGATGTTAAGACCATGTGCCTTTCACTTCGAGCTCCATAAACACACCTTTTAATAGGAATGAAAGTCGTTACCCAAACCATATAATATCGGGCTTATGCGTAAAAAAGAAATGACTTCGGCCCATAATTTTGATTTAATTATCAACAAGTTGACTAGTCAAATTCAAAATGAGATACATTGGTATGTGTTGTTTGCCTATGATATTATATTGGTCGATGAGATTAGAGATGGAGTAAATGAGAAGTTTGAGGTTTGGAACATGTCTTAGAGACTAAAGAATTTCATACAAGTAGGGATAAGACTGAATATATGAAGTGCACATTAGATTAAAGCATCAGTGAAGGAATCAAGGTAAAATTTTGAGAAGATAACATTCAGAAGAAAGATTCTTTTAGATACTCGGGCTCTATTTTGCAACATAATGGGCAAACTGATGGAGATGTTACTCACAGAATAAATGCACGTTGGCTAAAGTAGAGAGGAGCTTCTATTGTTCCATGTGATAAGGAAATTCTTTTCAAAAACAAAGGAAAGTATTGCAAAGAAATTATGAGATCTGATATGCTCCATGCATCTAAATGTTGACAAGTAAATCATAGACATGTATAGAGAATGGCAGTAGCAGAAATGAAAATGCTACAGTGAATGTGTGATACATGAAAGTGGATGTGTGATACATGAAACGATCATATTCAAAATGATGAGATCAGAAGGAAAGTTTGTGTAGCTCCGAAAGAGTATAAGATGAGAGAGAACCACTTAAGTTGATTTCGCCATTTGCAAAGGAGGTCAGTTAATGCATCAGTTAGAAGATTACAAGATTTGGGATGTTAAGTCTGTTAAGAGAGGATGAGGATGGACCAAGAAGCAGTGTTCACTAAAATGGCCGCATGGGCCGCATATGCGGCCGCATATGCCCGTGCGGCGTGCAGACCGCACCGATTACTTGAATCAGCGCATTATGCGCCCTCCCCGCATATGCCCCGCATACTGCTCCAACAACTCCAACTTTTCAATCTTCTCATTCAGGTCCTTAATTCTGTAACTCTGCCTCTTCATTCAATTGTTCGAATATGACATGCATTTCTATACAATTGCAATGCATTATACCATTATGTATATGCAATGTTTTATGTTTTTCTCATGTATTATTTTCACGAGTATATGCAATGTAGCGTCGAATATTTTTTATATATGTCGACTGAGGTTTTGCTCATGTAATACATATATGTGTATTGAAGTTTTGTTATTACAAATCATATAATGTAAAGTTTTTATGGTAAATATTTTTTTGAGATTAAATATGAGGCGATTAAAGTGTATATATGCACACCCATCTAACATGAACCATTTTTCTTAGATCTTCTTTAACTCTACTTAGATACATAACTTCAGTGGTAATGTTATTCATAGATATTTTTCATTTTTAAATTAAAAATTAGAAAGCCGCTTAGAACCACATATACCCCGCATATGCCCCCGCATACCGCTTAATCAGTATTCGGTGACCAATCCGAACGCATACGCATACCGCTTTCCTGAACCTTGCCAAGAAGTGTTAGAAAGAGATTATCCAAAGTACGAGAATGAGCTGAGATATATCTGAATGAAGGTAAAGAATCCATGTAGCTGACACTACCTAATGTAGGAGAAGGCTTTGTGATTGGTAGTACCTAAAATACTTAGTCTCACTACCTCATTTACCCTTTCTCAGAAGATGCATCATGGAAACAATACCTGTAATCAGCAAACTAATGTGGAGTGGGCTTGATGAGGACATTGAATTTCAATTTTGGTTAACCTCATAGGGCATTTTCCTAGACTTACTCATGAGACTACTGGTACTATCATTGATGATCAATGTTTATCACAGGCTTTTCAACACCTGAAATAGTTAGTCTCACTGCCTTGTTTATCCTTACTTTTTTTTTGACGCTCAAAAAAGGGGGAGGCACTCATCTGTGCTTGCCCCACTGCATTAATAAAGAAGTTAGAGAAATACTTACAAGAGAGAAGGGACGAACAGCAGTCCAAAAAAAGAAAGAGCGGATGGTATCCAAGATGAGATACCCCCGTTACAAAAGTTGCATCCTACCCAGGGGACCATTTATCCTTACTTTGAAGATGCATCATGGAAATAATCCCCATAATCACCAAACTGGTGTGGATAAGGCTGGAAGAAGACATTTAATTTCAATTTTGGTTGCATGGTTGACATCATAGGAGCATTTTAGTAGAGCTAGTCATGAGACTACTATCATTGATAATCAATGTTTACTGCAGGCTTTCTACACATGCTAAAATGAGGGACACTTAAGACAAAAAGAATTAAGATCACAAAAACCGAAGAAGACAAAAAATTACATATGGAACAATTGACATAACTGCACATCATACCTACCTATATAACAAGAAGTCTGCTAACTTTTTTTGTTAAAAAAACAAAGAAAAAACATAAGAACCAAGGACCATCCCATATATTCCATTAATACAGTACAGAAGTGGTTGAAGCCACCTCCTGATCCCAATATCAAGAGACAAAATGGTTAATATTGTCAACATGTAGCTTTCAAAGGTACCAATAAATTTGCCATCAAATACTGAAAAAATAGTGTTTCTTGATCACTTAGAATTACAGTAGAAAATACCAGAAAGTGGCATAGTTCATCCAAACCCAACTCTTCAAGTTTGCATCTAATCCCAAAAAATGTATAATAACATTCCTCATCTACAAAGGATAACAAAATGGGAAATTTTCTACGGATTTGACAACATAAATCACATAAAATACGCATGCACTGATGTTTAGACACCTTTTGGTAGTCCGTCATCCATAACATTTTCACATCTCGTCTATAAACACAGGACACAAAAAAACTACATTTTCCCACACCCTTCTCACTAACGAATCACCCCAGATGTAACATATCCTGCTCGTGGATACTCAAATCCCAAGTCTTCATTGGTACTAAATAATAAAGTGAGAAAGGGTTGGTCTTTTTGCTATCACATATTCTATCGTTTATCTGCCTTTCTATCAAAACATTTATTTATTGTATATCATTTACTATTATCTATTCAGTATAAGATAACATTTCAGTCGCCAAATGAGATGTTGTCAAAAATATCTAATTTTAGTTTTTTAACTTTTGTAATGATTTCACTTAAATTGTAAGTTTTACTTCTAATTAAATACGAAGACAATCTTTGAACGTGATTTTATGTGTTTTTTGAAATGAAAGAGTGTGTCCTTTAGAGGGTTATTTCCATATAAAGCAATCTTTTGGCTATCCTTTTTTTTTGACGCTCAAACAAGGGGGAAGCACTCATAGGTGTTCGCCCCAATGTATTAAAACGTAAAGAAGAGAGTACTTACAAGATGGATGAACAAAAGAAAACAAAAGCTAGATGGTATCAGATAAGAGATACCACCCACGCACACGTACAACGCTACCCAGAAGTCCAATCAAGACAATAGTGTGCCGCCGAAATACAGATATTTTCCTTGTAAAACATCTGCCGAGCAAAAAGTGCCTCGTTTCTTCCCAACCAGATGCTCCACAAACGCGCAATCGGGTCCACCAAATCCACCCTCGACCGACCCCTGGAATTAATCAAGCTCTCGCAAAACCAGCAAAGTTCGAGATATTCAGCCGACCCAAATCGTCCCAGATAGCACGAACACTGTCGCACTGGAAGAAGAGGTGCCCGGCGGTTTCCATCTCCGTGCCACAGAGACCGCACATTTGTGAGACGTTAGGAAACAGCAAAGCACGTCGGTCTCTAGTTAGCAGCCGACCACGCCGAAGAAGCCATAGAAAAATACCAATCCGTTCCGGCAATTTGAGTCCCCAAATGAACTTGCAATGAGCCAGCAAGGTCGCGTCGTCCCCCACTGCGGGGGGAAGAAGAGCGAGGTACGCCTTCCTGGAAGAGAAAGGACCGTCCTTCCAAGCCAAATGATCACGCCCCCAGTGGGCGTGGGAGCATCCGAGAGAAAAGCCAACATGGAAGTGAAGTCGAGCAGACGCTGATCCGATAGATTAGCAGCGAACAAAGGGCACCAGTAGCCATCGGACCAGCATGACGCCACGGTGACGAATTTGTCGACCACCAGCGCGAACAGCCGCGGAAACAAAGTCTGCAAAACACCCCTTCCGGACCAATCATCCGACCAGAAGCGGAAAGAATTCCCATCGCTAAGAATAGGATTGAATAAAGATTTGTTGCGGCTAAATGCCGACAACACGCCGCGCCAGAAAGAGGAATTGTGGTTCTCGAGTCGCCCCCGCGAAGCGGAGATGAGATCGACCCCCGCCGCCTCCTTAAGGCACTTCAACATGAAATTGTCTTCCCGACCCCACACCTTCGCCGCCCATTTGAGAAGCATAGCCTCGGTCACCACCTCCAACCGTCTCACACCCAAACCCCCTTCCCGCTTAGGGCGCGAGACGTCCTCCCAACCCACCAAATGAACCCCCCCTTCTCCCTTCGCCCTTCCTTCCTCAAAGAAAACCCCGCATACATTTTTCCAATCTCACCCGAATCCCCTTCGGCAAGCCACGCACGGAGAGGAAATAAATTGGGATCGAGGAAAGCACCGATTTAAGAAGAACTAACCGACCCCCCCCACCTTAAGAGAAGCGCCGCGCGCCAGCCAGCCAGCCTAGCCTCCACCTTCTCAACCACCTTCCGACAATCGCGCAGCCGGGTGCGGCCCACAGTCAGGGGCAAACCAAGATACTCCAACGGGAGGCTGCTCGGAGAAGAGCCCATCAAACTGGCACAATCCACAGCCTCCTCCGATGACATAGCAAAGGGAACGACTTTTGATTTGTTCCTGTTGATGAGGAGGCCCGACATTTCACAGAAAAGTTGTAGCGTTGTAGCCATACCCGAAGCATTGGCGTGGCCGCCCTCGATAAAGCAAATTGTGTCATCAGCAAACTGTATAAGAGGAATATGATAGGGGCCCAAAGAGCTACCGCGCGTAAGACCGGCCTCGACCACACCATCAATCATACGCGGCAAGACATCCACCGCCATAACAAAGAGGAGGGGAGCAAGGGGGCACCCTTGCCGGACCCCCCTGCGAGGCTGGAAAGTCCCCCCAACCGGACGCCCATTGAGAGAAATGGAGAAGGAAGCGGTGGTCACGCATCGCCGTATCCAAGAGATCCAAATCGCCGGGAAACCCCGCCGCTTTAGCACCGACCAGAGAAAGCGACAATCCAGTGAATCATAAGCCTTTGCAAAGTCAAGTTTCCACAGCAGCCCCTTCGTATACATTTTCAACCTATACATTTTCAAATACAAATTTTGGCGATCCTTCTTCAATAACATTTTCACATCTTACATATTAATACATAAGGTCGCAAAACAAAGCTACAGTTTAGCGCCACCCTCCTCACTTTCAAATCACCCCAAATGTAACAAATCCTATTCATCGATAAGTCCCAAGTCTTCATTGGTACTAAATAGTAAAGTGAGAATGGGCTAAGCTATTGGCTATCATATATGTTCTCTTTTTTCTATCTTTTCTATCAAAATGTTTGATCATTGTATTTTATTTGATATTTACCTATTTGGTATACGATACATAGCCAAATGTGATGGTCAAAAAATCTAATTTCAATTCTCTGTTTTTGTGGTAATTTTAGTTTTATTGTAATTTGTATTTCTTGAAAGAAAATCCAAAAGATGCTTCGGATGTGTCTTTTCGCTTGGATATCTCTTTTGAGACAAAAGTTTGCGTCTTTTAATAGTTAATCCTCTGTACAATGCAACCTACCTTGTGTAATAGGGGAAACAACAACAACAAAGCATTTTCCCCACAATTAAGTAGGATCGGCTACATGAATTCTTCGCCTCCATTCAGATATATCGTGGATCAATCCCGGGTTTATATCCACAAACCTAAAATCCCTTTGTATAGTCTCTTCCCAACACTTCTTGGGTCGTCCTCGCCCTCGCTTAGCTGGCTCAACATCCCAACACTCACATCTCCTAACTGGTGCATCAGTTGATCTTCTTTGCAAATGACCAAACCATCTTAAGCGATTTTCTCGCATCTTATCCTCGATTGGAGCTACACCAACTTTCTTTCCGATTGCATCATTCCGAATCCGATCTTTACGTGTGTATCCACACATCTACCTTACCATTTTCATTTCTGCTACAGCCATTCTCTGCACATATCTATGGTTCACAGGCCAACATTCAGATCCATAAAACATAGCAGGTCTCACAGCTACTTTGTAAAATTTTCCTTTAATTTTTAAAGGAATTTTCTTATCACAGAGGACTGCAGAGGCTCCTCTCCACTTTAGCCATCATGCATTTATTCTATTAATAACATCTCTGTCAATTTCCCCATCATGTTGCAAAATAGATCCTAGATATCTAAAAGAATCTCTCTTCTGAATGTTATCATCACCAATCTTCACCTCAATTCTGTCGCTATTGCTTCCATCAAAGGTGCACTCCATATATTCCGTCTTAACCCTACTTATACGAAATTCTTTAGTCTCCAACTCATGTCTCCAGACCTCAAGCTTCTCATTTACTCCATCTCTAGTCTCATCAATCAATACAATATCATCAGCAAATAACATACACCAAGGTAACTCATCATGAATATGACTTGTCAACTCGTCCATAATCAAAGTAAAAAGAAATGGACTCAAAGTTGAACCTTGATGTAAACCAATGTTAATGTTAAAATAACCGGTCTTCCCAGATGGGGTCCTTACACAAGATAAAGCCATATCATGCATGTCCTTTATGAGGTTAATATATAAGATAGATACTTATCTCTTCTCTAAAACTCTCCACAATATCTCTCGTGGGACAGAATCATAAGCCTTCTCCAAATCAATAAAGATCATATGGAGGTTCTTCCTTTTAGCTCTATAAATCTCCATTGTTTTCCTCAGCAAATGCATGGCTTCAATAGTTAAGCGACCTGGCATGAATCCGAAATGGTTTTCTTTTACGTTGGAAACTTGCCTCAACCTTCTTTTGATCACACGTTCCCAAATTTTCATAGTGTGATTCATCGGCTTGATACCTAATTTGAACAATTTTGAATGTCTCCTTTATTCTTATAAAGAGACACCACAGAACTCCTCCTCCAATCTTCAGGCATTTTCTTGCTTGGTCAAATAACATGGAACATGGAAGGACATATCGATATCGATATCGTTTCGATATCGTGTCGATATCGATATATCGGCGATATATCGCCGATATATCGTCGATATATCGCTATATCTAGGAAAGATATGAAGAAAATGCCTGAAATCGGATATATCGATATATCGATTTCGATATCGGTCCCATGTCGATATCGATATATCGACGATATATCGCTGATATATCAGGATACGGCCTTCCATGACATGGAATAGAGCCAAGTCAAACCACGCTCACCTAAAACTCTCCATACTTCGACAAGGATGTCATCCGGTCCTACACCTTTCCCAGGTCTCATAACTTTCAAAGCCTCCTATACTTCCTTTCTTTGTATCCGTCTATAGCTTGCACAATTCAAGTAACTTTCGCTACTAGGTAGATCACCTAAAGTGATTTCTCTATTTCCTTCTCCATTGAAAAGTTTATGGAAGTACTGCTCCCATCTAGTCTATATATCCTTCTGAGTAACAAGCACGTGACCTTCCTCGTCCTTAATGCATCTCACTTGAGAAGGGTCTTTGGTCTTTCTTTCTCTTTCTTTGGCCAACCTGAATATATCCTTCTGGCCCTCCTTAGAATCGAGATTTTTATACAAAACTTTATAACCTTTGATTTAGCATCGCTTATAGCCTTATTTGCTTCCTTCTTCGTTATTCTGTAGTTTGTGACAGTTTCCTCTGTTCTATCCTTAGACATAGCTTTAAAGCATGCACTTTTAAGTTTTAGCTTCTCTTGCACCCCTTCACTCCACCACCAAGCCTCCTTTTGATTTGGAGCTCCTCCCTTTGACTCGCCTAGCATCTCTTTGGCTACCTTTCGGATATAAGATGTCACTGCCTCCAACATCTCGTCTGCACTTCCGCTATAATCCCAAGATAAGTCTTCTAAATTGGGTTATCAAATTCTCTCCCGGGATAACTTGGCAATCTTTACAACACAACCGATCTCTTCTCAACGCAAAGTAATCTATATGTGTTCTAGTTGGCCCACTCTTATAATTAACTAAATACTCCTCCATCTTCTTGAAGAGAGTGTTTTCTACGAAAAGATCATATGCCATTACAAAATCCAGTACTTCTACCATGTGTAATAGGGGAAATGAAATAAAATTATAGTTGATCCTTCGACTATATACTTCTTCCCCTTCAAATTTCCTCTCTCATCAATCTTCCATTCACTCTCATCACATATCTTCTCCCACAATAAAGCGGCTTGGTGTGATTCACAACCTCCACTTTATCTTCTCTCGAACTTCCTCTCTTCTCATTCCTCGAATTTTTTTCCTGAAATTTGGAATAACATCATTTGGTAACAATATCGTGAATATATACTTTGAATCATTTCTACAATTCAAGGGATCTGATTGTATTCTAATAAATGAAGCTTGAACTCATAAAGTACATATCCAATGACGACAAGAAAAAACATGAAGAGGAGCTAAGCCTTACAATATCAATCCAAGATTATTTCAAGAACATTAAAAACAAGTGCACTCAACCAGATAATATTGAAGATCATGCATCTCCTCACAATTTTGCAACATCGATCTTAGCACCCATGGGTCCTCCATGGGTGTACCTTGCATCAAAGTCATCACACTGCATTTTCTGCCCTCACGCCATTACAAACCTAAGACAACAACCCCTGACGCTCAAATGGGTTGCTTGAGGAAGAGTAAAGTCAGTGTTAGTCACGCATAACCCTCGAAGAGTACCACTGCATTCTGTTGATGTCATCGCTGAGATTTGATGGGGGTTGTTGCAGCTATATCCGCCACATCTCCCCAACATCCTTACTCGCTACCATCACCCAACCACCAAGTCAAAATCTAAAGATTCAATCATGTGCCATCAATGTCACATTGCTATGCGGCAACCCTTCACTTCCTCAACCCTCGTGTGAGGGGGGCTATGATTGACTATGGCCCGCAATTGGAGATAGCTGCTACTCGGGTCAACATGGCCTCCATCGTCGAACAGAGCCCATGCCACACAAACCGCTGCCGTTTCAAGGTCTCGATATTCCACCACAATGTCCTCCCTGAAACCTTTGTCATTGTCAATTAAGGTTGTAGCCCTGGAGGTTCCAATGATATCCGCATTGTTGTTGGACTCTGGAACAGAGTGGCCAAACCCTAAGAGGGATATATCTCCTGATTTGGTGGGAATTGGAAGCTTAAAAAAGAAAATGAGGCTTCTATGGAAGATTTATAGGCAGACCCACAGTTCAAGCTTTTTATCTGACAGTGAAAGTTGAGACGATCACATAGAGAGGAATTGGTTCAAATGAAGGGATAAAGTTTGTGTGTTTATGCCCTTCAGCGCAAAAAAATAAAAGGAATGCTGAAAAGTTCAAAACTGGAGAAGTACGTCCACTAAATAAAGACAAAATTCTCTAACACCACCGCCAATAATGAAGAAACTAACTTATCAAAAGACGAATATTTCAAAACACGGGAGAACTGATGCATGAGTCCAAAGAACATGATCTTATTTTTCCATTTTGTTGTAATTTTATTGTACTTTTTAATTCTTATTAAAAAATCCAAAAGACAATCTGTGGATGTGACTTTTATCTTGGAACTTTGGATGTGTCTTTGGGAATGAAAGGTTGCTACTATTCAAGGCCTTAAATGTCGGATTTCAGTTTTGTTTCGGAGACTGGCCGAAAAGAAATTTCGGTCGAAATTCGATCGAAATTTCGGTCATTTCCGTCTATTTTTGAACTAAGTCCCCCAAATCTCGTTCATCGGCCATTTCGGTCAGATTTCGGTCACCCACCGAAATCAAAATTCGATCGAAATTCGATCAAATTTCGCCGAAATTTGAGGCTATGCTATTATTTATGGGTATATTCCCTATAAAAAAACAACCTACTCTTCTATAATAAGGAGGCAACAACAACAAAGCATTCTCTCATACTAAGTAGGGTTGGTTAATTCTTTGTCTCCATTCAGATTTATTTTGGGCCATTTTCAGACTAAGATTCAAATAACTAAGATCCCTTCAAGTGGTTTCCTTCCAACACTTATTGGGCCTTCCTAGCCCTCTCTTAATCAGCTCAACATCCCAAATCTCGCACCTTCTAACGTGTGCATCAAGTGACCTCCTTTACAAATAGCTAAACCACTCTAAGCAGTTCTCATTGAACTTATCCTCTATCAGAGATACACCACCTTTCCTCATAATCATATCATTTTGCATACGATCTCCTCGTGTATGACCAAACACACATCATAGCATTTTTATTTCTACTACTATCATTTTCTGCACATGTTTATGGTTCACAAGACAACATTCAGATCCATGGAGAATAGCATGTCTCATGACTACTTTGTCATACCTTTCTTTGATTTTTAAAAGGAAATTTCTTGTCACATAGAACAGTAGAGGTGTTTACTATGACAATGTTGTGATGAATGTTCCATGTGATAAAAATCAAAAGAAAGTATTTATTAAGCAGTCGTGAGAATTGCTATACAATATGGATCTGAATGCTGGTATGTGCAATCAGAAGGAAAGTTGGTGTAGCTCAAATAGTAAGATTGGAGAAAATCGCTTAAGATTATTTGACTATCTGTAAAGGAGGTCGACTAATGCACCAGTTAGAAGATGTGAAATTTGGGATATTGAACCAGTTAAAAGAGGGCGAGGAAGGCCCAAGAAGTGTTGGATGGACATTATCCAAAGAGATCTTGGTTATTTGGATCTAAGCCCAAGAATGACATATAAAAGATTTGAATGGAGGCAAAAAATCCATGTAGCTAACCCTACTTAATGTCAGAAAAGGCTTTGTTGTTGTATAGAACAATAGAGGTTCATCTCTACTTTAGCCAACTTGTAATTATCCCATAAGGAACATCTCCATTGATTTCCCCATAAGTTGCAAAATAGATCCCAAATATCTAAAATCATCCTTTTTATGAATGTTATCTTCTCCAAACTTCACCTTGATTCCTTTACAATTGTTTCCATCAAATGACATATATTTGATCTTAACCCTGCTTATATGATATCCTTTAGTCTTTAAGGCATGCCTCCAAACCTCAAACTTCTCATTCATTCTATCTCTACTATCATCAACCATCACAATATCATCGCAAACAACATACAACAAGGTATCTCATCCTGAATGTGACTAGTCAACTTGTCTATAATCAAAGTAAAAAGAAATGAATTCAAAGTTGAACCTTGATGTAGAATGATGTCAATGTCAAAATAGTTGATCTTCCAATACTAGATACTTACACAAGATGACGCCCCATCATACATATCTTTTATAAGGTTAATGTACAAGACACGTACTTATCTTTTTTCCAAAACTCTCCACAAAATCTTACATGGAACTAAATCAAAAGTCTTTTTCAAATCAATAAAAATCATATAGAGGTTCTCCACAAGATCTCATGTGGAACTGAATCAAAAACCTTTTTCCAAATCTTATATAAAAGGGGAGATAAAATAAAATTAAATGTTTGGCTATATCCTTCTTCTTCCTTAGAACTTTATAACTATATCTAATGTTATTTTTCAACATTTGTTATTTTCCCCCGAATTTCAACTCGCATCATGATTACTGCAATCCCAAATATCTAATGATATTTTTCATCATTGTTATAACTTTTATTTTATTGTAGTTTTTAGTTTTACATAAAAAATCAAAAAAAAAACACAATCTTTGGGTGAGTCTTTTAGCTTGAATATTTCTTTTGACTTGGATGTGTGTTTCGCAACAAAAGGTTGCTTCTTTTAATGAGTTAATTCCATATAAAAAGCAACATAAATAATTGGCTATATCCTTCTCCCTTTTTTGAGTTTCTTTCTCCTCTTCAATCTTCCGCTCCACTCTCCTTCTCAGTCTTCTTCCCATCTCACGTGGATGGGTGTGATGCTCTTTATCTCCTCATTCCAAGTTCCTCTCTTTTCACCCCTCAATGTTCTTCATTAAATTTTAGTGCATTAAAATGTGACTCTTTGTATATGACTCTCCATCTTTTTGATGCAAGGTTCAGAAATGCGGTATACGGTATTCGTTCGGTCATGCGGTCTAAAGCGAGTAAGCGGATATGCAGAGGAGTATACAAAAGTATATGTGGTTTAAGCGGTTTATAATATTTTAATTTAAAATATTAAAAAAATAAAATGTGATTATATAGAAATTTTGATGATCTAACAAAATCCAAAATAAATAATTTCACATGAGATAATGTAATCAATAAGTATATAAGCATGATATTATAAATTGATTATTGTTTAGCGTATATTTTGAATTTAATGCATATATATACATAAACAAATTTGGATTCAATAGGGAACACACGAATTCTATAAGAAAATATAGATCCTATAGATAACAAAAGCTAAAGAATAATCAAAGATATACAAATCATACACCCAAAATTATACATATATATATATATGAATCTCCAAGGGACAAAACTTGTTGACACAAAATATAGGGAAAATTATATTTGCATATAAAATCTATTAAAGGCACAAAAATGTAGAGTGTCATACAGTTAGTCAATTATTTCATATTTTATTCGAAATAAAATGAATGAATTTCATCAGATAGAAAATTCAAAAGGCAATAAACAATTCATTAATAAGTTTTAAGAACAATGGAAAGATATGGATATGAAAAAAAAATATCTTAGATTACATTCACAAATGCACCATATACGAGAATAATGAAAAGATGCATCAATGCAAATGATGATACAAGAGTTGCTCGAAAAAAAATCGAGTTAATGTGTCATCAACGTGTTATAAATTAAACAAAAAAGACGCATGAATCATACACGAAAATCTCTTGTTCAGATATGCGGCCGCATATGCCGCATAGTCGGACCGCATATGTGGTTTGACCGCATATTACTGCATATGGCATATGCGCTTCGGTCAAGTGACCGAATACGCATATGCGGCCGCATAGACCGCATTTCCAAACACTGTTTTGATGTGATGATTATCTTTTTCTACGAGGCATCCAATTGGAGGTATCACAAAACATGTTATCTATATCTGATGTCGTGGAGAACGAAACAAGAGATTGAATAAACTTGAAAATTGAGCATTAGCATACTTCAAAGTTAGAACACAAGGATCTGTTAATAAGAAAAAGAAATACAATAACGAGTGAAAAAAATAAAGACAGTACTGAAGCTAATTAAAGACAAACACAATGCATTACCAAGAAAGATACTTTCAAAACTGCGAAGCAAATTTTCAATAAAATGAAGAAACATTAGAAACATTCCATATAATTTCAATGCGAGCTGATTGATTGACAGGAGACAAATTCAGTTGCTCTCTATGACAAAAAAATAACTTTTGCAAGCCGCAAAGAGAAAAGAAGTGATCATATAAGAAATGAACATCAAGAGATTTAATTACAAAGGAAAGCCCAAAATATGAACAAATGAACGCTGAAAATTCTAAAGTCATGTGACATGCAAATAAAAGCCCAACATACTAACGGACTGTCAATATTTTTTTTGAAGCCAGGACTGTCAATATTTGATTGGCAGATCTCAGATATTGCATTAGCGAGATGCATACAATAAAACCCGCATCAAGCAAGTAATTTACTACAACAACAAAGTTAAACTCACATGATATACTACCCTCACGATAAATTGGCAGATACCTTACTCATAAAAGATAAGTTTGCATTCTAAAGATAAGTCAATCACAGATTAATTATATTTATCATGTGAGATCCATCATCCATCAAGGAGAGTATATTGTAAATGTAAAATCGGGGGAATGGTGAGGGTGCATGAAAAAAGTCAACCATGCATTGATTCATCCTGATGAGGAATCTTACATGGATATCCCTATTTTTTGAAGATGAAGGGACGGTATTAATCCATCACATTTATATATCATGCATCTAGCAAACCTGCCTTGGTCTTCCATCATCCCTCGGTCTTTTTCTTTGCTCGCTTCATCAAGTCCATGTATATCCCTCCTAAAACTAAGTGCCTTGCTTGAGATATTTCATCGTGGTCAATTCAAGACATTTGTCGCGGCATGGTTCAAATTCATGAAATCGTCATGTATGCTGGCATTTCCCTGTGAGGAAAATATTGGAGAAGTTTGCCATCTTCAGAAATTTAGACTATTAGATGACAAGCATAGCTCTCCAAAAATGGGCTCAATAAGTCACATGGAGTCAACATCTCGGTGATGTATGTTTGCTTCTTCTCATGAGGAACAACTTTATTTTAGTGTCGTCATCCAGGCTTTCTGACTTGTTTTCATGATGTACGTCTAATATAATATACATCTTCATGGTGAGGGCTATAAGAAGATATCCCACTAATCCATGAAAAAACTAAAGGAGAAAGGGGATTTAGAAATACTATAGAAGTTTAGAGAGTGCAGGGATTTAGGAAGAAAAAAATCATATAAATAAACAAGGAGCACTCTAGTTTTAAGACCTTAAACTTCTATTACTATTCTTCATCGTGTATCCATCTATGTTAAAGATAAAAAAATCGGCATAGACATTTTACAAAAATACCCTTACTATTCTAGAATGAATATAAAAATCATAAAATGAGAGTAAACTTAAGAGAGGAGTTATCTGATAAAGAGTCATAATAAAATAAAATTCACAGGTTTTAGATTTTCAAGTTTGTTTAGTGTTACATTCTAGTCTCCCCTTGCAGCATCATTATATTGAACAGCCAAAAGACCACATGATGCTTTGAATTCACAATAGATTATGAAGCTATGAAACCTCATGTGGTCCCTCCCCTGGCACTACATTGAGACCAACCATCTTTCCCAGCTAAAGCTTCATCACCATCATTGTCAATGATGCCACATTTGAATCCTCTATCATACAATCTCTAGGCAACTCCTTTGCAACCAAGGTTGTAGAAATCGGTAGTTGGCACTCGATCGGCGAGGTCACTGACTAAGGATTAATCGACAGTCGAGTGACTAATCGGATTTACTCGGTCATTAGTCGATTTTGAATTTCTTTTTAAATTATTTTAAATATATAAATCATTTTTAGACATATATTGTTATATATTTGTATAGACTTGTACATCATTTTCTATACTATAATAATGAAACAAAAGAAGTAATTGACTTTAAATATAACATTAAGCATGTTAGAATAAGTTTGCTTTTTAAAAAAAAGCAAAAAAAATAAAAAAGTATTGTGTAAAAGCCGACTGAGTAGTCGGCCAAGTAGGCCGACTAGTCAGTCTGATTAATCGGGTTGACCGACTAATGGCCGACTAGGCCTAGTCAAGTCGCCCCACCCCCCACCCTACTCGACTAGTCGGTCTAGTCAGTCGACTTTTACAACAGTGTTTACAACCCCCTCTCCACTAACACTAAGCATCGAACCCCTATGAGCTTCATAACAACACCATATCTAACATCCAAATAACTGAGGATCAGCACTCTAACAAGTAAAGCACGCATTATCTCTTCCTGGTAACTTCCATGGTAAGATAGCATTACAAAAAATGATTTTTCAACACTTCATTATCTAGCACTCTAATTATCTGTGTAGCATGGCATTCTAACTTTATGGTCTTATCATGTAACAACTTAAAAGGTGAAGGTGTTCATCGCATCCATAACACCCATTGTTGTGAAAGTTGGCCAACTAGGCCGACTAGTCGGTCCGACTAGTCGAGTCGGGGTAGCCGACTCGACTAGGCCTAGTCGGCCATTAGTCGCTCAACACGACTAATTGGGCCGACTAGTCGGCCTAGTCGGCCGACTACTCGGCCGACTTTTACATAGAGGTTTTTTATTTTTTATTTTTTGCTTTTTTTAAATCAAACCTATTCTAATATGCTTAATGTTATATTTAAAGTCAATTACTCATTTGTTTCATTATAATAGTATAGAAAATGTTCAAATCTACGCAAATATATAAGAATATATGTATAAAAAATTATTTATATTGCAAATATATAAGAATATATGTATAAAAATGATTTATATATTAAAATAAATAAAAAATTCGAAACCGACTAATGGCCGACTAAATCCGATTAGTCACCCGGCTGCCGATTAATCCTTAGTCAGTGACCCCACCAACCAAGTACCGACTATCGCTTTCTGCAACCTTGATAACACCTATACAAAAAGGAATGCCAGCCCTTGCCAACTCCAACAAAGGCATTCGAAAACAGGAGCACATTTACATAGTGGAAGTTAAGGCTACGTCATGTGTGATACACCAACCATCCTATTCAATAAAATCCTAAAATGTGTTATTGATGGTCTTGTCTACGGTCACTGGACTCACTGGTATTTTAGTTCTGCACAAGCTAAATGTGCATTTGTTGTCCAGATCCTGGACTTTTTGATAGGACTACAAAACCATAGCATACTACGAAACAAAGTCCATGTGACATACTCAAAACATCTGAGCGGATAGTCAACTAATTCACTAGGCCCCAGATAGTTTTTTTTGCAAAAAAATGCATTTCTTGCATCTTATCCTATTTCACAAAGGGGTCAAATCCACACAAATACCATGTTGGATTGCTCAAAAATTGACATCAACTATTAAGCATACCAGAATGTAAAGGAATGTGTTACACATAAACCTTTTTCTTCACAAAAAAATCGTACACCCAAACTTCTATTACATTGACGAACAATTTCTAAACTTGCTAGAAGACTAGTGATTTAGTAGTAAGCATTCCATACAGTAAAACACAGTGCTTAAGAGAAACCCCAACTCAAGACTTAACCAAAACACAGTAAAACAGGGACGAAACCTTTCGACTATGTGCTCCATTTCTCTCATCCATCAATTAAAGAAGTTTCACAAATCTTTTGACATCTAATTATCAAATAAGAGTGCATAAAATCATATGTCCGTGACATCTTGAGAGAAAGCCTTCGATCACTTCCTACATTCTAAGCACACCACTACCACTAAACCAGAAGCTAATAACATTGAGAACCAAACTGTTCACCAAAAAAATCAGCATGCGCCCTTAGTCAACAGCAAGAACTTCACTTAACTTACTATAATTATAACAAAAAAAGTTGAAATCTCTCTTTCTTTTATATGCGATTGAAAATGTCAAAATCATCCAAAAAGGAAATATTTTCAAAAAGTAACATGGACAGAACTAACCTCCTCCGCAACCGGAGCGCTCTCCTTGCTCTTCTGCCCCTCGGCAGCTCCCCACACGGGCGGTGGCGCCGTGGTAGCGAAGTAGTCGTCATCGTCGTCGACGTCCGCCCATGACTTCACCGTGAGCGGCGTTGGCGCCCAGAACACCGAATCCTCGGCCCCCTTTGATGACGCCGCCTTCGACGATCCCGTCCCCTTCGAATGCACCGCCTTCTTCTTCTTCCTGAGGCTGTCGAGAGCTGCGAACACGTTGTTGCTACCCACACGCATCGGCCCTCCCTCGTCCCTCCGGCTCCCTCCTCCGACCATCTCCGCCGCAAATCAGGCAACAAATCCGGCGATCCCGATCGGATCCGGCGATCGATCTGCGGTTCCGGCGACGAAGATCAATCGATCGGGATCGAGAATTGGGCGATGGACCGAAATCGAGAGATGAGAGCGATGAGATTAGGGTTTCGGAGATGAAGGGAGAGATGGGATTAGGGCACCAACCTCGGATGAGGGGACACGTCGGCGGCTATTTATAGGGAGGGGGAGGCTGCAGGTTTTGCGGTTTGCTTCCAGCAGAGGGGAGGGGTGGTGTTTGGGGGCATATCGGCGGGGGTGGTGGATATGGATCGTCGGATGGAGGAATCGTGGTTGGGTACAATGGATGGACGGTGCAGATTCGATTTTGGCAGCAGGTGGATTGCTATCCTACGATGGTTACGACTATTTCTTTTTGCTCACCCCTATCGACACCGATTTCGATGATTACATGTCTTGTCTCGTTCTCCAAAATTCACTTGCTCGTGTGCATCCTTTTCTTTTCTATCTGTGATTCCATACATGGTGTTGGATCTTGAAGATCCTCTGTCAAGACTGGATAGTTTAGATTTGGTCTTATGTAATAACATGGTTTGACTCAACAATTCAATAACTCATAAAAAGGTGTAACATATTACATAAATTATAAAAATTACTTTTTATTTGATTGTGGTATATGAACATTATTAGACGTGTACTTTCATCATATTTACAATGCATTCAAAATTATTCAAATCGGATACGAAGTGTAGAAGTTATGTTCGTTCCAGTAAAGGAATATTGTTGGACTTAATTAGCATGTATTCCGGAAGGGATTTTCGAAACGAATTTATCCAAAATCAACAAACGGACATATGTGACCCCATTTTGATTGTTCTTTTTCCCTCAATTTTGAACCCTAGAAGTTCACCTTTGCTTTCTCCACCCGTAAGTTCGTCGAACAGTTGTCGAAGTTTGTCAGAGTGATGAATCATCATGATTTTTTTATAGGAGCTTTCTCAACATTCTCTACAAAAATTGTATGTAGAAAAGTAAGTTTGTGTTTCCCTATCTGTATTTTTGAGATTTTATATCAAGTTGAACTTGATCAAGTTTTTCTTTTTGTTTGAGGTTTTACCCGCATGAAGAGGCACGTGAATGATATCTACTCATACGAGTTGCTTGTATATAAGTTATGGTTCTTCCCTTTATATGACTCCTCTATATTTTGTGAAGCACATGGATTTTGATGTTGTTGGTCTCGTCACGTGCATTCCAAGGGCCTTCATTTCAGGTACAAAATATCATTTATCAAGATATTTCTGGTTGCATTCCCATAGGCCTTCATTTCATGTCCAAAAACTCATTTATCAAGATATTGCTGGTTGGAAGCTTGACCCGCACATCACAGAAATATGGAAAATATTAATCAAGTTCGAAAAAATAGGCTCATCATATAAGTGATACAGCAATTTGTAGAACAAAAAATTTCATTATAGCGCGAAATCGCATGGATACGGAATCTATTTTCGCATTGTTTCATGAACCACATGAGGAAGGGAATTATATCATTGATGTATGTAGTCTCTAATAGAAAAAATCTCCTGATATCACTCTGATCTACAACTGATGCACTCGTAGGCACAGTGTGAAATCAAGGCTCATGTGAACTTGAGTGATGATTCTTGAAGGTTATGAAAAAAAATCTTAAGCGCATCACAAAAGCATGTTGATCGCATCATATGCGATCGGGAGCGACTAGTCCTACTAGTTGTTCAGGGTAGCGGAAATTAAAAAAATTTAAATAATGAAACTACATGATTTGAGAATACTTCTCAAATCACTTCATAAAGATCACGAACGGGTTCAAAGGAATACCTCTTGAAGCATGGTTGCCATCGCCAATCTCTAAAGTAAGATATTATCTTGTCTCAAGTTTGATCCAACGAAGGTCGTACTTGCAGATATGTGGATAAGACGTGTGCTTCCTACAATACAAGTCGAAGATCTGAGCGAGAAGTCTCCTGATTTCATATCACGAATCAGATGCCTTCTTCATGAGAAAGAAGCACCGAAGATGGAGGATATCCACGAGTAGTTGATCCGACTGTGCAACAGTGTCACAACGACTACAGGCTTCTCTAGGTCAACATACGGACGACCACATGTTGAGAGAGAGAGAGAGAGTTGGCATGTAGAGAGAGAGAGAGTTGTTGTTGTTGTTGTTATGTTCTTTTATGTGTAAAAGAGAAGGTTGGGTCTACCCTTTCTTTTATATTAAATTGGATGGCGGAGATGCACTCCTAATTCAAATCTTGATTGAAATTTTGTTGTAAAAAATTACAACAACAATTAATTTATTTTTAAAGAAATTAAATATGTTGTAAATAATCTTAACATATTGAGTTCTAACTAAATCAAAAGTCTCCAAATAGGACTAGAGAGCCTCCTTCCATGTAAGGGAAATGATAGCCTCCTTCCGCTTATACATGGTGGACGGCCACCTTGATTGGAGAGAGAAGATCTCTCTCCAATCTTAATGTAATCTCATTACATTAAGTATTATTTTATAGAATCTTTTATCGACAAAATAACATCAAATAAATATTGCAGATTATTTGTAATAATTACAAACAAAACCATTGACAATTATGAATCAAATTTCAATCACCCAATAAAATGTAAATTGCATTTACAATTAGGTTGTACAATGTGAATCCAATTCACATCAATATTTAATTCATAAATCTTATTTGCAAGTAACTCTCTCTAATGTATTATAAATCATATTTATAATATTATTATTAATATGGATAGTGATATCCGCATTACTCATATTCTTGATAAATAAATCATACTTCATTATCTTGGATGTCCATTCTCATGGACAAAAAATATGAATCACATTTACATTATTCACATATTTGATCATTAAATAATATTTAATTACCTTAGAAAAATCTTCTCATATATACAAATAATACGAATCATATTCATATTATTCATGATAATTAAATCACATTCAACTATCATTTTTACTCAATGCTCAGATACATTATCAACAATGAAATTATTCTTGAACTCTATCAAGGATAATGCTTTTTTCTCTAGGGATAATTGGAGATAATGATAGGATGATTGTACGTTCCATATATAGTGACTTGGATATTAAGATCATATCTCAAATCCATATCAAGGGGCCCTCTCAAAGATATTTGATTAAATCAAAGATACAATCCTAATCTTCTCATTGCATCAGAATCATATTCAGATCAATGTCCAATATTTGGACTAAGATTAGATTACTTCTCTATTGAGAGACGTCACTAAAATCCAAATCTATTTTATCCCTCCCTTAAAACGGAGGTGTCATGGTTATACAATCATTTACAATCACATCACCCTCGAGTATTCATAATAACCTTTCATCCTGCGTACTGGACGACTTAGAATAAACCTAAAGTTTTAGATCTTATTTAGAATGACTTCTTCAAGATTTTCTCATTATGTTTCTCATTTAATCATTGAGAGTTCATATCGATCATATATTTTTCAAAAACATATATCATACCTAGGTATCCATCATATACTTTTCAAAAGTATATATGATACCTTCAAATTCAGTCAAGCTTCCAAATGGAGACGACCGTGCATGGAATTTGATCCCATTATGTCATGAGGATATCATGTCTTCCAATTCAGTAATGAACATGTATGATCCCTTTGAGAGATCGTATTACTCATATGCCATTGGCACAACAGCTCGTCGGTGTATAGACCTTTATTAGATCATAAATCTATCGATCTATCAAGTATATATACTTAAACATATAGTAATACATTTGTCTTCGGTCAAAGGATGTGTGCATATATCGTGACAATATAGGATATAGTTCTTGGTTATCTCGATCTCGTTACGTTAACTCTTTGACCTACCTTATCCAACAACCCTGAATCTCTATTACTATATAGAGGACATGCATCAAGAGGTCGGTTATATATCAACCTTTAGATAATAATTGACATCTTCTTTCAAGCTAAAGATCATTTCTTAATAATCACTTGACAGTGCTTAATGAGTTTTAAATCTAACTTTTTAGATATCATCAAGCACCAGTCTCTATGATTCTGCATTTGAGTCAACAGTTGTATGATAATTAAAATGGTCATATTATATAATTCTAACTGTACTAAGGGATCTATTATGCAAAATAGTTATTCTTCATTTCAATCAGGGAATGATTTGCAATAATATTTATTTCATAATGACTCGTCATGGGCTCGCATGTCCAACAATCTCCCACTAGCCCAAAGAGTCATTAACATGCTAATCTTTAAATCCACACTCATGTAATAATTATAAGCTTTAGAAAAATAGCTTGGTAAGCTGACCAGTCACTATGTTCCCGAGAGATTACTTCAAGTCCTTTTACGGTACCTTGTATATCTCCTAGTAATAGTGCTCACATCTAATGTGAATGTTGCATCTTATGCAACCAATACGCAAATTTGTTAAAGCAATTAAAGTGTTTTTGACACTAGAATTCAATATTCATTATAACCATATATAATTTCTATTATCCTTATCAAAATACCCCTATTCTCGAAGATCTGTATCTCCTAAGACTAAGGCACAGTCTTACATCTTATAAGGCATCTACAATTAAGACCTTTCAGTTCACTATGCATGAAGTCTTAAGTTCCCGAAGATAATACTTTAAGATCACTATCTCAAAAGTCTTATCAAATTTAAAGATATTGTTATTACTGCAATAAAGTGTTTTATCTCATAATGGAATAAAAGCAACCTTTGTTTTATAGGTGCTTAAAGCCCTCGTTTGTTTGTCGTTACTTATCAAGTGAGAGAGGGACGATATTAGGATAGAGACAAGCCATTAATTTTCCTATTAGCTACTGGTTCTTAAAATGATTAGCCGCTTCTCAGTGAGGAAATACGGGTAGCCAATAAACGTTCCGTATTTCCTTAGCAAAGTGGAAGGTTTAGAGGACATCGTGTAAGGCCCGATTCTCAAGTAAATGGGTAGCCGTATTATACGGTCCAACTTACTTCCATACTGGCTGAAGTGGATGCAACTAGTCACAGGAATCAGATCAGTTTGTAAAGAAATTTAGGCACCTAACATCTCGCAACTCTGGCAAGATTTGTAGTGGATCATCAATTAAAATTTGAGAAGATAATAAGGCCATCATCTCATCCTTTGACGTTGAGTTGGTGAATTCACAAGGGTTTGTATTGATTGATTTGTGTGAGTAACTCCGTACATTCAAGTGCCCAATAGAACTAGATTCCTTTGTGTATCGAGCGTGCTCCAATTTCCTATCTCTTGAACTTCGAAGATGGATAATTGGTCGGATATTTGCTCGGATTTTGCGAGCTTGTCATTGAACTGCTCAAATATTACATCTTCATCAGTCCAATTTCCTTCTTCTTCTTTAACTAAACCATCCCAGTTTGGAAATAATCTTTTTTTCAAATTGGTGTATCATGATTCCCTCCTTGGGGTGGTTACATCTCAACCAATCCCTTCTCTTTTTTACTCACCGAGGAAGACCATTGCCTTGGTGAGATTGATTCGATTTCGTTAACATCATCTAAATCACATTTAGATCCTTTGTTTGATGAAGGTGATAAAAACACATTAAAGATGCCTCCTAAAAGACGGAATGGGAATGTAGAGGAGGAAGAGCGAGAAGATCCAATGTAAGTTGTATTGGCTAGATTGGCAGAATCAGAACCGAATCAAGCACTAATGAGAGCACAATTGGGCCAATTGCAGTTGGGTAGAGATGCACCAATGGATGTGGCTTATAATCTGGGGCAATACCAAATGACTAATTGGTTAAATCAGGTTGAACCTGAAGTGGAATATGAATTAAAGTTGTAGTTCCTTAGTCTGTTGCCACATTTCCATGGGAATACACATGAGGACCTTATTCATTCTTGAAAGACTTTGAGTATTTTTCGGTGATATTTTTGTTTTTTTCAAAAATTCTGCAATGTATTTTCATCACTATATCCCTCTAATATGACATTCTGTCTGAAGAGACTCTTATGCCCTACATCTAGAACATGTAATTTTAAAGGTCTTAGAACAATAGTAATCGACATGTTCTGGATGGAGGGCATATGAGTCTCTATTTCCTACGAAATTGGAATGGCATATTAAAGGGATATAGTCATGAATACATTATGGTATTTTGAAAAACAATAAAAAAATCATTAAAAAAGGGGTGGGGGTAGCTCGTTGGGGAAGCCCCCATTGAACCCTTAATACATAGGTATAATGTACCTATATCGTATATAAGTATATTTATTAATACAATAAATGGAATTCATAAAAATAAAATACAAATATACTTAAAATCATATGATTATTCTATAAATAAATAAAGTATTATTAATGTAACTTTTTTGTAAAAAAATAATAATTAAAATTATATATATTATATATAAGTATTTTATACCCATAAATATGTGTATTTAATAGTTTTAACCAAATAAACTTATTTATTTAATTTATTAAAATCTTAAAAAGTTTATTAATTTAGAAACAAATTTTATTTTAAAACCTTTTAATTTAAAATCATCTGCAATTTACTTTATATTTATCTTTTATTTATTTAAGTTATTTTGTTATTTTCTGATATGTCTTATTCAGACTCGTCCCTATTGGTTGGACCCATGTTAACTTTCCCTTTTCTCTTAATTACCTGAATAAATAGCCTATCTCGCCTTCTTCACACATTTATCTTACCCAACTCCTTCATCCATGTAACTTGATGTCATGCCCAATCGATCCACTTCACATTCCTGATCCACGCCCGAATAACTCCTCACTCGATTCACCTCATTTCGTGCATATTTTGTCCATAAAATTTCATCTTTTTTCGCCATATGAATAAGAGGTTCGGGTCTCCTATTCCAATTTGATCCATTTTACCTCCATTTCTTCCCCGATAGTTAGCTTTTAGTGACAACAAGAGCTTCCCACGATCAGGAGAGTGATAGAAGGCAACGAGACGTGATCCACCAGTGGTGGTCGAAGCTTCGTCGTGTTGAGCTTCTTTGGCCTCTACACAAATGAATCGAGGCTATAATTAAACCTACTTCTGTCATCATTTGTTTCTAGGTAGAATTAGGTAGATTTAATCCTGTTTCTCTACATTTTGAGTCGATTTCAAGATTTATTTCAATAGGCATAAATCCCATCATACTTTGTTTTGAATCCTGATCCGATCATCTCCTCCTGACGTACGTTTCTCTAGATTCTCTTCTACATCCTGACCACCTTACATCCACAGATCTATGTTGAATCCTCCTTCTTCTGCCATTGTCGGAGGAAACTACTCATCTACTTCCTCATTTTTTGTTGTTTTAGTTTAATAATGATTGACCGAGGTCAAGGACACCTTGAGCCTTATGAATACCACTTGCATGTCCACTTGGAGGTGTGCTAGAGCCTTGAACAAGGATCATCGGGAATAATAGGAAAAACACGATCTAGGTCTCTGATCAACAATATCTGGACTTTGTTACACCTCTAGGTCTTTGTAGAGTTGATCAAGGTACCTTCTAAAGTCATCAGAGTGAAGATCAATCACGAATCGAGGATGATTGACTCGATTAAAGTCTATCTGAGGTTTGCTTCATCCAATGCACTCCAGATCTGTCCAATCTGGAACCGTGGCTACAGATTTAAGATCCACCATTGATTGATGCCCAATTTGTAGCTGTTAAATCAAATCCAAGGGCGTCAATTTCAACATCCTCTTAGTATGTGCTTCGTAAGATATTAGTGGTGAATTTGCACCTCCAACCCCTATATTTTTATTTTTTGTAAGTATATCAAACTTTACTATGTGTCATGTTGATATTGCTTGAATAATTGCACTTATGCTCATATTTCTTTTCTAAATTACATTTCAGTCCTTCCTTTACGAACTTACATGGTCTTTCACGTGCTAGTTGATGTTTTTATAATAAACCTCTTGCATTATCTCGTTAATAAATGATTCGTTGGTTTTATAAATTGCATTTTTGCCTCGGAGTTTGCATACTATGTGCAACAACACGTGAAGTATTGAGAAAATTGCAGAAAATGCCCTCAGCTATATCTTTTTATTAATAAATAGTCCAATAGTTTTTGTAAATTGCATTTTAGTCCATTTTCAACTGTATTTTATTTATCTGATATATTGTTATATTAAATTTCTAAATAAATCTAAAAATTTCATAAAAATAAGATTAAGTTCATGTTTAATTATTTTAACTCACATAATTTAATTTTGCAAAAGTTCTACGTTTGTTATTTTAAAATATTAAAACAACTTTTTTCTCTGTCTGCAATTGAAAATTCACAAAAATTCAAACATGTTTTAGAAAATAACAAAAAATTATAGTAGTTATGTTTTATTATCTTTTATCATCTATAAAAAATCAACTAAAAATACAATCAGAAAAACTTAAAAAATAGAAAATATAGAAAAACTTATAAAAAAATGTATAAAATCACATAAAAATAAACAATTAGTCTTATTTTAAATCTAAATAAAAATATTTTGTATAGAATTTGTTTTTAGATTGTTGACTTTACTTTATATTTTAAAATCAAAAAAATAATAACTTATTTTTACTTTATAAATTATTTTTGTTTTAAATCAACAAAAAGTCCATTAAAAATATAACAATATCATAAAAACCACTAAAAATAGTAAAAAAATATCAAACATAAAAATATTTTATTTCTGCAATTTGGAGTATTTTTGATCTATTTGAAAAATAAAGGCTTCTTTTTTATTTTGTATATATTCCTCATAATTTGATTTAAAAAATTTAAAAATATATCAAAATTTGAAAAATAATAATAATAAATTACAAGTAAAATTAAAAATAATATATATAACATTTAAAATCCATAAAAATATAAAATCATTAAAAAGATATAAAAGTAGAAATGGAAAACAAAATAGAAATAATCATTAATTAACAATAATTAATTCCCTCATTTCTTTGTAGCCTCTCTGAGTTCGATTTTGGAAGCTATATCGGGTAAGTAAAGTAGCATCTCATTCTTCTCTTTAGAATAAGAAATAATTTTTGATTCAGAAAATTTTTGGTTACAACATCATTATTCACCTTTTATTATTCACTTCAAGTAAAATATCGTAATTTCTAGATAAATCATCAGGACTTCTTTGCAATTGTAGGACTTTACAAGAGATTCTGTGCAAAAATCTCTACACGTGTGTGCGACGCATGTGGAGAGGCATGCTCAGACGACAACTTGGTTCCGGGGCTCCATTTGGCAGCTTCATGCCGCATCAATGTGACTCAAGGCACAAGGCTCGGATATCAGGTCTGGGCCGATCTTGTTTGTTCGATGAAGGCTGATAATGGCTCCAATTTGGGTGTGATTGAATGACTTAGATGGGTGTTGTTCTTGATCTAATCGCCACATGTAGCTCTTGACATGTGATCGGGCTCTTCCTTTTCTTTAATCTCTTGGATGGCAATGGTAGAGATCCACTATTCGATTGGAAGTTGGAGATACTCGGGTCTTTTGAAAGCTTGTACTGCTCAGATGAAGGTGGATGGGGGCTTCATCGGTGATGGAGGTTCAAGCCCTTGCGATGAGCGTTTCTGAGGGAAAAGAAAAGTGAAGGGGGTGATGGTGGCGATGATTGTCATGGTGCCTTGGTCTAGAATGGAGACTAGAAGAAGGGATGCTTAAACAACAAGAAGAAGAACAAAGCGAGGGTGTAAAAATGCCTAGGGTAGGAGAAATGGATTATAGTCCTAGTGATTGATCGAGTGCCATAGCAAAAGAAGCGAGATCTTCAGCTGTCTTCATAAGGAAGAGAAGAATAGAGGGAGCTGGTCCCTTTAGATTGTGCCTCGGAGGGAGTTCTTCACCATGAAGGAGCCGCCCCTATCACCAGCCTCTCCTTCAAGCTTGCTTTCCTCTCTCAATCTAAAGAAAATTGGATAATGAAGGATCGTGGTGAACATGGGCAGCGATATAGGTTTTAATATCTTTGCGATTAGGTTTCACGATCGAGGTGGAGGAGTGGAGTAGCACTTTCTGGGCAGTGCTCAGCCGAGAAAGATGGGGGAAGGTGGAAGGGTCTCTGAACGTTCGATCAGTCTAGGATGGGCCACGTGGTGGAGCAATTAAAAAAAGAAACAACAACAGCAACAACAACAACAAAGCCTTTTCCAACAATTAAGTAGGGTCGGCTACATAGATTCTTCACCTCCATTCAGATCTATCTTAGGTCAATCCTGGGCTTATATCCAAAAAATTAAGATCCCTTCCTATAGTCTCTTTCCAACATTTCTTGGGCCATCCTCACCCTCTCTTTGACGGCTCAACATCCCAACACTCGTACCTCCTAACTGGTGCATCAGCTAATCTTCTTTGCAAATGACCAAACCATCTTAAGTGATTTTCTCGCATCTTATCTTCGATCAGAGCTACACCAACTTTCTTTCTGGTTGCATCATTCCGAATCTGATCTTTACATGCGTAACCACACATCTACCTTAGCATTTTCATTTCTGCTACAACCATTCTCTGCACATGTTTATGGTTCACATGCCAGCATTCAGACCCATAGAGCATAGCAGGTCTCACGACTGCTTTGTAAAACTTTCCCTTAATTTTTAAAGGAATTTTCATATCACAAAGAATAGTAGAGGCTCCTCTCTACTTTAGCCAACCTGCATTTATTCTATTAGTAACATCTCCATCAATTTCCCTGTCTTGTTTCAAAATAGATCCCAGATATCTAAAAGAATATCTCTTCCGAATGTTGTCGTCACCAATCTTCACATCGATTCCTTCCATATTGCTTTCATCAAAGGTGCACTCCATATATTCTGTTTTATCCCTACTTATACGAAATCCTTTAATCTCCAACTCATGTCTCCAGACCATAGGCTTCTCATTTACTCCATCTTTAGTCTCGTCAATCAACACAATATCATCAACAAATAACATGCACCAAGGTAACTCATCCTGAATGTGACTTGTCAACTCATCCATAATCAAAGTAAAAAGAAATGGACTCAAAGCTGAACCTTGATGTAAATCAATGTTGATGTCAAAACAAAACAAACAAAACCAAATCAAAACAAAAGACTAATCTAGACCGTTGGATGTAGTGCTCTTCATCCAACGGTCTAGAAGAGAGGGCGGATGGAGAGTAAGTGGGGTGACACACGTTGACTCTGAGAGCTATCAAGTGTCGCTCCACAAAAATTTGAAAATAAAATAAGAATAAAAACAAAATAAAATATCAAACAATCTCAAATAAAAAAATTTCCTTCATGAAAGTTGTTTGCCTCGATGAGATATATGACTTTCGTGAAGAAATTAAAGACAAAAGAAGTCATATGTACAAAGTATATTTTTTGTGATCTTCTATGTATATAGAACACACAATTTTTTAGGTTTTACAAATTTTTATGATTTTTAAATATGAAAAATTAAAAATAAAATCAAATAAAATATGAAGAAGTATTTACATCTTAATCTATTTTTATTATTTTTAATAGTTAAAAAATGGAGAAATAAAATAAAAGAGGTTTATTTACTGACGCTATTCATGATGATCCATTTTATTTGATTTTTATTCAATTTACATTTAGATTTTTGCACACATTATTAAAACATAAATAAAAGAAAATAAATGAAAAAGAAGCAAATAAAAAAATTTGTTATGTACATAAAATTAGATCAAATTGGTCAAAATATATAATATACAACGAGGTCTCAAAAACCAAGTTTCTCAAACCCCAAGTTTCACATATGAATTTTGATTCTTTTGAATTTTGTCTTGTTTTGTAGGTAGTTTAATATACATTAATTTGAAGTGAGTAGGGGTTCATAGGATACTATATGTGGGAGATATTTGCATTTGCGACTTTTTGTATAAAAAACAAGGTTTGGTTTCATTTATCAAATACACAGTTTAGTATTTTTCTAGAATTTTTCCTCTAGGGTTAGTATTATGTACATAGTGAATTTTATTTCACTTTATTTGGAGTTAGTATAAAATATTTAAAAATAAGGCAGGTTGTTTATTATATAGGTGATTATTTACACAAATCATGTTTCTTATTAATGTAATTATGAATGCTAAAATATGGATATTATATACATATAACATAAAGGCGATGAAATGGAGATTCATCAAGCAGATATCATGAGCTTCATGCAATTCTCTCATAAGCCCTTTAATGAAGCATGGGAGATATTTCAGGACCTGCTAGAGAAGTGTCGTTGCCATGATATTAACACGCTGGTTCTTGTACAAAGCTTATTTGGAGGGCTCATACTTGAGATGCAAGGATTAGTGAGCACTGCTTGTGGAGGCAGCTACCTGAACAAGAATGCTAATACCATCTGGAAGATCTTCGAATAGACGACAGATACGAGTCACTCTCATATCGATAATAAAGCTTACTAACAAGCTCCCCGTGCCCAAGCATCCACTGAGTGGGGCAAGAGAACCATGATAAAAGTAGCTGAGAATCCGATTCCTATTATGGGGATTTTCTTTGATAAACTAACTTCAATGGAGTAGGTGATGAAAAAGGTTGGTGAATTGCACAAGCTCATTGAATTGCCAAAGCATGTGGGGATTTAGCTAAGAAGGTAGCCCAGTTGAGCCTTCATGTCCCTACTGCACCTCCCTATCCCATGCGTCGAGTCCATCATATATAGGAGCATCCTATGCAGGGCCCCTACATTAGTCATGAGCAGTACCATGTTCATACGTACCAACAGACTGAGCCACCAATTGAGGCAGCTTATGAGGAGCCTCCACAGGTATGGGAAATCGACAGAGTATGGTATAGCACATATCCTACCAACTTCTCTCTTGCACCACGTCAGCACCATACAACCCCCATCGATCAGCAGTTGTAGTAGAGACAACAATACAAGCCGGGCTAGCAAGGCCCACCCACTGAACAATAGACCATCACGTAGATATCACTACCAGTACCCTCCTCAAAGGAAAGAGGTCGGGTCGTCCAATTTGAGTACCTCAAACTTTCAGCATATTCTAGATCAGCTCTAGGGGATTACCAATGAGATGCACAACATGAGGTATGATGTCAATCAGATGCCACATTGGGAGAATGAGCACACTGCGCCCAAGGCCTCGCTCCCAACCCAAGTTCAGATTAATCCCAACAACCTGAACTCGATACCACAACAAAGACCAAGAGATCATGCATATAATCTAGAATATTCATTATATGGACATGAGATATTTTTGTGTGATGATAATCATCATATATCTCTCAAAAGCAGAAGGATCGTGCAAATACCTAATCGAGATAAGGAGCGAGAGGAGGAGAAATTCGAGCATCCACCTGAGAAGGACTTGGAAGAGGAAGAGAACCAACAACATCCAAGTAGGAGGAGCATGTATTCATCAAGACACGAGTCAACTAGAGATGAGATACCCACCCCTCGAGGAGTAGCAAAAGCACCAGAAGAATTCCCGCATAATATTTATGATCATCATGATAGCAATGTACATAGTCTAGTTCGGAGTCATATTTATGAACCTCTTTAAATAAAAGTAACAAGTTACATTATTCATATCCTGACATATATTTTCCAACTCCTTCTTTACTTATATTTCCCCACATTCTTAAAAGGGGAAGGAAGAAAAATCAAAAAACAAAAAAAATAAGATTTTGAGATGGCATGGATTTACAAGGATTATGTCAAGATTTAAATGCCATTTGATGAATTTATGGATGTCACACCTGCTATGAAGAAGTACCTCAAAATAAAATGCACAACTACAAGGGCATGAATGAACAAAAACTGAAGAACTGAAAAGCATGTATTATCCATAGCCACAACTTGTTCCATTCACACTAAGATCTCGAAGAAGAAATGGGGTAGGGGCACCCATTATGTGACAAGTCAGATCGCTAGAAATGTGTTTACATGCACCCTACTAGACAATGGTTCCTCAAATAATCTTTTACCCTCTACACTTATCGAGAGACTTAATCTAAGAGCTCTTAAAAGATCACGAGCATATCTCCAGTTCCTTGACCATCTATAAAGAGACCTAAGGGTGTGTTGAGGAGCATTGTTGTATCGATCAAGGGATATAAATACAAAGTGGATTTTACCATGCTAGATATGGAGATTGCTCGATACTGGAAAGACTTCCAAATTATTCTAGGTCGCCCTTTCTGAGGACAGCTGGGGTAGTGTTCGATTATAATGATGGGAAGATCAAATTCCATGCTCACAGGGATGGAGTAGAGTTAGAAATGAAACATGCAAAGTGGCAGAGATCAGATTCTGAGAGCAGTATGCATACTCTATATCCGAAGTAGAATGTGATTAAATGGATATTGTATGGCCCTAGAAGCAGAACCCAACCAAGGAAAATGAGTTTCTCTCACTTGAGGAGAATGATGTGTTTGATACAGAATGTGAGATTATCCGAGATATTCTTCCCTGCACAAGTAGAGATACAAATTCCTACACCCTCTATGACTCAAAGGTCGATCTAGGCATGTTTGTCCTATTTCCCATAGGACAATCTGAGAGTGAGGATGATGAGTTGGACGCGGTGGTTATCAACTTCCTTGATATTTTTGGTGATCCAACTCTTGATTAGCGACGCAGTTGGTAGCAGTAATAACACAAACTTATTTGACCTCTGCTAGCACAGAGCCAAAGGTAGTTGAGCCATACATCCTGGGTGATCACACTTTACCCGTGATCAAGCTCGTACCTCCAACCCTGAAATACGCTTTCCTTACAAGACCTAAGGAGAAATATCTGGTCATCTCAGCTCGTGATTGATCTAGGAGCAGGAGTCTCGCTTGTTAGAGATCTTGGAAAAGAACAACAAGGTGATAAGTTGGAGCATTTTCGATCTCCATGGGATAAATCTCATTATGTGTTAACACCATATCTATGTAGGGAACGATGTCAAACCCTTTCATGAATTCCATCGTCGACTGAATATAAAGTTACGAGAGGTTGTGAAGAAGGAGATAGAGAAATGGCATGATGTGGGTTTTATATATTCCATCTCTAACTCTAAGTGGGTGGTACCACTTCATGTTGTCCCGAAAAAGTCAGGTATTCAAATTGTTACCAACAAGGATGGAGAGTATATTGCGAAGCGACTGCCCACATCGTGGCATGTCTACGTGGATTATAGGAGCATGAATGCCATGAAGAAGAAGGACCACTTTCCCCTTCCATTCATTGATTAGATCTTGGAGCAACTAGCTGGGAAAGAGTTCTTCTGCTTTTTAGACGGGTACTCAGGCTACAATCAAGTAGTCATAGCTTCCGAGGACCGAGATAAAACCAATTTCACATGATATTTTAGAATGTACATATTCAGGTGCATGACCATTAGGTTATGAAATGCTCCAAGAACATTCGAAAGGTGCATGATCACGATCTTTGTCGAGATGGTGGGCGAATTCCTGGAAGTATTCATCGATGACTTCTCGATCTATGGAAATTCTTTTGATATATTTCTAAGGCATCTAGATCGAATCCTAAAGAGGTGTTACAAGGAGAATCTAGTACTCTCCTGGGAAAATAGTCAATTTATTGTACATGAGGTTATTGTGTCGGGGCATGTCATCTCAAAGAAGGAAATGGAGTTTGACCCTGCCAAGGTGGACATGGTTAGAAAACTCCAACCAACGTCAAGTTATTATGGTCATTCTTAGGGCACGTTGGATTTTATCGAAGATTTATTAAGGATTTCTCAAATAGTGTTCCACTGTTAACTGATCTCTTAGGAAAAGAAATGAAGTTTATTGCGAATCAAAAGTGTCTTGAGGCCTTCGAGATTTTGAAGGAGAGAATTATGGACACCCCAATCCTATAGGCCCATGATTGGTCTCTTCCCTTTGAGATCATGACTAATGCTTCCAATTTTGCAGTAGGGGCCATGTTAGGACAAAGAAGGGGGTCTCCCATTCATGATTCATTATGCCAGCAAGGCTAGGGATCCTACTCAGCGTAACTACACGATTACCGAGAAGGAAATGCCTGATTTGGTATTCTCATTGGATAAATAAATCACATATCATAGGGTCAAAAGTGATAGTGTAGACAGATCACTCGGCACTCAGATACCTGATGGAAAAGAAAGATGTAAAGTCATGTCTACTCAGATGGATTCTTCTGCTTCAGGAGTTTGACTTGGATATCAAAGATAGACCTAGAGTGAGGAACGTAGTAATCGATCACCTCTCCTTTCTCGAATAAGAAGAATCTTCCAACCCTATCCCAATTCGAGACTCCTTCCTAACAAGTCAATTTTCGTTGTTGACTCTTTCCAGTGGTATTCCAGCATAGTGAACTAAATGGTTTCTAGATAGGTTCCCCGTGATTAGCCCAAAAGCTGCATTGACCGACTCAAGTAAGTATTCAAGAACTACGACTAGGAGGATCCGCTCCTTTTCTTTGAAGGATCGGATTGTGTTTGGAGGAGGTGTATTCCTTAAAAGGAATACAATAGTGTCCTCATGCATTGTCATACTTTGGAAGCAGGAGGACACCACTCCAGGAAGAGGATTGCATGGAAGGTATTACAATGTGGTTTCTACTGACCGACTCTGTTTGACGATGCATATTCCTTCGTTAATTCGAGTTCGATATGTCAACGAATGGGAGGAATCATCTATTCCAGGGACGAAATGTCGTTGCACCCAATCATCATATGCGATGTATTCGATGCATGGGGCATTGATTTCATGGGCCCATCCCTTGGGAGATAAGGCTTTGAATATATCCTTCTAGCGATAGACTATTTATCTAGGTAGATGGAGGCTCTCCCAACCCGAGTCGTAGACAACAAAACTGTTTGTAAGTTTGTCAAAAGAGAACATAATTTCTACGATTGGATCCCAAAGGTCTTGATTTCTGATGGGGTATACATTTCATGAATCGGCAGCTGAAGAAGTTATGAAGGACTACGACATCGAACACAATGTCGCTAGCCCATACCACCCAAAATCTAATGGCATGGTGGATGTGTCGAATAGGGAAGTAAAGAGTATTCTGCAGAAGCTCGTCCACCCTGAAAGGAAGAACTGGTCTCAACTCTTGGACCAAGTTTTATGGGCTTGTCGGACAGCTTATAAGACTTCATTAGGTACTTCTTCGTTCATGATGGTTTTGGGGAAACCATGCCATGTACCCACAGAAATATTGCACAAATCAAAAGGGGCAGAAACAGAGAGAGATGGATTTGAATAAGCTAGTGGAGATTAGAAACCGAGCATATGACAACAACACGATCAACAAGAACAAGGTGAAGAATTGGCACGATAAACACATTAGGAAGAAGGTTTTTGTCCCTGGGTATAAGGTATGGTTGTTCAATGCAAAGTTAAAATCTTTCAAGGCAAATAGAAATAAAAAAGGATGGAGCACTACATTGTACGAGCAAAGCACGAGAGCATAAGCATTGAAATTTCAGAACTCACATAGGGTGCACCAGCATTTTTAGTGAAGGGGCAACTACCAAAGCCATTCATTGGACCAAATGATCAACTATCCAGAGTCGAGGAACTTGTCATGCACGAAGCAGATCTAGGAGACATACCAGCAGGCTCTGCATGACACCTTGCACATTTCACATCTCTGAATCCTTATGAGTGCTCTAACCTCTAATCTATGTACATTCTTCCCCAATTTCATCGGTTCCCTTTGTTCTTCTTCTATACTTAGGCCAAAGCCTATGTATAAGGGGGATCAATACCCACCCTGTTTATATCCTCTAACCCATGTACATTCTTCCCCGATTCTATCGGTCCCCTTTGTTTTTCTTCTATACTTAGGATGACCAAGAGCCTAAGTATAGGGGGTGGAGGACTTCTACCCCTCTTCCCTATTCTTCTTTTGCATCCTTCTATACTTAGCATATACTAACTATAGGGGGTGAGTAGAAATGTGTGCATAAACTGCACTGCATTGTACTATATGGTATTGTATTATTCTGTATATAAAACTAATAGAGGGTGTGGTTAATCCATATAAAACTTGTAAAATATGTGCAATACTTGAAAATATGTATAATACGCGTACCACTAAAAACAAACAACAAAAAAGAGAAAGAAGAAGTTTAACTTCCATACATCTGCACTTCATTAAGCATTTCATGCATCTACATTAGTGAGAAGCCTTTGGGTTCTGAATCAAGTTATGAGTAAAAACCGAGAGTAGTCTTGACTTGGCCTTAATCCACCTAATTTTCAAAGGAACTCTGCCAAGAAATAGTATTTTAGAAGCTTCATGTCAAAGATTTAGTCCTTCGAGTTCCGCATGACGATTTCTAGACTTCGACTCTTAGTGTCTAACTTGATCACCTCATTCTGAGTATGACTCTTGAATAGGGAATTAATCTGTGCTCTAGTATAATGCACTTAGACCAACTCAAATGGGGTGTTGGAAGACTTTGTGAGTCTTTTTTCTAGTAGTGTGGACATCTAATGATCAGAGTATGGATTGAGATAAATCTTTAGATGAGGAATGGACTGCTAGCACAATTTTTCTAAGACCTCAAATATGGGCGGAACAAAAGATTCTATATCTATCAAGTCACAAAATATTCATGCAGAGCAACCAAAAGTCCATACCAAAAGAAGCCAACTACCAAATATATATTTGACCATAATGGTCCAAGCTTCAGACAACCTACATATCTTGGTGAAGACTTGGCTACACTGGACAAGCTTCACATGAGAGGTGATTGCATCGGTTACCCTCCAATTCTTTCTCCATTCTTCTAAAAACTTCTTCTCCCATATTCGTTGTGAACTAGCATGCACTTGCACTTAGAAGGATATACCTGACTCCTTGAGGATGAGTTACTGGAGGAGAGGTTTGCGCGGTAGTTTGACATATCGAACGAGAAGAGCAAACACCTTTCACACACATTAGACAGTTGTTCAATGTTCATGGCTCTAAGAGAATGATCAATCTAAGATGAATTCTGAGCCGAAATTGTTACAATGATGTGTAGAACTTGGAGGTCGTTGATTTTAAAACCCTGATTCTCACAAGAGTTCCGTCAAACTAGTAATCCAAAGGTCAGGTCTAACTCCATTTTCACCTTTTGCTCATGATCTTGCTATGAAGCCTAATCTCATGTCACCTTTCATTTTTAGTTGTTCGGAGACGTGCAAGGTTTAAGTATAGGAGATTGATGAATTTGCGATGCATAACTCTAATTAGTTTAATAGAGCTTCGTCCCTAGAAATTAGGTTCATTCATCAGTTAATACCATAACATTAACTTTCAAGCACCTGCAAATAATTTGTTTATAAATTAGCATTCATTTCTGCATTCATATTCATCTACATATTTTCATCAAACTCCATCCATTTTTAGTTAATTCATGTTAACTCCAATTGACATGAAACTAACTTCACTCTATACATATCACTAACCTTAATCAATGAAAATCCCAAAAAATATAACTTGTACATATTCAAAATAATCCCAAACCCTAATTTCAGGACAAAAAGCACAAACATTGATGTATCTCTCATAAAATGTCCAAATGTACTCTACTCACTTTTGAATAAATGTACCAATTTTAAAAGAATAGGAGTTCATTTGTGAAAATTAGATTTTGGGACCTAACTATGCATGTACATTTTTGTTGATTTTGACATATCATTTCATGTGCATATTTCATTCATTTTAATTCCTTTCTTTTCCATTTCTTCATTTCATCTCATGCTTTAATAAATTACATAAAAATAAAAAATAAAAAGGTAGATTCTGACTTGAGCTGTTGACTTGATCCACATGTATATGTCTCATTTCCCTAATTTATTCTAATGTTGATACAATCTACAAAAATCCAAAAAATGTCAATTGAGTCCATTACATCATTTCATAGCATATTCGATTTTTGCATGCATTCAATTATCTCTAGAAAATCAAATAGAATTACAAAAAAATAAAAATTGGTATTTTATAGACATAAATACTGCCAAAAATGCATATATTTCATTCTGCATCCTGGTCGCACTCGAGTCCTTCATATGCATCGTGGATCGCATTTAGATACACATTTTTCATTTTATGCATTTTAAGATCCAAGTTCATTTCATATTTTACACTATTTTCTTCTAATTTATGCATTGTCCAATGGTATTTATCAAAGTCCCATCCACGTGTCACATGGACATTGGCTTCACAAGGCCTGGGAAAATCCACTCCCCTTCCGTCAAATAGTTTGTCCTCATGCGCCATCGATCTGGAACATTGGATCACGCTTGATCCAACAGTCCAGAACAACCCCACCTAAGTCTTAACCCCCCTCATATGCTCAGCACGTGCTGATTATTCAGCCCTGATCACATGCGATAATGTGATCTTCCTCCTCCCACCCCAACATCGCCTTACGCTAGTCATCGCCGCCTGGAGAGAAATGCACCCATCCTCCTCCATCTGAGCCTCGTGCCAACGATAGACCACCATCTCTGACCAGTCTCTCCCTAGATCAAAACCCTAACCACCCCATCCTGATCACAATCACCACCCTCTCCTTCATATCCTATAAACAACCCCCTTCTTATCCTTATCCTCTTCCAACCCAAGCGACTCACCTAAAGTTTATCAAATGACCATCTCCCGTCTCCATCCCTTGACGATCGGTGACCATCACCCGAATCACAACAAAGGAGAATTTACAACAATGTCCTCCCGTTTCATGAAATTACAAACATATACTCGCTAGGGGTAAATTACAAGGAGGTCTGGGCGGTTTCTAAAACTTTTAGAACAATCCCTTCGAATGGTATAATTGCAAGAATTTATTTATTTATATTACTATTTAGTCCTTGAACTTCAATTTGTAATATCATGCACTATTTGTATATTGTTGGTGTCATTTTGATCCTTGCTTTAATATCTATCATATATAATACTAAGATTCCACTGTTGAGATATTATTTGATATTAATTAATTTAAGGAGTTCATTACTTATACTTGAGCAGTTGTTATTGATTTTGAGTGCTCAATAACTTGTGAAATTTGGGGCATTAATCTAGATATTAATTAATCATATACTTCTATAATTAATTGATCATCGGAGAGAATCATTGGATTGGATTCTTTGATTGATTGCTCATTGAATTAACTTGGTTTGCTAATGCTGGACTCCTGCACCTGCATTTATCATGCATCATTGTACATTCATCATTTAAAAATCATAAAAAAATTTATCCATTTTGCTCACGCTACAAGCATAGCATTATTTTCTGCATTAAATTTTATCTTCGAAAATTCATACATCATATTTTGATTATTAATTACATATTTAATTTAAAAATTTAAAAATCTAAAAAATACAAAAACACTAAAAATAATTCATTTCTTTTCTGAAAACCTAAAATTCTAGATTATTTAACAATTATTTCTGAACCCTCATATTACATCCATTAGTTCGACCTTGGCAATTACCAAGTAAAATAAATAATTCAACTGCACTGATGATTAATTTTCCATATTTATCTCTCGGCGTGGTCATTTTTTATGGTTCCTAGATTGTTTGATTGCAACAACAATCGACATCATTAATTATCATCAACTACAAGGGCATTCCGGAGCGTTCGTCAACAACATATGGATTAATAATAATGAATATTTCAGAAACTGTCGCTATATTATCTAGTGTTACAAATATGTACAAACTAATATTTATTGAAAAATTTTGTATATATTTGAAATTCACAACTAACATCATATTCGCTTTGAATTGCTATAACAATGATTTATATTGCAATATTTATATGGTGTTATTCTCTTTCAAATTATACTAATAATTGCATAACAACATCTATATTAATTGTTGCTAATTTCAAAGCATGTCATTTCATATTCAATAGGATTTCAAATTATGCCCATTAATTTTCATTTCTGTATATATAACACTGGATGATATGGTGATGTTCTTCAAATTATTTGTTGTTATAGACCTATTGAAAGGATGATCCGACTTCGGATAGACATGCCACCACTAGTCCCTATAAACGGATGATGAGTTCCATGTTGTCATAAAACTTGCACAATTACAACAACAAAATGAATATGTACTTATGAATAATTTATGTAAACTTTATAATTGGTAGTAATAATAAAAGTATCAAAGAATTGATTATTCAAACTCAATCCATAAATCGGACAAATTATTCACTTGTAGAAAAAAGTGAAATATTTTCTTGATAGGACAAACATGATCAAGAATCAAATAGAATATATCAAAAAAGACAAAAAAAATAATAATCCCATTCAGAACAAAGATCTTTTTTCATATTTCTCACCAACATGAAATAAAAGTGCTATCAAGAAATTCGTGGCATTATTCTAGAAAAATCTGTCACCAATTAGTAGTAGAAAAACAAAATAAATATGGATCTCACTCTGTTGATACCTTGATAACCATTCAATTAAAACCTTCTCTTTCACTCACAACATTCTATATATTATATAGCAAATTAGATATAAATAGTAAGTATTATTTTAGTATAATTCGGAAATTGCAATTATTATTTCTCATGGCCCTTTTGAGAGATAAAGTGATGCTCAAAATAATGCATTATATAAATACCCGTATAAAATAAATTGGGTGTCAATAATAGGGATTATTATAGTGTGCTCCCTAAAATCTCATCCAACTATGCAACAACTCTTGTAGTCTTTGTAATTACACCTAACCGCCTATAATGTTACAATGTTACTCTGTTTAACTCATACACTCCCATCCAAGGGTCATATTGTAAGAGTTAGTAAGTTTATAGAGGTTGTGCTATAATTTAGAAAGGTTGCGGTGTAATTAAAAAGATTATAGATATTCTCGCATAATTTGATTATAATTTGGGGTCATGGTTACTAAAATAAATGAACAACGAAACAAATTTGTAGTCATTGAATTCAATTTTCTATTATCTAACAAGTTGTTAGGACCAGTCTTTCGAAGATCTCGATGAAGTAGAGAGTATGAGAAAATTTGGAGGGAGATTCCTTTTTGAAGGGTTCCTTGGATCATCGATACACCATCTCCTATTGTAAAACCCTGCATAATGGGATCTCATCATGGGAAAGAGGTGGTCGTCATCCTTTTTCTTTGGGAAAGTCGCAAGGATAAAGGAGAAAGGGAGGATAGTACCCATTTACAAGGATGGGTGTTCCGCGTAGTGAAAATAAAAGGGAAGCCAAACAAATGAACAATCATTCTCCCAAAGTTCATCGAACTATTCCTTGACAACAGATGAATCTTCAACTCTTCAGAAGTGAAAATGGTCGTACAAAGGATATAGAAAAGTCTTGAATCCATGGAGTTTATATAACACCCTCATACAGGTGCATATCCCATAAAAGGATGGATCCACAAATTTGTATCTATAAATGATTTTAAAATTTAATGTTATTTCAATAGTGTTGTCCTTGAGCTCTACATGAGGAGGGAAATTGGTCACACATTCCTCAGACCATCTCTCCCTTCTCCTTAGACTTTGTTAAACATGTGGTGAGATCTTTGTTTTGAGACAACATGTTTTATGTTATGTTTTCTCTTGTGAAGAATGATTAGTGACGAATATGAGCAATCAACTTCATCGATGCAACCCTAGTATTGTATTATAAAAATTCTCTTGGGTGGCAACCATTCATTGTACTCTAAGAACACTTCTTTGAAAAGGAAATAAGAGAGTTTAGTGTGAACAATGGATGCAGGTACACTGTCGAACCACTATAATTTTTTGTACTTGTTCTTTTGTGCATGTTTTTTCTTCGTCGTTTTCTACTTATGTGTTGGTGACTGAATCTGTTCCCGACATTTAATGTAGGAAAGGTCATAAAAACTAGCTCTACGATGTATTAGATTGAGGACACGAGTTGTGATTCAAGGTATCTCAATAGGAGGAAATAAGGTGGTTGCAAGATTGGTAGTTTCTCACAAATTAGCTCGCGAGTCTAGCTAATCGATTTTCCATGACTCAAAATAACAAGATTTTACCCTAAGTAAGGATTCACCTCTTCTCAATACCATGTAAGAATAAGTTAGGAGAAAAGTTGAACCCTAAGGGGATATGGACGTTC
The DNA here is from genome assembly GCA_037367405.1 of Ottelia alismoides. Lineage (NCBI taxonomy): Eukaryota > Viridiplantae > Streptophyta > Magnoliopsida > Alismatales > Hydrocharitaceae > Ottelia > Ottelia alismoides. Next base: position 200,282 of record JAZKJV010008062.1, on the reverse strand, counting down.
GTATTTTTTCTGAATATATCAATGTATCAAGCCGTGGAGTTGTTTCTTAACACGTTGATCATCAAGTTGCATATGTTCTTATATCCGTAGATCATTGTTTTCCTCTTAGCTCTCTTCGTAGAAGTGACTCCACTATACCACTGCCAATACGTATCTAAACTCGAATGTATAGTGAGGGAAAATTGATTATGAAAAATTGTTGTGTTTGTACCTAATTGAACTCAATGACAACCATTGTCAATTCTTATAAAAGTTGTTGAATAATTATTTACCATCCTTAACAAATATTTATCTATCTTTAAAACCAACCTAAAGCCATAGAATGATGATCTTTTTATCCAAGATAAATATCATCCCTCAAAAATACAAAGATTTTCCTATCCTCTTTTTCTCTAGAGCCACAAACAAAAGGATGCAATCACATATTTTTGGGTGATGATTGATGTGATTTTGACCAAACCTTCCTCTCTACAATGTATCAGTTATCAATCAATATCTTAAATGAGAACGACAAACACCCAAATCAATAATATGGAGATATCAGCAAAATCTTTTTCTTTGTTGCAAAGGTTTTCCAACCACTCGGAGAATATATGCTGACTCACTTTGGGGTCAGCACCAACCCCACTATTATTACTAATTATTATTTGATAGATATTTCACATAGTTGTTCCTGTAAACATTTGATATTACATCAAGAACCCATTTTGATATTTTTTTAGGTACCCTTAAAAAGCTGACGTCTTTCATACATAGTTCTTTAAATTGTGTGATCCTAATTTCCGTGAATGATAACATCGTAATAAAGGATTATATCACTCTCTTAAAATAAAGTAATCGCATCATAATTACACACTGCAATAAATGAACTGATATTTTGGAGTATGTCATTATTAAATTATGTATTATCTGATATATAACAACGAATATTATATGTTGCAAAATCACGATCCTTGCTTGAACTTAATAAGGAATGGCATATGCATTGCTATGTTGCAAGTGACGACTCATTTAGAACAATTATATCAGTGACGAAGGTTATATTTTTAATTGGGGGCCTAAATAGACTAGAAAGACATATTTCAGGATATAGATAGAGATTTTTTTACCCGAAGAGAAATTACTTTGACTTACTATCGTAACATTATGAAAATATTGATAAAAGTTCTTGAACAAACAACATCATTTATATAAGGGTTTTTTATTAAATAATATTTACGTCCTTGATATTTTTGCAATTATACTTGTACCATTATATTTTTACAACATCCACGCAGGAAAAAGTTCAAATGTAAAAGTTGAACAAATTTTTTAGTGATGCAATAACAAATATGCCACTCGTTGCAAATTTCAAGTAGAAAATACTTCACAACATATAATATTTTCTATTTAGCATAAGACAATGGAGCTACATATTTCAAAATACATGTCATTATAGATACACTTTGTTGTTATAGTATCATTTATTATGTCTCTGTCTAGTCTAGTGTAGTTATTCGTCTCTTATCCCTCAAATAATCGAAGATAAATTAAGTATAAATTTTACTTATCTCTTCTCCTTCCATATCCATTATCCCTCATTTGAATGAGATCATTTTTGACATATTTTTACACTATAAAAATATTACAGTTACACTTGTACTCTTATCCTTTTCAGATTACAACATGACCCTTTATACGCTCTAGATTTACAACTCATTGTAGCAGTCGTAAAAAATAAAAACAAACAAGCAAACATATAACAACACAAGATGTACAAGGCCCATCCTTAACTGAGCAACTAGCCTCCCCGACGATGGTAGATCTTTCTAATTAATGGTATAGAGGATGGTGATTATATCGAACCTTAAGAGGACGTATAACATCCTTGTACATATGGATATCGTTAAATGTGTGGATCCGCAAATCCGATCACGTTATATATGAAAGTAGAAATCGATATTTGTAGATAAGGAATAAGTACAATTTATGTTCTTCTATGGTCAACTAGAAGGATAATAAGGAATGAGTACTATGAACAAAGATATAATAGATAATGTAATCACGATATGACTGCTTATCGCAACATAGCTTATCACAGATCACTTTAAGTACAACCTACTAGCCACCTTTTTTTTTTGATAAGTACCTACTAGCCACCTTCATCTATATCTAATTTCATATGTATGACCAAAGGGTATTTATGTAAAATCTCTCAATGGAATAATTCTAGGCCAACCGCTAAAAGGAGGACCCCCACTCTATAATATCTATAGATACATTTTGACTGGTTTGAATGACAGATAATATTGACACATAAATGGACCCTACATCCTATTATTTCTATTTGTTCCCTTTCATATTTTCTTTCTTAATAACCCATTTTTCTAAATGCAGCCAAACTCTCCAATATTGCAAGAAAAGAGAAATTCTGGTCAAATTTCCTCTAAAAACATTTAATTAACATTCTTTTAGGTTACAACCTCCTACAATATATGTACAAAAACTTCCAACACTTTTCCTTTAAAAAACAAGGAAGAGGCACCCACTTGCAAAAAAACCCAAATCACCCGGGGTTAAGCCCTCTATACAATTGGATGGAACCCCCTTACATATACTCTTTGGCATTTTTGCACTAAGGCCCCTTGAATTCAACGAAATTCGCGTAGAACCTTCGACCGCGGGGGTTGGGAATCAATCGGAGAGGGTGTGGGCATGCCAACAGAGGAGCATGGAGATGCACCTGCCAAGGATGTAGAAGCGGGTCTTCTGTTGCTTGGCCACCGCCACGAACCGACGACGTAGACCCGATTTCGAGGCGGTCGCGGCCATCCCTTCTGAGGTTTATAAGCTAAGGGGGATAGGAGGGATATGCCTTGGATGTGGTGGATGGAAATGGATGGGGGGTGTGCGGGTGTTATATATAGAGGTTTGAGGGGGAGGGCCCACAATTTTAGGATAGGGATTGGATGCCAAATTGATGCCCACTCGTGGGGATGGAATCTAAGGATATATGCACGCATGAGAATATTATTATCCTCATATTTTATGGATAAGAATAAGAATTTCTTCTGGTGAAAAGTATCACTTTGGTACACAATATTACAAGATTTCTATGGCTAATCTTTCCTTTTTCTTTAGGGAAAAGCCTTGTTGTGGTAATACTTTTATGACAATAAGGTAATTTGGTCACAATAAATGATGGAATTCAAACATCACTAAGTACTCTTTACTTTTTAAAAAAGGAATTCTTCATGCAATTTACATCTATGAATAAAAACAGCCATGTTTAGAAAAATAGACCGGAAGAAAATGATCATTATAAGTTTGGATCCTTTTATTTAAGAATAGTTCCACATGTGCACACCTAAGTTTTGGAAACGGATCCGATCAACAATCAAAAAATTGTCCAAGAGGTACATACACAAGACACAAGGATACATGCTACAATAATAGACCGACGAGACTAAGTATTCGACACGACTACATTATTCGGTGGATCAACCAATAGAATTACTTTATTCTGTCACTATTCGATCATCGAGAAACTTGTCTAACTGACTGAGTAGTCAACTGACTAATGAAAAATAATATTTTTAAGTTTTTATTTTGATTTATCATCATTTTCTATAACATAAAGTCAAAGTAAAATGTGATTTTTTTTCTGAAATTCGATTGATATTTTTTATTTTATTAATTACAACACTACATGTATAAAATACATAGAAGTATGTGTGTTAAACATACTTTTTATATTTAAAATAATTAAAAATACCTAATCGTAATATTTTCGATTAATCATTTCAATACCGATCATTTTTTATTCAACGACCCTTCCAACAGAATACCAAATACTAATTTTTACAACACTACATCGAGAATGTGCCCACTCCACTACTCGCACCATACATTCTTTATTTTTCTTTCACCAAAAAAAGGAGGGGTCGGGGGGGCACACCTAAGAACCACCCTCAAATACATTTTAAATACTTATATTTTCTTATATTTGTACCTCTACGAGATTCTGTAATTACAGTTATTCGCATACCTTCTTGCAATAATACTTATGCCCACGTATTCAAAATTCATTTCACTTCCATTAGTGTACTTATGCCATCATATTATATAGAATGACAATACTTTGAATTTTGTAAGAATACATGTGCACAAATATTATAGAAAAAAATAGGGGCATAATTATAACCGTAGAAACTCATAGAGGCATAAGTAGAAATCACCCAAAATACTTTGACCAGGGAAACATGATCCCAAGAAATTATCAATAATAATTTATGTAAAAATTCGTCAATATATGATCATAGAAACGTGCAAAAAAGAGTCCATGCATGTATTAGAATAATAATAATTCATGAGCATGTTGGGGGAACATAGTCAACTCACAGCAAGCCGTATTCTAGAGCACATTACTTTCACCTAATTATTATTATTATTATTATGGCCAAATGGAAAAAATTAAGACTCCCTTGAGTGTGGTGCGCGTGAGAGTGGCGGTGGGAAGCTTCCTTGTCCTATGCCAAACAAAATCACAAAATAAAGGAGTAAATTATACAAAACCTCCTAAACTATTAACATTACAACTATTATAACGGTTTATTTCTTGTTTCTTATTTTATACTAAATATTTTAATAGGGTATATTATGAAAAAATCTCAATTATATGTAATTATCTAATTATAGATTTGGCTTTTCAAATGTAACAAAGATAACAAAAAGGAACATGAGCTTTCAACTTTCGAGTTAAACGTTGGGGTAAAAAGATTAAAAAGCTTAGGGAAACAAATACTTGAGAAAAAATATAGAATCTGAACTTTGTTTGTTATATTTGAAAAATAACGCCCAAATTGAGAATCAACGCGATTCCTTGAATTATATTTGATATTTTGATATAATATGTTGATCCTATATCAAAATGCATTAGTAATTTATCATAAAACTTAGAAATGACAACATTCATTCGTATTATGACAAGATTTTTTATCTAAAATATTCTTCAAATTGACGAATATATATGGCAAATATGAAGATTCTGTATGGCTTTCAAGGTGACTTTTTTTTTCAAATTCTAGGCCTTTTATTATAGAAAGAAAACGAAAAAATGCTCTATTAAACACATTTTGTTCATGCAAATATCATTTAAATTCTAGATTCTTTTAGAAAAATCTAATGATATCATGTAAAGTTAATAATTTGCCATTGAATGTTAATATGACACAAACGCTTAGCATGATGTAGGAATTGGAAAGGACAATATAATTTATATATGCGAGGCCATACTAAGCTCCATCCCTATGTACCAGATCGTGGATTTTTTTGAATAGTTATTAAAATAATCTTAATTAATTAAACAATCATCAATTCATAATATTTAAAAATATAGCCATCAATCGGCACTTGAGGTCCCGATTTGGAAAGTAATGCTCAAATCGGCACCTGAGAGACATGAGGGATGTAAGCACAAATTACCCAATGAGTTTGCCCAAATGGACACCTCAAGTGTGATTTGGGCATCTCATTGGGTAATTTGCATTTCCATCATTTGGGTTATTTGTGCTTCCACCCATCATTTATTATCAATTGTTTTTTCAACTAACATCTTTTGTTATCAAAAGTATAACATTTGCCAAAAAGATGTACTTACATTTGAGTGGTAAACGTGTAATCCAATTATTCATTTCTCGGACTAAATAACATTGATTTTTATTTGATCTCACTCGTATCTGATCTTTAATCAATATTATTATTCACTTTTTATTTGATTCATATTCATATTCAATGATTATTGTATATGAATTCGTATTCAATTATATAGTTCCATAAATCCTCATCCGACTCATATCCGTACGTAGACTTTTATTCGTATTCGATATAGACGATGTGAATATAGATAAGAAAATTAACATGTCTGATATGTATCCGATAAAAAAGTCCCCCAAATAGATTTTTTTAAATAATTATTAAAATATTCTTAATTAATTAAACAATCATCAATTCATAATATTTAAAAATATAGCCATCAATCGACACTTGAGGTGCCGATTTGAATACATGAGGGATATAAGTACAAAATACCCAACGAGTTTGCATATACAAATCGACACCTCAGTATGAAACACCACGTTGCCTTTTTTAAATTCGGTACTACATCCAAGTAAAATATAAAAGTTGAGGATATCTGTGCAATCTACTTAAATAAACAATAAGAGGACGCGAGAAGAAAAGGATGCCGCGACGATGGTGACGCGATGGGATCCACACAGCACATGCGCCCGTTTTTCACAGCTAATGCGAGGGGACCACACCGCGGCACTGCCTTTTGTACTTGAACCCCGCAAATTGTTTTTAATCTACATATTCATCCATGTTGTCGAGTCAGATGCACATTTAAATGTTTAATATGACCCTGGTGTAAATAAGGAAATAATAGGAAACAAACGAAAAATTCCTTTTGTTCTAGAATGGAATCTTTAGTTGCTGCATACGTAATTATAAAAGCGGAATTATAAAAACGGGTTTCCATCTTATATGCCACAGCATCCGGTCATGCAATTTCCACGAAACATGAGAAGTCTATATCTATACTTGTACTCTAAAGCTCGGTTCTGCCCGCTTATTTCCCCACAATGGCACATGTCTTCTCTCCAAGCTCTATTGTAATCTCTCATTCCCTTATTCTCCCAACACGTGTCTTCTTCTGCCTCACCCAAATTCTCTTCTTCTTCTCTCACTCTTTCTCCCAACACACCTCTCCCTCCTTCTGTTAGGGGTGCTAATCGAATCGAATACATTCGAATCCACCATTATTCCGATTCAATTCATTATAAACATTTTGAATTCAAACTCGAATCAAATTTCAAACGAATTTGCTAACTTAGATTCGGATTCAATTCATTTTGAATTTCGGATATTCAAATTCGATTCATTTTATTTCGAATTTGCAATGTTAATTGATGTTTTAGAGCTTACACAAATAATATTATATGAATAATAATATAATATCAATGTTTGTTGTAAATTCTCATTTTTAAAGTATATTAGGTTGAAAACTATAAAATCAAGGAAAATATCAAATCAACACAATACATTGGATAAAATTATCTAATTTTTACAATTATCATGTATTTTTTATAATCTAATATACTTTTTCTATGATGAAGGAATGTATGCATAAAATATAATAATATGAGCCTATCAAAGAGATAGAATATCATTGACAAAAAAGTTAAACAATATAATTACTATTGCATGTTAAAGCAAGATAAGATCAAACTTTATCTAGAAAGTTGATATGAATTAATATTATTATTTGAAATAGTGGGAATTGTAAAAAATAACTTAGAAAGATAAAACCTCTTCATTGAGCGTGGGTATCTTCAACATGAAAAAATAAATCATGAAAATGTAATATATGATATTTTTGATGTACAAAGGAACAACTTATATTATGATGAGAAAACTTGTATATTACTCATGTGATTTTGAATTACGCTTTGATAATGATATTCATCATGGATTGTTATGCAAGGAAAATCAAAATAACCAAAAAGTAAAGGAGATATATCTTGATAAATTTTAAATCATGATAAATGTTAAGGAGGAATTAAAGTAACAAAACCGCTATCATCCGCAGTCAAGCCACAGGGTCAGCGGGAGTGGGTGCCGAGGGTCAAGCAGGGTAGCGAGAAGCTCGGCAGTGACAAGGGAGCAGTGACCGAGGGAGAAGCCACAAGAAATCACAGGGGAGAATCCACGACTGGTCTCAGGAGAAGCTGAGGCTGGAAAGAGAGATGTAGCAAGCCTCATTTTCACGTGCTAGGAGAAAGATCACCATAATCTGTCATGGGTTTTTAGGAATTTGAAGATCACCATAATCTGTCATGGGTTTTTAGGAATTTGGGTAGATAATGAAATGGGGAATGGAAAGACAGTATAAGGAATGTATGAATAAGAAAATAAATGTGCGGATAGGATTTGGAATAACAATATCAGACATTTGATTTTTCCTATTAGATTATATAACTAATATTTTTCACTCATTTTATATTCAATAATTAGTCTTTAAATAATAGGATTATACATACATATAAGCATAGTAAATTGGATATGGCTTAGAGTGCCTTGTATCCTCTTAATGCTCAAATTTTTTGAGCAGCATGCTTAAATTAATTATTGTACTTATACAAAGCAATAAGAAGTAAAGATATAAACTTAAATATTTTTTTATAACCGATGCATGAAGGACACACATCTCTATTTTATAACATATTTTGCAATGAAACTACTTGAACTTAGTTATAAAGAGGAAAGAAAAGCTATTGGATCTCATGGGGGGGGGGCTAATGTTGCATATACACATCATGCATTCACAAGTCATATCGGTGTAGTGTGGGAGTATGGAAGTCATAGTGGTGAATGCTTCACATGATAAATCATATCAATGGATCCTAGATATGATTAGAAGTTTAAAACTAGCCACTTAATCACTAGTAAGTTGGTTTGAGAGTATCTTTAGTTGCTTGCACATGTTATGCCTAGTGATATAATTCAAAAGCTAAATCTTCAATGTAAACTAATTGTAGTAAGTTTTTAATACATATTCATATACTCTTTTTTAATTTGCATCTATTTACTTACACATGTCAACCTTTTGATGTAATGATGCAATAATTATTGTACAAGAATATTAAGAAAATATCATAATCAACCAAGAGTAGTTGTTATATGTGTGTATGTAAATATGTATGTATTATATGAATGTATATGTATGTACTATGTATATATATAAATATAAATATAAAGACACATACATACATACATACATACATACATACATACATACATATATGTATGTATGTATATAAATACCGAATCGAATTACTATCGAGCGAATTCAGGTTAATTCAAATTCGATTCATTTGGGAATCAAATCCACAAGTGAAATTCAAATTTAGTTCATTTTGTTTCGAATCGAATTTTTTTTCGAATTTTTATCGAACGAATCCTAATCGAATTCGAATTATTCAGTTCAATTAGCAACCATATCTCATGTTCTCTTTTCGCTTTTTATCTATTCTCTCTTCACTCATGTTTGTTGAGATTATTAAAATGTTGCAATACCATTTTACAATCACATCCTATTATAGATTTTATTTTTCATTATCAAACAAACGACTTGTCATGATTATTTGTAAGTTTTTACACAAAAATCTATATTGGTAGGTACTTCAAATATAATATTTTTCTTTACCGTTAACATTTTTATATGTAGTGACATCATATAAAATTTTAATAAAGTAAAGAAAATAATTAAGCACATAAATAGATTCATGCAAATATTATAATAACATCTTAACAATGAAATGGCTTGCCACTACGTAAATATATTTAAAATATAATTTGGTATCATATAAAATTCTAACAAAATGAAGAAAATAATTAAGCTCACAAATACGATCATGCATATATTACAGTAACGTCTTAAAAAAACCAAACTAAATGGTTCATTACGAAAAATCGTAGGTTGTAAATAAGATGAAGGCTTAAACTTTTTCCCGAGCATCAACACGTGGTGTTTCATACTCAAATAGTCAAATTCACCCCCCACTCTCGCATAGATTTTTTGGGCTCTCTCTTAAAGATTTTAATATAAATTCGTGAACCAGCTAATAACTTATAAAAGTTACACTAGATAAACAACATTAACAAAAAAGTATGGATATATATATATATATAATCAAAGAAGAGAAAAGCAATCAAATTTGTGATTTTTCTAAACCCGTTGTCATTAAAAGTTACAATCTTTTTATTAATTTAAGTCCTATTCCATTCTATTCTACATCAGAGATTAGTCCAGGGGAATCCCACCATTCTTGGACTCCGAAACTGTAGACACTTCGGGATCGGAGATTGTGTTGATCTTGGTAAGCTTATGCCGTCGCACATTGCCTCAATCAATCCTCCAATACTACCCTGATAATTTTTTTCCTTTTATTAAACATGATCTCAAACCCTTAGCCTGTAAAAGAAATGAGCACGCCGTTCTCGAGGACTCAGTTGCTTAAAACCTCAGGCTAACATTTAATCATATAACCTAGCGACTTTAAATACATATTATCGTGACCCAGCCGCCACTGAACCACCCGTGCCTCCACATGAAACGACCACATCTTCCGTCATTCAACCCGAAAATATTGGCTCCCGATACCACGCGTCGTAAAACATTCATTTCGTGCGCACTTATCATAACAGGGCAACCATGTACCACCTAGGTAGGGAAACACCAATACGGGTTCCTTCCGACAAACCTACAGGTTGCATGCCCGACCTGTAGTTCTACTCCCAGTCATCCTTAACGTGACACACGATCCTTTTCATGATCCAACTCAAACCACATCAATTCCCGTGATGTAATTCTTTCGTTAAGTCTTCGATTTGCATAATCAACAACACTTAGTATAGACTCACATATATATTATTCATATGCATATATACTCGTATTTATGCCTATTTTAACTCCCAAACCCTAACTTTCAAAGCTACCGCATAAATTTAATGTTTAAACCTTATTTTAGTGGGAATCACAAAGCAACTCTTCCGACTTTTTCAAAAGTAGCCAAAATTAGGGTTCTTCATAGAAAATAAAATAAAATCAAGAATTTCAATAATCTCATATGAAAACCAAACAACAAAAGGAAGGATTTCGTTACCTAATTGAGCTCTCTCTCGCGTATGCAAGGCTTTATCGTGTTTCATTTTCAGAAAGGATGTTTTAAGGCTCCTGAAAAGATCGAATTTCATTTTCATATAAAAAACGCTAAGAACGTGTCAAGAACACGAACAACGAACGAAGAACACGAAGAACACGAAGAACATGAAGAACACGAAGAACGCAAAGAACATATTTTCTCTTTAAATTTCGGTAGAGTTTTCCCTTATATCGCGACATATTTCTTGGAAGATTTCAGCAGAGTTTTCCCTTATATTGGGTCATATTTCTCGAAAAAATTCGGTAGAGTTTCCCCTTATATTGGGACATATTTCTTGGAAAATTTTGGTAGAGTTTCCCCTTATATCGGGACATATTTCTCGGAAAATTTCGGCAGGGTTTCCCCTTATATCGGAACATATTTCTCGGAAAATTTCGGCAAAGTTTTCCCTTATATTGGAACATATTTCAAAATAAAAACGAAAAGAGTTTCTTCTATAAAATCAATCGAAAGGAAACCAACAACAAAACTGAAAGAATATAATCAAACAACAAGAGGTGAAGAATCGATAGACACCACACATCTTAGGCGAGTGAATGTCTGACGAATCACAGAGTTCATTGACGTGCATAGCCGCCCGCACCTACGTAGGGTATTACATAGATTTCTCCATCAAAATAACTATAAAAGCATAATCGAAAGAATGGAAACATAAGCAATGGAGAATCGGTAGACACCACACATCTTAGATGAGTGAATGTGTGACGAATCACAAGGTTCACTGATGTGCATAGCCGTCTGCACCTAAGTAGGGTGTTACACAGATTTCTCCTCGAACCACAACAGAAAACGAATCAGAAATAAAGATGAATCAAGAACAAAGCTTGGAAGAAAAGAGGATGAATTGAAATCCTAGCTTACGAAACAAACTAAGAGAGGATCATACCTTTCTCCTCCTCGTTCTCCCAGCAACGCTTCGCTAGCGCTCCTCCCTCGCCTCCCACTCCTCCTCCCGAACTCTCGACCCTAGCCCTTGTGGTGTTAGTGGAAATCGTAGAGAATGAATGGGTAGGGGGTCTATTTATAGGTTCCAGAAAACCACTAACCATGGTTAGAAAATCATGGTTTAGAGCTTATCCATGGTTTAGAGCTTAACCATGGTTTAGCTGTTAGACATGTGAGCCCCGAGCGAACCACTCTTACAATAAATGTTATTGTAATATATATATGTTTATCAATAAAAGTTATTGATGTTTCAATTCCTTTCTGAAATTAAATGAATGAATGCACTATAAGGTCCCACTGTACAATTAGGGTTATGTACCATGGCCATCTTGATGATCATATAGCTGTTGATTCATTAATGAATCATAAAGGTTGGTGTTTGGATGAATATCTAAAGAGTTAGATGGAGGACTCATCAAGCATCGTCAAATGATTATTAAGAGATGATCTCCAACCTGAGTAGGAGATGGCAATCCTTTCTCACATAGGATGATATCTGACCGACCACTTGATGCAGGTCCTCTACATGGGAATAGTGATTCGAAGGTGTAAGATTAGTTAGGTCAATGGGTTGACTTAACGAGATCAAGATAACTTATGTCCTATGTTGAATGCTGTCACAGCATAGGCACGCATCCTCTGACCGGAGACATATGTGTTACTATATATCTGAGTGTGTACATTGGAAGACCAATAGGTTGATGACCTAACCAAGGTCTATACACCGGCGCGCTGGTGTGTATGTAAGGGCATATGAGTAATACGATCTCTGAAAGGTATCATACAGGTTCACTTATGAACCAGAAGACATGAGCTCACTCATGAGGTATTGGGACCGATCAAATTCCATGCATGATCGTCGTGCTTTGGAAGCATGGCATGAATTTGAAGGTATAATATATGCTTTGGGAAAGCATATGATCGATACCGATTCCCAACGACCAAGATTGAGAAACTTGGTGATCAAATCCTGAAGATGACAGTGTAAAATTGATCTTGATCTACAGGTTGATCATAGGTATTCCAGTATACAGGATGTACATGGATTGTGAATACCTGAGAGTGATGTGATCATAAATGATTGTATAACCATGACGCTTCGATTCCTAAGGAGTGATGAAACAGGTTTGGATTTTAGTGACTCCTCTCTGTAGAGAAGCAATATGATCTTGGTCCAAGTGTTAGATATTAGTCTGAATGAGATTCAGATTCAATGAGAAGATTAGATTTGCAGTCTTGATTTAATCAAGCATCTGTGGGAGGTTCGTAAGATCTAGATTTGAGAAGAGATCTCAATATCCAAGTCACTATACATGGAATAATATAATCATCCTGTCCTTATCTCCAAGTATCCACGGAGAAAGCACATTATTCTTGAAAGGATCAAGAGTAATTCATTTAATGAATTATGTATCCAAGCAACAAGAGAACGATAATTAAATGAGATTTAATTATCAGGAATTATATGAATGAGATTCATATTATGAAAATGATTATCCAAGATAATTAAATGTGATTTGATTACCAAGGATTACGGATTATGGATAGTACTATCCATAATATCTGTGCATATATATTACAAATGTGATTTATAATATATTAGAGAGAGAGGCTTTGTAAATAACATTTATTAATTATTAATGTGAATTGGATTCACATTAAGTAATTAATTAGAAATGTAATTTACAAATTAGTTTGGGTTGTGAATATGATTCACATATCTTTCAATGGCATGATTGAAATATTCACAAATTAATTTGGAATTAATTTGATGGATATTTTTGGAATAATAATTATTACAATTTATTAAGGAATAATAGGATAAAATAAAGAGGAAATAATCACCACAAAAATAGGTGACGTCACCTATAGGTGATGCCCCCTATTTTTGGGGGGTGATTAATTATCCTCTCATTTGTTATCTTGTTATCTCTTGATAAATTAATTTATGTTAAATTAAATTAGGTTGATGATAATACAACATATATTTGATTTGATATAAATTAATGTTGGTTTTTTTAACCAACAACAATCATGACCGTTGATTGATGCATGGATCAACCTAACCGTTGGATCTATGTCTGCCATGGATTGAGATCCATTGGATCCCAAACAAATATATAAGGAGGGCAAGCTTAGCCCTTTCAAGGTACATGTTCAAGAGTTGTATACGCCTACAACTCTCTCTCTCTCTCATTCTTGCCTACTCTCTCTCTCTCTCTCCATTTCAAGGTGGATGTCCATCTTATGCATTGAGAGAGAGCTTCTTGCCTTCGCCTTCGACGACTCGAAGATCTCCATCTTCTTTGGGGCTGCTTGCTGTAGAGGAAGATGACGGATTTTGTTGGACAAAATCAGGGGACTCGAAGCTTGGATCTTCATCGAGGATTGCGAAAGGAACACATCTCATCATCGCGCCCGCAAGTGCCATCTTCGTGGATCGAACTTGAGACAGGAGGATCTCTTGCTTTAGGGATCTCATGATCGCAACTACGTTTCAAGAGATATCTCTAATACTTTGTGGTTTGATGAAACGATCCAAGAAACGTTCTTGTGATCATGTGGTTTCATCATATGATTTAGAATTTTTAAATTCCACGGCATCTTATGACTAGTCGCCCCGATCGCATGAGATGCGATCAACATGCTTCCGTGATGCGTTGAGGATTCACAATATCCTTCAAGTGGTATCAGAGCCTTAGGTTGAAAAGGATTTTGGATACGATCCATAGACCTAGGATGACTTGGGTTTGAAAGGATCGCACAAGTTTTATTGCATTTCAATTTTCACACCTCTGTTTAACTGAATTTTTCGGCACTGTTTAAACTGTTTAGACACGAAATTTTCAATTGGATTTTATTTTCATTAAATAAGAAAACCATAGGATCTGAGTTATGTAATTTGGATTTCATTTGCTCAAGATATGGCCCTTTGAATAAACATGTATTCACTGTTGCGTGAACAATAGATCTCAACATGATTAACGAGTTAATTACTGTTCTGACATGCCTTAAAATGCATGAAACATCACTTGGGTTCTTTCATAAATCGAAGTAGAAATCTTAGAAAATTGATTTTGCATAATTTGGATTTAAATTGATCAAGATATGTTGATTTTAGTGAGTAGGGGTCACTACTGAAAATTGACGAATTTGATCATGAACCATGTCATAGTCATTCAAATAAGTTGATGAAAATTAATTGTTAATTTTATGAAATAATTAGTGATAAATATTTGTGAAATATTTAAAGAGATAATTATTTCATTGAAATGACATTTCCCTAAATCAAGATGATAAGATAGTTGATCTTAATCATTAATTGGTTGATATGAAATCATCAACAAACATTGTTTTAATGAAAAACCCTAGTTTATCCTACAATAGTTGGAGGATAACTTTTACATGCAAAACCCTCTTGCTTGAATAGGATTGAGGATTTGTTTAGCAAATCTCTTTATAATATTATCAAAATTATTTTGATGTTTATTATATGGTATAACTTCGGTTGAAAAATCGATGAGCATCTCAAAGTACATGATGATCTATCTGGCATTATCCTTTCCTAAGGTGAATATGGTGACTAGTCGGAGAGCATTGGGGTTGCGGGTTGCAACGTATGTGGTTCGTCCCACTCTCGTCGGTACTGGTCATGACAACGGGTAGGGACTCAATAATGCCGGAGAAGTCAAAGTGTATTTTTCTAATTATTAAAATTCGAATAATACGTACCTTGAGATTATACCTACTATTCAAGTAATAATCAAGTTTTTTGATTGATGATTGGATTGATGATTAATTTAATGTGATTAAATTAATTATATCCAATAAACACTCTATTATTAATAGATGTGTATTTCCCTTGTAAGAATTAATTATGTAAATATGATTCACGATAATTAATTATTACAATTTGAATATAAGGTGGAGGATCACATAAGTGACATACATGGTCTCTTGTCAAGGCAAAGGATTCCATTGCCAGATGTTGTATATAGGAGATGCCTGTCCGAAGTGACAGATCCTATATATGACTTATTTGGATCGTGTTCTTTGCTTCTTGAAAGAGTAAGGCCGTATACGTAATGACCCCAATATCGAGTCCTCATATTATTGGGCCAATATTGTATTGCGTATTGAGAGTATTAAGCCTGTTGACGGTTGGTTCAATTAACAACGGGTCAACATCATCTTAGGGGTGGTGGGCCCGGGTGTTAAAGACTGAATTGGAAAATGCAAGTTGGACTTGCAAGGCGGAATGAGTTCCCGCTTCTTTTTATCGGAGTCACAAGTTCTCATATTATTGGGATGTGACAAAGATAGGAAAGGAGATCCCAGATCTTGCTTGAGGTATAACGGTAAGTATATCTCTTACTTTGAAAGACGATAAGGGAATAATCTTTCAAATTTGACATAGCAAAACAAATTTGATTTAAAATGCCTTAATCAAATATTCTAAAATGAATATATAATTATTTATATATTCTAATATAGTGCATTCTTAATTTCAGAAAATGAAGTCCATGAACCCACTTAGCAGGCTCCTGGAGGTCAACCAGTTGATCGGACCAAATTATTCGGATTGGATCCGAAATTTGGATCTTGTCCTATCTGCGGAGCACGTCTCTTATGTGCTGACCAAGAACAAGATAACAAACCCTAAGACTGCGGAAGATAAATCATATAATGAGAAATATGATGAAGACCATAATCTGGCAAGGTGTTATATCCTTGGGTCATTGTCCAATGTGCT
The DNA here is from genome assembly GCA_037367405.1 of Ottelia alismoides. NCBI lineage: Eukaryota > Viridiplantae > Streptophyta > Magnoliopsida > Alismatales > Hydrocharitaceae > Ottelia > Ottelia alismoides. Next base: position 183,821 of record JAZKJV010008062.1, on the reverse strand, counting down.
TTAGAAGCAACATGTGGAAATGAACCATTGCCAAGAGATTATGATGAATTGAAGGAAATGTTCGGTGACATAAACCGCACACAACGCTTCAATGTGATGAAAGAGCTTATTCGCTGTAAGATGCAGGAGGGGACCTCTGTCAAAGAAGATGTACTCAAAATGTTCGGGTACCTCTCTGAACTGGAAACCCTGGGAGCCTACGTGGATTCTGATATGTAGGTTGATTTCATTCTCCTATCGCTCCCTAAGTCTTTCAACAACTTTGTCGTGTCTTATCACATGAGCAAAGACAATTTCACTAATGCTGGGTTGCTAGCTGCATTGAAGTCTGCAGAAGACGTAATGAGGAAGGACGACCCCTCTGCTAGTGCAATGGTTTCACAAGTGAGAGGAAAGCGCAGGCGGAAGCAAGGTTCTCAGAAGGGCCCGACCCAGAAGAGAAAGAAGAAGAATCAAGGAGTTGGTTCATCTTCTAGTGCTTCCACGCTAAAGACATCGAAGAAGTCTGATGTCTGTCACCATTACAAGAAGCCGGGGCACTGGTAGCGTAACCGCCCGGATTACCCGAAGTCTGCTGACAAAGGTAAGGCCCTAGCAGGTATGAAATCTATTTTCATCATCGAAACTCGCTTTCTCGTAGGATGAGAAGGAAGTTGGATTGTAGATTCTGGTGCTTCTATTCATGTATGCAATTCGTTGCATTTGTTTCAGGAAACTAGGAATCTGGAGCAAGGGGAGATAATTATCCAGATGGGATCTGATGCAAGTGTTGCAGCAGTTGCCATCGGGACGTGCAGACTGTCATTATCTAGTGGTCGAGTCCTAGTACTTAAAGAGTATCTTTATGTACCTGAAGTCAGGAGGAATTTGATATCTGTATCTAAGCTTGTTAGAAATGGATATTCCTTCCTCTTCTGTAATAAGTTAGTCATTAATCAATATGATAAATTTATTGCGGAAGGTAGTCTGACTTCTGGTGGACTCTATGAATTGTGCATTGATGAATTTGTCATAAATGTCGCTTCCACTGATAATAAAAACCCTAAAAGATCCAAGAAGAATGGAAATCATTCGATAATGATTTGGCATCAAAGGCTTGGTCATTTATCTGTTGATAGGATCAATAGATTGATAAAGGATGAACCTTTATATTTTCTACAGGTTCAATATTTGCCTACCTGTGAACATTGCATTCGAGGTAAAATGACCAGGATGCCTTTCCGTAACAAGGTTACGAGATGCAAAGGTATTCTTGACCTAATACATACTGATGTATGTGTACCTTCAGTACCGCGACTAGAAATGGATATCGATATTATTTGACGTTTATTGATGACCATTCGCGATACAGATTTAGCTTCCTATTATGTCATAAATCTGAAAACTTTGAAAAGTTCGAAGAGTTTAAGGCTTTGGTTGAGAACCAAACCGATAGGAAGATTAAACGAATTCAATCTAACCTAGGTGGTGAATACCTCTCAGATGAATTCAAGGAATATCTTAAAGAGAATGAAATTGTCTCCAATCTCACTCCCCCTGGAACTCCCCAACTTAATGATGTTGCTGAAAGACGCAACAGGACCATCATGGACATGGTCCGTTCAATGATGAGCAAAACACGTATACCTCTTAGTTTCTGGGAATATGCAGTAGAGACTGCTATATATATCCTGAACAAGATTCCTAGCAAATCTGTATCGAAGACTCCTCACGAGCTATGGTATGGAACCAAATCTAGTGTTAAACACTCAAGGGTTTGGGGTTCCTTAAAGGTCAAGACAGAAATGAAGTAGAGGAACTCATTGAATCCCCTGAGGATTATGAGATTCCTGAACCAGAAACTGAAGAGATAAATAAAGATGAAACACCCATACCTCTTCGAAGGAGTTCGAGGGTGGTTGCACCACCTGAAAGGTATGGATTCCATGTGTTAGGTGAGACTGACAATGATCCTTCTTCATTTGATGAAGCACTCACGGATCATGACATGGATAGATGGATGCTAGCAATTAAGTCAGAAATTGACTCCATGCATAAGAATGGTGTATGGACCCTAGAGGATCCACCTAAAGGGGAAAAACCCATTGGGTGTAAATGGATCTTCAAGAGAAAAAGGGGACCTGATGGGAGAGTAGAGACTTTCAAAGTACGTCTTATAGTCAAGGGCTACACACAGAGAGAAGGCATCGCCTATGATGAGACGTTCTCTCCTGTGGCTATGCTTAAGTCCATCAAGAAACTGCTAGCTATAGTTGCATCTCTTGAATACAACATCTGGCAGATGGACGTCAAGACAACTTTCCTCAATGGATACCACGAGGAGGATATCTATATGGAGCAACCCCAGGGCTTCATAGTTGAGGATGGAAAAGTATGCAAGCTAAGGAAGTCCATCTAGGGCTCAAACAAGCTTCTCATAGCTGGAACATCAGATTTGACGAAACCATAAAGAGTTATGATTTTGTGCAAAATCCTGATGAACCTTGTGTGTACAAGAAGCTTAGTGGGAGCGCCATTGTATTCATCGTGCTTTACGTAGATGATATCCTTATTGGGAATAATACATGAATGATGACCGGTGTAAAGATTTGGCTATCCCATACCTTCGAGAGGAAAGATCTTGGAGAAGCCTCTTACATCTTAGGTTTGAAGTTGCTTAGAAACCGAGAAAAGAGGATATTGGGATTATCACAACATGGATACATTAAGAAGATTCTTGAACGATTCTGTATGGATAGTTCTAAGAAAGGATTCCTGCCCTTAAGAATGGCATCCATCTGTCTAAAGGGATGGCTCCTCAAAGTGTTGAGGAAAAGAAGGCCACGACTGGATGCCCCTACGCATCAGATGTAGGAAGCTTAATGTATGCCATGATGTGTACTAGGACAAACATCTGCCATGCAGTAGGAGTGGTAAGTCATTACCAATCTTGCTATGGAGAGCAACACTGGAATTTCAGTAAATAACATATTCAAATATCTAATACAGACGCAAGATTATATCTTGGTCTATGGGGATGGTGATCTCCAAGTTTTGGGATATACAGATCCAGACTTCCAGTCGGATATTGATGATCGAAAGTCGACATCAGGGTTTGTATTCCTGTTGAACGGTGGTGCTGTGAGCTGGAGAAGCAAGAAGCAGGACACTACGGTGGATTCAACAACAGAAGCCGAATACATTGCCACATCGGATGCTGCAAAAGAGGCGGTGTGGTTGCGCAAGTTAATCTTGGAGCTTGGCGTAGTTTCCTCTGATACTCCCATCCCGTTACTCTGCGATAAGAAGGGAGGCATTGCCCAGGCAAAGGAACCCAGATGGCATCAAAAGAGCAAGCACGTGGAAAGGAAATACCACATCATTCGGGAGATTCAAAAGCGTGGTGATATCATCATCACCAAGGTGGCCTCTACCGACAATGTTGCCGATCCTCTTACCAAACCTCTGACACAGAAGGTTTTTCGACCAACATGTAATGAGTATGAGTTTACGGATTGTACCTGAATGGTTCTGAGGGCTAGTGGGAGTTTGTTAGACATGTGAGCCCCGAGCGAACCATTCTTACTAAATGTTATTGTAATATATATATATGTTTATCAATAAAAGTTATTAATGTTTCACTCCCTTTCTGAAATTAAATGAATGAATACACTATAAGGTCCCTTTGTACATTTAGGGTTTTGTACCATGGTCATCTTGATGATCATATAGCTGTTGATTCATTAAATGAACCATAGAGGCTGGTGTTTGGATGAGTATCCACAGAGTTAGATGGAGGACTCATCTAGCACCGTCAAATGATTATTAAGAGATGATCTCCAGCCTGAGTAGGAGATGGCAATCCTTTCTCACATAGGCTGATATCTGACCGACCTCTTGATGCAGGTACTCTGCATGGGAATAGTGATTCGGAGGTGTCAGGTTAGTTAGGCCAATGTGTTGACTTAATGAGATCGAGATAACTTAAGTCCTATGTTGAATGCTGTCACACATAGGCACTCATCCTCTGACTGGAGACAGATGTGTTACTATATGTCTGAGTGTGTACATTTGACAGACCAATAGGTTGATGACATAACCAAGGTCTATACACCGACGCGCTGGTGTGAATGTAAGGGCATATGAGTAATACGATCTTTGAAAGGGATCATACAGGTTCACTTATGAATCGGAAGACATGATCTCACTCATGAGGTATTGGGACCGATCAAATTTTATGCATGGTCGTCGTGCTTTGGAAGCATGACATGAATTTGAAGGTATGATATATGCTTTGGAAAAGCATATGATCGATACCGATTCCCAATGACCAAGATTGAGAAACTTGGTGATCAAACCCTGAAGAAGACAATGTAAAATTGATCTTGATCTTCAAGTTGATCATAGGTCTTCTAGTATGCAGGATGTACAGGTATTGAGAATACCTGAGGGTGATGTGATCATAAACGATTGTATAACCATGAAGCTGATATTGGTCCAAGTGTTGGACATTAGTCTGAATGAGATTCAGATTCAATGAGAAGATTAGTTTTGCGGTCTTGATTTAATCAAGCATCTGTGGGAGGTTTGTAAGATCTGGATTTGAGAAGAGATCACAATATCCAATCACTATACGTGGAACAATACAATCTCCCTGTCCTTATCTCCAAGTATCTACGGAGAAAGCACATTATTCTTAAAAAGGTTCAAGAATAATTCATTTGATGAATTATGTATCCAAGCAACAAAAGAGTGATAATTAAATGAGATTTAATTATCAAGAATGATATGAATCATGAGATTCATATTATGAGAATGATTATCCAATATAATTAAATGTGATTTAATTATCAATGATTACAGATTATGGATAGTGCTATCCATAATGTCTGTGCATATATATTATAAATGTGCTTTATAATATATTAGAGAGAGAAGCTTTGTAAATATCATTTGTTAATTATTAATGTGAATTGGATTCACATTAAATAATTAATTGGAAATGTAATTTACAAATTAGTTTGGGTTGTGAATATGATTCACATATCTTTCAATGGCATGATTGAAATATTCATAAATTAATTTGGAATTAATTTGATGGATATTTTTGCAATAATAGTTATCACAATTTATTAAAGAATAATAGGATAAAATAAAGAGGAAATAATCACCACAAAAATAGGTGACGCCACCTATAGGTGACGCCCTCTATTTTGGGGGGGTGATTAATTATCCTCTCATTTGTTATCTTGTTATCCCTTGATAAATTAATTTATGTTAAATTAAATTGTGTTGATGATAATACAACATATATTTAATTTGATATAAATTAATGTTATTTTTTTAACCAACAACAATCATGCCCGTTGATTGATGCATGGATCAACCTAGCCGTTGGATCTATATATGCCATGGATTGAGATCCATTGGATCCCAAACTAATATATAAGGAGGGCAAGCCTATCCCTTTCAAGGTACATGTTCAAGAGTTGTACACGCCTACAACTCTCTCTCTCTCTCATTCTCTCCTACTCTCTCTCTCACCATTTCAAGGTGGCCATCCATCTTATGTATTGAGAGGGAGATTCTTGCCTTCGCCTTCGACGACTCGAGGATCTCCATCTTCTTTGGAGCTGCTTGATCTAGAGGAAGACGACAGATTTCGTTGGACGAAATCAGGGGACTCGAAGCTTGGATCTTCATCGAAGATTGCGGGAGGAACGCGTCTCATCATCACGCCCGCAAGTGCCATCTTCGTGGATTGGACTTGAGACAGGAGGATCTCTTGCTTTAGAGATCTCGTGATCGCAACCACGCTTCAAGAGGTATTTCTAATACTTTGTGGTTTGATGAAATGATCCAAGAAACGTTCTTGTGATCATGTTGTTTCATCATATGATTTAAAATTTTTAAATTTCATTGCATCTTGCGACTAGTGAGACCAGTCGTCCCGATCGCATGAGATGCGATCAACACGCTTTCGTGATGCGCTTGAGGATTCTCAATATCCTTCATTAGCGGCCCATGGTTTTGGCCTAAACTTATCCCAAACTTGGGGCTTAAGTTAGAACATTCTAGAGGATTCTAGATTCGCTAATGACACTTAATTAACATTAATCATGATTAACTTTTACTAATCACGATTTAACTTTCGCGGCTTACACTTATCTTTTACTAAATATTGATTAGTGTTTGCTAATGATGATTAGTGATTCTCAATCCGTCATTAGTTTCTTTAATCACATTTAATTAATCTTAATGACAGTCATTATGGGTTAATGACATCTTAACCCTCCTTACTTCTCATTCTTCCGAAAATCATAACAAATCGAAACGAAGTCCGATTCACACGAAACAAATTCCGTTGGTTTCTCTTGAAGAGCCGGATCTTATTATATAGGATCCGAGATATGCCAAGTTCAAGGCTTTACAAAATCTATCACTAACTCAGTCGCTGCTAAATATAGAGCGATGATATTATTCGATGCGAAGTGACTTTTTATACTTGAGATTAGAATTGAGTAACATATCCAGTGCCATATCATTAACAACGGTACATATAAAAACACTTTTCCGTTACATAATTTTGTTGTAGTGTATGAGTAAAAATGAGAAAAATTCTTCATTAAGGATATGTATTGTAGAATATATTTACAGACATAAAAATGCAATTATAACACATATAAGTTTTCATTTTGTGTTTTATAATTTATGTGTAATAAATATAATAAATTCTAGATTACACTCAATACTGCAATAATTAAAATTTTGTATGGATAGATATTATCATAACAAGAATATAGTAATATATGATATACATGCAAATCTTAATAGACTTATTAAGGTCATTTTAGGTATATATATTAGAATATTAACAATAAAGGTAATATAAGATACGTATTTGATATTTAAATTATTCCTACATTTCATCTATCATAAATGTTTTGTTGATAGAGAGAGAAGGGAGCTTACACCCGCGGGTGTAGGTAATTACCTACACCTAGCTCTTTTTTTTTCAATATTTGTGATTTTTTGAAATGAAACTTTTGAGGAATTATATCACCATGCTTTCATTCCAAATTCAATCTAATTTGGGACCTCTATCATCTCCATCAAGACTGCTAAAATTTAACAGTCTCGAATTTGCTGAAATCGACCATATCTAGATGAACGTGTTAGGAATGGTTGTTTTGCATGAAACTTGAAATACATATTCCCCTCAATATATTAAGCAAATACTCCTAAGGTTTCCTTTAAATAAATAAAAAAATAATGAAAAAGAAAGCCGGATGTAGGTAGTTACCTATACCTTAGGGTGTAGGCTCCCAGCTCCTATATATATTCGACATGTAATCTTAATTCTAAATTTTATTTTAATGGAGTAAACAGTAACTCATACAAATTATAATTTCAATGGTTAATTTCATATATATAATTGAATATTTTTGCACATCATCAATCACTGCCATGATAGATTTTCTATTATATATACATGAGCAACAATAGATGTTAAGAGAAGTGACATGACTCAATTTACATTTTATTCTAAAAGGATACTTATTATAATGACAATTTTTCATGAATTTGTTTTTTTATTATACGCTTATTGAAAAAAGTATTATTTTTTTGTATATTCATTCGAATATATGGTAAAAACATATGTTACTTACCCATATGTGATATATTTATCACAGATGTTTATCATAATTTTATGTCTTTAAATTTATTCTAAAAGAAGTATCGAACTTTCAGTTACAATGCATCAATGATCATAGATCTTAGTCTCATGACTTGGAGCAGAACTTTATGGTTGAATATTTAAATTTTCAAAAAGAGAAAAGTAATTTTATTGTGCATACAAAGAAATAACACAACAAAGCATACATAGCTCTCAGCAATTTAATATTCTTTCACATATTCTTTAAATTCGCTGCGAAGCGCGGAGCTATACATCATTATTTTTTTAAATGCGGGGACTGTTCACAAAAAAAATGCTCAGAAATCTACGTGTCAGCATTCTATGATGTCATATAGATGAGTCTGAATAATCTACATATTTTTTTTAAAAATTTTATTATCTTATCGATCATGAAGCATTGAGCACAAGACTTATGGTATGTTTTGTACTTACTATTTTTCAAAAATGGCGTTACAACGGCATGCTTTTGCAAGGTTGTGTGCATGTCTAATTTCATCTCTATTTAGGGCCTGTTTGGTTGCAGGGTTGGGCAGGGTTGGCCCAACCCTGGTTACTATTCACAAGGGTACTTCCTCCTCATAGATTACTATTCACCCATCCCAACCCAGCCCAACCTTGTCCAACCCTGCAACCAAACAGGCCCTTAGTATTTACACGAAGGATCCGTACCAACGGGAACACTCTCATAAGGATATGTGTTGGAAACATTTTTTCATTCTCAAGGAAGGATTCGTAGAGTATTCACTATATCCACTGCCTTTTGCAATCCGAGCTTTGTGAAGGAAGTGACTATTTGGATTCCTAAATTTTATAATATGAGCCTCTGCCTCAAAGACTGAAGAGGCCTCCAATACAGCACATTTAGGAATGGCAATCTCTCCTTTTGAGGTGTAGAAATAATCTGAGAAGACTGGAGCCGTGTTTTTATGATTTTAGTTATGAATTATATATGGGTAAAATGGGGCTGCCCTCGTGGGAGGAGCTAACTTGGCCCCCCCGCGGTATTTCGTCCGTTTTTTTATTTTTTTTTGAAAATTTCTTCCGTGGATTTTCATCAATATATATATATATATCTATATTATGTCATTCAAATTTCGCCATTTAGGGATGAATGTAGACCCATCGGGCAGGGATACTCATTCCGGTCCTGGGAGAGGTGGCGACACCAACCTGACCTGAGGGAAGCCGCCCTGAGTCACTGAAAGTCTTTTTTCTTATCGGAGCTGCGGTGGCGAAGGCTGACCCTCTCAAGAGGGCCTTCATAGAAAGGCGACCGCCCTTTTGATCCGGGTTGTTCTCCCTTGTCAACTCCTCGTGTCTTAGATATTATAAGGAGGGCCTCTGCCTTTGTCAATCTACAAGATCAAAGCAAAAAAAAGTGGCCTTTGGAAACTGTTATTGCTAATAGGTAGTCTCGGGGCCTCGCTACGCGATATATAGTCCCCTAAGTAGGCTTTTTTTATGTGGGGGATGGCAGAAAGAGCGGGGAACAGAGATTCCCACGACCTCCATCCAGAAGGATCGTTTTAGCAATTCTGTTATCGTTAAAAAATGACTGTCTAGATGGAGGCCGTAAGAGTCTCTGTTTCGAATGAAATTTTAATAGTATAATATAAGGATTTAGTGATGAAATTCCACGGAAGAAATTTTTGAAAAAAAATTAAGAAACCGGACGAAATGCTGCGGGGAGGCAAGTTAGCTTCCCCCAAGGGGCAACACCATTTAACCCATTATATATATATGTTTGTAATATTTTAGATGTGTCCTTCCGAGATGTCCCCGTAACCCTTATGCCCCAACCTTTTTAAAATTTCACGTGTATCTTTTTCTTCTTGTAACATTCATATTACACTAGTAGGACAGCCCTGTGATCTAAGAACGGAGATGCATAATTACGAGTACCAAAAGTGATAGTATAATTTTATGGGATATTTACCCAGCGAACCCTGAAATCTTTTGAAATTACCTATACGACCTTTGAAACATTGATATTCCTCCGTAGACCCTCTAATCTTGCTCCGTCTTACCACGTGAACCCTCCGTCAGCGCACCGTCTCATTCCTAACCTAACCAGGGTTGTCTGAGTAACCCTTGTACGGTAAAAATGTCATATCATGCCACGTTTCGTCGGGGGGTTTATGGCGGGAATCCGAGTGCGTCCCCTCCCATTCCACCTCGCCTCCATCGACCTATCCCCTTCTCGTGCTCCACTCCGTCGAACTCTTCTCTTTCGCTGCCCTCCATCTCCGTCATCCTTTCCCTTTGGAGTCAATCGCATCGGTGGTTTCGGCGAACGCATCAAGGTGAAGCTGGGTTAGGGTTTGATCGGATGATCGATTGAAGGCTAAACGGGTAAGGGCTTCTAACTGATGGCTTCTTTTATCTTGATTTCGAACATGCAGGTGTTATGGGGTGGTTCGGTGGACATGAAGGCATCCTGACGGTGTGCGTCAGGCATGGTGGGTACTTCAAATGGACCCGAGGGATGAAGGGTGAGAAGTACTTGCTTGGGACCGAAGAGAGGATCGGGATCGATCCGGACACAACCTCTTGGTTCGATCTCATGGAAGCAATCTCGGAGGTGGTACCTTGGGAGCCAAGGTGTACCATCAGTTTGAAGTACAAGATCCCCCACATAAGGGGGAGTAAGTTTGCAGAGATTAGGAATGAAAGAGAGATGATGGAAATGTTTAATTCGCACAATGATGGATCTGAGATTGAGTTGGTGGTGGAAATGACAGACGTGGAGGCTCTGTGTAGCATCGAAGCGGAGGAGTCTAATAGAAAGAAGAAGGCAAGTCCGGTGGCCATTCCAGTATCGACTGCGGAGGACGCGAGAGTAACAGTGAATCCCATACCACCTACGGAGAACTCCCGCGTCACCACGGAGGCACATCCCCACGATGTCGAACATGGTGGCGTAGGACCCTCTAAGATGTCCTTCTCGTTTGCATATGAGATGTTAGACTGGAACATGGGCGAGGAGGGTGCAGGTGAGAAGGTCTGGCATTGGCTTCATTCGGAAGGAGGCAACTCTCATGAGGGTGGACGAGAGGGTGTGCCTGGGGGTGAGGGTGTGCCTGGGGGTGAGGGTGTTCCTGGGGGTGAGGTTGGTTTGGAGGGTGTGGCTGTGGGAGAGAGTGGAACACAAGGTGCTCTTCCTGGCGAGTCTGCAGGTGACGGTGGCACAGAGGGTGTGCCGGTGGCTGCTCGAGGGAGTGAGGGTGCGCAGGCGGATCATCGAGGGAGTGAGGGTGTGCCGGTGGCTGATCGAGGGAGTGGGGGTGCCCAGGAGGCTGATCGAGGGAGTGAGGGAGTGCCGGTGGCTGATCAAGGGAGTGAGGGTGTGCAGGAGGCTAATCGTGGGACTAGAGGTGTGGCGATGGCTGAAGCAGATACACGCATGAAGCGCACAAGAGTGTGCGTGCACAGGTCACACAGGAGACCATCCAACCGAAGAAATACAAGATCGATGGCTGCACAGAGGGCTACTGGTGTGAACCAAACAACAACCAATTCAGATTCCTCTGATTTCTCTGATTCCAATTACTGTGTAGTTGACGAGGCTGAGGAGGATAGTGACTCTTCAGCTGACATGGATGGCCTCGTATCTGAGAATAGCTATCATCTCCTCCTGGATTCTGATGTGGAGAATGTGGGCGATTACGATGGCCCTGAGGCCAACGTGGATTTGGATGCTCCATCATTTGAAGTTGGAGCAGAATTCGAAAGCCAGGAATCCTTTCGATCCGCACTTGCATCCCATTGCATCACGAAGGAGTTTGCAGCCAGATTCATAAAGAGCGAGAGCACCAGAGTCACAGCAGCTTGTAGGGAAGAGGGATGTCCTTGGAGGATACATGCTTCGTTGATTAGAAACAGCAACAGGTTCAAAGTTAGAACTTTGGTACCCGAACACACTTGTGTATCGAACAATCTGGCTGGGAACACAATGGCTACCCAGCATTGGGTAGCGAATCAGATTTCAACTTGGGTGGTGCAGAACCCCTCAATTACAGTGAAGCAGCTGTCTGATAGAATCTGGGAGGCATATAAGCTTCGTCTACCTTATATGACCATCTACAAAGCAAAGAGGAAGGCTTCAGATGCACTATTTGGGACCATTGAGGAGTCATATGCAAAGGTCCCATCCCTTGTTGCGGAGTTGAAGAAGCGAAATCCTACAAGTATCATCCACTACTTCTTGGAGGAAGATGACTCCTTCCTCAGAATTTTTGTTTCATTTAAAGCCAACAGGGATGGGTACATGTTTGGATGTAGACCCTTCATGGGTTTGGATGGATGCCATTTGAAGGGCAAGTACTTGGGTACCTTGTTGTCTGCAACTGCCCTCGACGCAGCAAATGGCCTCTTTCCTGTAGCATTCGCTGTTGTGGAGAATGAGTCCTCAATTACATGGAGTTGGTTCTTGAAACATTTGGACGAGGCTGTCCAATGTGGTGAAGGAAAGGGTCTGACCATTATCTCAGATGGTCAAAAGGGTCTGGAGGGTGCAGTCAAGGAAAAATTCCCATATGCGGAGCACAGGGGGTGTATGCGTCACGTATACAAAAACTTCAAGATGAAGTTCCCAGGTACCGATTTGGAGCATTTAGTTTGGTCAGCCGCCAGAGCTTTTGAATCAAAGCAATACCTACATTGGATGAAAGAGCTGCAAAAAACCAATACAAGGGCATTTGATTACATGATGGGAGTTAAACAGAAGTGGTCGAGATCGCAATTCAGCACGTTTGCACACTGTCACTACATAACCAATAATTTGAGTGAGTCCTTTAATTCTTGGATTAATGAGGCACGCCAACTTCCAATCTGTGAACTGGTCGATTGGATTCGACAGAAGATGATGACCACTTTAGACGAACGGAGATTGAGAGGTTCAAAGATGCGCGGTGTCATGGTACCATCAGCATTAGACTACGTGAGGACCTCCACCAAGAATCTACAGGGGTTCATTGTGAGGAGATCAAACGAGAGTAGCATGGAGGTGGAATGTCCTACTAGTCGTAATGTATGTGACCTAGCGGCAAAGCAATGCACGTGTAGGCGCTGGCAGGTGTCTGGATTGCCGTGCACACATGCTTGTGCCGCCATATCAACTTTGCGAAACGTGAATTGGGATGATTACTTATCCAATTACTTCAGCATTTCGCGTTATCGTACTACCTATGCGGAGTCAATCTCCCCCTTACCCGATAAGGCATGCTGGACACCAGTTAAATTGGCATATAAGGTGTTGCCTCCACACTCCTTGAGGCCTCCATGTAGGCCAAAGAAGAATAGAATAAGGGCGAGAGATGAGGAGAAGAAAACCCACCACAAATGCACGAGATGTGGGTCTTTTGGCCATCACAAAAATACTTGCAAAAATCCTATAAATCCTCCAACCATGGCTTCTGGAAATGAATCTCCACATGGAACCCCGCTGCGGCCATCCATGGAGGATCCTAGAAATTGTTCTCAGCAATCTTCTACATTGGGAGCTCGAAGGTATTTTACTATCTTTACTCATGAGGCTTCTACTTTGGGTATTCACTTCTTCATTATTCCTTGTCCCTTGCAGTGGAGTGGCTGTTAGGGCAAGTGCCTTCAAGAGGACGGCAAACGTTGCTAGGGAGGCTGGTCCAAGCACCTCAAAGAGGGGTCGCCCAAAGAAGGCTGCTCGAATGGGAGTGGATGAGGCCCCCATTACCAAATGATGTAAAACATCCCTAACTTTTTGAATTATCCTACTACAAGATGCTACGAGTTTCTAGGTGGTTAAAGTGTCCACTATACATGTTTCAGATGAGCAAGAACACTGTCTATCCACATTGCTATGAAGATCCAGCAAGTAAATTTTGAAGGTCTGCTTCCTTACAATTTTAAATTTGTCAATTGCATTGCTGTGACTATAGATATCACGGATGTTAATTGGATTATTTGTTTCTGTGTAGGCCTAAAGCTTTTTTTTGGGAAGGGAAAAACGTTTTTTTTGGAAGATTTGTAAAGCTTGAAGTTCTGGACAAGACATACAGAATATAAATTTCTTCTTCACTTGGAAAGTTTGTTTAGTTTGATCTACTTGCTGTGTATTTTGTGTGGTTTTTGTTTAAAAATTGTAATGCAAACAGCAGCTACGACTTTTGCGGTTTGAAGAACAAGGACATATCATGTTGATGTCATAATCTTCGATGAATGCATGTGACTACAGAGATCTATTTTGTTTGGATTGCTTTCCATATTCTTGATAATTTGCAGGTCATTCAGTTCTTCACAATACATACTACATGACTTTACTTGCGAGGAACACAAGACCACAAAGTGACAGGATCTTGACATGAAAGCATAGCTTCTTCATTTGGACCCTTGTATTTGCAAGTTCAGCTTTTATCATCTTCAATTCCTCGCCCAGCTTTCCTAACTCTTGCAATATTCGTAACTCCATTTTCTTTTCTTCTTGTGAGTTCTGATAATTGGGTGTGTCGTCGTCGACCCACCCAAAAAATTCACAGCTTCGATCGGGACATGTATAGAATTTCTTCCCCTTACTCCATGGTCTTCCTGATGTCTTCACCGCAGCAAGGCTTCGACATTGACATCTGACTCGATCATTGCCGGAGACACTAGAGTTCGAGAGCTGATCCATCTCGTAGTCTACAAAACATGTCAGATGAGCATTACTCCCAGCAATTACGCGTAATATAAACATGTCTTCGTGATATAAACATTCATATAATCTATGAAACACTCAAAACCAGCAATTATTTTCTCCCAATGTGCATTAATTCAAAGTGTTCTTACCTCTAGGGCGTGCGTGCAGCAAGAAATTTCCTTTGGAGAACTCTCCAGGTCCGAGCAGCTTGAGGCCCTATATATACAATTTCAGCCCTTAAAATATCTCCTTCATGCTGGGTAAATAGCCGTTGGAAATGGAGGGGTACTTTTGGACATCCACCTCCAACGGCCCAGAGAATGGGGGTAAAATAGGGCTTTCAATCGAGACTTAACGTCCGTCAAAGGAAAAATTGACGACCCTAAACCACAGGGTCTACTCAGTAATGGTTAGCAAGATTAGAGGGTCTACGGAGGAATATCAATGTTTCAAAGGTCGTATAGGTAATTTCAAAAGATTTCAGGGTTCGCTGGGTAAATATCTCTAATTTTATTAGGCCATGTTTGGTGGTAGAATAAGTGCATGGAATAGAATAGGGTGGAATTGGAGAGAGAGATATAGATAGATAGATAGATAGAGAGCGAGGGGGTATGGTAATTCTCCCTGACGCCCTCGCCCCTCACCTTCTATGTTGTTGTTATTCCACCACCAAGTCCTCTCCCCCTCGCCCCATGAGCTTCCTCCTCAACCGCATCTTCTGCGAAAGATGCACAGGCCACTCCCCTTCATTTGTCACTCCCATGTCGATGGTTGCAGGTGCTTCGTTCTTTGACCATCTTTGCTTGGAATATATGGCATGTGCGGGTTGAATCGATCGAATGGCTTTGAATGGGGTTGTTGAGGAAGGTATGGCTTTACTCATCCTCCATGTCGATGGTTGCAGCTTGTTGAATGTTGTTCCTGGTTGTCTGTGTGCACATCTCATCATTTTTGTGGGCTTCATGGTGTCCGAGATACTCTCGATCTTTCATTCTTGGTTTCGATCATATATGTCTGACAAGATCACTCGATTCCGTTTTATTGCCTAGAGCTGCTCTTGCTATGCGATTCATTCTTGAGGAAGTCTTTTAGTTGCTTCATTCTTGTTCGATCCATGATGTCTCCGATTTTCATGCCCCCTTTTGATCGATTTGCTCTTGCTATGGTTCTTTTGATCAATTTTACCGCTTGAAGTTGCTCTTGTTATTCTGTTTGCCGCTTTGCATTCAGATGATGATGCTTTCGGTTACTGCTATATTGCTCTACTAAGTGTTATTTTGTTGTAGATAATGCAGTTGTTGAATGTGGTTACTATCATATTGCTTGTTAACTCCATGATATAGCTTTCCTGCTATATTGCTTGCTTATTCTTGGTTACGAGTATTTGTTGAATGCGGATATTGCTTTTGTAACACCCCAACCCCAAACATAGTGCCATACCTAAAATTCACGAAGTGTGTGTGTGGATTATAAGTGGTCGGGATTACTACTTGAAAACTTGGACTTAAGCATTTTAGGTGGTTGTTAACGGATCCAATTGGGCCCGAACCCAACAAGTTGTCATGTCCAGTTTTCCTCGATAACGGACCGAAGACCTAAGCCCGGGACGTTACAAATGGTATCAGAGCCATGTTCCCTCTGATAGTGGAAATGGCTACTCGAGAGGTAGAGCCGCCCCTACAAAGAGGTTGGAGGAAAATGTTACTCGGAGCGTGCAGTCGTCATTGTCACTGGGAATAAGTGATGTGCCATGCCAAAACGAGGACGTTGTAAATATAAGTGGGGGAGGTTGTAACACCCCAACCCTGAACATAGTGTCATACCCAAAACTCACGAAGTGTGGGTGTGGTTTACAAGTGGTGGGGATTACAACTTGAAAACTTGGACTTAAGCATTTTTGGTGGTTGTCAACGGATCCAATTGGGTCCGAACCCAACAAGTTAGAACAAGTTTTCCTCGATAACGGACCGGGGACCTAAGCCTGTGACGTTACAGCTTTGGTTGTTGCTATAATGCAATGGCTACTGTAATATTGCTTGTAGAAGCTTGGTTTCTCACCTACTGATTAGGTATATGCTGATTACTTTTAGAAGATTGGTTACTGCTATTGCTCTTAAATGCCTTGTTAAATGTTGACATTATAATGCCATACAAGTGATTTCAAATGCTGAGTTTAAGTGTTATACTATAATGTTAAAAGGCACACTATAATATTATTGTTATGTCTGGATGCTGCTCTTTTGTTGTTAAAATATCATACAACTGTGTTTAAGTGCTGATATAATGTCTGAATGTCGTTCTAATGTGGTTTAAGTATCACTATGCTTTGTTTAAGTGTTATTACACAGTTGATAGTCAAGAGCTGCTATGCTGTTTGTTTGGATTGTGCTGCTATGTTTGTTTCTCCATGAACATGTGTTGTCAAAGTACTGCTATATTTACTGCTGCCTATTTCCCACTTTGACTGCTTCTTTGGCCTTAGCTACAGCTGATGCATTACTAGATTAATATCTTTAATGTTGCCTATTTTCAATGCTTTAGCTCCAGCTGCTACACTACTTGATTGGGCTTCTTTTCATGCAATTATTGTAATTTATATTGGTTGCTGCAATTCATGATCTTAATAAAGCCCTGTTAGGAAGTTGATGGGTTAAATCTATTGTTACAGGACATGCTTCAGCTACTTATTTGGCTTTAGGTTCAGCAGTTGCATTACTTGGTTACCAGCTACTTCTAATGCTAACTTTTTCACTGGTTTAACTCTTGCTATCTGCAATGTATGTTATAGATTTTCTTCATGATATTGTTCTAATTCCTATTCTCTGGTACATTCTACAATCTTGATAATGCTATGTTCAGAACATGATGGCTTAATTCTGTTATTGATGGTCATGCTTCGGATGCTTCTTTGGCCTTAGCTACATTTGTTGTATTTAATTGATTGCTATCTTTACTGCTGCTTATTTTTACCACTTTAGCTCCACTGCTGCTTCTTGCAATTGTTGTCATTTAACTTCTACATCCCATAATGTTTTTAGTTCTACGGTTTGAACAATTTCTGCTCTTCAATACAAATGCTCAGTAGGGACTCCACCTAATAATTCTATCAATGACTTATACATAGAAGACCACACATGAATGCATTCAAGTTATTCATGACATGTAAATGAGTTGAACACTATGGACCATATGCTAAGTTTAGTTAGTTTGGAATGATCCAGGACAAAGAGTCATGGTCGTTGTTACCTCCCATCGGTAACAATACTGACTTACAAAGTCTTCCGGAAACACGAGAATGCTAAGGACTGCTTTTGGTACATGAGCTCCTAGGATGTGAGTAAGGTTTTTTTCTTTTATCTTTCATAAACCCACCTTTTAGATCATAATATTTATAAATATGTACCTTTCAAAAGACATGCGGATTCAGAGCTAAGGTATCCTCGTTTCGACTGACAATGGAGTCATTGCTTGCGGAGAAGCTCTTCCTGGTGGACATTATCAGTGGTGTTGAGTTCGCAGATGATTTCCACCTGGGGAAGCTGGAGGAAACAAAGGGATTGATGTGGGAGAGGGAGTGATAGATATGGCATATGACGGTCTGATCAACCAAGGCAAGTGACAATGTCGATGAACCAGTATGTGACAAGCATGTACTTTTGTAGTTTTATTTTTTAAGAATATACATCCGCTTCAATTATGTAAATATTGATGGATATATGATTTTTAAATCAATTGGAAAATATGATTTTATAAAACGAGGGCCCATCTACGATACAAGAGCTTGCAATTTAACTTATTTAACATTAACAAAATAAATGCAACCAACATATTTAACTAACTTTCAAACACTATTCCACAAACCTTATTCCACTATCGAACGGAAAATAACCCTTATTCTACCTTATTCCACATTATTCTTATCCTCAAACCGAAAAGAAACAGTACCATATTCCAGCTTATTCCATCCCCTTTATTCCATCTTATTCCCATACCGAATGTTCCCTCAGAAAAATTTGGAAGGACACACGCGTAAAAGATCCTATTTTTTTTTAAATCATACCAAAAGTCATGAACAACATGATGTAACACGTTCAACTTTGAGATAGGTGGAATGATTATTTTTTACGACCATCGACTTGGAAGTGGAAACCCATAAAAATCTGAAAAAAAAACTAGACAATTGAAACACTCGGGTTCATTATGTTTAAATATATACTTATTATCGGATCATTAAAATATAAGACGAAATGAAATATATAGTTTTCTCGAAAATATAGAGTACCTTGCATCTTGATGGTATGAGACCATATTCTATAAAACCTAAGAATGTTTGACATCGATACACATGAAGTGTCTTTTCTCTGTACGGTAAATTACAAAGTTAGCCCTAATTCTCAATTAAGGACCTCCCTTTTCTAACGTAACAAAGAGGTCCATGGACTTTCAACTTTAAGGTTTAATGTCGACTTATAAAGATCACAGAAGCTTGTAGAGGACAGATTTGAGATTGGAAAAATAGATCAGATTCCTCTTGTTACTAAATTAGGAATCCATGCATTATTGATGCCCCACTTTTTTGTAATCTACCTGAGGAATCTTCATTTCATCACTTTTATCCTTTCATTTTGGTCTTCATTCCCTAGTTAAATACATGAAGATATCATTATTTTTCTTAAATTAACATTCATTATTTATTGTATAAATGTTTTATAAAACACATTGTTTAAAGCTAAAGTTAAAGAATAAAGAAAAGAAAAGAAAAGAAAATAAATAAAATGCCAAGGGTATTTTATGACCCTAGACGCTGAGATCTAGGCATCATGATGATTGGGTTGAAAATAAATAAAATAGGGGGAGATAAGGGTCAAACACATAATAAAAACCCTAATTATTTATTTTCCAATAATGAATCTTTGGGACCTATTTTATTCTTTATTATTTATACCTCAAATCAATAAACTTTGTACATGAAAGTTGTAGATAAAATACATAGAAATATAAAAAATTTACTTTGCACAAAAATAATACATTGCACATTCTATACTTAGAATAAAAGGACAAAACTCAAACTTACCAAACCCATATCTTCTGCATAAAAACTTAAATGCATCAAAACATCTTTACTTGTATATAACTTTCAAATAACTATTTAATGACAGTTGTTTCACTTAATTTGAAGCTAAGACACAAAAGTTAGGTTTTGGACCCTCCTTATTGTACTATATGCTTGAATAAAATATTCATTTTGTTTATTCTTTATATTTGGCATTATATTATATTTTTTTATAATTTTGTAAATATTATCTATAATATATGTACATAATTAGAATATCACAAAACATAAATAAAATAATAAAATACAATAGCATACTAAAATACATAGATGAATATACTATACATATACCTATATGATAAATACATCTATTTATTTAAGGTATTTTTACTCAGCAGACCCTATAAACTTTGCCAATTGCCTCCACGACCTTTGAAATAACCTAATTCGCCCCTTGACCCCGTAAACTTGCCAACTCCTATTCCATGAACACTCCGAGCGATCCGTTTGAAGCCTGTGGGGGTTCTTAGGGTAATTTACATGGTCGATGGGGTAATTACGTTGTCCAAAAGGTCGTAGAAGTAATTTAAAAAGATTATAGGGTTTGCAGGGTAAAAATCCCTTTATTTAAGTGTACAAATGACATCATAAAAATACAAAAATATATATTTGTGTATATTAAATAATTTATAAATATACAAATTAAGTATATAAAATAATAAAATTTAAAATACAAAATAAAAATGAAATAAGCTATATATAGGTAAATATACCTATAACTACACTTGTAAATACTAATTCATAACTAATAACTCCATAAAAAATAAAAATAGTAAGTAAATACTACATAAAATACCAAACATTTTTATTTTATATCCTAAAATTAATTAATTCAATATCTATTATTATCGATTTTACAAATAATTTCTCCTTCGAATTTTCTAGTTGGTCCCAAATGCTAACCCTAGTTGACATAGGTCAACTTCATGCCTCCATCCTACGAGCATGTCAAACGTCAATCAAGCCATCTTATCTCAATTTCCCCTTTCGATTCACTGATTTTCTTTCTCGATTCCCTCATAAAAAACCTTCTACGATCTACCCTAAATCACGTCGGAACATTTTCGAAGTCAAATATTCATCTATTCGTGCAAAAATCCTAATCGAATAAGCCTCGTCGCCATGTCTCTAAATAACCCCCTCCCTCTCCCTTCCCGATTTTGATCCCTTTTCAAGCCTTTAAACCCCCGACCTTGTGCGTGAGTTTGTTCCCGATGGCAACGAGGATACCTCCGAGGCTTTGGAGCGGAGCAAGGAGGAGGAGTGGAGGTCCTAGGCGCTGCTCCGGTGAGGCTTCTGCTCCATGGTTCCCAAGTATGAGATGCGTATTTTCCTTTCGTTTCTAGGTAGATTTAGTCTTAGTTTTTAGTCTCATGCCCTTATTTCATCCGCAGATCAGTATATTAGCTCAGATTTTAAAATCAAAAATATCAGATCTCTCTGCTCTGGCCATGTTTCACTGTGTCCCCATCGAGTTCCGACCCTCCTTCCATGCTCATTTTCTTCCACTTCGCCTGTTGCATATTTTCCCCACTTCGAACCAACCTGGTCCCTCTTAGATCAGTGAATCCGATCTCATCCACTACCTCTCACCGGAGCTCCTCCATCTCGCCCATTTTTTATGCTCCATAGCTTCACTTTAGGTCAAGGCGATTCACCTCGAGCCCCTGAGTATCATTCTGCAGGTTCGACATGCCAAAGACCCCTGAAGGGTCGATTCTGGAGCTGAAGGGGGTTCACTGGTAGCCGATTCTTCCCTGAGCTCTAGGCCTCTCCTCAACAAGACTTGGACCTTCTTGATGGTTCCATTCGATGCATGGCTTCCATAAGAAGCTCAAGAGACAGCATGCAAGCTCCCAGGTGGCCGGGACAAGGAGAAAAACAAAATCGAAGGAGGGACGGGGGAGTGTTCTTCCCTGTTCTCCCTCCCCCTTTAGAGTCGTCGGATCCTCAACGAGGCCCAAATCTAATATGGGTCGCTCACTCCAGAAGAAATGATGCCCATCCCCCACCGTAGATCGAGTAAATGGTGCAATTAGAGCCACCACATCCGTCCATGGGAGCGCATTAATGGATAAATATCAATGAAGCCCCTGCTATCTTTGTATATTTTTATTTAGTATTTAATTTTTGGTTTGAAGTGTAAGTAATAGTGGTTAAATTGCATGGAACCCTCGCATTTTTGTGTATTTGTATTTATCTCATTGTCAGCTCACCTCACATGACCCCCCATGTGAGGTGGGTGTTCTACAATTACACCCTTATAGGTTTTTGTATTTATAATTAATCCAAAAAATTATACATTAATTGTTCAATTTTGTGGATAAATTGCACAAAGAATCTTGAATGTTTTATATATTGCAAATATTCCCATGCCTAGTGTTTTTAATTTAAATATGCGCGGTTAAATTGCATTTAATCCCTAGATTTTTGTATTACTTGTTCTGAAATGCTTACAAACTTTTTAGTATTTTCAAAAAGGTCCCTACTAGTATTTCATTTTTGTGCACGATTCTCTAATTTTTATAAATATCACCCGTGCTCCAAAAGTTGCGCAAAAAATAGCAATGTACGTGGATGCTTGATCTTTCATGCTATATTTTTATTTTTTTCATTTTACGCAGATTTCCTATTTCTTAAAAATCAAATAGAGCACATTTTTCCCATGCTCAACTTAAAAATTTTACAAAAAGTACAAATCATGTTTAAACATTCAAAAAATTATATTTTGTATAGTATAATATTTCTTAGATTCAGACCAAAAATCCCAAAAAAATAAAAAGAAAATGATAAAAAATAAAAACTCCAAAATCTTATAAAAATATAAAAATACCATAAAAACTCTAAAAATATTTATTTCTATTTGATAATTTTATTTATATATTTTATTACACATGAAAAAAAGTTTTGGAAAATTTTGCTTTTATTTAGTATTTTTAAATTCCAAAACAATTCAACTTATTTATTTAATCTCTGTTTAAAAATTAGCAAAAATACCCATAAAATCACAGAAACATTATAAAAATATATGGAATGCAGAAACATTTTTTTTTGCACTTTTTGGTTATTTGTAGTTGCAATTAGAATTATATTACTCTACATTGTATACATAGTTCTACATAAATATTTATATACTATTAAAAAGAAAAAGAAATTGAAAACCAAGAAATTATAAAAAGAACTTATACATATATGATAAAAAATGCAAATATATATATAAAATATAAAAAAATTTATTTTATTTAATTTTAAAATTCACAAATTCAGTAATAATTATTTGAGTAAATATTGTATAAAATACACAATATTATTCATTCATTATTTATTTATAATAATAATTCGTTCTACCACATTTTGCTCCATGTGTTCGATACTCTACTAATACTTACACATATATACATTTATAGTAGAGTTATAATAAATGTTAACTCATTCACATTATCGCTCGAAATTTCTATGGATTGATTGTTGATCAGGGGCACGCTTGGTCACACAACGATTGTTGATCATGTTTGATTAGCAGACTGGTGCAAAGGCCCTCTAACAAATGGCACCATTGCTGGAGAGCAACGTAGTATAGACTAATTTGTATGTACTTGCTTTTTCTTTTCTTTTCTTTTTTGTACACACTTTTCTTTCTTTCTCTTACTTGTGCATATTTATATCTCTTATTTACAGATTATTTGATTAGTTGTGCTAATATCTCTCTTGTTGTATTTGATGCGAGAACCTGCTATGGAGGACACTTTCTAATGGAATCTAGGCAGTCGAGCATGGTGGAGACTGGCCTTATTGCCTTGGCCAGCTAAAGAGACAACATGCACGATAAGGAAGACACTTAGCATAAATGATCGCTTAGGATTTTTAATTTATTTTTGGTGAGAGAGTGATTCATTATTCATTATTTGTAATAATACATGAACTTGGATATTACCTTACTCAATGAGGTCCATTTCTCAGGTGATTGTTTACCTGGGTGCCTCAACGTGGTTTTTCGAGTTTTTACAACTTTATTTTCATTTGTTTTCCAATGTTTTGAGTTTTCCTTATTTTTTTTCTGTTTGTTTTGTGCACATCGAGCCCCTAGATATAGGACTGCTTGTCTCGGTAATTAGGTTCAAATCCTAACAAGAATTATGTGCCTATAGTCTTCTACATTAGGATCTAGCCAAATTAATAATTGTTAGCTACTTGGACTTGAACCCACGTGCCAAGAGGGGCACCATACAATGCTGACAGAACCTGTTGTAGCGGGCACTGAGGTGTCTCCTTAGACTCTGGGGTTCATTTCTAAATAATTGACATATGTTTCTTCACGATTAATAACAACTGCTATTTAGGACGATTTTGTCGATTGCACACCGCCATGTAGATAGGTTTAAAAATTCTATTTTTCATACCACATGGAGAGAGCTGGGAAGCACTGTAAGTCCTCTAACTCTGCATGCATCATTAGATTCTATGGTGAGATTTCCATCATTGAATCTACTTGCATGACTTTTTTGCTATCTCCCTCTGATTTTGATCATTTAGGACTTAAATGAGAATTCACAAAATCATTAGGCGCTTGTACGCAAAATATCAAAAAAGGTGAAAACCCAAAACTAAAACAAGGGGACTATTAAATAAACTTTAACCTTAACTAAAATCTGTAATGGACTACATTGTTTGGGGTTCATAAAGCCCTCACTGTTTTCAGGTACCTTAGGCGAGGATCAAAACCCCTCCCATGAGAGAGGCGTAACCTGCTAAAGATTAGAGTCAAAAATCCAGTTTGTAATTGCCTTGTGTATTATCTGGATTTCCGAAGTAATGACGCTTCTATCATACGAGATGAGTAGGACTTGATCAACGATTGTATTCTCGCCTTGTGTGGAACACCAACCCTGTCTGAAGTACCAAACTTAGGCTACACCCTCATGGGTGTGTCTATATCATTGTCTTGCTTTCAAGTAGGGCCTTACACGCTCATGAGTGATTCCATTGAGAGCGAGGTCCAAAGTAGTGGTTTCGCCTATCAGCTTCCTCTCTCTCATTCTTTGGCTGAGTAGGGATTCGAGAAGGGTTACAAGGATCTCAAAAAATGCAAGATACATGTTACAAAGGAGGAGGACAAGTACGCGATACTTTTCTGGTAGTACTTTCACTCCTATAGGATTAGCATCTAAGGACATGTTAAAGATATGCCTGAAATAACAACTCTAAGAGATAAAAATAGTCGAACCCTTACGACTTCACATGTGTAGATTTGAAGAACCCATTTTGTATTGTATATTGTATGGATCTATATTAAGGTTTAAAAATCAAGTCTCGTGCATTTGAGCAAATTTTATCATATGTGTTTCTTCTTTGACCCCATGCTCATTCGAGCATTTCTAGTATTTTACACTCCCTTTATTTCTCGTTGACCATTGTATCCTTCTTCCTGCATCGATCCTGCCATTCCTCTACGATGTCAATCCATAGATAGTCCAGTTAGGACTCCACCAACACTGACATTGATTTCATGGACTTGACATTGTTGATAATTCCAGGCAATTCTTGAGACTCTGGTTCGAACTTTGCGAATCAATCTCCAGACTCCTCATTTCCACTTTTCTTCGATTTCTTAATAGACCAGAACCACTCTTGTCCCATGTCCGCTCGTTGTGAATGGAAGTCGATTTCAGTTTACATCATTTTCTCCATTCACAACTATCTGTGTTTTACTCCAATCTTAGATTCATTACTGCATCTAGTCTTCAGTTTCATAGTTGGTCTGAGTGGGATTCCTCTTGCATTACATATAGAAGTCAGTCATGGATCCCAATCCAGAGATCCTTTTGTTAGACTGAGACCCAAAGATGGCTCCTCAAGGTAATGGGAAAGGATAGTAATCGTCCCAAACAGAGCAGAGCCCACCATCAGATCAAAACCAAGTCAATGCTCAGTTGCTGGCTTCCATTCAAGCCATCCAACAACAACTTACTGAACATGCACTAATGCAGACTGCATTCCAAGATATGCTGAATGATATGAGGAACAAACCCGGAGGGGAGGAAGAAATGAAGAACCTCCCACATTAACCTAGAAGAGGAAGAGGAGCAAGGAATGAGAACCCTAAATCTACACTGAAAGAGATATATAATCTTGGAGACAACTAGATGATTGAGTGGATTCACTTCCCACCGATGCATGCTCACTTTGAGATAAATACTCAATTCCTTACCCTTTTGCCTACCTTTTACGAAAATACTAACGAGGAATCATACATTCAACTGCAGATTTTCTCTCGCATCTGCAGAATTATGCACTACCCTAATAACTTATTAGGTATAGTTAAGATGATCGCATTCTCCTTCAGTCTCTAGACAAGGCTTTATACCTGGTCAATCATTTGGGAAGGATCGTAATGACCTTGGAGGAACTTAAGTATGTGTTCCTTCATAGGTTTTGATATCTCGATCAGATCAATCAGATGTGAGCCAAGATTAGTAACTTCTCCTAGGCTACCCACATGTCCATTCATGAGGCCTACGAGAAATTTACTAATGCACAGGAGAAGTACCCCCACCATGACATACCAAGGACCAGCTTGGTCCAACACTTCTTTGAGAGCCTGAATTACGAGAGTCATAGATTAGTAGACACTACTTGTGGGGGATCCTATTTCAACAAGGATGAAGATGTAATCTAGCAGATCTTTGAAGAACTGGTCGAGGGAGAGGATGCCCTCTCTTCATCCCATATGTACCATAGACAACCCTAGATCCTCCATAAGATAGTCCACATGGTAGCATCACATGAGGTAGAGAGATATGAGAGCTCCAACCTCAGCAGCATAGGGGGCCATATCTCCCAAGTTGATATCATCGAGAAGCTATGATAGGATCTGGAAAATTGGTTGTGATCGAATAAAGAACTCAAAATCTGGACAAATTGGATCAGATCACCAAGCCACATGTGTTGCTGGTGAGTACCATCAGTGCCTTCCAATCGTCGACTCTACCACCCGAGATTTCCACTGAGCAGAAAGATGAGCCAGCACCACCACAACAGTCTCAGTCGAGTCAGCAACAACCATCAATCCATCATATATGTTACATGTAGAATCCTGACCAGGCACAACAGTAGCATCAATTGGTTGTATACCAACTAGAGCTCCTGCCTTCCTTTGATCCATTCTCTCCTCATGCATCAATTGGTCGTTTAACATCTTTCTAGTGACGAATTATGATTTCCAATAAACATTACTACATTCGATAATATTGATAATATTATATCATAAATCATAGAATAGGTTCTACCATGATCCTGGGATTGGAAAAGAGGATTATTATCGTGCTTTTACTCTTTCTATGGAGAAGACGATGAGTGACGCCTTTTACAAGGCAATGAAGAATTCATTGAGGAAGACAGGGAGGGAAGACACAGATCTTGAAGAGATGAAGAGGTTTCCTCATACTTGGTATATTCATAACAAGTAATATTCTTTTTATTGTTATAATTTTTACTTGTAATAATATTTGATAGTATTGAAGCAGATTACTGTCATGCTTTTGCAGGGGGGCTTCTATTTGTATTTTTTTTCTTTCCTTCAGAAATTTAGGCGAAGATCATTGGTAGGTAAGGTTAACCATCAAAAGTAAAAAAATCAACAAATAGTTTGAAAAGTCTCAATCAGTTTTGAGCAGAGCTAATAAGTTTTAACTTTTGAATTCTATTTATCAAACACCAAATATACTGAGTTTCCGTACATAATTCTTTATACATGCTACCATGTTGAAGAAAAAACCAGTGTGATGGAATTGTAGTCCACGACCCACAAGCATGGAAGTGATCATGGGGATACACAGTCTACTCTTGAGGTGCGAGAAAAATCTTGTAATTTGTTCATATTTTGCTTATAACAATACATGTTTCTAAACTCTACTATATCATCAAGATGAGAACTTGTAGTATATCAAGTACTTTTTGCGTAAAGGAGGCTCATCCTCATTTTGCTCATCTCTTATGGCATCACATACTTAATCAATACATTTAGTCATTTTGATCCATTTAGTTGTGTATGTGCATGTATCAGATGAAATGGATGTGGGAGCCATGTCAAGGAAGTCAGGGCTTGGTGATCTTCCTCCATATTACATGGTGCCTACGCTTTCTTTTTATCAGGGGTGTGTACAGTCCCTCGTACCTTGCATTGGCAACCATACGAGACATATGATGATCAATGTTTTTGTTATTGAATTCCCATATATGATGACCAACATAACATTCAATATCAAGGAACTTAAGCAAGAACCTAAGTTAAAAGAGAAAGAATCTAATTTAATTTTAAACTAATGTTTAAAGTTTGAATTACTTTTCAGTTAACTTAATATTTTCTTTAGATCACAAAATATGATAATGGAGGAGGGAGATGAAGTTAATGAGAAGAATAGTGAAGCCGAGTAAGAAATGTTAGCACGACTTTAGAAGTCTAAAACTTGTTTAAGCCCCAAACTCTTTTTGATCGAGGAAAATGAGATGATTGCGGGAACTTTTATATTTGCTAAACTTTTAACAGGTATACAACCACCAGTAGCCTCAACAGTAGCATCAATTGGTTTGTAATAGGTGATCCGAGCCCGTCGATGACCACCAGGCGAAACTCCAACTAGATCCCTCTTCCTGGAGGTAGAAGCCCTGATTTTCATATCTTTATGTTCCTAGGACTTAGGTTAGAGTAGCTTAAGTTTCTATTTCAGTTAATTGTATTTGGTAAAATCTCATATTCGTAGTTCATCGGAGCTGAGCTCCGACCATTGTATCCTCGTACTTTGATGGTCTTCCGCTGCATCTATCACCTCCTTTTCATTCCTCTTTGCTTCTGCTTCGTTGTACACACCTTCATTACCCTTGATCTTCCCCAAATCAAGCGATCAGGGTCTCAGCTCCGCCGCTCGTCGGAGACCCTCCATCTGACTCCACCTTCATCCATCTCCACCAGATACCCTAGAAGCCCCTTTTTGTGTTTTGTGCTTCCC
Source organism: Ottelia alismoides (assembly GCA_037367405.1). Taxonomy (NCBI): domain Eukaryota; kingdom Viridiplantae; phylum Streptophyta; class Magnoliopsida; order Alismatales; family Hydrocharitaceae; genus Ottelia; species Ottelia alismoides. The sequence continues at coordinate 155,373 of JAZKJV010008062.1, read as the reverse complement.
TTGCAGGTTTTGGAGGTCCATAGCCACTTTGGAGGTGATTTTTACTCAGAAGGAGGTTCCAGCTTCCCGTTATCTTCCTCGACCTCTTGGGACTGCATTCAATGTCCTTGGAGCCTTTTGAAGCCATATGTAGCAGCAAGTGCCCCTCAGGAGCATTTTGAGCCTTCTTTCATCGTCAAAGTTGCTCTAGAAGTCATATTGAAGTTTGCCTAGGAATTCTTCCCCGTTCTTCCTCTGGGGCTCTCCACCATCCCGTCTTGGGGGTGCTCTAGATCTAGCAGGTATCGCGAGATTGTGCTATCCTCGTCTATATGAATAACCGCTGGGATATAATCCTAGCCTTCGTCTGTGAACCGTCATCCACCATTGAGAGCCTACCACACGTCCAAATAAAAAAGATCATGTCGTCTGTCAATGCCTTATTAGGAGTATTTTGCTCACTTCACCCCTACCTTTTGTCTTTTATTTTTAGTCTAGAAACATTTATTTTTCGTTATCATATTTTTCTAAAATTTGCAATAGGATACATATATTTCTGATAATTTCACTTAGTTCCTTTGCCACGTCACCTCACGTGTGCATACACATGAGGGGGAAGGATTTTTGTAAGGACCCCTCAAGGGTTTCGTAATTATTTATTCTAGGAATTTTTGAATTAAGTGTAAAATATTCTGGTTAATGTGCATCTACGCCTTTATTTTTTAATATTGCATTTATACCCTACTAGCACTATATGAATTAAATATTCAGGGAAATTTTGTTTAGAGGACCTTGTAGTTCATTGTTATGTTCTCGAATGCATTTTTGTTTATTTTTAATGCAGTTAGGTCCCTATTAGCATGTGATTTTATTTCTTGTATTTCTTGCAATAGAAATTTCATTTCGCATCAAACATTTGTAGGAAATTTATTTTAAGTGTCTGACATGATATACGATCACATATATTTTTTGCAAGGCCATTTAAAATATTTTCCTATATTTAAAATCCAAAAATATTGCATTTATTCCCTAATTGTATTAAAAAATACATAAAAATTGTTTTTTTGAAAACTTCTAAAAAATATTGCATTTTACTCCGAGAGTCCAAAAATCACTAAAAAATAAAACCAAGGAATACAAATCCTCTTAAGCCAAAAATTATAAAAAAATGTTTGAAAAAAAATCCAAAAGTTACATTTTATATTTATTTATCTTATTTATTACATATATTATATATTAAAAATAGTTTTGCAAAGTTTTGAGCTATTTAGCTATTTTTAGATCCAAAACAATTCAGTTGTATAATATTGTCCACTATTTTCACATTTTTATTCAATTAAAAATAAAAAAGCAAAAAATCCAAGAAAAATATCGAAACATAATAAAATATAAAAGATTTTATTTTCTCTATTTTGAGTATTTATAACTATATTTATATATATACTAGCATATATTATATATAGATATATTTACTTATATTATTATCACTATTGTTATTATTAAAATATCAAATATTTTAAAACCTTAAAAAAAATAAGAAGGACTGAAGTATTTTCTAAGTTTTACTTATATTTTATATATTTATACTTTATATATATTCTATATACATATTACGTATACATTAAAAAGAAACCAAAAAAATATAAAAATAAAATAAAGATTATAAAACTAAAAATAAAATAAAAAATCAAATAATTAAATATTGAAAATGCACAAAAAATAAAAAATCTCTACAAAAACACAAAAATATTCGTATTCTTTTTTAGCCAATTTGTGTGATCTATCCCTATTGCTCCCTAGGGGATCTGCCCCTATTTTTCTTATTATACATATCATTATATATGGTATAATAAATTTTAGCTCACATGTATTCATTCCTTGAGCCATTGTGAGAGTGGCTGATACAACAATTGTCGGATCCGACTTGTCGGACACCGTATGCCCTCTAAGACCAAATGTTAGAAACTTCGATTTCAGTGTTGGTCTCATACACACACTTATCAAGTTTACTTTAAGACTACTAATTTCTTTCAAGAATAGTATTATTTTCTTTTAAGCAAGGCGATTCTTCAGTAGGTTTCCTTTTCAAGATCTAATTTATTAATATTCTTTACTATCTTTTGATTTTCTAACTTAGGCTTTTCTCATTCTACAAAGACTTCATGAAAATCATCTAATAGTTGGCTATAATTTCTTGAGTTACCTCATCTTCCAGAGCCATAAATCAGGCTTGTCGATGTTAATTCCATGTAACTTGAATCGGAGTCGCTTGAATCCAAGTCACTCCATGTGACTTGGAAGTGCCTTCTTCTTGTGAATATTCTTGAACTTTTTATAGGACCGTTCTTCTTGCTTTCCTTCTCTTGCTTCAGAAGAGTACAATCTCTTATTAGATGTACCTTCTTTTTGCACTCGTAGCAAGTTGGTGCTTCTTCATTGTCTTCTTTCTGACAAGTAGGACAATATCTTTATCATTCATCTCTTCAATAGACGAGTCTTGTGAGCTGACCATGAAAGTTAGAAAATTCTTCTTTGCTTCCTTAATCGACTTCTTGATCTTCTTCTTGACTTCATAGACCATCAAATTTCTTATGAAGTCATCCATCTCAACATCTTCCAATGCATTTGCTTCTTCTATAAATGTCACTTTATGTTCCCATTCACTTGAGAGTGAGTCGATGACTTTTCTTTCCAGCTCTCCTTTGATGAAGTTTTTTCTTAGATGATGGTGAACCTCATATATATCTCTTTGATGGATTATCCTTCCTTCATCTCAAAATTCTCATACTCTCTAGTAAGCATAGTGATTTAGAGCTCTTGGCTTTATGTATACCTTCATACATATTTTGGAGTGTTTTCTAGATCTCATGAGTTGTCTTAGACTGAGAAACACGATTGTACTTATCTACGGAAAGAGCTCAATACAACACATTCATAGCCTTTGCATTTCTCTCCAGATTTTTGATCTCTGCATCAGTGAACTCCGCTACACCTTCTTTCAGGATTGGCTTTACAAAGGTTGTTTTCGTGCATGTTCACATCTTGTAGTCTATCGATTGCATGTAGATCTCCATGCGGTTTTCCCAGTAGGAGTACTTGGTGTCGTCGAAGTACTGTTACTTCATGATAGAATAAGCAGATCGAGCTAGTGGATAAGTTGCTATGTACCATCTTGGACCTGCAAGTAGGTCATTACACCTGCAAAACTTGAGCCTGTTCTAATGTCAAATGTGAGTCTAGCATAAGAGGAGGTGAAGTGTGCAATATATAATTATCCAATATACAATATTCAAATAAAAAATAATTCACAAATCATAGAGATAGAAGAATATCATATCACAAATTACACATTGATTTTTACATGGAAATCCAAGTGGGTGTAAACCACGACCCATAACCCTATTTTAATATCGTCCCTTCGCTCTCTCAATGAGGCATGTTTCCACTATTCCAGTGTTCTTTTAACTCAAGGGTAGAACAACCTCTTGTAAAACAGGTACCATTCCTTGGACAACTCCTAAAAGAAGATTTTATCTCTCTCTCTCTCTCCAAGAAAGGAATCCACAACTCGGATACCTATACAAAATTCTAAACAAAATATAGTTAATCCATGAAACTTGAATTCACAATCTTACATACTCTAAGTGCAAAATATGCTCAAGAATGCTGATAATGATCATCACAATAGAGCACAAGGAGCACAAACAACTTCAGTAGCACTAAACTTTGGATTGAAGAGAGCTCGAGAGCGTAAAAATGTTATAAGAATGCGAATATCACACAAAACAATCACTATTTCTTTTCTTTGAGAGCAGAAGATGTTTTTCTTGATTGTGTGTCTCAAACAATGAGCCATAGGATCCCTTATATAGGGTTGGTGTCAAAATAGTCGGTGTCCAAAAATGGAAAGTTCAACGTTTTTATTTCCAAAATCCATGAAATTATTGATCATATAAACAAGGTGATCAATGATCAATCATATTTGATCGTTTGTCAGGAATTCAAAAAGTAGTCGATCATGTTCGAAAGAATGACCGATCAGGATTGATCGATCATGAAGAACAAAATGGTCGCTCATAGTGATCGATCAGAGGTGTCAAGGTGATCTTCATATGTCCAAAAAAGGAAAATATAAAATTGGTGATTCTGACTTAAATTTGTTTAATGATCAAGAATACACAAAAAATTACAAGATTATTTTTAACATCTAATAAAACTATATGCAAAAATTATACGTCACATCAACATCCAAAGTCTTCAAAACTTGAGCTTTTGGAATTTCATCTTTCTTTGATTCTTTTAGCAATTTGATTCTGAATCTTGAACCTTATACCTGAGTCTTTTAGAATCATTTTTAGGCTTTGAGCTAGCTCCTATCTTTTCTACACTTCTCATTGAGATTCTATGAGCTTCTACCTGAAAAGTTAATCAAGCTACAAAATAAATAGGGTTTTTATCACTTGTACCCCTCAGAGATGTCACAATATCAGTTATGTCCCTATCTTTTTGGTAATATCAGTTGTGCCCCTCACTTATTACAAATCTATCACTTGTACCCCTCGGGTTAGTTTCTGTCCATCCCAAACACAAACAGACGTTAACTTTAGGGACACATAAGGAATTAAATGAAAACAAAGGAATTGAAAAGTCCAACCACTGTTCATCTTCCTCCTCCCCCTCCTCTTCATCTTCGTCATCCCCCTGCCTCTGCCTCCTCCCCTCGCCCCTGCTGCGCCCGCAGGCCCCCGCAACCCCGCACCTCCCCCTTGCCCCGCCGACCCGCCCCGGCACCCCCGTCCCAGGTCTCCCCTCTGCCCCTCGCGCCCCTCCCCCGGCTGCCCTCAGCCCCCTGCACCCCTCCCCCGGTTGCCCCCTTCCCCCCCGCAGCTCCCCCCTCCGCACCCCGCAACCCCTGCCCCCCTCCGCCCCTCCTCCCCCGTAGCTCCTGCCCCGTCCCCCTTTCCCCCCGCAGCTCCCCCTCCGCACCCCGTAACCCCTGCCCCCCTCCGCCCCTCCTCCCCCGTAGCTCCTTCCCCCCTCCGCCCCTGCCCCGTCCCCCTTGCCCCCCGCAGCTCCCCCTCCGCCCCTCTCCCCTCTGCCCCTAACCCCTCCGCCCCCTCCACCCCTGCCCCCGTCGCCCCCGCGCCCAGGTCGCTCCCACACCTCCCCTGCCCCCGCCGCCCCTCCCACGCCCAGGTCGCCCCCGCTGCCTCCACGCTCAGGTCGCCCCCACGCCTCCTCCCCTTGAAACGGGAGAGCTTTCAGTTTTTGTTAAATTAATATAAATTTTTGACTAATTGATCCATAAACATTCATCAAAAAATTCAATAAAATTCACCGTTTGATCTGTAATGAATGATATATCCGTGAAAATGCAAAAAATTAGAGATTCGATGGATGCATGAAGGTGTCACTAAGAGAGAGAAATTATGAGGAGAAAGGAAGAAGAACAAATGGATGAGGAAGAAGATAAAGATGTCTGGACAATAATACCCCTCTTAACTGCACCAAGGTTTGAAGAAACCATGGTTAAGTCAACTCATTGACGGTCAATCTGACGAAAGGGCATAAGTGATAACGGCAAAAGAAGTGAGGGGCACAACTGATATTACCAAAAAGATAGGAGCATAACTAATATTGCGATATCTCAAAGGGGCACAAGTGATAAAACCCAAATAAATATGCAACTGAATTATTAGCAAAATCTAAATCGCTAAAATCACCAACACCAATAACACAGTTTAATATATCCCAAATGATTGGAGAGCATTGATAACATTTTTCGATGATGTATTTACTTTTCAATATAAATGATGATTTATTTATTTTCATTTATTGTTGATTAGTATAATTGCTCATTAATGTACATGTATTTATGCAGTGGGAAAATCGGAGGCAGATGTTCGTTTGGGAGGAGCAGCTCTGGCCACTGCAATAAAGGTTCTGAAGATTGGAGTAAACCATTTTCTACCAACGACCGACCCACTATAGATTTCTTGATGTACTTTTATTATTTACTCTAAACCTCAATGTTTAACTTGTCTATTTGCTCTAAGTATACCTTAAAGGATCAACATGTTGTTCCCAAAAAACTCTACATGGCTTGGAAGAAGTTCTAGACTGAGGAATATATGTAGACTGGCACAAGTCCACATGACTAGTAGATGATTGTAGACTGCATCTACATATGTTTCCTACCTTATATTCACTTGTACTTACCGATTCAACCTTATGTCATATATATTTAATTGAGTTTATGAGACATGCAGAAAATCTATGCCCTCTCTCTCGGTCACATCAGAAAGATGTAACGTATTGACTTGACCCATTTGGCGACTAATATGATCATAGACATCATTTATAGTAGTAGAAAGGTGGTGATCGCTAAGCTAGATATGATCGTTTAGTGGCAAAGGAGAAGGCGTTCCCTTTTACACGGTGCACATTGGAGGTGTTTGCATCATTGTCAATGAGTATTCTTGAAATATTATTGGAGTGCAGCAAAAAGTGTGATTTTTGTAGGTTAACTTGATGCTATGATCTCTTTGCTTCTGGTAACTTTTGGAGGTATTCTATTGGGTGGGGATCATAAAGTCATATCGACTACTCGTGCTAAGAGCTTCATGGTGGTAGGTCTCAAATAGTGCATATATTCAAGCTGAAAATTGCTACTCTTTTATTTGGTGATTAATCTTGGGATTGTGCCAGTGTGCGGCTTCACAATGTGAGCCAACCTATGGTGGGCTAAGACTCACATGCATGAAAAGGAGTGGTCAACACCCGAAGCCTAAGTATTTATAGTAGTGGAGAATCTTCTCATTCCTAAGTTCAAAATTTAAAATTGTCTACCAGTTGGTATATTTAATAGGACATCTGTAACGGCTGGCTTTTTTTTTTTGAAAAAAATCGTAATAGCACTGCCATTACCCCCATTATTGCTTTTTATTATCCAATTGAATGGGATTTAATATTCCATTCATTTTTACTCATTAGTAGCCACTAAATCCCCTTCATTGACAACCTTAAAATCCCTATACCCCACCTTTCTCAATGTCACTTGTCATTGCAACTTGAGAGAGAGAGAGAGAGGAGGAGAGAGAGAGAGGGAGACAGATCTTATCGGGCATCCTTCGTCACAGGGGAAGGCGACGTCGAAACGGATGAGGTGGAGAACGTGGATCTATGATCGGAAGAAAGCATGATGACCACTCTAGGGAAGGTTACGCATTGGACCTAAGTTATGTATCGATTTAGGATTTTGTATGAACAATGATCACATCCGAATTATCAATCTTTAAGTACATGTGTCTATTCTTATAAAATAATACATGCGGTAAATATTCGATTTGAAATGAACCTCTAATTTGTGTATTGATTCAGACCTGAATGATGTGTATGAATGTGTGTGTTAGGAATAAACTTGTCAAATGCATATTCTTGAAACCTTAGGGTAACATGTAGGCACATAAGAATGGTGAATCATATTGCTCTATGGTTCATACAGTTATCATGCTCATAGCATTGTCTCTTTCAATCCGACTAGTTTGTGAAATGGATTACTGTTTTGTGATTTGGGAATACTAATGTTAATATATTATTATTGTTTGTAAGCAAATCATGAATTCAAGTTCATGGTGGAAAATACGGCTATATTTATTTAAAGAAATGTTATCAAACATTGCAAAGATATTATTCTAAGGTTAGGAAAAGTAAAATATTAACATGATGCATGATCATGTTACGCATCCATTGTTGTTCATTAGAATAATAGTTTATGTTATTCTTAATCCAACCTTTCCAATATTTTCGCTGGTATCCAAGTATAAGAAAGCAAATTTAGATGATTTCCATTTAATAATCGTTTAGGACAATTACAACTCTCTCTATACACCCCTTTTTGATAACATGTTGCGACTTGCATAAACTTTAGATAGTAGGATATATGTTATAAGTATAATTTTGTACATGGATCTTCCTGAATTAACTTATTATGAAATAAAGAGAAATCATATAGTGTACCCTTAGATTATATTACACTATAATTACTCGTGATATGCGGTACATTTTACATCTAAAGAGATAAGGGATTATCGACAACCAAATGTTCATTGTTTGAATTCAACATTATTGGTATAAGGTATAGTGTGTTTTTTTTAGATTCATACCCTAACCTACCATTCTTTCAGTACCATTTCTTTTTCCGGTAGAAAGTGAGGGCAGTGGGACTCGAACCTTGGTCTATCCACTGTGGGAACCACTGCTCAACCACTAGACCAAATACTTGGTTCTATAACTCAGAACTTGCATATATGTGAATTTCATAACAAACAAGTTAGCACTTATATAATGTACCTTACTTTTATATGTTAATATGAGTTTCCATAAGTTTTTAAATGAAATGGTGATAAGTTGTAATAATAGAACAGTACATCTTGACTGGATAGTATCAAACTGCTAGATCACCGAGCACCAAAAAAATATGTAAAACAAGACTTATAACTTTACCAGAAGAGTTAATCAAGATTTAAGGCACAAACTCATAAAGAGTCACATGGACGACCGCAAGGGGTCATGTTAGCCCAAGGGACAACGTTGTAAAGTGTGTATGGTTCCAAGGAACTACATAGACAAAAGCTAAGTCCTCTACAGTTGTACCTGCATTGTCATGTTATCGTCGCAAGGGAGTATGGTTGTAAGGAACAATAGAGGCAAAAGCTAAGTCCTCTATAGTTGTAGCTACACTATCATGTCATGCCATGGACCACATGTACCAGCGGTTGAAAAGTATAACAAGATATGCGCATGAAAGTTATGCAAATAAATAGTTTATAAAGGTAAACCATTACAAATATGCAAGGAAATTATATATAAAGATAAATCATTACAAGTTATGAAATAAATGGTCTATAACGGTAAACCATTACAAGTATGCAAGGAAATTATTTTTAGGTATAAATCATTATAAGTTATGAAAATATGGTTTAAAGTAAGCCATTACATATTATGTAAGAAAGTGGTTTAATTAAAGATAAATCAGTACATGTTAAGCATGAAAAAGTTTTAATTAAAGATAAATCAGTACATGTTATGCAAGAAAATGATTTAATTAAAGATAAACTATTATATATTATACAGGAGATTGGTTAATAAAGAATAAACCATTGCATGTCGTATAAGATTTGGTTTAAGAAATGCAAACCATCAAAGTCATTGGGGTTAAAATGCAAAGTGAATTATATGATAAAAGAAACATGTATTTGTTATGAATCTTATGAAATATGCCCCACAAGATGAAAGATGTGGGTGTTATTTATTCTTATGCATATTGCATATGTATACTCATGTTTATGAAAGAAGCTAAATTACCTAAGTTGGGGAACGGACTAGAAATGCATGGAAACAATTAGGTATGTAATGATGTTTTTCCATGAAAACTCTAGTACATAAAATATAACGAGTTAAACCACCGTCAGAATTCTCATGCATGGGTCTCGATACATACTAGACATTAGGCTCATGAAAAATTATTTTTATTCATTTCAGGTAAAGAAGAAGTTCGACTAAGCACTCAAGTTAATGCGGCGGACTCAACGAGACTTTCAACATGGCATGATAATTGAATGGTTTATGGTGGATATCCGTATGTTCACTAGAACAGAGAATCACATTGTGAAATTAATTAATTTTTATTTTGCAAGTATACCCTTGTTGATGTTGTAATAATGGAACTTCCGCTAGAATTGAATTTTATGATTTCTTTTGAGAATGATTTTTTGTTACTCATTTTTACTACATATTTTCGATAACGATTCGGTCGTGCGATTTATTATTGCATGCTTCCGCAGATCCGCTTGACCTGCTCTGTTACAACATCTATGATGAATTCTTCAACGCCAACTACGAGTCCACTATTGTGGAAGAGCATTCAGCAATTGATGTTAAGATCTAGCAGGAGGTCATATGTGCATACCAATAAGAGGTAATCTTAGGGGGGTTCCACTCTAAATTGTAGTTGGACCCTAGTTGCGACTTTTCTCTACCAACGAATGTTTATGACCCTTCGTCGTCACAGTATATGCACCCATTGGGATCGATGCAAATCAATCTTAATTTCTCCAAATGTTACAAAATATTCAACAACGGGTGAATGCAATGGGTAATGTGGGGAGCACAATCGAGATACAAAGTTATAGTTAGATGTCAGTCAGGTAACAGATTATATAATAATCAATTTAAATTTAATTTTTGAGAAAATGGAATCACATGATTGAAATTATAGGAAGGGAGAAAAGGCTGCAAAAAAGCAGTCATCGAAGACGATGACGATAGTGATGACGAGGAGGAGGAGGACGAAGATAAGGAAGAGGACATACCGCATTGGGATATATGTCATGGAGTCATGATCCTCGAGAGAATGCCGAGATAAAGAAAAAAAAGAAAAGAAAAGGGAAAATGAATCATGAGAAAGTCCAGGAGGTAGAAAAAAATCATGTATTTTTTATTTATTTTGAACTTGATTTGCTTATTCATGTATGAACATTTTTTCTTTACTTTATTTACCAGAATAATAATCGTTTTCCTTGGTTCACATAAACTGAAGTTGATAGGTGTTTTTAAATTTTTTGTTACAATTTATGTGTATTTGTATATGCATGAATGCGTATATGAATGTGATGGCATAGCATGGCGACGATTATGCATGCATGCATGATTGTGAATGAGATTAAGTGTAAGATAATGCAAAGCACATGTGTGTGCGCGTGCACGAGTGGGAATAAGCAGCAAAACAATTGAATTATTTCTGGATGCAAACATTTTTGTGACCAAAATGTGATCAACTAGTTTTTAGTCACAAACATTTTGTGGGAATAAGCAGCAAAACATTTTTGTGACCAAACATTTTGGTCACAAACATTTTTGTGACCAAAACAATTGAATATTGCCTTACTAGTCATAATGTATAAATGATAGCAGTCGGGTTGGTGTTGTAATGCGAGCAAAATGTGATTACTGTGGTCGCATTAAGGGTCCACATTACGACTCAGTCGTGGTAGCATATTCGATCGCGACCTCCCATACACATGCACACCTCTAAGTGTAGACACAACGACAGAAATCGACTATAGTGGTACCACTTCAGGGCTACAAGCCTACAATGCGACTAAATATGTACTCGCATTTCACTCCGATTCTAGTGGTGTAGGTATTGTTGTCGTATAAGTAAAAGCGATCGTAAATGACCACATTGTTGCCATTAGTGGTCGCATGTCTGGCTAACCCAATTTCGACCACACGTGGTCGTAACAATAGATGGCCCTTCTTTTGATGATATTGTGAAATTTCGTTAATCGAAATATATTATTACATTCTTTGCTAAAATTTCCATACATGGGTTCCCTCTTCCCCCATTTTTTGGGAACCCTCACCCTAGCCACTCTTCTCCATCGTGATCCTCCTCAACTCATCGCCAATTACTTGACCAAGTAATGAAAAATGATTTATTTTTATTTTTATTTCAGTTTCATTATTGTCTCTAGTGTAAAGTCAAAGTATGATGCAAACTAGTTGATCATAATTCAATTGATACTTTTATCTCGTTAATACATAAATTTACATCTACGAAAAATATATATGATAGTATATGCATTATATATTTTTAAATATTTAAAATAACTAAAAATACTTAATCAAATATTCGATTAACTATCCATATATCATTTATTCTTTCCTTCCAACTCAATACACTCTCTCACATCCAAATATATATCTAGACGGTCGAATCACATATAACTGACGATGTCTGATTGATCTTGAATGCAATTTATGGATTCTACAACAATAGTCCCTTCGCTCGGTCGTGAGGGAGAGGGGAAGCTGAACATCATTGCGATTGCTCGTTCCACTCCTACCTAGAATGTGGTAGTTGAGGTCTAGGAATGGAATCTTTCCTTTCATCTTTTAAAATCCCCAGTCCTTTTTATCTATTCGCATATAGACGCGATGTTTTTCATGAGGGTGAGGCACATCTTCCAATACTCCGCACCTTCTGGCTACTTATGACATATATTTATATATCTAGATTGTGAGAGAGATATGGTCAAGGTGTTAGTGGAGGGACATAAAAGTGCTAGATATATGGACCTCATCACAAGGATATACAATGATTGAGGAAAACATACCTACTCCATTGTTCACATTTGACTTTCTCAGTTTTTTAGAAAAATAAAAAAATAAAAAGGATATTAAGAACGTGTTAAATACTTATATACTAGGGTTATATGGTTATATGAAATTACCAATGCTCTACTATAATCATTTTAAAAATGTGTACAAAACAACTACAACATATATTAGAATATTTTAGGTTTTTAATCAGTTGTGTCCCTCTGAGATGTTGTAATATCAGTTATGCCTTCACCCTTTTTTGGAATATCTGGCGTGTCCCGACTTTTCGTCATTCTAACACTTGTGCCCCTCTGTTACTTTAGCCGTCTATGAGTTGAACTTAACCGTGGTTTTTTAAAAACATGGTGAGGTTAGGAGGGGCATAACTGTCTAAAAAATTCTCCCCACCCATCCTCCTCCTTCGACCCCTCCTCCGTCCCATGCCATGCAACATCCTTCTTTGTCATCCTCGTGATGCACAAAACTTCGTTGCCCTGCACAGTTGAGCTTATGTTTACTCCATGTCAAAAAATAGAGCAAGATCACAAATAGTAACCCAAAAAAGAACGAATCTACCTACCCCCTACCTTCTCCTTTCACCCAAATATCTTGCACATCTTCGGATCATCGACACCTGTACACAAAAATCGATTTCTTTCGAGTGAAAAAGGCCTTCAGATTGTCGCTCCCAATCTCATTCGTGTGGCGAGAAGCAACTCGTCGATATTCAAGAATCGTAGGGGCGACGCCTAGTGGTCGATCTGATGTTAGTTGAGATCCTCATCTACTGAGTAGTTGAGGAATGTGGACTCATGGAACCAAACATCCATGTACTCATCCTCCGTCTGTGCCTCCTCGTCGGCAAGGAGTAGTGTACAACAGAGCGAGCAGGTGTGACGGTCGAGGTCGACCCAGTGGTCGAGACAGTGGCAATGGAACATGTGGCAGTACTCTTGGAGGTTGCTCACATCATCCTCGTCCTTGAACACATAGAGGCACATGGCACAACCGTCCTCCTCGAACGAGCAACAGGAGGGGAGGGCAACCTTGATGCGATAGGGGGAGGTGGGTCGGAGGAGGAATGGGTGGGGACGAGGGGAGGTGGGTTGGAGGGGTGTTGAATCTCCATTTCATCATCTTTATTCTATCATTTTGGCCTTAAAAACCCTAACTAATGCATGTAAATAGAATTATTTTGTACAAATTAACATTCATTATTTATTTAATTTATTGTGTATAAAATACAATTTTTAATGCCAAAATTATATAATAAAGAAAAGAAAAAGAATAAAATGACAAAGATATTTTATGACCCTAAACCCTGCATTTTTGGGACTTATTTTATTTCTATTTTCTATACCTCAAATAAAGAAACTTTGTACATGAAAGTTGTAGATAAAAATATAAATAAAAATACAAATTTTATTTCTCATAAAAATAATATATAATGTACTTCTTATACTCTGCATAAAAAGTCAAAACCCAAACTTTCCATACCCATATCTCCCCAATAAAGTCTCAAAATGTATCAAAATCACTTTATTTGTATATAACTTCTAATAAGCTATTTAATGAAGCTAGTTTCGTCCCATTTGGAGTTAAGGTGTGAAAGTTAGGTTTTGGACCTCTATTGTACAATAAACATGAAAATATTCATTTTATTTATTCTTTATTATTTTATAATTTGTATTTTATAATTTTGTAAATATTATTTATAATATATGTGCATATGTATAAAATAAAAAACCATAGAGGAAACACAAAAAGAAAAGAGTATATATAAATACGTAGATGAAATACCTATACTTATACATGTATATTTAATATCCCTATTTATTTAAGTGTATATATTACATCATAAAAATATAATAAAAATGTACTTATGTATACAAAAATAAGTTATAAATATAAAATATGAAAATAAAATAATAAAATAAAAAATGCAAAATAAAAATAAAATATACAAAAACAGATGAATATACCTATAAAAATACCCTTAAAAATTAACTTGTAATAAATAAGACATAAAAATAAATAAAAATCATACTAAAATACTACATAAAATAATAATTATTTTATATTTTAATAAAAAAATTAAATAAATTGTTTATTATTTATTTCTAATTATCTTTAGTTTTTATTTTAAATTTGTCTTTTTGTGGGTGATGTGGCCCAATCACGCTACGCTCCCTGGTACCTAGGGCCAACTCCAACCCCAAGTCTAGACTGTCAGAAGACTCCGCAACCGCCCTCTTTTCTCCGTTTTCCACACTTTGATCCATTGCTCGAGGTCTGACAACTCCTTCTTGAGTTGTCATCCCTTTTTATCTTGTATCCACGTCCACCTGTCTCCTAGGGTCGACCTCCATCGATTCTGTCGTTGTTCCCTCTCGATCTTTGTTGAGTTCATAAGACTATACATAAGACTCTCGTCCTCCATTTTTGATCCTTGGTTCCCTTTCTCCCTCTTTCAACCCCTTGGAGGAGTGCCACAGAGTAGAGCCTCGTGACAGGAGTGCTCTACCACCCTTCGCAATGAGAAGGAGCGAGGGGAAGGTGGTTCCCCTATCATCTTCGTCGTTCGTCGGCATGAGGTATCTCATCTCATGGCTTCGGCCAATCGAGGTACTTTTTATTACTTTTTACTTAGACATTAACATTAGATTTAATTTCCAATTGTTAGTTTTAGTTTTAATTATGTGCTTAGTGTTAAATACTACATTCGTAGTTTGATAGATCTTCGCTTTGGTGACCCATCCAACATGTCTCCGCTCGTACTCCGACCCGCCAACCACATGCATTCCACTCCCCATCGCTTCCCCTACACTCCAAACCATTCCATTCATCTTGCTTCTCTCTAAAGTGAGCTCTCAAATCTCCACCACCATCGCCTCGTCAGAGATCCACCACTACTTCACCTGACCTCCATTCCCCCCCGACAGGTCGAGGCAGTTTGCCCTCGATCCAGTAACATTTTAGTGCATGTCCTGGAGGATTTATGCCTCAAACAAGGTGATTTTGAAGCATTCAAAGGTCCCTAGAGCTCTGTCCCTTCATCGACATCCGTATCCCGCTCCAGCGACCTTCGAAGCGCTGTGAGTGCTCCAGCAGCAAGAGGATAACCCTAGGACCATTTTGCATCTTTTGGTTCAACTCTCGATGGTCAAAGTTGGTTAGAATCGTCGATCGAAGCTCATCCTAGGTCATGTTCTTCCCTATTCATCCAGGGGGTCCACAATTTTTAGATCAAGCTTCATTGCTAGAAGCTCTAGATACCGTTAGAATTCCAGATCCCCTCATTGTAAAATCCTCACCAGAGATCTAATCCAAGCCGCCTGTGCCAAACCATCATCGCCTCATGTGCAGCCGCCACGTGGATTAGTGAAGCATGCATCGTCGTTGGATTACGCGCTTGAGAAGGTATTTTGCATTCTTTGCCCCCGTATTTGTATTTTTTATTTAGTCTATAAACTTTCATATGTCATTTAAATATTTTTGTAATATTTGCATAGAAACCCCTGCTCTTTATTGTATTTGCACATTGGTCCAATCAACGTTACCTCACATGCTGTCCCATATGAGGTTGTCATTTTGTATATACCCTCATAGGTATTTGTATTTTCGATTTAGTATAAAATTTTTTAATTCTAATTATATATTTTTGGGTAAATTACAGAAAGGACCTCACACTTAATTTTAATTACATTTATGCCCGTTCTAGTACATGTATTTTTGTGGGACTTTTTAAAAGTAATTATTAAATAAATCATAACTAATTAAATAGTCATCATGTAAAATTATTCAAAAAAAAGGCATCTGAGGTGCCGATTTGGGATGACAATTCGAAATCAGCACCTGAGATGCCGAGTTGGGAGAGAGTCATTGGTGAAATTTCCAATGACCCCCTCTTCCAAAATCTATATAAACTACCCACCCTACCCTCTCATTCCTCACAACTTCTCCCTCTCTCATTTCTAGTTCCCCCTCTCTCATTTCTACTTCTCCCATCTCTCCTAATCTTTATTCTCGAGCAACATTTCCCACATATGAATTTTGCTATTCTTTTTCGAGTAAGAATAAGAAATTTTTTCCATAAACTATTTTTCATGAATATTTTTTACAGGTTTTTATCAAAAAAAAGGTGGATAATATTTTGTGAATATTAAGTTATATCTATCAATTTATTATTGGATATATTTACTCGCTTTGAAGACACACATTATTCTAGGTAACTGATGAATCACCATTCATCACTCTTTAGTCCTTTAGTTAGCTAGAAACCTTGGTAAAATACCATGTAAATGTTTGTAAATACAATAATTTGTCAAAATGCATGCATTGTGTAAATTGTAATAATTAGCATGTTTTTATGAAAAATAAAGGAACAAAGAAATAAAGAAAAAGAGGAAAATGTTTAGAATAAATATTGAGTGACCTGAACCCAAGGGAGGGCTCAACATGGGCCTGACCGCAAAATAAAACAAGTAGAGAGAGATAAGGGTGACTCAGCCTTGTACATATTCCCCCTTTTATGTATATATTATTATTTTCATCAAAAAAAATATTTATGTGTCCCTCATAATGTGTATATATTTATAAAAATAAAATAAAAAATATGAAAAATAAAAATAAAACAAAAATAAATCCTCTCTCTTCCCCTTGTATGTACCATGTATATATGTACCCATATATATATATATTTTACCCTTGTAAATACATAATAAAAATTAAATAAAAATTATTTAATATCCCAAATTTTATGTTGTAAATAAATAAAATATAAAGTAAGGATAATTATACAAAAATAAAAATAATAAAAATAAAAATAAATAATACATAGGTATTTATACCTGTTTATAATAATATATAATGTATATACATAACTTATTTTTCAAAAAATAATTAAAAATCACAAAAAATACTTTGTAAATAAATAAACATTTTTCATGTTGAAAATATTTTGAAATAAAATCACTTACTATTTTAAAATGAATTTCCAAGTAATTAATAAATGAAATAATATGATTGGTCCACGGGGGATTGTTGACACCCGGTTAACTCTCCCCCCAGGACCACATCTTCGCGGATCTGTGTTTTCGACCCGATTTCTCAGAATTTTCCAGATGAAATCCGCCTTCCATCTCCTTAAACCCCGGGCCCCGATTATTCACGATACATCCCTGATCCACGCCCGACCATCTTTTTAGGGGTCCGAGCTTTGGATTGCGCGCCCGACTCCCTTCTTGCAAGACCCAGCCACTATAAAGTTTCGCCTCCTACTGCCATTTCACGCACCTTTAGCCCCCATCTTCGATCCCCGTGACCTCCATCTTCTTCCTCGAGTGACAGCGAGTGCGGGGGGTGTTGTAGAGAGCGATTGGAGGTGTTTGCCCCAGGTCCGACGACCCTTGTCGTCGAGCTCCGCCGTCGGCGTAGCCCGAGCCTCTGGAGGCGTCGCTCCATCGAGGCGAAGACCTTAGGAGAACCAGCAGTTCCAACCCAGACACGTCCGACCATCAGGTAGCTCCCTTAGCTTCTAGTTCGTTGAGTAGCTTTAATCTTTCATCTCTCGCTCCGCCAGCTCCGCCCCGGTGGCCGGAGCCCCGACACCTCATCCTCACCGTATCGATCGATGCTTCGATCCATCGTCACACTTCCTCCACGATCTGATCACCTCGATCTTGGCTATCCGAGCCAAGATCGGGTCTGGTTCCTCCCGCCACCTCCGCCAGAACCCCCCTTCGCCTACCCACCTCGCTTCTCTTTGTTATTATGATTAGTATTCGCTAATGATCATTAGTGGTTTTTAATCCATCATTAGTTTCTTTAATAATATTTAATTAGTCTTAATGACGGCCATTATGGGTAAATGATGTCTTAAACCTCTTTACTTCTCTTTCTTCCGAAAATCATAACAATTCAAAACGAAGTCCGATTCATACGAAACAAATTCCGTTGGTTTCCTCTTGACGAGCTGAATCTTATGATATATGATCCAAGGGAGACCAAGTTCATGGATTTACATTTACACCTCAAACAAGGTGATTTCGAAGCATCTGAAGGTCTCTGGAGTTTTGTCCCTTCATCGACCTCTATAGCTCACTTCGATGATCTTCATATCTTTGTGAGCGCTCCAACAACTAAAGGATCACCCCATGAACATTTTGCATCTTTTGGATCACCTCCCGGTGGTCGGAGCTGGTCATAATCGTCGATCGAAGCTCATCTTAGGTCATGTTCTTCCCTATTCATCCAGGGGGATCCACAGCTGTTGGATCAAGCTTCATCGTCAGAAGCTCCAGATACTTTTAGATCTCCACATCCCTTGACCATCTAATCCTTGCCAGATATCTAATCCAAGCCACCCGTGTCGAACCGTCGTTGCCTGTTGTGCAGCTGCCATTTCGATTAGTGAAGAGTGCATCGTTATTAGATCACAACTTGAGGGGTATTTTGCATTCTTTATCCCTTCATTTTTGTATTTTATTATTTATTTTATAAACTTGCATCTGCCATTTAAATAGTTTTGTAATATTTTATTATTTAACATCATCCTACTCTCGCGATATATTAGGACTACTTGGGGCTTCGGCTTCAGAAAGATATTTGATTAATAATCTCAAGAAATTCCGAATACCCCTGCTCGTTATTGTATTTGCTCATTGGTCCAGTCAACATCACCTCATGTGTGGTCCCATGTGAGGTGGCCATTTTGCATATATACCTTCACGAGTATTTATATTTCAATTTAGTCCCATAATTTTTAGTTCTAGTTATATATTTTTAGATAACTTATAGAAAGGACCTCACATTTAATTTTAATTACATTTATAACCCTTTATAGTATATGCATTTGATGTGTTGTTTCTATTTACTAGAAATATCATTTTTACTCCAAAATTTTTCAAAAAATAGGGATAGTTGTTTTCTTGTGTATATTCACATTATATTTTTAGATTTTGATTTTAGGCACTTTTGATATTTATTAAAAATCAAAAGAACATGTTTTGTCTCTGTTTGATTTATAGATGACAAAAAATATAAAAACATTTTAAAAAACCAAAAAAAAAATATATTTGTATATTTTCGAATTTCGTAACTCCATAAAAAAATCATTAAAATCAAAAAATAAAAAGCATAAAATTAAAAGGCTCCAAAATCCTTTATAAAAATCCGAAAAATTCTAAAGATTCCAAAAATATTTATTTCTATCTCTGATATTTCTTTCTATAATATATTATTAACTAAAAATAGTTTTGGATAGTTTTGGTTTATTTTCTATTTTTAATTTACAGAACAATTTGGTCTCTTTATTTAATCCCTATTTTGGTATATTTTTAACTTTAAAATATATAAAAATTAGCAGAATTATCTAAAAATCACAAAATTAGTAAAAAAATAATTTATCCAAACACATTTTATTTCTTGTATTTTGTTTATTTTTTTAGTATTTATAATTATAATAGCCTATATTGTATTTATAGCCATATATATTTCCATATTACTTATTTAAAAAGAAAAGGAAAACAAAAATCAGAAAATAAAAAAAGAAAATATAATTTATATAATTAAAAACAATTAAAAATTTTAAAATTTTAAAATTACAAAGCATATAAAATAAAAAAACCAACCAAAATTACATAGACAAGAAGAACACACATTTTTACGCATTGATTTGCACCGATCTATCATTTGTTATATATGTTCGACCTCTACAATACTTACACCTATACACATCCATTGTAGAGTTATGATAAATTTTAACTCCATGTATTTTGATTTTCATTGCTTTGTACGTATTATGGGTTAATTGTATAGTCTGAGGTTCTCATCGGTCGCTTCGACGACTTTATTGCCTCCTTGTGTGGAACACAAGATCGGTAAAATTTTTGACTTTTCAAGGGGAGGAGGAGGAAGGAAGATGGGAGGAGGTGGGTCAGGGGGAGGTGGCATGGAGGGGGAGGGGCAGAGGAGGAGGGCTGGGAGGGAGAGGGTGGCAGAGAAGGAGGTGGTCGAGGGAGGAGGAATCATTAGAGGGGGAGGAGGAAGGAAAAGTAGAAGGAAGAAGAAGAAAAGGGGTAGAGAAAGATATTTCTACCCTCCTCTTTTTATCAAATTAACATTGTGTCCTCAAAGTTAACATCTGTTTGGAATGGAGATTGATGGCAACTAACCCAAGAGGCGCAAGTGATCATTGTGGAAGAAGTTAGGGACGCGATTGATATTCCAAAAAAGGGTGATGTATAATAAATATTTCAAAAGGAGCACAACTTATAAAAATCCAATATTTTATGAGCATATTCTTGAGCTTAGTCAAACTCCAGCATGCCTAGTTCTAGAGCACATTGCTTTCTGCTAATATTATAATAATCAAAGCCATATGGTTGTTAACGATTAGAATTGGACTTTAAATTAATAAGTTGCCAAGGTCAGTCTTCCTATATAGAAACTAAGGTCTAGATTCAAGACTTTACATAGACCAACATGATTTAAGGTTGGAAAGGTAATATAATTGATTATATTCAAGTAGATCTAATTCTTTGGAATAAAAAAAAGATAACTCCTATTTTCTCCATTTATACCAATTTTTAATTCTTTGAATGATTATTCCTCTTTTAGATTTCACGATTATTTCTAAAATAACTATTTTCCTTCCATTAAGCCATGCTTGTTGTTAATCTCCGGTTGCATTACCCACTCCATAATAACTACCATTTATTCCTTAGTTCGAAGAATAATAAATAAAGTAGAATAAATGGGGAACCTCTTTATTTTACATTTATCCCACCAAAATGAAAAAAGAGGGAAAAAACTTCTTTATTCATTTCTCCACCTCCTTGCCATAGACGGATTTAGGAGGCATAAGGAAACACATGCTCCTAAAATGTATACTATATATCTTGAAGAATATACACTTTCGATTAAGAAATTGTATCTTAACCTTGAATAAAATGTTTTCTATATTGAAAAATATAAAAAAGCTATATTGATAGCTATAATAATAAATTAGTTTACCATTACAAATTCGATAACAATTCAACTCCGCATTTCTCATTATATTAAATTATTTTGAAGATATTAGAATATTTGATATTTTGATAATAGGCTAATAAAATGAAATATTATTGTATCATAGGACTTAGAACAGAGGTCATAAATTGATCCTTTATATTTTTTATTCAAAATATTCATTAGAATACCAATAAAGCTTGAGAATTGTTTATAAGCTTCATATCTGAGGTATAACTTTTTAATCAAGTTCGAAGGTGATGAATCTCCATTTCATCACCTTTAATCTTTCGTTTTGACCTTAAATCCCTTGAATTCATGTAAATTGCATTAATTTGTACAAAATAGAACTTATTATTTATACTATAAATAGTGTATAAAATACTGTATTTAATGTTAAAATAAAAGAATTAAGAAAAAGAAAGGAAAAGAATAAAATACCAAAGTTATTGAATGACCCTAACCCTCGAGATCGAGGCATCATGATGACTTGGTCGACAAGGAATAAAGTAAGGGGAGATCAGGACCAATAAGTACACAAAACCATAATTTTCAATTCATCAATAAATGCATTTTGGGACCCATTTAATTTTCTTATTTTTACATCTCAAATCAATAAAATTTGAACACGAAACATGTAGATAATTACAAAAAAATACAAAATTTATTTCACTCAAAAAATATGCATAGTGTGCCATAGACACTCAGAATAAAATCGTAAAGAAAACTTCCCATATATGTATCTTCTCCATATGAACTCAAAATATACCAAACTCTCATTTATTATTCACGAAATTTAATTGTCTATTTAATGAAGGTAGTTTCGTTCAATGTGGAGTTAAGATGCAAAAGTTAGGTATTGAGACGTCATTGTGCATTATACCTGTTTAAAATAAAAATTTTTTATTCTTTTTTTAATTTTCACTTCCTTATATTTTTATAATTTTTTAAATATTATTTAAAATATATATACATAATTAAAAATTCATTAAATAAATAAGTATACTTTAATATGTAGTTGAATATACTTATAGTATACATATATATTATATGTACATAATTATTTAAGCACATAATCAAACTCAGATAAATGCAATAAAAATACTTATATGTGTATTAACTAAGTTATAAATATATAAAATAAGTGTATAACATACTAAAATCCAAAATAAAAAATAAAAAATACCCAATATATAGGTAAATATATTATAATATTGCATGTAAAAATTTGCACCTAATAAGTTAACTTGAAAAAATAAATAATATCATAATAAAATACTACATAAAATAATAAACATTTTTATGTTTTGACTTTTATTTAATTAAGTCGTTTATTATTTTGTTTTTAATTAATTATTTTTTATTTCTATCTATCTTCTAGCATCTGACGTGGCCCAATAAGGGCCCATTCTTAGTTGATCTATCGGTCAACTGACCTTCTGGTGCCCTAGCCTTGTCAGACTCGTTGCAATGTTGTCTTCCTCAATTTTCCCCATCAACCCTTGCATTTGCGTGGCACAATTCCTCTTTTCCTTTCACTCCTCGATCATTATCTTTCAGGGGAGCATCTATCCTCAATCTGAGAACAACTGCATCGAGTATCATTCCCAATCCAAGTTGCCCATGTACACGAACTTTATCTCGTTTCAACCTCGAAATCCCCGGATTTCTTCGTGTTTAAGATTGTTGGTGATAGCATCATCCTAGCCGGAGCATTTGGTGCGGAGGAAGAGGGTCGGAGCTGGTGACCCGAGCATCGCCAGAGAGCTTCAAGAGGAGCTCATCTTTGGCTCCCAGTTCTGCAGGTATAGCCTTAGTTCTTTAGCTCTTTTCATTCCTAGCATTAATCTTAGCAGAGTGTAGATTTTAGTTTCTTTTAATTTCATCCTTTATTTCGTGAAATTCCCGATCGAAGTTTGCCGAAGCTTGAGCTCCGACCATTGTTTCCACCTTGTCCAACCCCGTTTTGCCTCATATGCACCCTCCATCTCCTTTCCCATCACATTTCCTATGCCTCGCTCTCTTCCATTCACCTCGATATACTCCGGATCGAGCGATCAGGTGCTCCTTCTTTTTCGTACTTCGGAGCACCTCCAATGCACATCATCTTCACCCATTCCACTGCTTCAGACCTCAGGAACCTTTTCTTTTTTCATTCTTGAGCTGACCCTGCATGTTCAGAAGGTCTCTATAGTCTCATATGAGGTGTTTTTTATCTAAGAAAGAGCTCCAGTAGTTGTCCGCTTCCCCGACTACCAAGACCCCATCGTTAGGCTCTAGATATGATTTGATAACTCCATTAGCTCAGGAAACCTCCCAAGACCTTCTCCGACCATCATCTAGGAGGGAGGAGGCCAGATCCACTCAATATTGGTGCTCGAAGTTTGACGGAGGCAAGTTCTTCCCATGTTCTTTCAGCCGCCTTCTATGTCCTCTGATCAGGAGCCAACGCCAGGTAGAGTAATGCTGGGATGCACCTCGCAACTCGGGCTACAAAATATCAAAGGTCATTGTGACCCAAATTGCGAGGCGCAAATCAATCCAGAAAAATCAAGACCATTCAGATAAAACAATCAAGCACAAAATCAATGTTAGTGGTCTCCGTTATTTCTTTAACCCGATATAACGACCAGGATCGAACACAAGGAGAAAAAGTGAAACCTACGAAGTAGTCCTAATCAGAAAATAAAAGGGATATTTTTGTGGGTTTTAATTTGCAAAGTTTTTTATATTTTTAAAATAAGGAAACAAATAAGCAAGTAAGGCTAAAAACTAGTTTCAACAATTTTTGTTAAGACTAAAAATGTCAAAAAAAGGAAACAAAATTATTTTTTTATTTTTCAAATATTCAAATTCCTTTTGTGATTTTATGAGATTTATCTAATTTTTATATGATTTTATAAAAATTAAAGAAGGGAAAACAAGGCTTATAGTACACAACCAGGATAAAATTACAAGTTAAAAATACTTAAAATGTCCTAATGTCCTAGAGATGATTTTTATGAGAAAGACAATGAAAATATCTAACTACAGCAACTGAAATCCTATTTTTTTAATTTTTTGTGAAATTTTTAATTATTTTTATGTGTTTTAAGTCTTTTGCAATTTTTAGCAGTTTTACGAGGAGTTTTTTTTGCAAAAATACTACTGAAGACAAATCATATGAAAACAAACACACTCAATTTTTTATGGAATTTTTTAGACATATTTTCGAATTTTATATATTTTATAAAATAGACATAACAGTTTTTAGGTTTTTGTTTTTAGAGAATATCAAAAAAACTAAATTAATTCACAAAAATTACCATAAATATTATGTGTTAGCAGAAGCTAACTATAATTTTTTATGGAATTTGAAGTTGATTTAGTAATTATTTGATTAGAAACAAAGCACGCAGTAGATAGGGGCATGTTTGCAAATATATGAAAGTTCTAGGGCCAAATCACAATAGACATGAAAATCCCAGGGATAAGCTTGCAATTTATCCAATAAATTCGCGCACATGCAGATTATTCACATACACAGGGGTATAATTGCAAATATCCAAAACTTCTGTTCAAAACATATCAAGAACACAAGGGTATATCATGCAAAAGCACCACTATGCATATGAGACAGCACGTTTGTTTAGACAAACTGGACTAGAATGTAAATATGGTAAATAGCAAGGTCCAACTGCAAAGTATATGTGCTTACAAAATTATTTACGGGACTAACTAATAAAGCATAAAAACTACGGGATAAAAGATGCAAAGTACCTCGAAAGCACGTGGGGAGGGCGTAGGGTGACACGTGGCGAGCTATGTAGGAGACGGGAACGTGCGGTGCAGATCACCTGCAGTGCCAGATCTGACACCCCAGGGAATGTCGGCTACGTGTGGCGCAGATGTGTCAGGGCGTGCCAGGTCAACGATCCAAAATCTACAACACCGAGCGGCTCAAATCCAAACTGGTGCTCTGTTCCTCATCCAACGATGGCGGAAGATGGTGGATGAACGTGTGAAATGCGAACTTCGATCAAGTATGGGCGCACATCCTTTGCGTTAATCGAGCCTCCAAAAGGTCCAGCACCTCCGGTGAGGTGCTCCGCATCGAATTCTGGAGGCGGATCTGCTGGATGATGGTCAGATGGCCAGCACAAGGGAGCCCCACCTAGAGTTGCTCCGCCAAGCAGCTAGAGGTCCGACAAAGGTTCATGTTGTGCAGGGCTACCTGCAATAGAAAGTAAGGACTCAGGGTTGTGCTCCGGTCATGGTTATTGAAGCAAGAAGGGAAAGAAGCGATGGTGGATGGAATCCGATCTCCGGCAAAGGGGTAGAGGGATATCTAAGCCTCAATCTAAATCGGATGGTCGAGCCTAAGGATAATCAGGTTGCGGTGCAAGATGATGGACGAGAGGGCGATTCGATCAGAATGACTGGATGTGGCTATCAAGGCTCCGACAAGCTGGTCAGAGTGAGTGGAAAAGATTCGATGGAAATAGGAAATGAAGTTGGAATACGTGCAACCTGAGGATTGGAACAAATTCCTGAGCTTCAGGCGATGAGGGTCGTCGAGGTAATGGCCTCGACCTCGCTACGGAAGGTGGGGGAGGCTGCTCGTGGCGGATCTCCGGCTACTAAGGGTGAGTTGTGTCGTCACTGCACCAAACCAAGCTCCAAGGGGCTCTCTGAGCAGTTGTCACTCAGCTGGAGGTGGCTAGGGGTCGAAGTGGGATAAAGGAATGACCTGCGGCGCCAAGAGGTTTGAGGAGATGTTATATAGGCTTCCCAGGGCTGTGAGATGATCGGGCCAAAGTGCGCAACCCTAGGAAGATCCGTGCCTTCCTAGGGATCTGCGAGGGTCGTGGATCCAAGGAGATAGCTCGGATGAAAAATCAGATCAAGAGGAGTTTGATTCGACGGGGAAAAAGGGGAGAAAAAGGTTCGGTGAACAGGGTCGGGTCGGGTCAAGCCTGGAAGAGGGCGTTGACCCGCGTCAACAAAGTGAGCTAGACCAATCAGATAATTCAATTTTACAAAATATTTACAAAATCAATAAAAAATAGTAAATGACTTTTAAAATAAAAAGTGTATGAAATGAAAAATATTTATTATTTTTCAAACTATTTGTCTGTGATTTTTAATTGTCTTTATGAAAAAAATTCTTGTAAATACAATATATAGCACTATATATAGTATATTATACTATGTATTTTGTATAATTATTTTTATTTTGTTATTTTTATATAAATACCCTACTTTTATTTTTTATTTGTTTACAACATATTTTTAGGAGTATAAAAAAATTATTTTATTTTATTGATTTGTTTACAGGTATGAAATAAATAAGGAGTGAAACATATATACATGTTTGTTGTACAAGATAGAGAAAATTTATTTTTATTTTTATTTTTTACTGATTTTTATTTATTTTATTTTATTTTATTTTTAGGACTATACTCAAGGAGGTAAAAATAATATTTTATTTTTATTTTATCAAAAATAATTACTTATATACATAGGTAATATGTACAGCAAAGAGTAGACCCTATCTCTCTCTACTTAATAAATTTTATTTGGCGATCATGTCAAGGCTTGACCTTCTCTTGGGGTGCGGATCACTCAGTATTTATTTTAAATACCTCCTTCCTTTTTCTTTTCCTTTATTCTTTTATTTTTGCACAAAGCATGCTAAATACACAATGTTAACATATGCATGCCAAATGCTAACTTATTGTATTTACACCTATTTACATGATGCTTTCCAAGATATATAGCTAAAATAAAAGAATAAAGAGTAAGAATCAGGGATTTATCAAGTAGCCACCGTTGGATACGTGAGCCCTCAACTGTCAAATCCATTAGAGGGATCTCATCACCACCGTCCAAGCAAATTGGTATCGAAAGATTCGGGTTGTCCAGGTGGCAAGTGAAACGCGCCCAATCGTCGATCAACACCTCGAGGGGTAATTTTTCCCGATACTCCTCTGCTTTTGTATTTTTATTTTAGTCCATAAACTTTTGTCCATAGTTCAAAATATTTTGTAATAGTTTCTCTTTTCTATTGTATTTACTTTATTTATTATTCAGCCAAGTCCGCGTCACCTCACATGCGCATACATATGAGGGGTCTAGATATTTCTGCAGAGGACCCTCCAGGAGTTTTATTATTATTTAGTCTAAGTAATATTTATTTCATTATTATTTTAAGGTTAAATTACAATCAAGCCCTACAACTTCTTAGATATTGCATTTATACCCCTACTAGATGTTTTTAATTGAATATATCTGGGATTTTTGCACATATACTCTTGGACTTTTGAAATATGTTCTGGAATGACTTATTTGTTTATTTAAATTACATTTAGATCCACTCTAGGAAATTAAATTTATTTTCTGTATTTTGATTATAAAAAATATTTTACATCCAAAATTGTAGGAAAGTTATTTTAAGTGCCTAAGACTATATTAAATTACATGTATTTTTCGTAGGGTGATTTAAACTATTTCCTATGTTTTGAAATACAAAAAACACATATTTCTCTTGTTTACATTTAAAAATACAAAAAATATAAGAATGTTTTGAAAAATTCCAAAAAAATAGAGTGCCTTTATTAGAAAATAAAAATACTAGAAATTGAAAAATACCAAAAAACCTTATTAAAAATTATTAAAAATGAATTTACAATCCAAAAGCATTCATTTTTATTCCTATATTTTTTATATTATATATTAAAAATAATTTTGCAAAATTTTGAGATACTTATCTATTTTTAAACTCCAAAGCAATTCGGCCTGGTATTATTAGTCATTGTTTTAACCTTATTAATCAATTAAAAATACAATTAAAATATAAAATTAAAAAACAAAAAATAGATAAATTAAAAATCCATATAAAAATAAATTATTAAAACCAAAAAAATAAAAATCCCTATAAAATGCAAAAACATTTGTTGATTTTTTTCAATTTTGGTATCTATCCACGTTGCTCTTTTGTGGTTCGACCCTTACACTTGCATACTATACATATCATTTTGTATGCTATAATAAAATTTAGCTCACTATACTTATTGCTTGAGAATCATTGTGGGTTAATTGTTGATGCACTTGACTGCGAATATCTGAGAATCAAGAGAGCGATCGAAACAGTGATTGCCGGACCCGACTTGTTGGGCACCGCAGACCCTCCAAGAATAGAAGTTAGGATCCCTCTGTGATATTTATGTTCATCAGAAGGTTTCTATTATGTCTAAAAGAGTAACAGATTTTAGATCAAACATAATTTATTACTGTAAATATCATTTAAAGTTGGATCAATTTTTAAAAATATAAAATGAAACGAATTAAAGCTAAAATTTTGTGAACAAATAGTGTAAATTCCTATCTTAATTCGTTAGACCCTATAATAGTTTGGTGATAGAAGTATTGGGCTCCTACTTTACGGTCTAGGATTCAAATCCCCCCTTCCCCTAACTAGTAAAAAAAGAGAGGAATTAAAGAGGATACATAAGTTTATATATGTGCTCCTACTAAGTTCAAAGTTGAGGGACTCTTGTGTAATTTACTTAAATAAAAAAATAAAAGTGCACGAGGAGAAAAGGATGTCGGGCGAACGTGAATTGACGTTGCGAGGCCCCCACAACACATGCGCATATCTTTCATAACCGATGTGCGGGGACCAGAGCATGGATCGTTTGTTGTAGAGTCTGATGCAATGAATCTGCAGTAGAGGTGTGGACCGCTCGATCTTGATCGAGCGGTTCACACGAATTCACCTGGTACGAGCCCACAAAAAGTGTGAATTCGTATGAACCGCTTGATCAAGATCGAATGACACACACCCCTACTGCGTAGTCTGCTGCAACAGCAGCTCCATGCTCGTGGGGACCAACCCTCGTCACTTCTTATTTTACAATTATACCCCGAAACCCCCTTTTAAATGTTATTTAAAAAAGGTATAATAGGGACCTTTCGTGTAAATATAGAAAGTACTGGAAACAAGTGAAAAAGTCCCCTTTATTCTAGAATGGACTCTTTGGTAACTGCAATATTATTTAAAACAATTGGTTTTTTACTTATACGCCACAATGTTATTTTAATATTACATACAGATTCCATACTTTTTGAAAACTACACATATACCCCTCAAAACTTAGGAAATTTTATACTGTTGTTTTTTTCCGCAAGTAATCTTGTATTTCTGTCTCTTTCTCATCCACCCCCTTTTCTTCACCTTCCTCTCAATTTGAGGGACGAGAAGACGAGGTGCGTGCTATAGGATCGTCCACCTAAGGCAGCACTCTGCTACGACAGCTCGATGTTGGCTCTCCATTGCCTCATATGTATCATAGGTTTAACCATTTTTCTTGTTCGATTAGTTTGAAGGACTGTAACAGCTCAGTTTTTTTTTACCTTAATTGCATTTCATTAGTCCAATTATTAACACATTCATTAGGATATCAATTTCAATCTTTTAATGGCCAATAACCTCCCTCATTGTCACTCTTAAAACCCCCTACATTCCTCCCTCACGGCACCTTTGTTTCAAACAATCCCTAACCTAGAGAGAGAGAGGTAGAAAGCTTGAGAGGAGTCCTTACGGGAGAGTTGTTTTCGTTTTAGGAGACGACGACAACGAGTCGGAGAAGGAGGAGGGTGTGGATCCGTGACCGAAAGGAGGAGCGGCGATCTCGACTTACAGAGTTAAGCTTTGGATCAAGGTATGTATCGGATTTAGGATTTTGTATAAATCAAGATCAAGGTTGGGACGCGACCTCTTAATGTATGTATCGGTCAAGGTTTCGTATAAATATTGGTTATGTTGAAATAAATGTTTTGTATGTATTGATTTAGGATTTACGATCTCTAAATGTATATGTTAGATCTTTAGGTTAACACGTTTTCACACAAATTTGATTTAGCACAGACCTTTAAATACTTTTAAAAAAAAGATATGTCAGATAATGGGAGCCATGTTATGCAAACACATGTTATTATGCAGACTTATCACAACCTTTTACTGCTTGTGTTTGTTGAACAAAGTCATGTCATAGGCTATGGTTAAAATCAATAAAATTCTCCATTCATACAAGTCGTAGGTCCAAACTTTATAAATTTGAAAATCTTAAATTCGTTGATGCTGTGATAGCAAATTGACTATGTGATTTTAATGGGGTTCTCAGTTCATGTCTTTATTGTTGCGTAAGGCTAGCAATATTATACACACCTTACTCGCCAATAGTATAAATAATCTAAGTGAACGTGCACCCATGAAGATGATTGGCAGTCCATAATGTAGGTTCAATAGTTCACTATCCATGTATTTTAGAGTACAAATCATATGCTTGCGTAAATAAAAGGAAAAACCTCTATGGAACCACATGTTTTTTTAATTTAGCTAAAAGGTTTATTTTTTTATTTACGGTAATTTAACTAATATATATAGCATGTACAATGACAATCCCATGATTATTGCACCTTGTGCATACGTTGCTTGTATTTATATAGCATGGATTAGTAAAACGGATTCATGGGCAAATTCTAAATTAATGAGGATCCCTTCCATCTATACTATAACAATCTAGAAATAATACCGCACCAAATTATCTTAATTACCTTTCCATAGAGCTACATCTCAAACAACGATTTAATGAGGGGTTACAATTTCTAATCATTCTAAGTCACCTACATCATTATGCAATACTCTACCAATAAAATAACCAAGCAAATATGGAAACTAAATTAACAGTAGATACTACTAAACCATATGCGTCAAAACACCCAACACCAATTCTGGAAATTTTATAACATAGGTAAGAAAAATGTGCTATATATCAGGATTTGAGAAATCAACTTACAAACTACTGTTAAATGGTAACTTTGGACTCATTATAACTTTGAAAACGATGAAATATTCTTGTTCAAGTGAAAACAAATAATAAGTTATTATCGTACATGATGTAAAATATTGAAAGGCGTGCTTGATAAGAGAATAAATTTTGATAACCTTAAATAAGGCACAGACTCATAAAGAGTCATATGAACGACCGCAAAGGGTAGTGTAAGCCAAAGGGCAATGCCGCGAGGGGCAACGTCGCAAGGGACATATGGTTGCAAGGAACCATCGAGGCAAAAGATAAGTCCTCTACAGTTGTACCTACACTGTCATGTTAATGCTGTAAGGGGCAACGCCGCAAGGGGCGTATGGTTGCAAGGAACCACAGAGGCAAAAGCTAAGTCCTCTACAGTGGTAGCTGCACTGTCATGGACCGCAAGTGCCAGCGGTTGAAAACGTATAACAAGATACGTATATGAAAGTTATACAAGAAAGTTGGTTTATAAGGTAAACTATTATGAGTTATGCAAGAAAATAGTTTAAAAGGAGTAAACCATTACATGTTATACAAGAAGTGGTTTAAGAAAGTTAAACCACCAAATTCATGGGGGTTATTATGCAACATGATTTATATGATTTAAGAAGTATGTAATTTGCCATGTATTTTATGAACTAGGCTCCGCAAGTTGAAAGTAATGGTTGTAATATCTACTTGTGCAATTTTCATGTGTATCCATATTTTTGGAAAGAAGTCAAATTAAACATGACAGGGATCGAACATAGACATGCATGGGAATTATCTAGGCACGGAATGATGTGTATACATAAAAATTCAAGTATATGATTTATAACAGGTTATGGACCGTTAGAACACCCATGCATGGACCCCGATACATACTGAGCATTAGGCTCATGAAAATTTGTGTTTGCCAATTTCAGGTGAAGAGCAAGGTTGATTGCACATTCAGGATCGGATTACGGACCACTCGGTAATTCTAACGTGGTATGAGGCAATTATGAAGATCTGAAGGATATCTATATGCCTACAGGGACTATGGAGATGTTGTTTTAAATTTCTAATGTAGTTTTGCAAAAACACCCCAGTTGGGGTTGTAATAACCGAACTCTTAGTTGAATGGTTGTTATGGACTTTATTTGGTTATGATATTATCTCTGCTCATTGAATGCCATGCATGTTAACGGTAACGGTTCGGTCACGCGATTCGATATCGCAAGCTTCCGTTGATTTTCGTGGCCCGTTCCGTTACAAGGACAATGAAAGGATAAGACAGAAGCATGGCTACCAACAAAAGGAGATTGCATTCTATATACCAAGTCATGAGGATAGAGGGAAAGGACAGAGATGAGATGAGAAGTTGATAAAGAAAAGAAAAAATTCAGCAGACTACTATTAATAGAAGGTTACTCCAATCCAACCGAGTTACTAAACATGCCTTATGTGATTTCATGGACATCCATGGTAGCGACATTCTCGATAAAATGACATGACATCAGTACTTAAAGCAATGAACCTTAATTTAATATTTCCAATGATTGAGTGGTTTGTTTTTGTACTTATCCTAAAAAAAATCATTCTACTAACTTGGATTTTTGTGGTGTCACTTTGCTCTTATTTTGATGTGTCAAGAAATCAACCATTTGATTTGCATGAACAAAAGTCTTTTGTCACATTTGATAGCCCCAAATCTAGATTGGACTCACATCCCAATCAAATTAGTTTCTATTGTTTCTGTTCTCCGTACAATCATGAGTTCATGATTGAAGGTCCCAATAATGAAAAATTATTTTTTTTCAAGACTTTGAACAATAAAATATCAATTTATTTGTATATGTGTAGAGTATATGTCCATTATCTCTCAAACTAACTTAATAAGAACGATAATGGGTCCTATGATGGAGGATCGAGGATGGTGACGAGCTCAAGAAGACAACTCTAGGAAATTGCAGAAGAGAAAGGCAACTTCAGAAAAAAGTCAGCTCACTATCTTGAGAGCTGAGAAGCACATAAAAACATACAACAACAACAAAGTCTTTTCCTCACATTAAGTTGGGTCAACTTCATAGATTTTTTGCCTCCATTAAGATCTATCTTAGGTCATTCTCGTGTGTGCGTACGTGCATGCGTGTGTGCATGTGTGTGAGTGTGTGCGCGCGTGGGCGTGTGTGTCTACGTGTGTGTGTGTGTGTATGTGTGTGTGTGTGTGCATGCGTCTGTGCATGAGTGTGTGTGCGTGTGTGCATGCGTCTGTGCATGAGTGTGTGTGTGTGTGCGTGTGTGTGTGTGTGTGCGTGTGTGTGTGTGCGTGTGTGCATGCGTGCGAGCGGGCGAGGGCATGCCTGCGCGTGCGTGCGTGCGTGCGTGCGTGCGTGCGTGTGTGTGTGTGTGTGTCCATACATCTACCTTAGCATTTTCATTTATTCTACTACCATTATCAGCACATGTCTATGGTTCATATGCGAACATTCAAATCCATAGAGCATAGTAAGTCTCACGGCTGCTTTGTAGAATTTTCCTTTGATTTTCAAAGTAATTTTCTTATCACAAAGAACAGCAGCACTACTGGAAAAAGGTTCTTTTGCAACAGATAATGCAATGGTTACAAATAAATGTCGCTAATAATTTTAAAATTGCAACGTTTTTTTATTATGTTGTATTCGGCGAACTGTTGCAACGTTTTGCAACAACATGTTGGATTTACTTAGAGCATTTGCATTGCTTATATAAATCATCAGATTTAAAAACAATAAATACAATATTTCTTAGTAAAACGTTGCATAGCCACCAAAATAATCCCAAAAACTATATCCGCCAAATTCTCCCTCCAACTGAAATCCCAAATACCGTGCCTCCATTCCCTATTCGAAATACATAAACTCTAAATCCCAATATCTATTCCCCATTGTTCCCCTAAAAAACTCCATTCCTTTCGTGCACCGACCTCCTCCGATTTGTCCCTCTCCCATTTCGGGTCCTCCATCCAATCTCAGGTAACGTCTAACTCCCCTCCATTCTGTAAATCTCATTTTATGCTGTTCTTGCGGATTGACTCCCCTCCAATCTTGTTTGTTTTCACAAACTATTGAGGGATGATGATGAAAGGTTGCTGGATTTTTTTTACTGTTCTTGAGCAAGTTCTCAGAGACATGTTCTTAACTCTTTAGCCTCTTTTTTTGCATTTGGTTGGTTGTGATGATAACATGTTGAGGATGAGATGAGTGTATTGAGATTGGTATAATATATTCGATCCAAATCATCACTTTGTTTTCTTGATAGTGGAGGGAAAATAGAAATATGGTTTTTGTTTTTTATCCTATTCCCATGACTCGATGTTAACCATAGACATGCTTTGATGATGCAACTGTGACATCAGGTCATATATTCTAGAACTTTACAGTGTCTATCATTATCCGCTGTGAGCAAATCTTATAGAGATTATTGAGTGTTTTGTTCACAGAATTTGAAAGGGTACCTATTCTCCACTTAATCTGATTAAGTAAGGAACCAAACTCTTCACTTGATGTTTGTCAACAATATGTATCAACATTACTCATCACTTGTTTTTTATATCTATGATTGATTTGAAGATGATTTTTAAATTTATGAATGAAAGATTTAAATACAATACCAGTCCAGCATTTATAGTTTGAAGTTTGAAAATTTTCTTTAGAGTTTATAGTTATTATGAATAATATACTGTACCTGTTTGTTCGAATTATAAAGTCTCTCATCCTATTACGATTGTCATGTAGTTTGCTGTAACATATTACTGTATCTCCTTCATGACATGCAATAATTTTTTGAGCCAATTCCAATGTCACCGAATATCTGTGATGTATATGTATATATCCTCTTTTAGACTTAATGATATGGGTTTGACATTAACATTTCAAAGCATGGTTGTTTGAGGACTTCATTTTAATGTTTAGAATTGTATACTAGCCACTTAACATAATGATTCATAGGGATGCCATAAGATATTAATAGTGTTTGATATTTTTTGTACATCTTAAGTTTTATAATATGTAATTATGGAAGAGAATGCTGATAGTTGGAATAGAGAAATTATGAACATGTATAAGTACGTTATTGTTTAGAATGATGTTAAAAGTAGTTAAAATGATTGGTTCCATAGTAAGTTTATAAATGATGGCTTCTAATGGACTTCTAGTACATGGTTGGTTTTGCAGTGGTTTCCAAGATCAATAAGTTGTGTTGTTGTCCATCTTGGCAAAAGGATGAGCCCTATGGGGCATTGTCTTCTTTTGAATGCTAGTGGACAAACATTGTATTCTTTTTCCATGCATTTATCTTCATTGTGAGTGGATTGCGGATAATTGAGTCTCTTAGTGACCTATTTTCAATTGCAGATGCAATTTCAATATATTTACGTTGACCTTATCCTATTTTAAGTCATATCACAATATAGGGGTATTCCAGGTTATCGTATAAGTTAAACTCGCAACCTTAAGAAGCATTTTTATTGCTTGAAGTTGAATTTTAAATCTAAAGGAAAAATATTGGCATTGTACGATATCAACAAATATATAAGAAGGTTGGTTCAATATTCTACTTTGAGTTCATCAATTTTTTTCTTTCTTGAGTATTATATTGATGTTATGAATCGGTGCATACTTTTATAGGGTTAGCAAATGGACAAATCATGGATGCATATGAGACTAAGAAATGTTGAAGAATATGATAGAGGAGTCAAGAAGTTTCTTGAATGGGCATTTCATGAGGATCAATTCAAGTACAGATTAGGAATCAATGGAGAGGATATTTTTTGTCCTTGCACAAGGTGTAAGAATACACACTCATACCCACGAGATATTGTCTATGAGCATATGATATTAGAAGGGTTTTGGATGCACTATTATGCATGGAATATGCATGGAGAAGAAGTGGAAGAGTCATCACATCATCATCTCCAAAATGAGCAGATTGTGGATATGTTATGGGAGTCACAATCTACCCCTATGGTCCCACCTATACAAGATCCATATGAACTTGATGATAACCAATTTTATAAAAACTTAAGAGAGGGAGATGAGCCTATTTTTCAAGGATCTAAAGTATCAAGACTTGAATTTCTATTGACGATCTTTGAGATGAAAGTGATGCATCGGTGTACCAAAAAGATGATTGAAGAATTACTTAAGTTTATCGGTAAACTATTAGACAATCCTCAAGGTTATCCTAATAACATTGTATGATGCAAAGAAAAGACTAAGATCATTGGGTTTAAATTCTGTGAAAATAGAGGCATGCCGTAATGATTGTATTTTATACATGAAAGAGAATCAAAATCTTGACATTTGTCCAAAGTGCAAAGCTTCAAGATATAAGGAAAGATGTAACACAAATGAAAATTCAAAGAAAAAGGCAGAGAAAGTTCTTCACTATTTTCTACTTGTTCCAAGACTCCAACGTTTGTTTAGATCATCAAAGACCGCAAAGTGGATGTCCTGGCACAGAGAAGGTAGGGTACCTGATCCTGATGGCAAGATTCATCATCCAGCAGATGCAGAAGAATGGATGAAGTTTGATGAAAAGTTTCCAGATTTTGCATTTGATGCTAGAAATGTTAGACTTGGTCTCTCGAGTGATGGCTTTAATCCCTATACGAACATGAATGTTAGCTACACTATATGGCCAGTTGTGCTTGTTACTTACAACTTGCCACCATGGATGTGTATGAAGTCATCTTTTATGATGCTCTCAATGATAATTCCTGGACCTAAGGGTCCGGGAAATGCAATAGATGTATACATGCAACCATTAGTTGATGAATTAGAGTTGTTATGGTACAAAGGAGTTGAAACATATGATGCACATAAAGATGAGAAGTTTACAATGCGTGCGGCATTGCTGTGGACTATCAATGACTTTCCTGCATATGCTAATCTTTCTGAATGGAGTACAAAGGGTAAAACCGCATGTCCTGTATGTATGGAGAAAACATACAGTACTTGGTTGAATGAAAATGGAAAGCATTGTTATTTAGGTCATCGTCGCTTCCTTCCGTTACAATATAGATGGCGCCGTAATCAATATAAAGATAAGTTTGATGGAGTGCAGATTGGACCAAAACTTGACCTAGTGCGTGTAGATGGACTTTAGTTGTGGTGTCAACAACAAGCCATTGGAAATATTCAACTAGGTCGACCATTCAAGCGGAAATTAAGCGGTGGTTGGAGGAAACAAAGTATATTTTTCAAACAGTTGCCTTATTGGAAGCACCTACAAATATGACATAATCTTGATGTCATGCATATAGAGAAAAACGTGATGGAAAACATACTTGGAATTCTTGGTTTGACAGGAAAGGCAAAAGATACTCTCAAATCTAGAAGGGATTTGCAACAATTAAACATAAGGAAGGACTTACAACCTATTGATTCAGGTAATGGAAGGTTGATATTACTCGGGGCAATTTACTCATTAACTTTAGACCATCGGCAGAAGATACTATCTTTCCTTTCTAATATCAAGGTACCCGACGGCTATTCCTCCCAACTTTCCAGATGTATCAATATTGTTGAGAAAAAGATCTCTGGCTTTAAGAGTCATGATCATCATGTGTTTATGCAGATTTTCCTGCCCTTAGCTATTCGTGGGGCATTGCCCCCTGATGTGGTGGATCCCTTAACAGAAATCAGTCGATACTTTAAAGTTGTATGTTCAAAAGTTCTTGATCCGGCTATATTAACTAGATGGGAAGATGATATTATTGTTACTTTATGTAAGATGGAACAGATTTTTCCTCCTTCCTTTTTTGATGTGATGGTACATCTGGTCATACATTTAGCAAGTGAGGCAAAAATTGCTGGACCAGTACAATATAGGTGGATGTATCCTATAGAGCGGTATCTAAAGAAACTTAAGGATTATATCATCAACAAGGCTAATCCAGAAGGGTCGATTGTAGAGGGGTATTTATTTGAAGAATGCATTAATTTTTGTTCCATGTATATGAATGGTACAAACAATCATTTTAACTATGCGGAGAGAAATTATAATGGTGATCCAATTGAAAATAGAGAAGGTCGTTTATCTATCTTTTCTATGAATGGCATATCTGTTTTGGGTACTATACGGAGAGAATGGTCTGAGAGAGATAGGGATTTAGCTCATTATTATGTGTTGATGCAAATAAATGAAATTGACCACTTTTTTGAAGAATACGATAGATTAACAGTTGGATTCGAAAGCATTTCCCGATTTCTTCATTGGTTTAAGGTAAGAATGGAGGAGCTGAAACACAATTCTGACAAAAGATGGACACCAGAGTTAAGTGTATTAGCACTAACTCCATATTCTCATGTTCATTCACATTCAGGATATATTGTGAATGGATTCCGATTTAGAAAAAAAATCCATTGATGTCAACAAAACAAATCAAATGTGTGGAGTCATTGTAAAGTCAACGATTAGCTCAGGCTTGGATGGCTACTATGGTGTAATTGTAGATATTGTTGAGATGAGTTTCACACATGTTCATCGTGTGGTCTTGTTTCAATGTGAATGGTTCGATGTATTCAATAAAGATGTTGGCTATCGTAAAGATAAGCATGGTTGTGTCAGTCTAAAGAAAAGTGGTAGATTGCAAACAGAAGAGCTGTTTGCATTAGCAAGCCAAGTGGAGCAAGTATTCTACGTAGATGACAATGATGCAAGTGGATGGGTAATACCCATACGAACAATGCCTAGAGATTTTTATGATATAACTGACGATGGAAATGTTCCTGATTCCAATGCATACCAGGAAAATATACATCATGGTGATGAGACACTCAATTTGTCAAATGGCATGGATATACAAACCATTATATGTGGAAATAATATGGTCGTGGATGAATAACAAACAATGGTAATTACATGTTTATACTTTTTTTGGAATTTTTATTAAATGATTTATGATATACGTGTTTATGTTCTTTCCTAACAGATGGCTTCATTACGTGTTCTTCGCAACCATTCGTCACAAATTGCATCGGCTACAGATCAATTACAATTGGAGCAGATGGAGTTATCTAATTTACAAATGGCTCCACGACGTGAGCGTCGCACTCGTTCTTCACAAACTACACAAACAAATGGTCAGATAAGATCACAACCGGTTGAGCCATCCATTCAGCCTCCACAATCTGCAGAACAAGGATCTTCATCTTCCAAGAAGCGTAGAGGACCATCGAGGTGTCGTTATTTGGAGCACTTGTCTCCTGGAGAGACATTACATGTTCGTATTGTTGGTGGAGATGCCATGGGAGTCAATTCAGCATTATTTCAAAGTTTCTTAGGGAAATTGGCTCGTATGCACATTCCTCTCACAACTCGGGATTTCAGAAGAGATGTTTCACAAGCTACAAGAGATACCATTTTGAGAGCTTTAGAGGTACATGCTTTTCTTCCCATCATAGATTATCCCAAAGTACTAGTCCACAATTTTTTTATGATATGAAAATATTTTTATGCAAAAATTTTCATCCATATCAGCCCCCAGAATAGCCTTCTTATCCATAAATCAACTGAAGCGTATACCATGATAAGTAAAAATCTGGTTTGGAAGTAGTTTTTCTATTTTATCCGTTGTCTATCTTAATTTTTTTTGCAATCTAAATAAAAAATCTGAACTGTGTTGAAGTCTTTATATTGAAATTTTCCTAATTCTATAGTTGTATATTTTTTCAGGGATCATTTTCATGGGAGCGTAGTATAGAGAATGATAGACGAATCTTATGCCATGCTGCTGATCTCCATCGTCAATATAGATGTTTATTGAAAAAAAAGGTAAGAACTTTCTGAATTGTTTATAAAATATCATTAAGGTTTGAACCAATAATACCGTTGCAAATTCTTTATAGTACTTTGATGAAAGTATACCATTGGAAGAATTGCGACGAAGAGTACCTGCTGAGCTTAGTGCAATTATATGGGGAAAGCTCATCGACTATTGGACAAGTGAAGAGTATAAGGTATAATAATTATTCTTTTTCAAAGTTACATTATTGATATTCAAAGTTATTATGCACATATAATGTAATATAAATTATTGTGGTTTATTTTATTTCATTTCAGAAAAAAGCTCGAAAAAATGGAGAAAATCGTGCAATGGGTATTCACCCGACCCATAGAATGGGCAGAAAAAATATCAACCAAAAGAAAGACGAATTCGTAAGTATAGTTGTTAAATTATTATATTATACAATTGGTATTTTACATGGTATTTGTAATCATTTTGTCTTATGCAGATTAAGAAATATTCTCGTGTTCCCACACGTGTGGAAATG
This sequence comes from Ottelia alismoides, assembly GCA_037367405.1. Taxonomy (NCBI): domain Eukaryota; kingdom Viridiplantae; phylum Streptophyta; class Magnoliopsida; order Alismatales; family Hydrocharitaceae; genus Ottelia; species Ottelia alismoides. The sequence continues at coordinate 115,091 of JAZKJV010008062.1, read as the reverse complement.
TTCCGCCTAACGAAGACTCGAGAAGTTAATGGTGTAAGAGTATGGGAGTCATTAGAATTACAAAAAGAACATGTGAGTTAACAACGCGGAAGTAGTACCATGTTATATATATATATATATATATATATATATATATATAGGAAAAAATGGGGCTGCCCCCTTGGGGCAGCCATGTTGGCTGCCCCCGCCCCATATTTCGGCCAAATTTTTTTATTTTTTTGAAAAATATCACCATGTATATTCATACCTATATTCCTCCTACATGCTATTCGAATTTCGTCAGAAACAGAGACTCCTACGGCCTCCATCGAGATGGTGTCGATTTAAAAAATCCTGTTACCGTTAAAAAATGACTGTCTGGATGGAGGCCATAGGGGTCTCTGTTTCTGATGAAATTCGAATGGCATATAGGAGGGATATAGGGATGAATATACATGGTGACATTTTTCGAAAAAAAATAAAAAAAATGCCGAAATAAGGGTGGGGGCAGCCATGTTGGCTGCCCCAAGGGGGCAGCCCCATTGCACTCATATATATATATATATATATATATATATATATAGGTAAATGGGGCTGCCCCCAGGGAGTAGCCAACTTGGCTACTCCCACCCCTATTTTCTCCTCATTTTTTTATTTTTTTGGAAAATAAAAATTTGTATATTCATCATTATATCCCTCTCACATTCTATTAAAATTTCGTCAGAAACAGAGGCTCCTACGACCTCCATCCAAACATGGTCGATTTAAAAAATCCTGCGACCGTTAAAAAAATGACGTCTGGATGGAGGGCTTAGGAGTCTCTGTTTCTGACGAAATTTTAATAGAATTTGAGAGGGATATAATGATGAATATACAAATTTTTATTTTCCAAAAAAATAAAAAAATGAGGGAAAAATAGGGGTGGGAGTAGCCAAGTTGGCTACTCCCTGGGGGCAGCCCCATTTTACCCATATATATATGAGGATAGGGAGTATGCACCCGGGTGCATGTAATTTTACATGCACCCGGCCCTATAACTTCCACGTTTTTTTATTTTTTTGAAAAATACCGCCATATATATTCATCTATATATCCCTTCTATATATCATTCCAATTTCGTCAGAAACAGAGACTCCTACGCCCTCCATCCAGAAATGGTGGATTACAGCAATTCTAAGACCGTTAAAATTACATGTTCTAGATGGAGGGCGTAGGAGTTTCTGTTTCTGACGAAATTGGAATGTCATATAGAAGGGATATATAGATGAATATACATGATGGTATTTTTCAAAAAAATAAAAAAACGTGGAAGTTATAGGGTCGGGTGCATGTAAAATTACATGCACCCGGGTACATACTCCCTATCCTCTATATATATATATATTATAATTTATTTATTAATGATATGTAGGATGAAATGGTTAGACTTATGACACCATCAACAAGTGAAAGTGTTGACGGTGAACCTGCAGTACCACTGTCTCCAGATGAAGCATTTGCTATGGTCAAGGGACCCGAGCGTCCTGGTCGTGTACGTTGTGCAGGTCGTGGTGTCACCCCATCAATGTATTTTGGTAGCAAGGGGGGCACGTCCAATCAGGAAGTCATCAAACTCCGCGACACGGTCGAAACTTTGAAGGAAAAGATTTGTATGATGGAAGAGAAAATGACAAATATGATGGAGATTCATCGTCAGGACATCGAGCGTCTTATATCAGCTGTAGGAAAGGGGAAAGAATCATCTTCACATGAAAGTGGTGGTATCATCGGCAATCATGGTCATGCTAGCAACTCCAAGGACAATGATTACGATGACGATGATGAATACTACTCGGATGATAGCATGGCATTGAGTGATGATGTGCATTGTTGATTTGAATGCTTTTTGTGTATTTTGTTATGAAACTCTTCAACATACATGCTTGAAACTCTTTTCTTCTTAGATATTTGAAAACTATCATTTTTGCATGAATGTTTATGAAGTTAAAATGGATTTCAGATTTCTACGGTGATTTTGGTTGATTGTGGTGAAATGATAGCATGAGTTATTATTTGTTAAGGTGACTTTTTTCAATAGGTACATTTGTAATATATAATGAGTGCAGATACATGAGAAAACTGACATGTAAAACAGGTTATATATCACTTTTTTATCATTGTTTATAGCAGAAAATTTGTATTATTTATTTGATATAGTTTGCAACCGTTACAAAGCATTGCATATATACTTTGCATTGTTTTTAAAGTGTTGCATTTAACTTTGCAACGATTACTTAATGTGCATTATATCGTGCATGTGAAGAATATATCATCATTTGCATTTATTGTTAAACGTTGCAATAAATTTGCAACAATTAAAAGAATGTTGCGAAAAATACATAGCCCAATGATGAACCTCAGTTTCATCATCTTTATTTTCCATAATTAACCCCCTTGCTTAAAAGTTTGTCAATAAATCCCTGTTAATGTCCTATAATTAACAGAGTCCTAAATAAATTAAAAACCACAAAAAAATGGCAAAACAAAATTCGTGGTATTTTTAGACATAAAAATACCCTAAAAAATATGTCGTGTCTTCGTTTGATCTCTTTTCGAGTTTTGGTCAACATGAAACTTGTAGATCTCGTCAAGATCTACAACTTTCATGTTTTGAGTTTTCTCAAATTCGGCCATTTTGGCCTTCAAAAATCAAAAATACATCTGCAATAATCTGATTGGGCCACGTGGCCCATTCTGGGGGCGCCACGTGGCCCGCTCCCCTTGTCTTATACCGCCTCTTCTTCCAGCCGTTGGATCACCCTCTTGATCCAACGACCAGCTCCTTCCCACGCACGCCCATAGCCTTCAACCCTTCGATCAAGACCCGCACCTAATCTACACCGCACGTGAGCGCTCTCACCAGAGCGTGCCACGTGTCGCCGCCATTACCCTCTGATCAAAAGTCTGATCCTTCATCTCCACCGTTATCTCCTGGCCATCTTTCAGCCGCTCGATCAACCCCAAGATACAATCTCGGCCGATCGCCTCCGCCTGCCCATCCTCTCGACACGTGGGCGATCACCACTCTCCGATCTTATCGCCTTCGATCTCATCCTGGTCGTCGCTCCGCGCATTACTCTCCACCGTTGGATCTCCAGATCCAACGGTCAGGAGACCGTCGTCAACCTCCCGTCAGCTCCTCTCTCCCACGATCCAGCACTCGCACACCTCGCCCCCTTCCCATTTTCTCCACCACTCCAGTTGACCTCACATCTCGCCAACCATCTCCTGGTCTTCCCCCATCTTCACTCCATCTCGCGCATCACCCCACGTACCACGACCACCCGCCAGTCGTTCCACATCGGTCTTCGAAACCCACGTCGTCAACCATCACCTCCGCCACTTCGCCCTTCAAATACACCTCCTCCGACCACTGTTCCCGTCGTCCACCTTTATGTAGGGGCATGGCCCAGCCCTCCTCCGTCTCCCTGTGACAGGGGGAGGCGGAGGATCGAGCGAAGACGACCACTGCCCCCGGTGTCGACCCTTCGCCGATCACGGCGTCGTCGCGGCGCTCCGAGCCCGCTCGAGCTGCCTCCAGTCGCTGCGGAGGTCCAGCGAAGACCGGGGCTTCCACCGCGAAGCCCAGCCCAAGCTCCCGCTCCATCTCCGACAAGGTAAGTCCTTCTTCTTCTTCCTCTGTATTTTTTTGTTAATTTCCATTAATTTTCAATGCTATCTTGATCATCCTCAACCTCCGATGATCTACTTTTAAGCTCCACCATCGATCCCCCTTCATCGCGACACTCTCCGTTCGCCATCTTCTTCTTCCTTCATACCTTGTCACCTCCGACCCACCTCCTCCGCCCTCACGGCGGAGGAGCTCCGAGCTTCCGCTTCCTTCGCCCGCTTGAGCTCCCACTTCATTCACGCACGCACATGATTATGCTTCGGCTATGCACCTAACCATGCAGGTCATCAAAAGCTTCAATGGCCGGAGCTCGATCGGAGTTGACTTCATCGACCCCGCAGTTCCTATCCGAACTCCGACGAGCGGTGCCTGAGGGTCCTGGGACTTCCTCGACTTCCGCGCTTCATCGACGACTGGTCTTCTAGTCCGGGGAGTGTCCATCGAAGCCGGGAGCGAGCGGCGGAGGAGGAGCTCCCTCGCCGGAGCTCCAACATCGCCGCCAGTCCTTGGCGAGGGAGACAGCACAGGGACCGTTGGATGGTCCAACCCCAGCGACCATCCAACGGCCATGATTGAGCCACGTTGACGTCTTCCTCTGCCGTTAGATGCGCCTGATCCGACGGACTCAACGCTGCCACGTCAGCTCTACTCTTACGCATAGCAGCCGCCCGATTCACATGATCCAGTGGTTCACAATGAATCACGTGGCGTTACCAGAACCTCCCCGAGCCTCTGTATCCGAACCTCCAGGCTTGGGAGTTCCAAGCCTACACCCGGGCCTATTCCGAGCCTGCAACGGGTCCTAGCCTCAGCCGAGCCTACGCCGAAGCATCTTCCGAACCTCTGCTGATCCCGAGCCTTCATCCGGGCCTGGAGAGCACGTGCGTTGCACGTGTGTATCTGGGCAATTTGCAGAGACGCCCTCTGACTTCTCCAGATTTGCAGAATGGTCCCCGCGCGTATGGAATCTTTACAGGGAAGGCCTCAGATCTTATTTTATTTACTTTTTAGTCCTTCCCAGGGACCTTTCTGTAGTTATCATTTCATGTTATTTAGTATACTTCAGATCCACCGTTACTTCAGATCCACTGTTGGTCTCCATTTGCATAGTATTGCATTCATTTGCATGATAAAAAATGATAAAAAAATGCATGTTTACTTCAATGTCTTGTCATGTTGTGTCTTTGCATCATTTGACCTATATACTTTTAACTCAACACTTGATTAAATAGACTTAAATCCGATTAATACGAGAGAGGCTCGTGTCCCTGAGTTCGACCTTGGTTTCTTGCCAAGTAAAATAAATTAAACGATCACCTCATTTCGATTCATTATGGCATATTTAAATGAGGTGATCTCTTTGACGACCGAAACCGGCCCGACTACGATGACGATTCTGAGTGCTAATTTAGCATTATTAAAGGGCCGATTTTGCGGCTCGTCAAATGGCGCCGTTGCCGGGGACACGGCTCATTTCTTTGATTTTTTGGATTTTTGTGTGTTTAATTTAGTGTTTCTTTTTTTATAGGTCAAATGATCATATTTTGCATAAAAAATTTTTCTTCCTTATTTGATATCTAACTATTGCTTTTGTGGCAGGGCCCTTGATGGATCAAGGAGGCGAGGAGCAAGATGTTCCCCGCTGCGAGGAGCCGCAGGAGCATGCTTGGAGCAAAGGAGGAAGAAAAGAAACAAAAAATGTCTCGCATTTTTGTTGCATTTTATTTTATAATAAACTCGCCTTTTACAGCGGTCTTCGATCGAAGACTCGCGATTGTAATCGGAGAAATGTGGTTGTGTGGGGATCGTCCCCACTTGAGTGTCGACCTAGGATAGGCACACGGCTCTCCGGGCTCAATTTCCATATTTTCTTGTGCTTGATCGTAGGTAGGACACACTTTAAATATAGACGCACTTAATCTCGCATCACTTAGCTAAAATTCATGAAGATCAATCACCGCTAATAGATGCATGATTAGGTGCGGTTTTTTTTTTCGACTTGCATACATGTTGGATTTGAGTTTTCAAAACGGCCTCAGTTTTTTCGCGGCTTTTATCGTCAAATCACTGCATGATTTATCGCTTAGCCTAGATCGCGGTTTCTTCGAATACATGTTTTTCTCGGCTTTCATTTCCTAGCTTGATCACCTAGGATTAATGGAAAATGGAATGAACGGTAGACGATGATTTCTTGATTTTGTGCTAACCTTAATTCAGTGATAACTCAAAATAAAATTGGGACTGTTAATTGCAAGTCAACCATAAATGGAGTAAAATTCGGTTTTGGGAGAGCAACACCCTCAGTTACGCGTTGGTTTTTATTTCACATTTTTTACCGCGTAATTATTTAAAGTTTTATCACCAATAAAACCGACAAGATAATCAACCAACCTAGGTTGGTTTCATGTGTGAGTTGGTGAAACTAAGGGTTTGCTTGCTTGATTGAGCCATATTTGTTGCGATACACAACCCCAAAACCGTAGTCACTCCATTCCATCTCCAAGATTCAATATCGCTCACTTGTAAATCCATCCCTCCTCTTCTTCGTTCACCTTGGGTCTCTTCCAACATCAATCTCCATCTTTATACTTAGGCTAATCTCAGCCTAAGTATAGGGGGGGACCCAAATCCCCGTGATTTTCTACACTCATCTTTTCTTGCCTTTATACTTAGGTTATTTCTAACCTAAGTATAAGGGGGAGTCCCTCTTATCTCTCGTATATTCTTCTATTTTTAAATGGACCTATGGACTCGTATCATTTAGTGCTATGAGGACATAGCAAAGTTTAAGGATAGGGGGGTATACCGTACATACAATTTATTTACTTTAGCTAAATATCTGAAAATTTTGAAAAAAAATTAAAAACTTTTTGGCTAAGGTAAAATTCGTTGGACTAAGAGAACTCAAAAGATTTCACGGCTTTTCTAACTGTGTTACACTATTTTGATAAAAATATTTTTGAAAATGATTTGAAAAAAAAAGAGTGTTTCTTGTTTTAAAAAAATCTTTTTGAAAATGTTTTGAAAATCTTTTGTGTGACATGGTTTTGAAAATCTTTTATCAAGAAAAGTTGAGTCTAACCTATGTTTTGACTTTAAAAACTAAAATCCATAAAAATTGCAAAATTAAAAAAAATGTGTGTTTTTGGATGAAGAAGTTGGATTAAACCTCTACTCTTACACTTTCACCCAGGATCTGAATTGTTCAAGGAAGCTTAGCTTTTTGAGGTCTTTGAGATTTGCGGTTAACCAGCCTTAACCATCAGGGTCTTAGACTTAATCATCCATATTCCCCTAGGTCTCTAGATTTGCATGCTATATTCCATGCTTAATCTCAGACAAAGAGAATATGATCAGCACATCACATGCACGACTCGATTTTGATTGAGATTAGTTGATTTTTCACCTGAGGGATTGGGATGAGGAAGTCAAGTTTGGATTTGATCTAATGATGCTCGAGGATGGGATAAAATCTTTGGAGGCTTCAGGAAATCTGAGTGTCAGCAATATTAGCCAGTATGAGAACTCGATTCTTATACTAATCTCTTGACATTGACCTAAGTGCCTGGGTGTGATATAAATAAAAAATTGTTGATCAGTGTGCGCCAACTCTTGGTAAAAGCAGTGGAGCTAGCCAAAAATACCACAAGTCATTGAAATTTCAAAGAAAAAGCTCTCATTCCATACAAAGTCAATTATCAAAAGAGCTTCCACCAAAGGCGAGCGCTCCCAAACTTTTCAAAGTGTCCACTTGGACCACCGCTATTAGGACCAGGAGTCGGGCTTGCACCAAAAAAGGGCTCTGCATCGTAAATGCTACAAGTCTGGGTGTAGAAGGTATAATAGATACCCAAAAAAGGCACACCCCGGTGTACTCCCAGGAAAACAAGTGCAGACGGCTCCAACTTCTCTTGACGGACACACTGATCAACACCAAAAAAAGTGTTGCGTAAAAAAGGCACTAGAGAGAATCCTTGTTCCAATGAGAGGGAGAGAAGAATTGACACAATCCCATGCCCTCCATTTTCTGGCCTGCCATCCACATTTTCTAAGTCTGACAACTAAAGAGACGGTGGACTGAATGCAAGATTCGATTTATTCCCTAGTGCTGAGGATTGGGTCCTTAGGAGATTTTCTCGGACCAAGATTTTGGGTGACGAATTGACTCTACTCTCGAAATTGCAGTCAACACTAAACTCATATCCTTTAGTTTATATGTACATCAGAGATAGTCTAGAGAAGTAGAGGAATTGGAAGCCTCTTGATTAAGGCTGGGTTGAACTCTAGAATTTTGGACCTCTGAAGCCGAGTCGACTTGATCAGATTGGATCCTGTATTCACATGCACAAGGGGGTTAATCCAACTTAGTCATTCTTTTTGATGCTCGAGGACGAGCATAGTTTAAGTATAGGGGGTGATGAACCTCAGTTTCATCATCTTTATTTTCCATAATTAACCCCCTTGCTTAAAAGTTTGTCAATAAATCCCTGTTAATGTCCTATAATTAACAGAGTCCTAAATAAATTAAAAACCACAAAAAATGGCAAAACAAAATTCGTGGTATTTTTAGACATAAAAATACCCTCAAAAATATGTCGTGTCTTCGTTTGATCTCTTTTCGAGTTTTGGTCAACATGAAACTTGTAGATCTCGTCAAGATCTACAACTTTCATGTTTTGAGTTTTCTCAAATTCGGCCATTTTGGCCTTCAAAAATCAAAAATACATCTGCAATAATCTGATTGGGCCACGTGGCCCATTCTGGGGGCGCCACGTGGCCCGCTCCCCTTGTCTTATACCGCCTCTTCTTCCAGCCGTTGGATCACCCTCTTGATCCAACGACCAGCTCCTTCCCACGCACGCCCATAGCCTTCAACCCTTCGATCAAGACCCGCACCTAATCTACACCGCACGTGAGCGCTCTCACCAGAGCGTGCCACGTGTCGCCGCCATTACCCTCTGATCAAAAGTCTGATCCTTCATCTCCACCGTTATCTCCTGGCCATCTTTCAGCCGCTCGATCAACCCCAAGATACAATCTCGGCCGATCGCCTCCGCCTGCCCATCCTCTCGACACGTGGGGCGATCACCACTCTCCGATCTTATCGCCTTCGATCTCATCCTGATCGTCGCTCCGCGCATTACTCTCCACCGTTGGATCTCCAGATCCAATGGTCAGGAGACCGTCGTCAACCTCCCGTCAGCTCCTCTCTCCCACGATCCAGCACTCGCACACCTCGCCCCCTTCCCATTTTCTCCACCACTCCAGTTGACCTCACATCTCGCCAACCATCTCCTGGTCTTCCCCCATCTTCACTCCATCTCGCGCATCACCCCACGTACCACGACCACCCGCCAGTCGTTCCACATCGGTCTTCGAAACCCACGTCGTCAACCATCACCTCCGCCACTTCGCCCTTCAAATACACCTCCTCCGACCACTGTTCCCGTCGTCCACCTTTATGTAGGGGCATGGCCCAGCCCTCCTCCGTCTCCCTGTGACAGGGGGAGGCGGAGGATCGAGCGAAGACGACCACTGCCCCCGGTGTCGACCCTTCGCCGATCACGGCGTCGTCGCGGCGCTCCGAGCCCGCTCGAGCTGCCTCCAGTCGCTGCGGAGGTCCAGCGAAGACCGGGGCTTCCACCGCGAAGCCCAGCCCAAGCTCCCGCTCCATCTCCGACAAGGTAAGTCCTTCTTCTTCTTCCTCTGTATTTTTTTGTTAATTTCCATTAATTTTCTATGCTATCTTGATCATCCTCAACCTCCGATGATCTCCTTTTAAGCTCCACCATCGATCCCCCTTCATCGCGACACTCTCCGTTCGCCATCTTCTTCTTCCTTCATACCTTGTCACCTCCGACCCACCTCCTCCGCCCTCACGGCGGAGGAGCTCCGAGCTTCCGCTTCCTTCGCCCGCTTGAGCTCCCACTTCATTCACGCACGCACATGATTATGCTTCGGCTATGCACCTAACCATGCAGGTCATCAAAAGCTTCAATGGCCGGAGCTCGATCGGAGTTGACTTCATCGACCCCGCAGTTCCTATCTGAACTCCGACGAGCGGTGCCTGAGGGTCCTGGGACTTCCTCGACTTCCGCGCTTCATCGACGACTGGTCTTCTAGTCCGGGGAGTGTCCATCGAAGCCGGGAGCGAGCGGCGGAGGAGGAGCTCCCTCGCCGGAGCTCCAGCATCGCCGCCAGTCCTTGGCGAGGGAGACAGCACAGGGACCGTTGGATGGTCCAACCCCAGCGACCATCCAACGGCCATGATTGAGCCACGTTGACGTCTTCCTCTGCCGTTAGATGCACCTGATCCGACGGACTCAACGCTGCCACGTCAGCTCTACTCTTACGCACAGCAGCCGCCCGATTCACATGATCCAGTGGTTCACAATGAATCACGTGGCGTTACCAGAACCTCCCCGAGCCTCTGTATCCGAACCTCCAGGCTTGGGAGTTCCAAGCTTACACCCGGGCCTATTCCGAGCCTGCAACGGGTCCTAGCCTCAGCCGAGCCTACGCCGAAGCATCTTCCGAACCTCTGCTGATCCCGAGCCTTCATCCGGGCCTGGAGAGCACGTGCGTTGCACGTGTGTATCTGGGCTATTTGCAGAGACGCCCTCTGACTTCTCCAGATTTGCAGAATGGTCCCCGCGCGTATGGAATCTTTACAGGGAAGGCCTCAGATCTTATTTTATTTACTTTTTAGTCCTTCCCAGGGACCTTTCTGTAGTTATCATTTCATGTTTCTTTGCATTTATGCCCTTGCTTTCTTTGTTGAATATCTTGAGCTACGTATGTCCAATCGAGTTGATTTCAGTTTCGTTTTAAAGCTGGTTTGATGATCTTTCAAATGGCATGCTTGATTACTGTTTTGGACACAATGATTTTGTTAGGTATTATTTTATAGTGATGTGTCTATTTGAGCTCAACATGATGCCTTTCTTTATATTATTCATCACATCTACCTTTTTAAGGAACTCGAAATTGATTCGTATTTACTTTTGCTCATTATTTTCTATCTAGGGCATATCTCCATTTGCATAGTATTGCATTCATTTGCAAGATAAAAAATGATAAAAAAAATGCATGTTTATTTTAATGCATTATCATGTCTTATTTTGTCTACATGCATGGTTTGACCTATATGCCTCTAACTCTACGCTTGATTAAACAAACTTAAATCCGATCAATAAGAGAGAGGCTCGTGTCCCTGAGTTCGACCTTGGTTCTTACCAAGTAAAAAAAATTAATTAACGATCATCTCATTTTGATTCATTATCACATATATTTAAATGAGGTGATCTTTTGACGACCAAAATCGGCTCGACTGCTTCGACATTTCCAAGTGCTAATTTAGCATTATTAAAGGGCCGATTTTGCGGCTCGTCATTTGCATAGTATTGCATTCATTTGCATGATAAAAAATGATAAAAAAATGCATGTTTACTTCAATGTCTTGTCATGTTGTGTCTTTGCATCATTTGACCTATATACTTTTAACTCAACACTTGCATAAATAGACTTAAAGGTCCCTGGGAAGGACCTTTAATAATGCAAAGAAACATGAAATGATAACTACAGAAAGGTCCCTGGGAAGGACTAAAAAGTAAATAAAATAAGATCTGAGGCCTTCCCTGTAAAGATTCCATACGCGCGGGGACCATTCTGCAAATCTGGAGAAGTCAGAGGGCGTCTCTGCAAATTGCCCAGATACACACGTGCAACGCACGTGCTCTCCAGGCCCGGATGAAGGCTCAGGATCAGCAGAGGTTCGGAAGATGCTTCGGCGTAGGCTCGGCTGAGGCTAGGACCCGTTGCAGGCTCGGAATAGGCCCGGGTGTAGGCTTGGAACTCCCAAGCCTGGAGGTTCGGATACAGAGGCTCGGGGAGGTTCTGGTAACGCCACGTGATTCATTGTGAACCACTGGATCATGTGAATCGGGCGGCTGCTGTGCGTAAGAGTAGAGCTGACGTGGCAGCGTTGAGTCCGTCGGATCAGGCGCATCTAACGGCAGAGGAAGACGTCAACGTGGCTCAATCATGGCCGTTGGATGGTCGCTGGGGTTGGACCATCCAACGGTCCCTGTGCTGTCTCCCTCGCCAAGGACTGGCGGCGATGTTGGAGCTCCGGCGAGGGAGCTCCTCCTCCGCCGCTCGCTCCCGGCTTCGATGGACACTCCCCGGACTAGAAGACCAGTCGTCGATGAAGCGCGGAAGTCGAGGAAGTCCCAGGACCCTCAGGCACCGCTCGTCGGAGTTCGGATAGGAACTGCGGGGTCGATGAAGTCAACTCCGATCGAGCTCCGGCCATTGAAGCTTTTGATGACCTGCATGGTTAGGTGCATAGCCGAAGCATAATCATGTGCGTGCGTGAATGAAGTGGGAGCTCAAGCGGGCGAAGGAAGCGGAAGCTCGGAGCTCCTCCGCCGTGAGGGCGGAGGAGGTGGGTCGGAGGTGACAAGGTATGAAGGAAGAAGAAGATGGCGAACGGAGAGTGTCGCGATGAAGGGGGATCGATGGTGGAGCTTAAAAGGAGATCATCGGAGGTTGAGGATGATCAAGATAGCATAGAAAATTAATGGAAATTAACAAAAAAATACAGAGGAAGAAGAAGAAGGACTTACCTTGTCGGAGATGGAGCGGGAGCTTGGGCTGGGCTTCGCGGTGGAAGCCCCGGTCTTCGCTGGACCTCCGCAGCGACTGGAGGCAGCTCGAGCGGGCTCGGAGCGCCGCGACGACGCCGTGATCGGCGAAGGGTCGACACCGGGGGCAGTGGTCGTCTTCGCTCGATCCTCCGCCTCCCCCTGTCACAGGGAGACGGAGGAGGGCTGGGCCATGCCCCTACATAAAGGTGGACGACGGGAACAGTGGTCGGAGGAGGTGTATTTGAAGGGCGAAGTGGCGGAGGTGATGGTTGACGACGTGGGTTTCGAAGACCGATGTGGAACGACTGGCGGGTGGTCGTGGTACGTGGGGTGATGCGCGAGATGGAGTGAAGATGGGGGAAGACCAGGAGATGGTTGGCGAGATGTGAGGTCAACTGGAGTGGTGGAGAAAATGGGAAGGGGGCGAGGTGTGCGAGTGCTGGATCGTGGGAGAGAGGAGCTGACGGGAGGTTGACGACGGTCTCCTGACCGTTGGATCTGGAGATCCAACGGTGGAGAGTAAAATGGCCTTATTCCTGATCTGATCCGCTTAATCCATGCCTTATTCCTAACCGCTCGATCAACCTCCATCTCTCATCACCACCCTCCGATGGCGTCTCGCTCTTGATTCGCCACGTGGCAGCTCCATCTGCCATCGATCGCTCCGTCCCCCGATCCAATCCACACCGTCACTTAACGCCCAATTATCAACCGTTGGATCTCCAGATCCAACGGTTGAGCTGCATCGTCAACCTCTCGTCCGCCTCTTTCCCCACGATCACCACCTCGCGCGGAAGTCTCCCCCTTTCAATTTTCTCCACCTCCTCCGATCACCTCTTCCTTCGCCAACCGTTCCACAGTCTTCCCCACTCTTCCCTTTCCCCCGCGCACTCCTCCAAGACTCACGAGCACCTCTCCACTCGCCCCACATTCGCCTCAAAAACCACGTCAAACCCCACCATCTCCGACATTCACCCCTTCAAATACTCCGCAACCCCCACTGTTCACGATCGTCCACCTTTACGAGGGAGTTCGCCCAGCCCTCCTCCACCTCCCTGTGACAGGGGGAGGTGGAAGGATTGAGCGAAGACGACGAATCTTCCCGGTGTCGACCCTCCGCCGATCACGGCGGAGCTGTGGTGCCTCCAGGCCCGCTCGAGCTGCGTCGACCGGCTGGCGACGTCCAGCGAAGACCCGGGGCTCCATTTGAGCCCCAGCCCAAGCCACTCCGCTCCGCCTCCGATCAGGTTGGTTCTCTCTTCCTCCCTTGTCTTTTCTTTAAATTTCGTCTATTTAATCAAGCCGTTCCGGCCATTCCCGGACTCCATTGACCACTCCATTAGCTCCGCCTCCGATCCCCCTTCCTCGCACGATCCTCCGATCACTTCCTCCTTCCTCCAGACCCCATCGCACCTAAGACCCACCTCCTCCGCCCTCGCGGCGGAGGAGCTTCAAGCTCCCCACGTTCTTCGTCCCCGATGAGCTTCCACCTCACTTCACGTCGCACGCACGCATTTCTTTGTCGCTTCGGCTATGTGTCTAACGTTGCAGGTCTTCGGGAGCGTCAATGGCCGGAGCCCAGTCGGAGCAGACTTCATCGACGTCGCGATGGCCATTCGAGCTCCGACGAGCGACGCCAGAAGCCTCTGAACCTTCCTTGAGCTCCCATCTTCCTCGACATCCATCCAAGGAGCTCTAGGGAGGTCCATAGTGCCCAGAACGGAGCGGCGGAGGAGGAGCTTTCTCGCCGGAGCTCCAAAATCGCCGCCCTTCTTCGAGGGAGGAGACAACACAGTTACCGTTGGATGGTTTCATCTCAGAGACCATCCAACGGCCCAGATTCGACCACGCACGTCTTCTCCAGCAACCGTTGGATCGCATCAATCCAACGGCCTTTGTGCAACCACGTCGCCCAGGAGCGCTTTCACAGTAACCCTTGGATCATCACGATCCAAGGGCCGACAGTTAGCCACGTGGTGACACCAGAGGCCCAGCCGAGCCTAGCACCCGAGCCTTTAGGCTTGGATGCTCCCGAGCCTGCAGCTAGCCCAAGCCTGGGTCCAAGCCTACGCCGAAGCATCTTCCGAACCTCTGCTGATCCCGAGCCTTCATCCGGGCCTGGAGAGCACGTGCGTTGCACGTGTGTATCTGGGCAATTTGCAGAGACGCCCTCTGACTTCTCCAGATTTGCAGAATGGTCCCCGCGCGTATGGAATCTTTACAGGGAAGGCCTCAGATCTTATTTTATTTACTTTTTAGTCCTTCCCAGGGACCTTTCTGTAGTTATCATTTCATGTTTCTTTGCATTTATGCCCTTGCTTTCTTTGTTGAATATCTTGAGCTACGTATGTCCAATCGAGTTGATTTCAGTTTCGTTTTAAAGCTGGTTTGATGATCTTTCAAATGGCATGCTTGATTACTGTTTTGGACACAATGATTTTGTTAGGTATTATTTTATAGCGATGTGTCTATTTGAGCTCAACATGATGCCTTTCTTTATATTATTCATCACATCTGCCTTTTTAAGGAACTCGAAATTGATTCGTATTTACTTTTGCTCATTATTTTCTATCTAGGGCATATCTCCATTTGCATAGTATTGCATTCATTTGCATGATAAAAAATGATAAAAAATGCATGTTTATTTTAATGCATTATCATGTCTTATTTTGTCTACATGCATGGTTTGACCTATATGCCTCTAACTCTACGCTTGATTAAACAAACTTAAATCCGATCAATAAGAGAGAGGCTCGTGTCCCTGAGTTCGACCTTGGTTCTTACCAAGTAAAAAAATTAATTAACGATCATCTCATTTTGATTCATTATCACATATATTTAAATGAGGTGATCTTTTGACGACCAAAATCGGCTCGACTGCTTCGACATTTCCAAGTGCTAATTTAGCATTATTAAAGGGCCGATTTTGCGGCTCGTCAAATGGCGCCGTTGCCGGGGACACGGCTCATTTCTTTGATTTTTTGGATTTTTGTGTGTTTAATTTAGTGTTTCTTTTTTTATAGGTCAAATGATCATATTTTGCATAAAAAATTTTTCTTCCTTATTTGATATCTAACTATTGCTTTTGTGACAGGGCCCTTGATGGATCAAGGAGGCGAGGAGCAAGACGTTCCCCGCTGCGAGGAGCCGCAGGAGCATGCTTGGAGCAAAGGAGGAAGAAAAGAAAAAAAAATGTCTCGCATTTTTGTTGCATTTTATTTTATAATAAACTTGCCTTTTACAGCGGTCTTCGATCGAAGACTCGCGATTGTAATCGGAGAAATGTGGTTGTGTGGGGATCGTCCCCACTTGAGTGTCGACCTAGGATAGGCACACGGCTCTCCGAGCTCAATTTCCATATTTTCTTGTGCTTGATCGTAGGTAGGACACACTTTAAATATAGACGCACTTAATCTCGCATCACTTAGCTAAAATTCATGAAGATCAATCACCGCTAATAGATGCATGATTAGGTGCGGTTTTTTTTTCGACTTGCATACATGTTGGATTTGAGTTTTCAAAACGGCCTCAGTTTTTTCACGGCTTTTATCGTCAAATCACTGCATGATTTATCGCTTAGCCTAGATCGCGGTTTCTTCGAATACATGTTTTTCTCGGCTTTCATTTCCTAGCTTGATCACCTAGGATTAATGGAAAATGGAATGAACGGTAGACGATGATTTCTTGATTTTGTGCTAACCTTAATTCAGTGATAACTCAAAATAAAATTGGGACTGTTAATTGCAAGTCAACCATAAATGGAGTAAAATTCGGTTTTGGGAGAGCAACACCCTCAGTTACGCGTTGGTTTTTATTTCACATTTTTTACCGCGTAATTATTTAAAGTTTTATCACCAATAAAACCGACAAGATAATCAACCAACCTAGGTTGGTTTCATGTGTGAGTTGGTGAAACTAAGGGTTTGCTTGCTTGATTGAGCCATATTTGTTGCGATACACAACCCCAAAACCGTAGTCACTCCATTCCATCTCCAAGATTCAATATCGCTCACTTGTAAATCCATCCCTCCTCTTCTTCGTTCACCTTGGGTCTCTTCCAACATCAATCTCCATCTTTATACTTAGGCTAATCTCAGCCTAAGTATAGGGGGGGACCCAAATCCCTGTGATTTTCTACACTCATCTTTTCTTGCCTTTATACTTAGGTTATTTCTAACCTAAGTATAAGGGGGAGTCCCTCTTATCTCTCGTATATTCTTCTATTTTTAAATGGACCTATGGACTCGTATCATTTAGTGCTATGAGGACATAGCAAAGTTTAAGGATAGGGGGGTATACCGTACATACAATTTATTTACTTTAGCTAAATATCTGAAAATTTTGAAAAAAAATTAAAAACTTTTTGGCTAAGGTAAAATTCGTTGGACTAAGAGAACT
Source organism: Ottelia alismoides (assembly GCA_037367405.1). Taxonomy (NCBI): domain Eukaryota; kingdom Viridiplantae; phylum Streptophyta; class Magnoliopsida; order Alismatales; family Hydrocharitaceae; genus Ottelia; species Ottelia alismoides. The sequence goes on along the minus strand of JAZKJV010008062.1, from coordinate 98,396 downwards.
CAAAAGATTTCACGGCTTTTCTAACTGTGTTACACTATTTTGATAAAAATATTTTTGAAAATGATTTGAAAAAAAAAATGAGTGTTTCTTGTTTTAAAAAAATCTTTTTGAAAATGTTTTGAAAATCTTTTGTGTGACATGGTTTTGAAAATCTTTTATCAAGAAAAGTTGAGTCTAACCTATGTTTTGACTTTAAAAACTAAAATCCATAAAAATTGCAAAATTAAAAAAATGTGTGTTTTTGGATGAAGAAATTGGATTAAACCTCTACTCTTACACTTTCACCCAGGATCTGAATTGTTCAAGGAAGCTTAGCTTTTTGAGGTCTTTGAGATTTGCGGTTAACCAGCCTTAACCATCAGGGTCTTAGACTTAATCATCCATATTCTCCTAGGTCTCTAGATTTGCATGCTATATTCCATGCTTAATCTCAGACAAAGAGAATATGATCAGCACATCACATGCACGACTGCGGTTTTGATTGAGATGAGTTGATTTTTCACCTGAGGGATTGGGATGAGGAAGTCAAGTTTGGATTTGATCTAATGATGCTCGAGGATGGGATAAAATCTTTGGAGGCTTCAGGAAATCTGAGTGTCAGCAATATTAGCCAGTATGAGAACTCGATTCTTATACTAATCTCTTGACATTGACCTAAGTGCCTGGGTGTGATATAAATAAAAAATTGTTGATCAGTGTGCGCCAACTCTTGGTAAAAGCAGTGGAGCTAGCCAAAAATACCACAAGTCATTGAAATTTCAAAGAAAAAGCTCTCATTCCATACAAAGTCAATTATCAAAAGAGCTTCCACCAAAGGCGAGCGCTCCCAAACTTTTCAAAGTGTCCACTTGGACCACCGCTATTAGGACCAGGAGTCGGGCTTGCACCAAAAAAGGGCTCTGCATCGTAAATGCTACAAGTCTGGGTGTAGAAGGTATAATAGATACCCAAAAAAGGCACACCCCGGTGTACTCCCAGGAAAACAAGTGCAGACGGCTCCAACTTCTCTTGACGGACACACTGATCAACACCAAAAAAAGTGTTGCGTAAAAAAGGCACTAGAGAGAATCCTTGTTCCAATGAGAGGGAGAGAAGAATTGACACAATCCCATGCCCTCCATTTTCTGGCCTGCCATCCACATTTTCTAAGTCTGACAACTAAAGAGACGGTGGACTGAATGCAAGATTCGATTTATTCCCTAGTGCTGAGGATTGGGTCCTTAGGAGATTTTCTCGGACCAAGATTTTGGGTGACGAATTGACTCTACTCTCGAAATTGCAGTCAACACTAAACTCATATCCTTTAGTTTATATGTACATCAGAGATAGTCTAGAGAAGTAGAGGAATTGGAAGCCTCTTGATTAAGGCTGGGTTGAACTCTAGAATTTTGGACCTCTGAAGCCGAGTCGACTTGATCAGATTGGATCCTGTATTCACATGCACAAGGGGGTTAATCCAACTTAGTCATTCTTTTTGATGCTCGAGGACGAGCATAGTTTAAGTATAGGGGGGTGATGAACCTCAGTTTCATCATCTTTATTTTCCATAATTAACCCCCTTGCTTAAAAGTTTGTCAATAAATCCCTGTTAATGTCCTATAATTAACAGAGTCCTAAATAAATTAAAAACCACAAAAAAATGGTAAAACAAAATTCGTGGTATTTTTAGACATAAAAATACCCTAAAAAATATGTCGTGTCTTCGTTTGATCTCTTTTCGAGTTTTGGTCAACATGAAACTTGTAGATCTCGTCAAGATCTACAACTTTCATGTTTTGAGTTTTCTCAAATTCGGCCATTTTGGCCTTCAAAAATCAAAAATACATCTGCAATAATCTGATTGGGCCACGTGGCCCATTCTGGGGGCGCCACGTGGCCCGCTCCCCTTGTCTTATACCGCCTCTTCTTCCAGCCGTTGGATCACCCTCTTGATCCAACGACCAGCTCCTTCCCACGCACGCCCATAGCCTTCAACCCTTCGATCAAGACCCGCACCTAATCTACACCGCACGTGAGCGCTCTCACCAGAGCGTGCCACGTGTCGCCGCCATTACCCTCTGACCAAAAGTCTGATCCTTCATCTCCACCGTTATCTCCTGGCCATCTTTCAGCCGCTCGATCAACCCCAAGATACAATCTCGGCCGATCGCCTCCGCCTGCCCATCCTCTCGACACGTGGGGCGATCACCACTCTCCGATCTTATCGCCTTCGATCTCATCCTGGTCGTCGCTCCGCGCATTACTCTCCACCGTTGGATCTCCAGATCCAACGGTCAGGAGACCGTCGTCAACCTCCCGTCAGCTCCTCTCTCCCACGATCCAGCACTCGCACACCTCGCCCCCTTCCCATTTTCTCCACCACTCCAGTTGACCTCACATCTCGCCAACCATCTCCTGGTCTTCCCCCATCTTCACTCCATCTCGCGCATCACCCCACGTACCACGACCACCCGCCAGTCGTTCCACATCGGTCTTCGAAACCCACGTCGTCAACCATCACCTCCGCCACTTCGCCCTTCAAATACACCTCCTCCGACCACTGTTCCCGTCGTCCACCTTTATGTAGGGGCATGGCCCAGCCCTCCTCCGTCTCCCTGTGACAGGGGGAGGCGGAGGATCGAGCGAAGACGACCACTGCCCCCGGTGTCGACCCTTCGCCGATCACGGCGTCGTCGCGGCGCTCCGAGCCCGCTCGAGCTGCCTCCAGTCGCTGCGGAGGTCCAGCGAAGACCGGGGCTTCCACCGCGAAGCCCAGCCCAAGCTCCCGCTCCATCTCCGACAAGGTAAGTCCTTCTTCTTCTTCCTCTGTATTTTTTTGTTAATTTCCATTAATTTTCTATGCTATCTTGATCATCCTCAACCTCCGATGATCTCCTTTTAAGCTCCACCATCGATCCCCCTTCATCGCGACACTCTCCGTTCGCCATCTTCTTCTTCCTTCATACCTTGTCACCTCCGACCCACCTCCTCCGCCCTCACGGCGGAGGAGCTCCGAGCTTCCGCTTCCTTCGCCCGCTTGAGCTCCCACTTCATTCACGCACGCACATGATTATGCTTCGGCTATGCACCTAACCATGCAGGTCATCAAAAGCTTCAATGGCCGGAGCTCGATCGGAGTTGACTTCATCGACCCCGCAGTTCCTATCCGAACTCCGACGAGCGGTGCCTGAGGGTCCTGGGACTTCCTCGACTTCCGCGCTTCATCGACGACTGGTCTTCTAGTCCGGGGAGTGTCCATCGAAGCCGGGAGCGAGCGGCGGAGGAGGAGCTCCCTCGCCGGAGCTCCAACATCGCCGCCAGTCCTTGGCGAGGGAGACAGCACAGGGACCGTTGGATGGTCCAACCCCAGCGACCATCCAACGGCCATGATTGAGCCACGTTGACGTCTTCCTCTGCCGTTAGATGCGCCTGATCCGACGGACTCAACGCTGCCACGTCAGCTCTACTCTTACGCACAGCAGCCGCCCGATTCACATGATCCAGTGGTTCACAATGAATCACGTGGCGTTACCAGAACCTCCCCGAGCCTCTGTATCCGAACCTCCAGGCTTGGGAGTTCCAAGCCTACACTCGGGCCTATTCCGAGCCTGCAACGGGTCCTAGCCTCAGCCGAGCCTACGCCGAAGCATCTTCCGAACCTCTGCTGATCCCGAGCCTTCATCCGGGCCTGGAGAGCACGTGCGTTGCACGTGTGTATCTGGGCAATTTGCAGAGACGCCCTCTGACTTCTCCAGATTTGCAGAATGGTCCCCGCGCGTATGGAATCTTTACAGGGAAGGCCTCAGATCTTATTTTATTTACTTTTTAGTCCTTCCCAGGGACCTTTCTGTAGTTATCATTTCATGTTTCTTTGCATTTATGCCCTTGCTTTCTTTGTTGAATATCTTGAGCTACGTATGTCCAATCGAGTTGATTTCAGTTTCGTTTTAAAGCTGGTTTGATGATCTTTCAAATGGCATGCTTGATTACTGTTTTGGACACAATGATTTTGTTAGGTATTATTTTATAGCGATGTGTCTATTTGAGCTCAACATGATGCCTTTCTTTATATTATTCATCACATCTGCCTTTTTAAGGAACTCGAAATTGATTCGTATTTACTTTTGCTCATTATTTTCTATCTAGGGCATATCTCCATTTGCATAGTATTGCATTCATTTGCATGATAAAAAATGATAAAAAATGCATGTTTATTTTAATGCATTATCATGTCTTATTTTGTCTACATGCATGGTTTGACCTATATGCCTCTAACTCTACGCTTGATTAAACAAACTTAAATCCGATCAATAAGAGAGAGGCTCGTGTCCCTGAGTTCGACCTTGGTTCTTACCAAGTAAAAAAATTAATTAACGATCATCTCATTTTGATTCATTATCACATATATTTAAATGAGGTGATCTTTTGACGACCAAAATCGGCTCGACTGCTTCGACATTTCCAAGTGCTAATTTAGCATTATTAAAGGGCCGATTTTGTGGCTCGTCAAATGGCGCCGTTGCCGGGGACACGGCTCATTTCTTTTATTTTTTGGATTTTTGTGTGTTTAATTTAGTGTTCCTTTTTATAGGTCAATTAACCACATATTTTGCATATAAAATTTTTCTTTCTTATTTGGTATCTAACGATTGTTTCTGTGGCAGGGCCCTTGATGGATCAAGGAGGCGAGGAGCAGGATACTCCCCGGCAACGGCGCCATTTGACGAGCCGCAAAATCGGCCCTTTAATAATGCTAAATTAGCACTTGGAAATGTCGAAGCAGTCGAGCCGATTTTGGTCGTCAAAAGATCACCTCATTTAAATATATGTGATAATGAATCAAAATGAGATGATCGTTAATTAATTTTTTTACTTGGTAAGAACCAAGGTCGAACTCAGGGACACGAGCCTCTCTCTTATTGATCGGATTTAAGTTTGTTTAATCAAGCGTAGAGTTAGAGGCATATAGGTCAAACCATGCATGTAGACAAAATAAGACATGATAATGCATTAAAATAAACATGCATTTTTTTATCATTTTTTATCATGCAAATGAATGCAATACTATACAAATGGAGATATGCCCTAGATAGAAAATAATGAGCAAAAGTAAATACGAATCAATTTCGAGTTCCTTAAAAAGGCAGATGTAATGAATAATATAAAGAAAGGCATCATGTTGAGCTCAAATAGACACATCGCTATAAAATAATACCTAACAAAATCATTGTGTCCAAAACAGTAATCAAGCATGCCATTTGAAAGATCATCAAATCAGCTTTAAAACGAAACTGAAATCAACTCGATTGGACATACGTAGCTCAAGATATTCAACAAAGAAAGTAAGGGCATAAATGCAAAGAAACATGAAATGATAACTACAGAAAGGTCCCTGGGAAGGACTAAAAAGTAAATAAAATAAGATCTGAGGCCTTCCCTGTAAAGATTCCATACGCGCGGGGACCATTCTGCAAATCTGGAGAAGTCAGAGGGCGTCTCTGCAAATTGCCCAGATACACACGTGCAACGCACGTGCTCTCCAGGCCCGGATGAAGGCTCGGGATCAGCAGAGGTTCGGAAGATGCTTCGGCGTAGGCTCGGCTGAGGCTAGGACCCGTTGCAGGCTCGGAATAGGCCCGGGTGTAGGCTTGGAACTCCCAAGCCTGGAGGTTCGGATACAGAGGCTCGGGGAGGTTCTGGTAACGCCACGTGATTCATTGTGAACCACTGGATCATGTGAATCGGGCGGCTGCTGTGCGTAAGAGTAGAGCTGACGTGGCAGCGTTGAGTCCGTCGGATCAGGCGCATCTAACGGCAGAGGAAGACGTCAACGTGGCTCAATCATGGTCGTTGGATGGTCGCTGGGGTTGGACCATCCAACGGTCCCTGTGCTGTCTCCCTCGCCAAGGACTGGCGGCGATGTTGGAGCTCCGGCGAGGGAGCTCCTCCTCCGCCGCTCGCTCCCGGCTTCGATGGACACTCCCCGGACTAGAAGACCAGTCGTCGATGAAGCGCGGAAGTCGAGGAAGTCCCAGGACCCTCAGGCACCGCTCGTCGGAGTTCGGATAGGAACTGCGGGGTCGATGAAGTCAACTCCGATCGAGCTCCGGCCATTGAAGCTTTTGATGACCTGCATGGTTAGGTGCATAGCCGAAGCATAATCATGTGCGTGCGTGAATGAAGTGGGAGCTCAAGCGGGCGAAGGAAGCGGAAGCTCGGAGCTCCTCCGCCGTGAGGGCGGAGGAGGTGGGTCGGAGGTGACAAGGTATGAAGGAAGAAGAAGATGGCGAACGGAGAGTGTCGCGATGAAGGGGGATCGATGGTGGAGCTTAAAAGGAGATCATCGGAGGTTGAGGATGATCAAGATAGCATAGAAAATTAATGGAAATTAACAAAAAAATACAGAGGAAGAAGAAGAAGGACTTACCTTGTCGGAGATGGAGCGGGAGCTTGGGCTGGGCTTCGCGGTGGAAGCCCCGGTCTTCGCTGGACCTCCACAGCGACTGGAGGCAGCTCGAGCGGGCTCGGAGCGCCGCGACGACGCCGTGATCGGCGAAGGGTCGACACCGGGGGCAGTGGTCGTCTTCGCTCGATCCTCCGCCTCCCCCTGTCACAGGGAGACGGAGGAGGGCTGGGCCATGCCCCTACATAAAGGTGGACGACGGGAACAGTGGTCGGAGGAGGTGTATTTGAAGGGCGAAGTGGCGGAGGTGATGGTTGACGACGTGGGTTTCGAAGACCGATGTGGAACGACTGGCGGGTGGTCGTGGTACGTGGGGTGATGCGCGAGATGGAGTGAAGATGGGGGAAGACCAGGAGATGGTTGGCGAGATGTGAGGTCAACTGGAGTGGTGGAGAAAATGGGAAGGGGGCGAGGTGTGCGAGTGCTGGATCGTGGGAGAGAGGAGCTGACGGGAGGTTGACGACGATCTCCTGACCGTTGGATCTGGAGATCCAACGGTGGAGAGTAATGCGCGGAGCGACGACCAGGATGAGATCGAAGGCGATAAGATCGGAGAGTGGTGATCGCCCCACGTGTCGAGAGGATGGGCAGGCGGAGGCGATCGGCCGAGATTGTATCTTGGGGTTGATCGAGCGGCTGAAAGATGGCCAGGAGATAACGGTGGAGATGAAGGATCAGACTTTTGATCAGAGGGTAATGGCGGCGACACGTGGCACGCTCTGGTGAGAGCGCTCACGTGCAGTGTAGATTAGGTGCGGGTCTTGATCGAAGGGTTGAAGGCTATGGGCGTGCGTGGGAAGGAGCTGGTCGTTGGATCAAGAGGGTGATCCAACGGCTGGAAGAAGAGGCGGTATAAGACAAGGGGAGCGGGCCACGTGGCGCCCCCAGAATGGGCCACGTGGCCCAATCAGATTATTGCAGATGTATTTTTGATTTTTGAAGGCCAAAATGGCCGAATTTGAGAAAACTCAAAACATGAAAGTTGTAGATCTTGACGAGATCTACAAGTTTCATGTTGACCAAAACTCGAAAAGAGATCAAACGAAGACACGACATATTTTTGAGGGTATTTTTATGTCTAAAAATACCACGAATTTTGTTTTGCCATTTTTTTGTGGTTTTTAATTTATTTAGGACTCTGTTAATTATAGGACATTAACAGGGATTTATTGACAAACTTTTAAGCAAGGGGGTTAATTATGGAAAATAAAGATGATGAAACTGAGGTTCATCACCCAACGATCAGAAAAACGTTGCGAATTTACAATGTTTTGATAACCATTGCAAAAACGTTCACGGGCAATGATTGCACAAAATCGTTGCATTTGGTCATTTGCAACGGCAACATTTGCAATATTTGCTGCAACGGTCCCAAACCATTGCGAATATAAAAAAATTGTTGCAAATAACATTTTACAACAATTTTATAACCATTGCTTATAATGTGTTTTCCAGTAGTGGATCCATTCTGATCATGTATATCCCTTCGTCGTACATCACACATCCCCTTGCATCACTCCAAACGCATCTCCTCCTTCTCCAGATCCTCCTATACATCGAGCCATCCTTTTTCTTACAAGGAAGAAGGTCTCACTAAGGAACCCATCTCCTACACCTCAAATTTTCCCTCCATTTCATCCTTAGATCAACCCTCTGCTTTGGTTATACCCCTCTAATCCTATATGGACGTTAAGACTTCAATCATCGAAGGTTTAATGCATCACCGAACTAAAGCTCTGTCACTAAAGCTTCATCAAACTAAAGTTCCACTGCCTGCAGCTTCACCAGTGATCCTCCACCACCTTCGTTAGAACTCCAGGAACCTTCTCCAGTCGTCAATGAACTCGGAGGACGACGGAGGAGCAGGACATCGTTGAAGTCAATTGGAGGACAACCATTCACGGAGGAGCTGTCCGAGCATGACGTACAATTACTGTTGGATGAAGCCCCATTAGCTTCGACCCTATGGTTCTGATCTACTCCAAGTGTACCTCCCTTCCTTTGAGCATCCAAGGGCCCCAGCATAACTTGAAGCATATGCAACGAGCTAAATGGCCCGCACCTATCCTCGCCATATTCCTACAATCGAGGCTAGCTCCCCATGTGCCGCACACGTGTTTGCTCTGGGATATTTGCACCAGCACCTTACTAGTGTTCATTACACAGAAGCGCCACACACCCAAAATTTTATATAGAAACCCATGCTGCTCACTTTATTGCAGATAATCCTATTTTAGACCTTTATGATGTTTTAATTATTTTAATTAAGTTTTTATTGCAAAAAGACATGTGTATTGTTTGTATAATAACTTTTGCACACTGTATCCAAAATTGATGAAATTGGCCTCTTTGGAATCGTATTTTAATGCTCTACAAATATGTCTCGATTAATATGGTGTAATGCATATACATTGACTTATTCATAAAATAAAGTATTTACTTGTTTTATCTCATTTAATTTTCCATTAATTCATTCCATCTTCAATAATTCAAATAAAAATAGGCAATGTTTAATATAATTTCAAATAAAAATAGGCAATGTTTAATATAATTTCTGTTGAATTGAGCTTTGGATTATTTTGAATTATTTATTAACTCTGATTAAATAGAATTCAAGTGTTCACGTATTTAAGGACATAGATACATTGAATTCGAATTAACTTATCAATCAATTTAGTATCTTAATTGTGAAGTAAATGTGGAATCAACTTGAAGACCAAATAAACATATTTGTGCATTTAATTTAGGATTTTTTATGGGTATTAATCGTGTTGTTTAATGCATATCACCCATTCTGTATCAGTATAATTGCATATTAAAAACATATAAAAATTCATGTATGCATATGTATATTGATTCTCATTGCATTAGATTACATTAAGTAGATATTTAAACTGAAAGTATACAAACTAATAGCGTGTGTTCCGATGTTCGACCCTAGACTTACCCAGGATAAAAACAAGGCATGCTCTCTTCGCTGAGACATTATTAGTGTGGTTCTGACAATCGCTTTAGGCATGCACTACAATGAAATGATTTTATCATAGCTAAATAGCAATTTGTCAATAGGTATCCATGAGATGACATGTGTTATACTAGGAATATTTCTACAATGCACGCACATCCATGCATGCACTTGCATGCACTTCCAACTATCTACTAAATCTAATGAAAGCTTCTATCAGAGAAGGTTCCAGGATTTTTTGCACCCCCTTGAACCTTCTAATTACCTGTGGTCCTTTACATTGATCTCAGAATCAAGTCATTTCACTTCGAATCATGTTCAATTGGCCTGGTATCTTCCTATCTTCTTCGTTCCATCACGGATCTTCAAACTGCACATTCTGCCCCCATGGATCCTCTATGCGACTTTGAAAGACCTCGAGGAGACAATGAAGTTGGGAAAGAATACGATTGAGAGAAAAATGGGACAACCCGCACCATGCATGCTTGCAAGCAGAAGTTTACATGCCTTTATATATGTCATAGCCATACTTTAGATAGTGTTGATATTTTATTATTATTTTATACCATTTTTAGTATTTTAGCTATATTTAGCATTGTTACATTTAATTATGTGGAATTAAATGAAGAGGGAAAATCATTCCAGATTTGTAACGATTTTTGGAACTTTACAACAAACACTCTCTTCGCGAAGGAGGAGCATCTAATCACTTATAAGAGTGGCCCAACTAAAACACAAATTCATTACTTTACAATGAGGAGAAGATATAAGCAATGATGCAAAGATTTCGAAATAATCCTAGAAGAGAGCTTGACATCTCAACATCACTTGCTAGAACATGTGCTCGTAGAGATCAGGGACACGATTGAGACCCCAAAAATCAAAATGAAACAACTTAAATAAACAAACACTTCTACGACTTTGACGACTGGGAAAACTAGTGCGATGGTGCTCAATAAGTTGGCATGCCTCTCATTAAAGTTTGGACTGAAAAGAGATCAATGGAGGACTCTACACAGCTTTTGCAGAGGAAGATGACCAAACCGAAGATGTTGTATGTATGAGAGAACCGATCTAGTAGATATAGAAAATTTGTTAGCCTATGCAGACTAAATCCATTTGTACAAACCCCCTTACTCATGACAACATCCAATCACCTTGCCCATAAGTATATCCTGAAACACCAAAGAAGAAGGGTCAAAATGACATGAAAGTTTAGTTCCTTAGTAAATTGATTAATCGATAACAAATTCCTCTAAGCTTCCGGTACATGTAAAACATTCTGTAAATGCACAAAAAGCATCAACTAAATCTCCACCCGACCCATGATAGGAGAATGTCTCCCGTCGAAAATGATAATGGATTGACCTGGTGTAATGGTTTTTAAGGTGTAAACTGATCCCTATCATCGCAAAGATGAAGAGATGCTTTGGAGTGCATGATCCATCCTAAAAACCAACATTGTCATAAGTGATAAGAGCAAAACTGCTATCGAAGGTGGTAGTGGATACCACAATATCAGACGAGGTTAGAGGATCAATTATAGTACTGACTGAAGAACCCATATTCTCCTTGGAAGGGAGACAAGATCATCATACTTCTAATCAGTAAAAGTAGCAATAGTCTGAAATTGTTCAACGACAGGAGTAGAGGCAAGATGTCTATGCTTCTGATAACAAGTCTCCTCAAAGTTCCATTAGGATACATACATTGAGGGCGAGGATGGTCTCATCCCTTGTTATATATACCACCTCCTTAGAACAGGGCAGAACCCCCATGGCATGTAATGCTGACATGGATGCGGAGGTCTAAGGTGTAGAACTGGGAGGCACGGTGATTCTGCTCAAGCCTTCTCGAAGTGAGGGATCGAGGCACCAAAAAGAAGCTAGTTGCGAGCTGCATCATACTAGAGATCAAACGCAACAAGAAAAACACTCACCATCTTAGTTCTTATAGATCATCTATTTATCGAGACTAGTGCTCAGATACGAAGCTTTCGAGTTTCTCGTCCATGCCTCTCAGACTGGAACAGAATGTGTGAAGAGGTCGACCATCGTGCTTTGTAGTAAAGATGTCATATTGAAGTCTGAGAAGCTTTGTCTCGTTCCTCGCCTAAGAATATGTGGTGGCAAGAATATCCCACTCCGCCATTATTATGGGTTGATGTAGAATATTATTAGCTATCTCCGTTATGAGAATATCAGAGAACCAAACACGGCCCGCACATGGTCCTGCTTCTATGTAGCATTAACTCCGGTCCTTTTTATTGGCTCGGGTTTTGTCCGGATGTATTTCTTGTTCTTGCCCTCCATGATGCTAATGAGTTGCATCACCCTCAACTCATACTTAGTCCCATCCATCTTGACTATGGGGTAAGGTCTATTGAACGAGTCAGAATATGATTAATATCGATCTCCTCTTTTATTATAATGAAAAAAGGAGATAAGGTAGGGAACGAACGGAAGATGAAAAACAAACTTGGTCTATACGATCAAGTAGGGAACATGTTTTGTATGCAGACTTAGAGCGTAACTTTTTCCATCAACTTTGGTGGTTGAGGGCAAATGGATTAGATTTAGAGGGTCCAATCCGAGTCAAATTGCCAAAAATCAGCATGCGTACAATGAAGAGATGGTACAAGATGTGCATGAGATAGGGGATCAGACGGTAGCCGAGGATGGCAGAACAGGCTACTAAGGGTCACACAAGTGATTGTGGGTGGTGACAAGTGGTGTTGATCACTAATGACAAGTCGTTGGGTGATTGTGTGTGGTTTCCTGAGGGGACGGTGACACCTTAGGAGTCCGTACGACGGCCCATGCGAAGTCTGGAGGCCTTGCACAAGAGATAGGGGCCATGCACATGTTTTCAAACGATGGTGATGTTGTTGCGTGAAATTCACAAGAAGGAGAGAGGATAGTGGGTAGGGTTAGAGAATCATGATGATACCAAAACTCTAGTACAGGATGTTGCTCTGATTCAATGTGGAAAGAATTGCATGACTTGTTTATTCATACGTCAAAGGGCTCCTTTATATGAAAGAGAAACCCTAGAGGGCAAAACATGAAAAGGAAATATATGTGAAAAAATGATGTAATCAATATTTCAGAAAACACTTAGATTTGGGTAAGTACGTAGGAATCCCTACCTAAAATTCTACAAAATTGGAGAAGTCTCTAAAAGCTGAAAAACATATTTTCATCTTTCTCACTATGCTCACGACGAGGGCATGGCTTTATATGGGGTAGTGCACTACATTGCATACAATCATTTCATTTTTTGGGAAATTGCATAAAAACATCATGCATTTCGTGCTTTCTAAAAAATTGCATAAACGATTTCAAAAATTTCAAAAAAAAATGCTTTTTTCCATTTTTGTCTAACTTCTATGTAATTTGAAACATGATTTTTACATATTTCGAACTTTAGACTGAGAAGACCTTAATCCACATAATTTCATAAGACTTCATCTGATTAAGTATTATGGCTCTTCAAGTCCAATTTGGATTTAACTCCATGAGTTCTACTAGTTCTAGGTGACGGCCAAATTTATGTGTCTAATTAGATCAACTTGAACTAATTTAACATTCATCTATTCTAGATTAAGTTTTGAACAAATGTAGTTAACATTGTAGCTCAACGTAGTTCGTGTGTATGATACACAGTTTCAATCTCTACCAAGGAAGGGAGTGTTTGCAATTGCAGTTCCCAATGTCTAGACTGAGTCTAGACTAAGAAAGTTTGATGATCAAAGTTTGGGATCCATTTGATAAATCTGGGTATGTTAGCACACTTACCTTGTACAGTGTATACAAAAGCCAAATTATATATATTTACACCCTCGATAATTGATAGGTGTGCTCCCCCTTGTGGCTTTTTGATGAAGAAAGTTGTCGATTGTAGTAACCGTGAAGAGAATCGTGCTTATCAAACAAAATATAAAAGAGAGAGATGAATGGAAAATGGACAAACATAGGAAATAATGTTCTCTCTTTTATTTCACTTGATATTTACCACGGAAGTGTCCTTGGGTCAAATACAATGAGGCAGGAAGTATACTCAGAATTCAAAATGGGTTTTGTGATTTAATTCTTCTTCGCATGCTCTTTCGTTGTTTTTAGTTTTTTATTCTATTTATTGATTTTTAGTTTTACAATTTTTTTATTTTTATCTTGAAATTTTATTTGATTGTCAAAAATGATTATTTTGGAAAAAAAATGTGATACAATATAGTACATGGAATATAGTGTAGTCTACTATTCTAATGTAGTGGTTAAAGTGAAAGAAAATGAAATTGATTTTTTTATTTTCAAAAATAGAAAATATGATACAAATGATATACTATATAGTAGATATTGAGTAGTATATAGGTGATACTATATAGGTAAGTTATGAGAAGAAAATTGAGCAACGAGCTCATAGAAACACACAACAAAACTCAAAAAATAGACGACGTTAGGAAAACCAAAATAAATAAAAGAAATGACAAAAAATTTCAAACAATATGCAAAACCTCTCTAGGGTAGTTGTGTATCTACCCTAGAAAAATCAAGAAAAATAAGGTTCCTATAGTGTTCCAAAGTCTATCACAGTACAAGTGTATATCTGTAATAATTATAGAAGAAATATAAAAGTTTTGCATTTAGGTCCCTACGAAGGGTCCTAAATGTAATTTATGAAATTGTTTGAGGTATGGTTGAATTTCCAGAATTGCTTGGGTTGATTATGCAAATGTTCCACTGATTCGCCTTGGACGGTCGAGATTAGATGGTGAAGCGTGATCCTAGCCACACGTCTTGGACACACGTCATGATTCTATGTGGTCTGGAGTTCCTCATGTTCTTCCCCAAATGTGCAAGGATGGCGACGGTGAATTTGCTCCGATCGGCGATAGCAGTGGTCAAGCAGTGTTGCGATGCTAGAATGGAGGAGGCAGGGCCAGAAGCGTGACTCCATCAACGTTCGAGCTCCCCTATTGTAAAAAGAATATCAATGATGAAAGATAAAGATCAGTTAGGGCCCAGCTCTTGCGTAGAAATGGGTGTGCCTCAAATTGATGCAAGGAGGCGATGCTCCTTGCTACTAATGATGCTACATATTACCACCAAGAGGATGAGCTTCCTACAAGAATGGATAGTGGCTCAATTCGAGAAGAATCGACCAAAAATATGATGCACATGAACTGTGCATGGGATGTTCATAATTTCAAAAATTTTACCTCAAATTACTCAACGATTCACGCAAAATTGAATATGCATTTTGGTTGCAATTGGAAGATAGGTAATTATGAAGGCTAAGATAGTGATTAGGAAATCTGAAAATGGATTAAAACTTGGTATCTGTGAATGGAAATTCACCGGTGAATAGGAAGTTGTGAACTTCCAGGTCTTCGCTCGAAGAGTATGTGTCTTCTTGGAGCTCTACATGGCAGTCATAGCCACGATTCAAGGTGGGGATGCCTTGGAACTCCTCTTCGATCCACCATCTTCCTCATTGGCCATCCTCCTCCTTCATTTGTCACCCGAAGATGGAGTTTTAGGTCTTGGAAGTTGAGGACTCGTATAGTTAGGACTAAAGCTGGAGGACGATAGTGGTTTTCATCCACTTTAGGTGACTTAAATAGAGTAGATGAAAAGGAGTAGGTATGATCGAATGGTTAGCGTGGATGATGGTTGATCAAGTTAGAAATAGAAGGGTTAGATTGGATGTTAGTGGAGAATCTAAGGTGGAATACTTCAGTGGAGATAGGTTGTTTCAACAGCCAATAGAATGTCTTGTTGAAGAAGATGATGATGATGATGATTGTGGTGTTGACACGTGTCAGAACTACGAAATTCCAATTGCCGAAATGATTTATAAATTAGGAAATAAATAGTATATAAATATATTTTGAAAAATTATAAAAATAGAAAATGAAGATAATTAATTTATCAAAAATATGGTGTATTATACATATGAGTTCAATAGGGCTGCCCCATGGGGGGAGCTAACTTGGCTCCCCCCGCGTAATTTCGTCCATTTTTTATTTTTTGAAATTTCTTCCATGAATATTCATCACTATATCCCTATATTATGCTATTCAAATTTCGTGTGAAACAGAGACTCCTACGGCCTTCATCCAGACCCTTATTTTTTAACGATAACAAAATTGCTAAAAACAACCCTTCTGGATGGAGGCCGTAGGAATCTCTGTTTCGCGTGAAATTTGAATGACATAATATAGGGATATATTGATCAAAATCCAGGGAATAATTTTTAAAAAAATAAAAAAAATGGGTGAAATGATGCGGGAGGAGCCAAGTTAGCTACCCCCAAGGGGGCAGCCCCATTTTATCCTATACATATATAGATAATATATATTGACATATAAATAAAATGTCAATAAATACGTATAAAATATGTTGTATAAATATATTTTTATATTTTAAATTGAATATTCTAATAAATAAGGTATAATTTTTATGTTTTATTAATTTTTATAATAATAAATAAGGTTTTTATGAATTTTTATGGATTTTAATAAGTTATTAATAGATTAATAAATGCACATATACTGTATAAGTCATTTTTACATATTTTTAAGGGTTCTTTTATTTATTTAAAATATTAAATAAGTAATTTATTTTTACATTTTGTTTGACAAATAAACTACAAGATCAAAAAATAATTAAAAATTACTCAAACAAGTGTACTATAATAGTATGTACAGAATAAATTCAACAACCAAGAAACTTAGTTGTCATTAGGTCCAAAAACTAATTTTTTGCAAACATATTCTGTTTTTGATGAAATCGCCTTCAATACTTAGAGAATTTATATCTTGAACTTTAAAGTTCAATGGATGAAATTGAAGTTTGTAGGATGAAGTTATGAGGTCCAGAAGTTGGGAAATTGACAATTTGAAGTGATTTCTTCGCATATATAGAAGTTGGAATTTTTTATTTATTTTTATATTTTGTTGTAATTTTTATCTATACAATGGTGAAAAGTTTGGTGGAAAAATATCAATATATGAATTAAATAAAATTAGGTGAAGATCATGTATATCCAATAAATAAATGGAGTTAATATCTAATAAATAAAGTTATTTCTTTTTTAGTTTTCTTCCTTATCACCCTCTACTTTATTATTTGTAGACTAAGCCATGTTGACTTGGTCTCGGAGGTTTTATAAATATATCTTTCAACTATATTTATATTTTCTGAGTCATTCTGTACAATATACATATTTACATTATCTTATTTTCTTTTATTTTTTATTTTTTGTTTTTTTATTACGTCTATTTAATGCATAAAAATGATTTTTTATTCATGAGTGCGCTTTTCAATAAAAAGTGAATATTAATGCATATTTTCATGGATTTGGTAAGGATTTTCAGACAAAATGCGACAGAAACGTTAATGAATCACATATTCATCAACCCCCTTATACTTAAATTGCTAGACCCTCAGCACATACTTATTTGAAGAATATGGATAAAGAAAGTTAGAATGAATTTGATTTTATAAACCAATTCATGAGAATAGATATAGGACAGAGCAAGCATTTTGTCATAGCATTAACTAGGATTGGGATTTTAATCTTAACAGTCCTTAAGTTCCATAAATCCTTATTCAGGTTCACCTCAACAGGCAACTCAGATTCATTCATCCATCACGCTAACTCTTTCAACCTTGAAATCAATTTGTACTGTGTGTGAAATGTGTTAGCTCTTCCTGCTTAAGGAGGTGAGGAAAGCGACCACCCTAGTAATACACTTCATGGCTTCCTCATCCAGCTACTCGATCCTCAAGAAAGGGGGTATTCCCTTCTAAGTTCAGGTTCGTGTTATGTCCACAATCGAAAGGGAGAAGAAGTCAGAAGAAGGAGAAGAGAACTGAAGTGTGACCAGTGTAGTCACACCTTCTTGTGAAGCTTGGGCAATGTAGCCAAGTCTCCACCAAGATATGCAAGCTCTATGAATCTTAGAGCATTTTTTGTCAATAATGTACTTTATGAATTTTTCTCGACGGATATAGGAAATTTTATTTTGCCCATGTTTTGGGGTATTAGAAACAATTGTGTTGCATTCCTATGTGCCCCTGACGGATATAGAATCTTTTATTCCGCTCATATTTTGGGGTCTTAGAAAATTTGTGCTAGCAAACCAATCCTCATCCGAAGCTTTATTTCAACCCCACAACTCTCGTCTTTAGATGTCTGTGCCACTAGACGAGGATCAAAATGCACCACTAAAATGAACTGTCCTTCGCAACCCCATACAAGTCGAGCTAAGTGCGAAGTGCATGAGTTCAAAATTGGTCCACAGTTGAAGAGTTAAACGAATGACATCAAGTGTCCTGCTTAGGCAGTTTAAGTTGAATCCGAATATGGTGTTATGGAACCCAAAGATTTAAGTGAAAGATATGAGAAGTATAAATTTCAACTCCTAACTAGGCTCCTTAGAATTTAGGGAAAAGAACGTGATCAAACTCCACACTTTGAACTATTTCCCGTCTTTAGTTTGAGAAATCAAACTTATCTGAAAACTATGAATCAAACGCAATAATGTTTTTGTGAGATAAATTTCCTGAATTGCACTCATTTTTATAGATTTTAAAGATTTTGCCATTTTATGGATTTTAGGATTTTGTAATTTTATGAATTTTGTGAATTTTTTCATCATTTTTTATAAATAACCAATTTTACAAAAGGTTAACAAAATATATGTTACCAAAATTTTATTTTAGATTAAATAACTAATGTATTTTACAAATTTTAAATATATAAATTTTAAATATTCAATTATTTTTACACATTTAAATAAGTAGGATTTTAGAATAAATATTAGATATTTTTAATAAACCTTTTAACTACCCATTTTAAATAAATATTTTAAATAAGCCCGGGTATTGTAGATCACTGCCTTGCTTCTTGCTTCCAGAGCTTACTTCAACTATTTATTTGGGGGCGGAATCTTACATAAATTTAGTTTATTTACCATGCTTCTATAAATACTTAATAAATAGATTTTAATATATTTTATCGACACCCACTTATTATGGATTATATATATAATGCATAAAAGTACAAGCTATGGATAAAAGTCTATATAGAATATAAACACACACCCATATACTTAGCGTGTTATGTCCTCATAGTACTAAAAAAAGAGAAAAAGGACATAACTCGTGTTGAGTAAAAGTGAGTAAAAAGAACGAAAGAATGAGAAATCAGTCACCCCCATACTTACGATCAAGTTATCACAAGTATAGTGGAAGACAAGAATGAGGTGACTAAGGGTAAAAAATAAATGAACAAAAGAAGAAAGAAAACAAACTCAGCAGGATCACTCAGCCCCCCCCTACTTAGGATTAGATTTCCTAAGTACAGAAAAAATGTGGAGAAAATTGGAGACGAGTGATGGGTGTAAAAGAATGTACAAACAAAAAAAGTAAAAAAACAAAATAAGAAAACAGATAATCAACATAAACAATTGGTCCCCCACCCTATACTTAGGAGTCTGTATCCTAAGTATAAAGATGAGCAAACTGGAGACGATTGGGATCTGAGAAGAATGTACAAGTGGTCTGTGCTCCGAAAATGAATGGTCTCAAGGTCTCTGTACAGGATAAAATGAAGAGAAAGATTAGCCACAAGTCCCGTGCAAAGTAGATCACCTCAACATGGATCGTACAGTATCATTTGCTGACAAAGTGTGAACCAATCCCTGGTTGGTTGAGTAGAGATGCCTATGTAGGTGGATACTGTATATGAAATTAGTCTCGGTACAACTGGTGTGTGCTCCAAAAATGAATGGTCTCAAGGTTTCTTTACAAGATAAAATGAAGAGAAAGAGTAATCACATGTCCAGTGCAAAGTAGATCACCTCAACCTGGATCATATGGTATCATCTGCTGACAAAGTGTGAATCAATCCATGGTTGGTTGAGTAGAGATGTCTCTGTAGGTGGATATTGTATCTAAAATTTGCTGACAAAGTATGATTTTTATAGATCTTAATAAGTTATTTTACATATATTAATAAATAAAAGTATATATTGTGTAGTTCATTTTTACATATTTTTAAGGATTTTTATTTATTTAAAATATTAAATAAGGATTTTTTATTTTACAAGATCAAGAAAATAATTAAAATTTGCTAAATCAATTGTACTATAAATAATATGTACAATATAAACTCAACAACCCAGAAATCCAGTTGTCATTATGTCCAAAAATCAATTTTTTGTAAACAGACTCCGATTTCGATGAAATCATATTCATTAATTATAAAATTATTTATCTTGAACTTTAAAGGTGAGTAGAATTTACGATGTTCAAAAGTTAGGAAACTGACAATTTGAAATTCGAATTTCTTGGCATATATACAAGTTAGAATTTTTTATTTATTTTATATTTTTATACATATTTTATCTACACGATGGTGAAGAGTTTGGTGAAAACTATATACATATGAATTAAATAAAACTAAGTGAAGATTGTGTATATATAATAAATAAATGAAATTAATATTTAATAAATAAAGTTATTTATTTTTTAATTTTCTTTCTTATCTCCTTTATTGTTTGTCGACCAAGTCATGCTGACTTGGTCTCTGAAGTTAGGTTATATAAATATATCTTTCAATTATATTTACATTTTCTGAGTTACTCTATACAATATATATTTAGTCTGTCTTATTTTCTTTTATGTTTTTATTTTTATTTATGTCTTTTTAATGCATAAAAATGAGTTTTTATCCATGAGCGTGCTTTTGATAAAAAAATGAATACTAATGCATATTTACATGTATTTATTAAGGATATTAAGACAAAATGCGACAGAATTGTTAATAGATTACATATTCATCACTAACCTACAAAAATCTACAAAAAGAAGTAAAATAAGATATGTGTGTGCCAACACCAAAATGCAAATACAAAGCACAAATCTGTCGCAACAAAGTATCGAATAAATCCAACTACACCAAATAAGCCAATCAACATACTAAAGATGCTACCATTTTAAGAAATTGTCAATGAGACCCAGGGTTATGATTTGTAACAAAATAAGAGCAATGAAACAAAGTAAATACGAAAAATTCATCAAAATCAATGTTCTCTACAATATGATCCTATTTTTAATTGTATTGAGAATATTTAACAACAGACCAAAGCAAATACGGAAAACCCCACAAAAATCAGAAGTTAGTAGAATTTAAGAGCTATTAAGTCGATTACTCAAGCCTAAAAGGAGATCGAATACATCATTAATCAAAATATCAACTAAGTGCATGTCTATCATTTATCCAAACTTGGCAGAGAATATCTAGACTTGCTCGGTATCTATTATAAATCATCCTTATGCATTCCCTATTTCTGATTTTCTCTTTATTGCATATTGTCTTGCTCGAGACTATCAATTTTTGAGCACGAGATAGGATAAATCATCGATTTATCACATTTATATGACTAAGTTACGTAAAATGCTTCATCGATTCTACCTCTTTTTTTTCTTCAATCACTTCATTTGATCTTCGTACACTTTTCGTTAAAAAGTGTTAAAAGATTCTACCTTTTTTTGCTTCAATCACTTCATTTGATCTTCTTACACTTTTCGTCAAAAACTATTAAAAGGTGCGCCAATAATAAATATCACTTTACACACAAATTTCCTAATATACTAAAATCCACTCTCGCCTCTCTTTTTTACGTAGAGCGAATCCTCTGTTGTTATAGCACACGCTGCAACGTAGGGGATCCGTTGGATGGAGATTGTACGAGCCCATGATGTGTGTCAACCATCCTCGACCCCCTACGAGGGTCGTCTGATCCTCATTCAACAGATCCCCTGCATTACAACAGGGTTGTTACAGCAGAGGATTTGTTTCCTGCTGAGACATATGTCCCTTCCTCTCCCCCGCTATAGAACAACCCCCCTTCCCCACCATTTGCCCCTAGAGGGCCTTTTGCAATTAAAACATTCTTAAGTTACTTAAACTTTTTGGACTTAAAAGTAATTAGCGAACGGTTCCTTCTTAATAGTGCAAGTTGACATTTTCATTTTTTTTATAGTGAAGACTGAAATTCAATACCAAGTTCCTCGTATCATAATTGCATTCCAGTCCCTTAGGGACCTTAATTCAATTTCATAAAATTTGTTTCATCTACAATTGTTCAATACTATTTGATTAAAAGAAAAAATTGGAAAAAGTGCATGAATATCCAGATGGTTTTCAAAAAATTTAAAAATCAGCCTCTGGTCTTCCAAAAATCGTAAAAAGACAGAAAATCCTTAAAAAAATCTTTGAAAATTCTCATGTGATCATGAGAACATCTAGAATTCATTGATACATGCATCATTGATTTAAGGTCCTAAAAATAAGAGAATATTAGAAGAATATACTTTACAATAATGTCATTTATCTAAGTAAAATTTTCACCTGATTCTGTTCAAATTCATCATATCCCTGTGCTCGACCTTTGGACTTACCGATGCACTTTCTAAGAGTATTTTTTAGCATGTTCAATGCATCATTTATCTGAAAACTGTAGAAGATTATGTCCACAATGAGAATGTTCAAGACTGGTTTGCATATAAAACTAATGAGAATGGCCATACCCCTATTCATGACGAAGCTTGAAGAACCGACGAAATTCTAAAATCCGTGAAAATGGAAACTAAAAGCATTATAAAATACTCTGACCCAAATTGAGAGTTACAATCTATGTAATCAGCATTTTGGTTATACTAAAAGCTGATTGACCAAAACCCTTAATAAAACCCTAACTAATGACAAAAGGCAGAACAATGTTATTACTACTAGTAAAGTTAGTGAGAAAGTCGTATACCAAGCATTGAATTAGTAGTATTTTTGGAATATTTACCAGCCCAAAATATCTTTTAATACCAAAAATACTAATTACTTTTATAATAGAAATTAGAATGATATTAATTCCTACTTATTTATTATCTATGTTATGTCAAATGTTCTATGGATACAAATTACTTAATGCTCAAAGTCTTATTTTGTGGAATATAGGCCATGAGAACTATTTGTTTCGATTTGTATCTTTTTGCCCATAATCGCAATTGGTATTTATCATGATTTTGTTTTCTCACTATCAGTTGATAAGGTACAAGCTATTGTATGTAATTACTTGCGTAAATAGATTTGATGAACAAGGCAAAGCAAAGAGTCGAATAATTATACAATTTTCTATTTTTTAAAATAGTTCATCGTACAATGTAAAAGAAGTTAATTAAAATGGAAATGAGTTGTATCTCGAGTTTTTGAGAACCATTTAACACCCTTTTTGAGTGATAAATGGTTCTCAAAATAGTCGTAAAATTTTGTATTATATGGAAGGATCCCCTTATGTATTCTCTTTAAATAGTTTATTCAACTAGATACGAATTAGAATGAACCATAACTATGTAAACCTATTCCTAGTAGATTAACCCCAAAATAGCATATCCAAATTATAAAAAATCCTATAGAAGCAACAATTGCCAAATTAATACCTTAGAATTGTTGTTTTGCTCTGGTATGTAAATAAGTTGCATTTGTAGTCCAAGTAATAAATGTCCATGTTCTTTAGGATCCCAATTCCAATAAGATCCCCATGCTTCATTAACCCATACCGTGCCAAAAAGTATGCCTATGGTTAAAAAGGAAAACCCTCGATTAATGGCACGATAACTCCAATAATCTAATCTTTGAGTGACTCGATTTTTATAATAGTTTTTAAATGAAAGAAAAGAAGAATTTCGTAAAACAATTCTTTTATCATGCAAGTGAATTGCATCGGAGAAAAATAAGTTATTAACGAATTTTTACCCTTATTAAAAATATTGATGTTTTTCCCAAATGTAATGACTAAAAAAGAAATTAAAAATAAGGATACAAATAAAAGAATTGCATAGCTTTATAACATCATGCTTATGTGCATCATCAACCACTAAGATTGCAAAGCAAGTACTAATATTGTGGAGTGATGCACTCCAGTTAAAAAAGCAAAAGTAGCGAAACCTTGAGTAAAAATTGCACTTGGCGTCGTTATTGCACCTAAATAATTTTTATTTTTATAATATTTAAAATATAAAATCATATGAATAATGAGGAAACTTCACGAAAGGAATAATGATCGTATAAATTACTTAGCAGACATGTCCCGAATAAATCCAACGAATAACTAATAAACATGTTATAGATAAAAAAGTAGATAACATTCTCTTTTCTAATGAATTACATAGTCCTCCAATTTCATGAACTAATAAATTCATGAAATGAATCATAATAACAACGAAAATAATCAAAAAAAGAATTAAGAGTATAATATATAGAAAGATATCGATGTATATTCTTTCAATGAAGGATTTTATAAAAAAATAATTTACATATTAATCGGATCTTTCTTCTTTTGAATATTAGCTAGATATCTATCCCCGATTTGAATTTATCATTAAAATTTATCTTGTTAGGATTAATAATATTTATACTAGGAATTGAAATTTTTTATCCTTTTTATCTGTTCTATTTGATTTTTGATTGTGAATGTCCTATCAATAATCATTTTTCTACAAGTGAATAATTTGCCCAATTTATTGATTGAATTTGAATGATCAATGCATTGCTACTCTTATTATTACTACTAATTATGAATGTTTTTTCACTTTCAACCGGCTCATTTTTATTTAATTCAAATAATAGAATTGGGTTTCTTTTTTCAAATTCTTTTATTATTCCTTTTATAACTAAAATTATTTTTTGAATCCATTTTGTTTTTTATTGTAAGACTCTTGTAAATCATTTTATTTTCTAAAAAACTTTCAGAACTAGAATTTTTTTCTTTTTTCACTTTTTTGACTTCATTGAAAAACAATCAGAATATTAAGTGGAAGAGGGAGAAGAAAACAAACAAGACAGCACATTAGCGATGGCCAGTGCCGTCAAAACTCTGTGATAAGCAGCACGAATACGAAAACTTGCAACCAAGCATTGCATAATACCTTTATGTAGGTAATGAAGACAGATCATCCAAGTAAAATGAAACAAACGACGTAAAAAATGTAGGAAGTCATTTTATGTATACAGAGATGGGCAAAATGCTTGAAATAAATTAGCCGTTCAGCATCAAAACTTAAACCATTCTCCTATCTGGCACATATCAGCTCTGCAAACTAAAAACAGAGCTAAACAAGCAACAAACATGTATGATGCAGAACGGAAGGCTAAGCGACAAATTGAACATAAATATCAGAAACAAACATGTATGATACAGAACCTCGTCAGATTTGGAGACACTACTGAGCATCAGATTTCCAAAATTGACAAGCTGTACATCAGCACCATCAGAAAAACGACTGTGGTAACTCTTGGGCCGTCAGCTTCGCCACGGATTCAAACTGATAACAAGCGTGAATGCAATATAAGTGCTACAATTTACGTGTGAATTTTTGGATTTAAAAGACCCTAATTTCATTTACAGAAAGAATAACTAGGATCAAATAGATTGTATTCTAATTAAATACAGTGACAAGAGCTCACTTATTTAACAGGGAATGGTGATTACCTTAGGTAGACTGTATTTGTTATAGATAGCGCGTAGGGGAGACTTGTTCATATCCATCTGCAGACTTCGCAATGCGGTAACTGTGGCTTTGAGATCTGATGCCTTGTACGAGGTGAAGTGTTCAAGTGTCGAATTCTAAGAGAGCAGAAAATCAGCTTCAATCATACTGTACAAAGAACGGGTTCTCATAAAATGAATGGATATGGGCACAGCAAGTTACTAACCCATGGGCAGCTAGACTGATCCAGAGTCCATAATGCAAGAAATACTGCAGATGCAGCAATCATCGAAGGTGTGAACTTGAGGAATGCATAATCAATTAATGTCAACTCAGCCAAATAATTTGCTAAAAACTCCAGTAGTGTATCCAAAGCCTGTAAATGTGGTGCATATTTTGAAAAGGCCCACGCATGTATACATTAAAGCACCATTCATGTCCGGCTAGCACGCATACCTTGCAGGAGGCTTGCGCAGCTCGCAGGAATCTCCTGCATCCAGGATAATTATTTAGCATTATGAATAGGGCACGATGAGCACATGAGAATCTATTTTCAGATAATAGACTCACCCGAGAAAGATTCTTGAAGTAGCAACAGAAAGTCGAAATTTCGAACAATGTAATACCTCTCTTTCATTTTCAAAACCTAAAGTTAGACGCGTGTTTGTTAGACAACCTAATTTGACATGATGAACAAACATTTTTCTAGTTTATGCAGGATTTCAGGAAGTATCAAATAACTTCAATGTTGCAATCAGGCAAAGAAAAAGGTGCCATATATATCATCTAAATTCAACATTGTGACAAAACAATCACCCAGGAATGCAATGAACTCACTTCAACAGCCTGGTGGTTGAGTAGAATGTCTTCCACCCAAATGACCAGGGTCAAACCCCACGAATTACCATTTCCTCAAAAAAAAACTAGGAATTCAATAAAGGCACCTAACGTCAGCCTGAAGTGAATGGAACAGGGGAATCCAGTGAGACAAACTTGTTGCAGGTCGCGTTCAGCAGCGGAATACGGGATACGAGATAAAGAGGGATGAAGCTGTTGATCCCTCATTTCTGTTCATTTACAGGGATAGGATTCTGTGGGATAAGAACAGAGAAGTGTTAGTTATTTGATGTTCTTCGTTCGATTGGATAAGGCAGAATACAGGATAGAAGTTTGTTATGTTAGAAAAAGTTGTTAGATAAATAGTAGTTACTTGTATTCTTATGGCGGGAGAGGTGATGATGGAGGGATAGGGTGACCCCCTTATCCTTATGTTGACTTCAGAGCCCAAATATTGACCGTCTTCGGAGGGATGGAAATTTTGTGGGATAAGGAGGGATAAAGGCCTCCTATCCCTCAAACAAACAGGGCCGCAGGGAAAAGTGAATAGTTATTCTACAAATGGCATACTTCATGGCCAATCTACATAAATAGAGAATTGGAGAAATTTGAGATATGTAACACAACAATCAATAGAAAAAGTAGGTCCAAAATTATTATGTCCCTAACATGGTTTAGAACATAATTGAATGATATGATATGTGCAAACTCTTTCATCACAACTGGATGACCCAATTCTTTGACCCATATTTTTACCCCGATACCCTCAACCCCCTAGCAGACTCCATCTCACCTCTTTTGTCACGGAAATCTATGTGAACATTGTCGATATCGGTGATCCAATCGGACATCACCTTCACACCACCATCCACCAACACATCTTTGCCGTGTATGCTTCAGGGATCGACATCATTCATGGTTGTACCAATGAGGGACCAACCATGGCTAACCTTTGACGAGGATCTCTAACAACAATTGTCATGAGGGATTGTGCTTTTATTTGGGCTCTCGGCCTTCCGGAGAGGATTAGTTTCTTTCTTTGGCTGCTTAGGAGGCAGAGACTGATGACGAGGGACTGTTGTGTGAGGCTTCTGCGCTCCATCTCCGACAGATGTTTACTGTGCACTGAATCGATTGAATCTGTGGAACATCTCTTCTTCCTTTGTCCAGTGGTGAGTAAAGTGTGGTAGGGGGCTGGCGTGGGCTGGTGCTGCACGGACGGTTTCCAGGCCTTCTGGGACGCGCTTCGGTCAAACAAGGGTAGGCCGAAGGGGGAGATTCTCCATCCGGTGGCCATTCTATGGGCGATCTGGAGGGGGTAGGAATGAGTTGCTTTTCTCGGGACAAAGGTTCTTTAAGGAAAACGTATGGTGTTTTGCTAAGCGTTTGGTGAAGGATTGGGTGTTGTAATGGGCCTTTGTAACGGCGTCTGGTTGTAACCTTCCCCTTTCTTCTCTTTTCTTCTGGTTTTTTTTAAATAAAGGATTGGGGCATGCACCATCAAGTGTATCCCCCTCACTTATGGATTTCAAAAAAAAATGTCATGAAACCTCCTCTCTCTATAGCCATGTGCAAAGAACTGCCCGTTGGGTGCTCCTCACTTTCGAGCCTTTCGGTACCTCCCTCGATTCCTTAATCATGTCTTCTCCTGGAATTGCAGTACCACAATGGTCAACTTATCGCATGTGACCCATGATATGCTAATGTTGATCTACATTTTTGTTAGATCATTCATTCAATTGGTGCCATTTAATTTTGTCTATCTGGGCAACTGCCCCAAGCACCACCTTTCCCTCCGGATTATATTTCCCCTACATCCTCCACCACTTCTCCCATCACCCAATCAGAGAACCCTCGTGATTGCAGCACCCGAGTCAAGCCCTAGGGCTCGAGGCAATGAAGTTTGGTCGTTCTTCCAATAACAACCCTCCCCCTCCGCCATCCTCCCAATCGTGTTTGTTCCTCCCACCCCGCACCTTGTTTCTAGGGATATGTCCCTCCTCCTGTTCGCCCCGACCCATCTATAATGGCCAGACTTGGGCTTATCAGGACTGCCCTCAGGATTACAGTTCCCCTACATTTTCCACCACTTCTCCATCGCCCCATCAGAGAACCCTCACTGTAGCACTTGAGTCAAGCCCTTTGGGTTCGAGGCAATGACGTTTTGTCGTTCTTCTGATAACAAACCTCCTCCCCCTATACCATCTTCATGACCGAGTTTTGTTCCTTCCCATCTCGCACCTTGCCTCTAGGGATAGATCCCTCCTCGTGTTCGCCCCGACCCGTCCTTTATGACCAGATTTGGGCTTATCAGGACTACCACATTACCACCAACGACTATTTTGGCCAGCAGGATATGGTCTATGCTACCTCTTTGCTCATCCTCAAGGAGCATGAGTGTTAAGAAATGAGAAGCGGAAACACAAGCATGGAAAAATTGATAAACATCAAAGAAAGAACAGCGGGATTTAACGTGGAACCCCTACTCTATGAGGAGCGGGATGAACCAGGGGAGAAGCCCTCAAAGGGGCATATGCTTCATTGCTTTTTCTCAATGGATACAGGAGGTCTGGGGCTCCTTATATAGCCTTTCCAGAGCCTCCAAGTCCACCACTTGACGATGTGGGACTAAACACATGGATGGGGTAAACGAGTCTTCTCCAAGATCCATTTACCCTCCACAACACAATAGGTGCACATAACAAATACTCCAACACTCCCCCTCAAACTGGAGCATGCAATGCTCAGCTTGGACAAACCAGAATGAAACTCAACCCACGCTATATGACACTACGGACAATATCAACCCAACGCACACAATTGTTGTTGTCGAGGATGTTGCTTCTCATGCCGTGCAAGTGAGGAGGACGAACGGGCTGGAGTGTGAGTCTGCTGAATCTCCTCGTCGGAGAGCATGTGCTCTGAACTGCGTCTATCAGAGTCACTGCAACTGAAAATGAGTCTCCTCGTCGGAGTACTCTGGACCGCCACAATAATGTGGACAACTGCTCCATCTCTGAAAAGGGTCAAACTGAATAAGGTCGTGGTTGTGCAATCCTCTTCGGAGTCCATGGTCGCTGAGAATGGAGTCTGAAAAAGTCTCCTCTTCGGAGAACTGGGTCTCTCCCATCTGGCTCAGAGAATGGTTACATTGCTCTGGTGTACCTATGATACCACATGAAGATCCTTGCCAACATGGATAGGGAATGGTCCTCTACTCTAGAGTTCCTATGGCTTACATGAAAACTCTGGCCGAAAACATAAGAAAAGATGGGGACCTCGAAAGAAGATGACAAACATGTGCTTATCTGAAAATGACCGCAAACATATGTGTGTGTCTGAAAATGAGTCTCTCTCTGGAGAACTCGAAAATGGGCCTCTCATCATGGAGTACCTCGAACTTGGACTCTGACCAATCTGTCGAGTCTGAAATCTGAACTGTCTTTGTAGAGTCTGAAACTGACTGGTCTGGAAAATCTGGATCAATCTAGATCTGAACCGAAATCTGAAGAATCTGAATCATGGTCGAAGAAGAACTCTATACAATCCTCCCCCTTTCTCCCATACTTGTCGGAAAATGAACATCGACAAGGTTGGGAGAAGACAAGGTAGATGGGGAAAACATGAAACTTGCAGCTTTTCATCATGTTTTTCTTAAGCCGTCACAATTTTTTTTAAGTCGTTTCATTTTTTTACGGCTTTTCGCATCTCTCTCTCTTTTTAACTTAGCATACGGCTTTTTAGATGTACGCGCCTTTTTTTCTTTTTTTCTCTCTCTCTCTCTTTTAAACTTCTTTCCCCTTTTTTAACAAAACTTCAGCCCATTTGAGCCTCCTCACTTTTCCTTTTTTTCCAGCACAACCCCTCACCTTTTTTTATACGGCCCATCATTTGGGCTTACAGCAAAAAAAAAATTTTAATAATGCCGGCCGCTCCTTTTTAGGGTTCCCACGGGGGAAACCCTTCTCTTTAAAAGTCGCCACCCCCGATGGGGAGTTCTACTTGACGTCCTCACCCTGGAGAAATGGAGGCTCGACTCCCACAAGCATCTGCTTGTTCTTGCTGCCTGCATGAGGCTCTTGGAGCGGCAAATCCCTAGCGCCTAGTGCGAGAGAGGAGGGCGCGCGATAAGGTGGAATCGCCTTGCGATGAAGACAAAAGGCGGCTAGGGCTCGTCGTTGCATGAGAATCAGATAGGGCTTGGGGTGCCTTCACGTAAGGACATGCCGCCTTCGCGTTGAGAGGAGGTTGCGTCGCCCGGAGGTCTGGATGGCGGCGCGTAGCCGTTGGGGATGCTCTTCTTGGCTTTTGCGATGAGGATGAAAGCTCGCGCCCCCGATGGAGGTGCTTCTGCCTCCCAGAAAATGGATGCGGCATGAGGGCTTGCGCGCGATGGAGGCTCCGCTAGGGGACTGAAATCGCGCGCCTCGCGTGGAGGATGTCGCCGTTGTACGCAGGAGGGACGACCGACTGGTGCACCGACAGGATCACCGCGCGACTAGGAAAGGTGCGCATGGGGTTCTTCAAAGGTGCGACTGGGAAAGGTGCGCCTGGGGATGCGTCCTGTATGTGGCGAGTTGATGTGCTTGCGGAATCATGGAGGAGCAACAAGGTGGTGCGTTGTGCCCTTGCGCAAGAATCCTCGAATGAGATGGGGCTCCACTTGGAAGAAAAGATCTTCATGAACATAACTACTCCTTGATCTGGATTAGGGTTTTGTGAAAAACCCTAGGGCTTGAACAAACTATGAATATGATCTCGAGAAAACTGATCTTCAAGCACGAACAATAATCGAATCTCAGATTTAAAAAAAATAGACCTTCAAATACAAATCCTCAATATTCGAACCCGCTCTGATACCATGTTAGAAAATAAAGATGTGGAAGCGTAACATGGAAAAATGATAAAGAACAAATAAGAACGGCAGGATTTTAACGTGGAACCCTACTCCGTAAGGAACGGGATGAAACCACGAGAGAAGCCCTCAAAGGGACATGCTTCATTGCTTTTTCTCAATGGATACAGGAGGTCTAGGGATCCTTATATAGCCTCTCCAGAGCCTCCAATTCCCACCACTAGACGATGTGGGACTAAACACATGGATGGGGTAAATGGATCTTCTCCAGGATCCATTTAGCCTCCACAACACAATAGGCGCACATAACAAATACTCCAACAATGAGTACGCACGATCGATAATGAGTACACTGAGTTTGCTAACACTCAAGCAGAGCCTCTCGGCAACCTCTCGCTTAATGTGAACAACAAGAAGAAACCTTTGTCCTCATCCCAACATAGGCAGTCTCCTCCCTCGAGAGCTCCTCCGGTTCAATGGCATCATCTATCTGCCGCTACCTCCTCTCATGGCAAGAATCTTGAGATTCCACCTCTAAAAGAAGAAGAATTCCTCTGACGGGATAGTCATGGGATTGAAAGTCAGATTCGTGAAGGAAGAAAGCAACCTCACCCTCATCCTTCTCCTCATTATTCAGATGATAGTGATTATGATCCCTATCATTGGGTTTTCTTGTAGTTGCCTTTATTTTTTTAATCTTTGTTTCCTCTTTCTTTTTATGTATGGGAACATCATTTGTGCATACAAACATTTTGTATGAGTTCCTTATTAATGAAAGTTCATGCATTTTTAGTTAATCTCTTGTCTTTCTCAAGCTTTTTTATTGTTTACAAAAAGGGATATGGAAAAAGATTGTGTTTGAAGAAGAAATAACTTAAGTGGTTATTCAAGGGTGAAAAAGAAAGAGGACAATTAAATTTGTGCTTCTCTGTTTTGTTCAAAAAGGGTGAGCTAAAATTGAGAACTAAAACGTTGATTTTTTTATCCCACGTGGTTATAGGGGAAGCTTTCTTTAATCTTTTTTATGTGACTTCTTTTTAAAAACTAAGAAGACGAAGGTGAAGAAATTATGTGATTTTAGGAGGAGGGCGAGGACGACTCAAGAAGTGTTGGAATGAGACTATACGAAGGGATCTTAGTTTTTTGGATATAAGCCCGAGATTGACCCAAGATAGATCTGAATGGAGGTGAAGAATCCATGTATCCGGCCCTACTTAATTGTGGGAAAAGGCTTTGTTGTTGTTCTTTTTAAAAACTAAAGCAATAGTTTTATCAATCATTGAAAAGAGGAAGAATGTTAGTTCTTTCTTTTTCAGTTTATAGATTTTACATTTATTCTTTGTTATGCTTTGGTTTTTATGGTAAAAGAAGCCTATCGAATATCGCTCGCATGTGATGTATCTCTGACTTGCAAGCATACAAGTTATTGCAAGAATTCAAAGAGATATCAAAGGCTCGAGAAGTTTTATTCTCGTTATAGTTTGATGCAATTCATTTATAAAGCTATTATATTTCGTGAATCAAGTTGTAGCTCAAGTGTATTAACAAAACTTGTTATATATGTAACTAACTCAGTGTAATATGATCCATAATATTTATTTTTATGAATGACACATTGATGCAGCGTGACCCCAAATTATAGGGGCCACATTTATTTAATTAATTAGTAGTCAATTTTATTTACGTTTTTAGCGGTCGTAATGGTCTAATTAAATAATTGAGATCGTCTGTGATCTCAACGTTTATTTCGTAGATTTTAATTGTAATTTTGGTCAATTGAATATGTTAGAGTCTAATTAGGGTAATTAGAGGTCAATTAGGATAAAGTTGGTTGTCAATTTTAATTTGTTTACTATTTTTGTACACCATCTCTCCTATATAAAGAGATGGTAGTCCAGTATTTTTATTCGGTCAAGTATTAATCAAAGTTTGAGATTTTATCTCTCTCCTCTCTATTTTCTCTCCTCCCTCCACGTGGTCTTCACGGTTCTCCCTCTTCAACCTCTCATTACCGACGAGTTCTTCTCTTCTCAATCCCTCCATTTTCTCCACTGATATTCCACCGTCAAATATTTTATTTTTCGCCGTCGCCGAAAACTAATCCGCATCAATTGTATCAGAGCATGGCTTTCAGATCGTCCCCACGATCTGACGATCCGTCCCGATACTCGCACCGACATACATCAAGGGACCATCGCTCGTCCGACAAAAAACGATGAGCCAACGACTACGACAAGGAGACTGAGCGCATGGTACGTGATTTGCAGAACAACTTCCGATCTATGTCATCAATGTTTCGAGACTTCATGGCCAACCTTGAGGCCTACCGCGACGCCCAATCGAAGCCGTCAACCACCGAAGCCGCTACCGCGAGTTTTGATGAAGAAAACGTCGCCGAAGAAGGTGAATCAGCCGCTGTCCAGCACTTTCCAGAACCAAATCCGTCGCCGGAATCGGCCCCGCTGCCCCCTCCAACCATCACGGCGCCACCCCAGCCTTCCCAGGTACCTCTCCTGCCCTCCCCGGCCCGCGCTGCCGTCAGCCCCACCCCGACAACCCCTCCGACAGCCCCCTACCCCCCCCCATTGCAGCACCACCGACCACAGCCCCACCACCCCTCATCTCGCAATCCTCCAGCCCCTTCCCCGCCAACCTCGCGGAAAGCCCCACCAGGCCGCGGCCCCACCCCTGCCGCAAAACCCCCTCCACCCACAGCTGCGCCCCCCACCGCTCCCAACCCCTCCCCAAAGCCCGGCAACCACCGCCTCTACCCATCGCCGAACCCCCCCCCCCCCAGCCGCTGACCACCCTCCTTCTCGCCACCTTCCCCCCGGGTCCCCCTTCCTCCTCACCCAGCGCCTCACTAACCTATATCGCCATCTTCTCTTCTCTCCCCGTAAGCCCAAACCCCGCCGCCTCATGCCTCTCTTCTCCCCATCGCAAACCCGCTGCCCTCTTCCCCCATCTCGCCTCGCCCTCCCCACCGCACCGCCCCTCCCCGCAACCCTCTCCTCTCCCGCGCGCCGCCTCGCCCAGCACCCCCGCACCGCCAGCGCCCCTGCCACCTGCCTCCCTCTTCAAAGCGGCTCCACGATCGCGCCCTCCTTCCGCGGCCGCGCATCCTGCGCGAGAACGATGGGGACGCCTGGAACCCCGCCGGCGTTACCTCCGTCAAACCCCACCCCGCTGCCTTTTGATGTCGAAGAAAGGAACCCTAATTGGGGGTCCGGGTCTTACGGGATGGCAATCCCACAAATTGTGGGATGGAAGTTTGAAGGGGAAAATTATGAGGAAAAATCCCATAAAGCCCCTATTTGCAGAAAGGTCCAAAATGATAAGAAGGGAAGGAACAATGAAGGGGTACGAAAATTGCACCCACACCCCTGACGGCGGAATTATTTTAAAAAGAGGACAGTAATTAGGAAGTCAGGGGATGTTCCTTATCCAAATAGGACTATAGTCTTGGGTTTTCCCTATTTAAGGACCCCATGGCTTCATTCCTTAGCCACATCTCCCCTTCTCCTCTCCTTGTGCCATTGCTTCATTATGGCTTCTCCAAGGACCATATTCTCCATGCCACATCAGTTTTTTGAACATCACGGGAAGGAGACAACAATCAAGACGACGCCGCCGTTCGCACCGCACATGTTCTTCAACCCCGACGGTCGCGCCATTCTCGCCCGCATATGGATTCCGCCGTTCGCTCCACATAAGTTCTTCCAGAAGACGACGGAATGCGCCGAATCTTCCTCCGAACCTGCAGATCCAGCAATTCGTCGGGAGACGAATTTTTCAAAGCGACGGAGAGTTGATGCAGCGTGACCCCAAATTATAGGGTCACATTTATTTAATTAATTAGTAGTCAATTTTATTTACGTTTTTAGCGGACGTAATGGTCTAATTAAATAATTGAGATCGCCTGTGATCTCAACGTTTATTTCGTAGATTTTAATTGTAATTTTGGTCAATTGAATAAGTAAGAGTCTAATTAGGGTAATTAGAGGTCAATTAGGATAAAGTTGGTTGTCAATTTTAATTTGTTTACTATTTTTGTACACCATCTCTCCTATATAAAGAGATGGTAGTCCAGTATTTTTATTCAGTCAAGTATTAATCAAAGTTTGAGATTTTATCTCTCTCCTCTCTATTTTCTCTCCTCCCTCCATGTGGTCTTCACGGTTCTCCCTCTTCAACCTCTCGTTACCGACGAGTTCTTCTCTTCTCAATCCCTCCATTTTCTCCACCGATATTCCACCGCCAAATATTTTATTTTTCGCCGTCGCCGAAAACTAATCCGCATCACACATTACGGATCATTATTTAAATTCTAAATTTTAAAATATACATTCATTTATTTTTATGAATGAGAGATGTGTACAAAGTGATGTTGACTTCATTAATTCATTTCCAATATATCTTCGAGCTCAGCAATAACCATTAACAACAACAATAAATGTGATATGAACAATACTTCTTCATCAGAACCCCTCATCCTCTACCCTCGATCTTGCATAGATTGAGGTTCCGGATCTCCTATCAGTCGCCTCATCGGAGATCATCACCGTTCACCATCCACGTGGTCTTTTCTGCTTTAAAATGGGTCAAGAGCATAGATCTCGAGCCCATTAAGATTTTTGTGTACAAAGGAAGTCCAACTGAGCCACCTGGAGCACGAATTGAAGTCCCAGTTGATTCTTAGGTCGTCATAGCAAGAAGAGCCTTCCAGGCCTCCTCCGACGAGGCCTGGAGCCATTGGTGCACACCTGCAGGTGCGAGATGCCCCAAGGAAGAAGAAGAGTTGGCCAGCAAGGAGAGAAGATGCTGGAGGCTGGAGCACCGAACCAAAGCAAAGATAGGGAAGAGTTCTTCCATGTTCTTCCTTCTCATCTAAGCACCGTTGGATGAGGTCGATATATCCGAATATATCCTCGATATATCAATTTTTCGAGCAGATCGATACGGATATTGATATCGATACTTCGAACCTTGGTGTGGTGCATGGAGGATAGGAGAAGACACATTTTCTATTGAGCTAAGGTCGGCCGAATAAATACGATGGTGATTAGATCTCTGACCCTTGTTAGATGGGCGGGTGAAAATGATGACTATGGATCCAAGCGGTGAGAATAATGAGTGGGCATGTCACGTCAAGCAAGCACAGTTCTCCGATGTAGGTAGCCTCAAGCAAAAGTGCCTCAATAATCAAAGTGAGGAAGTAAGAGGAGAGGAGGGTTATTTTGCAAAAGCCTAGTGATTTTGCATGGAAACCCAGCTATGGACCGGGGTGAGCTGGAACCCAAACGCACCCCAAGGTAAGAACTCAATAAAAAATGTGCAAAAAACCATATGTAAATTCTACTATTCTTGGCGAGCAATGTATCATGGTATCTTTAACTATTAAGAGTGGCATCATCCCACGAACCCATATTGAGATCATTTGGGGCATCTGCAAGTTAAGGGAGATAATTGTTAATTCTAAATTACTTAGCACCAGATTGACAGAGCAGTCTGATAGGTAAAGGCAAGTACTTGACATCTCATTTAGCATGACATATACATTAACTGAGTGAAATAATATTATGTAAATCACACCAGCAACAAAGCCTTTTCCCGCAATTAAGTAGGGTCAGCAAAAAAATCGAACAACAAAACCTTTTTCCCACAATTAAGTAGGGCCGGCTAAATATATATATATATATATCAATGAATTTATATACATATCAATGTATGTAAATATACTAATAAAATGCGGTTATCCCACAAAATAAGATATAAACTTTTGTAAAATCGAACATGAATTTCATTTCAATTTTCTTTGAATTTCTTTGTCAATGTCTCCATGCACTCTACCATTTCATTTCTCAATATTATAGCTGTTGATTTTCTCTGTAGTTAAAGATTGTGAAAAATAGGGCAAAATACTTTTTTTCTATAATTACCTTGCTAAAAAATATTTCATTCAAAAGCACACACAATGACAGGACACTTACATCTTCCCTGCAGTATGTGTTGTCTGTTACATAACAGAAGTCCTCCACAGGCCTAACAATTATTTCTTCATATTTTCTGCAAAAAATGCCAGAAGAACAGTTAGGCTTGGATCACATATTATTCTTCTATCAAAGTCAACACCATTGAGCCATAAACTTATATAACACACAAGTGTAAGGTGCAAACTCATTATGTACATAGATAACCCCGAATGTGATAAGTGCAACAACAACAAAGCCTTTTCCCACATTAAGTAGGATCAGCTATATGAATTTTTTGCCTCCATTCAGATCTATCTTGGGTCAATCTTGAGCTTAGGTTCAAAAAACGAAGATCTCTTCGTATAATCTCATTCCAATACTTCTTTGACCTTCCTCGCCCTCTCTTAGCAGGTTCAACATCCCAAAGCTCGCATCTCCTAATTGGTGCATAAGCTAACTTCCTTTGTACATGGCCAAACCACCTTAAGTGGTTTTCTCCCATCTTATTCATGATCAGAGCTACACCAACTTTCCCACCGATTGCATCATTCCTAATCCGATCTTTACATGTGTGTGTGTCCACATCCACCTTAGCATTGTCATTCGCAGGCCAACATTCAGATCCATAGAGCATAGCATGTCTCACGGCTGCTTTGTAAATTTTCCTTTGATTTTCAAAGGAAATTTCTTATCATAGAAAACAGTAGAGGCTCCTCTCCACTTAGCCAACTTGTATTTATTCTATTAGTAACATCTCCATCAGTTTCTCCATTGTGTTGCAAAATAGATCCCAAGTATCTAAAGAGTCCTTCTGAACATTGTCGTCACCAATCTTCATCCCAATTTCTTCACCGTTTTAGCTTCCATCAAAAGTGCACTCTATATATTTGGTCTTAGCAATACTTATACCGTTATACGAAATCCTTTAGTCTCCAATGTATGTCTCCAGACCTCAACCTTCTCATTCACTCCATCTCTAGTCTCATCAATCAACACAATATCACCAGTGAATAACATACACCAAGATATATCATCCTGAATGTGACTTCCCAACACGTCCATAACCACAGTAAAAAGGAATGGACTCAAGGTTGAACCTTGATGCAAACCAATGTTGATGTCAAAATAGTTGATTTTCCCACAATGGATCCTTACACAAAATGAATCCCTGCATGCATATCCTTTACGAGATTGATGTATAGGACAAGTACTTGTCTTTTCTCCAAATCTCTCCACAATATCTCTCGTGGGACAGAATCTATGAAGGTTCTTTTTTTAGCTCGATAAATCTCCATTGTTCTCCTGAACAAGTGGATGGCTTCGATAGTTGAGCAACCTTGCATGAATCTGAATAGATTTTCTTCTACTTTGGAAACTTGCCTCAACCTTCTTTCGATAACATGTTCACAAATCTTCATAGTGTAACTCATCAGCTTGATATCTCTGTGATTTGAACAATTTTGAATGTCTCCTTAGTTATTAAAAAGATGCATCACGATGCTTCTATCCAATCTCCGAGCATTTTCTTCCTTCGCCAAATAACATTGATTAATTTGTAACTCAAGTCAAACCATGCTCACCTAAATCTCTCCATACTTCAATAGGAATGACATCACGTCCTACACCTTTCCCAGGTCAGATAAACTTCAAAGTTACCTCTACTTCCTCCCATGGCCTCAAATTTCAACGAATTTCTGTTGAATATCGCTATCCTGTCGAAATCGAAATTCGACCGAAATGGTCGAAATGACCGAAATATGGGGGGCAGTACAAAAAATGACCGAAATTCCGTTTCAGGTAGCCACCAAAATGGTGACCGAAACCGACATTTAGGGCCTTGCTTCCTTCCTTTGTATTCGTATATAGCTTACACGATTTAAGTAACTTTGTTACTACCTAAATCTCCCAAAGTGATCTCTCTACTTCCTTGCCTAATGAAAAGCTTATGGAAATACTGCTTCCATCTAGTCTCTATATCCTTCTGAGTAACAAGCACTGAAGCACATGGCCTTCATCCTCATTAATCTACCTCACTTGAGAAAAGTCTTTGGTCTTTCTTTCTCTTGCTTTGGTTAACCTAAATATATCTTTCTCGCCCTCCTTACGGCATGTTTGTTTGGTTGGAAAGGAAATACAATGGAATGGAATAAAGACAAGAATTGAATTAACAATGGAATGGAAAGGAATACGTCTTTCCATTCCATTGTTTTGTGCATACTAGAAATTGAAACATTTCTTATGAGACATATTTCTTTCTTATGCTTGGAAAGGGAAAAGAATGGACAGAAAATGACCTTCCTTCGATATATTTCGTTAAGTAGAAAAAATAATTGGTAACCTTCAATTCATTTTTTCATATAATTGCATTATTTCATATAAGGAATCAATAGTCAAATTAAAATAGAAAGTAATTTGATTTTTGTCCATACAATTGATATATTTGATATATCCATATATGTATCCGCTAGAATATTTTATTACCATATATGTATCCATATCATAAAAAAGTTAAAAATGCTATGGGTATTCGTATTGGCAAAAAAAATAAAAACAATAATCCACGAACGTATGAGTATCCACTAAAATGTAACATGTACCCATATCTTGGAAAAATAAAGATCGTATCTGTATCTGTATCCGTATCTATAGCAACAAAAAATAAAAAACCATTTCCATGTCCATATCCATTTCCGCGAAAAATCCTCATCCATGTTCATATATGTATCAGCAAAAAAATTAAACCCATATCCATGTCCATATATGTATCCGTTAGAATGTAATCAGTATACATATCTTAAAAAAAATTGAAAATTGCATCCGTATTAGAAAAAAATTCCATATCCTTGTTCATATCCATATCCGAAAATAAAAATAAAAAAATACATATCCATGTTCCGATCTGTATCCGCAAAAAAAATCATATCTGATATATTTTATCCATATCATAGATATTATATATATTCATATCTGTTGGAATATCTTGTAAGCATGTTTGTCTTTATCCAAAAGAAATGAACCATATCTATATCCGTATCCGCAAAAAAATCCCATATCCATGTTAGAATCCATGCATATATTTGTAACCTATCCGACCTTTTGTATCTATGTATTTATATCATGTCAGTGTCCATATATACATGTCCAAATAAAATTATATCTATGTCAGTGTCCAAAAAAAATATCCAAAAAGAAAAATGCATATCCATGTCTCTAACCATATATTTGTAACAATGATACAATAATTAAAAAATATTGAGGAAGAATACATTCATTAGCATTCGTAAGGAATGGAATCCCAATTCCCAAGGGGTACCTAGGAATGACAATTCTCATGTATGAGGGAATCTGGTTTTCATTGTAATTGTTATTCCTACCTTAATATGATCTAACAAATACAGGAAAGGAATCGATAGAGGAACTGTGATTTCATTCCCCCCTCTATTCTAGCATAACAAACGAGCCCTTATAGTTGAGATTTGTGTACAAAACCTCATAAGCTTATGACTTAGCTTCGCTCACAACCTTCTTTGCTACCTTCTTCACTATTTTATAGTTTGTGACAGTTTGCTCTGTTCTACCCTTAGACATACCTTTAAAACATGCTTTTTTAATTTTGAACTTCTCTTGCACCCCTCCACTCCACCACCAAGCCTCCTTCTTCCCTAGAGTGCCTCCCTTTGACTCGCCTACCATCTCTTGGGCTACCCTTCGAATACAAGATGATATCGCCTTCCACATCTTGCTTGCACTTCCATTACAGTCCCAAGGTAAGTCTCCTAAAACCTTCTCCCTAAAGCTTGATTGCTTCAATTGAAGATTCCACCATCTAGTTCTAGTGATGGTGGGAACTCTCCTTTTCTTTACCATACTTGTTAGTTGCACATCCACGACTAACAAGCAATGTTGGGTTGTCAAACTCTCTCCTGAGATTACTTTGTGTTGAGATAATTGATATATTTCTTATTGTTCTCTTATTATCTATTTATTTTGTCTTCTTCTTGTAATTTTCCCAATAGATTCATCTCCTACATAAGAGAACCCAGGGTCTCTCATTAATGCAATTCAGATTTTTCCCTCAACATGGTCAGAGTGACGGTCCTACACCAAAGTTCTCGTATCCCACTTTAACCCTAACCCTACCCGCCTCCCTCCACTCTTTGTGCCTCCGCTACTGCTTCGGGCCACCATCACCCCTTTCTAGGCAGGCCGCCAGGCAATAGTAGCCCCCCAAGTCAGCGCCAGGCAACATCAGCCCCTTAGGCCACTGCCAGTCTGCCACCCCTTCCAAGGCCCACCGCCAGACAGCCACAGCAACCCCAGGTCGTTGTCGAGGCTGCTCCAGTTGCCCAGGGCATCGCTCGATTGCTCCAGCCACTGTGCAGCAGACCCCTAGTCACCCAGACACCCTCCTGACTCTCCCAGGTCATCGTCGACCATTCGGTGTGCCTCCACGCACCTCCGTGGCTCAATCTGCAGTCTGATTCGGTCTAATTTTGACTGGAAAACACGATTTCAGACCTATAAATCATGTTTTCCGACCTTAGAGAGCAGCAACGATTGATGAGGACGGTTGTATGAGTCTATACGTACAATCAATTCTCTGTATGATTGTGTAGACTCGTTCATATCAGTCAGCTCCCCAGTTGAATTCCGTTGTTCGGCCGTTTTTTCCATTATGTCAGAGAACAAGGTGATATCTTCTCATTCGGAGCTTTCAAGGGCCTGACACCCATCGCTAAGATGGATGTGACCAACTATGAGTTGTAGTCCATGCAGTTCCTCACCCTCATGCAGAACAACAATAAGGAGCAAATACTGACAGATCTAGAGCCAACGGATAAGACTAAAGCAAATGCTTCTTTGAAGCAAGATGACGTGTATGCGCGTGTTTGACTTTGTGGGACCCTCACCATGAAAATAGCCAATGAATTCTGAATCAACCCACCGCTAAGGCGATGTGGGACACTTTGGTATCCACCTATGCACAAGCAAAGAATGAGGCCAAGATTCTTCATCTATAATTCGAGATCTATAAGGCCAAGCAGAATGGTCGTCCTCTGCACGTGTTTTACTCTTCGCTCTATGGAATGTTCGAGAAGATTTATAGCTACATGCCTATTACAACATCTACTAAGCAACAGAAGACGTATCGAAACTCCACAATGGTTGGAGTCTTCATGGTTGGATTTGATACTGAGTATGATGTTGCGCGTACTCAGCTGCTTACCGAAGCAACCATACCTCCCATAGAGGAGGCCTATAGTCGTCTCAGACGTATTGTCATGCATTCTACAGCCATTTCTCCGCTCTCTTAAGCGATGTCCGCTTCTCATAGCCAAAGAGACGATCTAGTCCAGAGGACATAGCCCTCGTGGCAGAGGCGGTGGGCACCACCGTGGCTCTTGCTCTTATTGTCGCAGGCCTGGACATGCAGAGGATAAATGCTACCGGAAGCATGAGCATCATGCTTATGGTCGCGGTGCAGAACAAATTGAGCCTTCAGAGACTCCAACCTCCCAAGTTGATACCCGCCTAGATGATATTGTCTTTCGTATTCGAGAGATCATGACTCCTACTGTTTGTACCACCACTACAGATACCACAGTCGCAGCCTCAGCCTCTTCGAGCTCCTCAGGTATCGACTATGCTTTTACTGGTAGTACGGGTGCAAAAATTACAGAGTGGATTATGGACTCTGGTGCTTCCCACCACTTGTGTGGAGACAAAGCGCAGCTGAGGTCCCACAGGACTATACCACCTGGCAGATGGGTTGTCATTGCTAATGACGACCACTTACCCGTTACAGGACAGGGAGAGGTGCATTTGACGCCATCCATGCACCCTCAGAATGTTTTATATGCTCCTAACTTTCAGATGAATTTACTTTCCATTAGTCAAATTACTAAGGATCTGCATTGTCGTACCATTTTTTACCATTTATTGTTTGTGTTTCAAGATATACTCACAGACAAGGTGATTGGATGTCGTTGTAGCAGCGAGGGCCCTACAGACTGGTCCAGCATCCTCATGATGGTGTTTCTGTTATACCTATTGGACCAGTCTCTCCATATTTGTGGCACTTTCGTTTTGACCACCATCATCTGCAGAAGTTGTGTCATGTTCTCCCTTAGATTTCTAGGAGATCATCCTTTCAGTGTGAGGCATGCCAGCTTAGGAAGCATCACCGTTCTTCCTTTCCATCCAATCAGAGTCAAAGTAGTTCTCAGCACTGTTGTAAAAGTCGATCGACTAGGCTGATTAGTCAGTCCGATTAGTTGAGTCGGTGAGATAATCAACTCGACTAGACCTAGTCGGCCATCAGTCGGTCAACCCGACTAATCAGATCGACTAGTCGACTTAGTCAGTCGACTACAAGGTCGGCTTTTACATAGAGATATTTAATTTTTTTTAGTTTTCGATTTTTCTTAAAAGCAAACTTATTCTAATATGCTTAATGTTTATATTTAAAGACAAATACTTCTTTTATTTTAATATGATAGTATAGAAAATATACAAATCAATGTAAATTAAGAATATGTGTATAAAAATTGATTTATATATTTAAAATAATTAAAAATTCAAAATCGACTAATGGTTGACTAAATCTGATTAGTCGCCCGACTGCCGATTAATCCTTAGTCAATAACCCTGTCGACCGAGTACTAACTACCGCTTTCTACAACCTTAGTTCTCAGTGATTTGAGCTCCTTCATTTAGACATTTGGAGTATGAGTCATGTTCCTGATCACCAGGGATATCGTTTTTATCTTGTTGTCGATGATATTTCTAGACTTTCCTAGGTTTTTTTATTGAAGAATAAGTCTGAGGCTTGATCTGTGATCAAATATTTTATTAAAGAGATAAAGAATATTTTTCTGTCAATGTCAAATAGCTCTGTTCTGATAATGCCTTAGAATTCTCCACCTTACAGCTTTCTGAGTTCCGTAGAACTCTTGGCATTGTCCACCAGACCTCATGTGCTTATAGTTCCCAATAAAATGGTGTTACCGAGCGCAAACACCATCACTTACTTGATGTGACCAGAACCTTATTAATACAAAATCGTGCTCCTCACGCTTACTGGGATGATGTTGTCCTTACTGCATGTTATTTGATGAACTGCATGCTCTCGTCTGTGTTGGGAGAGAAGATTCATTTCTCGATTGTGTTTCTCGAGAAGGATCTTTTCTCCCTTACATCTCGTGTATTCAGATCCACCGCTTTTGTTCATAATGTCTCTCCAGGTCGTGACAAGCTCTCTCTTAGAGTTGTCAAGTATGTGTTTGTCGACTACTATCGTAGCCAGAAGGGGTACCATTTCTTTGATCCGCTAAGACGGAAATACTTTGTCAGTGTTGACGTTACTTTCTTTGAGTCTGTTATGTATTTTTCTCCCACATGTGACAGACTAACCCATCTGACTCTGATGATGAGATTTACATGCATCCACCTTCTACTATCGTTCCTCCACCTCCCTCTACTCCTACTCTACCACCACCTCCACAACAACCACCACCACCTACTCTTGCCTTCACACCTGCTCCTGTGGTTCCTCCTCATGTTGTGACTAAGTTTTTGCCACATGTTTTACTCATAGGTCTCTCTCAATTCCTCATGCTCACAGGTCTTGCCCATCATCCAACATGCTTCAGGTGTGTAATAAGCACATTGTTTCTACTGATGGCACTAGTGAGTTGTTTGTGCAGCAAGATTCCATACAGGATGAGCAGGCGACCTCTCTAGAGAGGAACTTACAGGATCAGTACTTGGCAGATGATCTTGATGTGTCGATTTATCTACGAAAGCAGAAATGTACATGTGCTACTTACCCTCTTGCAACCCAGGTTTCCTTGAGCAGATTGTTAAAGGATTTCAAGAGGTTTACTTTGATATCAGTTGTGGGGATACCACTGACATATCAGGTTGCTCTTCAAGACAGTCAGTGGAGATTGGCCATGGAGGAGGAGATGGTTGCCCTACAGTCACGCGGTACGTGAAGTCATGTTTCTAT
This sequence comes from Ottelia alismoides, assembly GCA_037367405.1. Classification (NCBI taxonomy): domain Eukaryota; kingdom Viridiplantae; phylum Streptophyta; class Magnoliopsida; order Alismatales; family Hydrocharitaceae; genus Ottelia; species Ottelia alismoides. The sequence goes on along the minus strand of JAZKJV010008062.1, from coordinate 53,760 downwards.
TCCAGTTGACGCATCTGTTGTGGGATGCAAGTGGGTGTTCACTGTGAAACACTGTGCACATGGCAGTGTGGATTGCTATAAGGCGAGAATTGTGGCATGAGGGTTCACCCAGACATACGGGGTGGACTATCAAGATACTTTCTCTTCGGTTGCCAAACATTCTACTCTACATATTCTACTTTCATTTGTTGTGACACGAGATTGGCCCCTTTACCAGCTTGATGTGAAGAATGCCTTCCTCGATGGTGATCTACAAGAGTAGGTCGACAAGCAGCAGCCACTTGGGTTAGCTACTGAGGGGGAGTATCAGAAGGTTTGTAGGCTACATGAGGCTATATATGGACTTAAGTTGAGTCTAAGAGCATGGTTCCAGAAGCTCTCGAACTTGATAGAGCGGCAGGGGTTTGTGCGATCGATTGTCGATCACTCTTTGTTTGTGCACAGGACCCAGAGAGGTATTATTGTCATTCTTGTTTACGTTGACAACATTATTGTTACAAGGGATGATGAGCAAGGCATTCAGATTGCTGAGGACTTCCTAGGTCAGCGGTTTGTGACGAAGGTCCTTGGTATTTTACGTTACATCCTAGGACTAGAGTTTACCAGGAACCAACGATGTCTTGTGATGACTCAGAGGAAGTGCGTTACAGATCTTCTTTAGAAGAAATGCATGGCAGATAGCAGACCTGCTACTACTCCTATTGACCCGAGCATGAAGCTCTATGATGATGACACTAAGGAGGTCGACAAGAGGAGGTACAGGGAGCTTGTTGGCAAGCTACTATACGTGACTATTACCAGGCCCGACATATTCGTTGTTTTAAGCAAAGTGGGTCAGTTTATGGAGCAGTCCAGACAAGCACATATGGATGCAGTCCATATGATTCTGAGGTATATGAAGACATCACCAAGTACGAGACCTCTTTTCAGTAGAGGTACATCTCTTTCAGTTACAGCGTGTGCAAATACAGATTATGCTTGGTGTTCAAAAGGATAGGAAGCCTACTTCAGGCTTCACTATATTCATAGGGAATTCTTAAGTTTCATGGAAGAGCAAGAAGAAGATCGTGGTTAACAGATCGAGCTCTGAGTTAGAATGCAGGGCTATGGCCCATGCTAGCATTGATGTGGGTCAGATCTGTTATCACTGACTTGACTATAGAGGTGTCTCTTCCCATGCACCTCCAATGTGACAATCAGGTTGCTCTTTTCATTGCCAACAATCCAGTATTTCATGAGAGGACCAAGCACATAGAGGTAGATCGTCACTACACTCGTGGCATGATACAGAAGGGTCTTATCGCCACTACACATGTCAACTCTGGAGACCATACAGCAGATGTTCTTACTAAGGCTCTAGCCAGAGGGCCTTATCAGAGATGTTCCAAGCTGAACCTGATCTATATCTACGCTCCAACTAGAGGGGGAGTGTTGAGATAATTGATATCTTTCTTATTTTTTCTCTTCTTATCTATTTATTTTGTCTTATTCTATTAATTTGCCCAATAGGTTCCTCTCCTATATAAGAGAACTCAAGGGCCTCTCATTAATGCAATTCATATTTTTCCCTCAACACTTTGCAATCTTTGCAACACAATCGATCTCTTCTCTTAAACACGGTAATCTACATGTGTTCTAGTCGGGCCATTCTTATAAGTAATTAAATGCACCTTCCTCTTCTTAAAAAGAGTATTTGCTATGAAAAGATCATAAGTCGTTACAAAATCCAGAATGATTTTTCCCTATTCATTTCCACCTCCAAAGCCATGGTCTCCTTTAACACTAGCATACCCTAAAGCATCCTTTCCAACATGTCCATTAAGAACTCCGCCTAGGCAAATCACCTCTCTTTGTGAGATTCCTTGCATAATCTTATCCAAATTATCCCAAAAAGCTTGGTTAATCTTTTTATCTAAATTAATTTACAGTGCATAAACTGAGATGATATTCAAAATTTCTTCTTTGAGCACCAATTTTAGCAAAATAATCCGATCCCCGCATCTTTGCATCTCAACCACACAATCCTTAAAATCCTTATGAACAACTACTCCACATCATTTTTGCCTTTATCTTTACCTGAATACCACAGTTTAAAGCATGTCTTCTCGATCTTCCTTACTTTCTCTCCAACCCATTTTGTCTCTTGGAGACATAGTATCTGAATCTTCCTTCTTTTCATCGTATCTACTATCTCCACTGATTTTCCAGACAAAGTGCTAATATTCCAACTACATATCCATAACTTCTTTTGCAGTATCTTTTGGACTAACTTCTTTACTCGCATACGTCCATCATGCGAGAACCATTGTAAATTTTAGACTGCATCCCAGCAGCGATGCAGCGGAAGTAGCTTATTTACTCACATGTGTTCCTCATGTGAGAACCCTTGCAAATTATGAACTACATCGAAGCAGCGATGTAGCGACCGTTAACAGCTATTCATTGCATTTAGGCGATGTAACGTGTCGCTAGTAGGGAACGCCCCAACGAAATCTAAATGTTTGCTTAAATCCAAAATGAAAAGATCCAAACAATTTTGCAACAAATTCTTAAATATTATTCTTAAAAGAAAACTATTTAGGAATTCATTTCTTTTGCTAGTTGTCGGCTACCTAACGCGCAACCCTCCTCAATTTACCTGAGCTTGGGACCGGCCATGGCTGAGTTCTCAAATGTGATAAGTACATCGAGTATAAATCAATCTTAATAACTTAAATTTTATTTGACACAGGTTTTATTGCAAATTATCAATATATAAACAAATAAATAAACTCAAAGCTTCCTAAGCTCAGATAATATCACCATTACAAATGGTTGCTCCTATTAGAGACAAAGTAAAATTTTGACGAAATACGAAGCAGGCACGGAAAGGGTGTGTACCCAAACTTGTATATATAGGTAACTTCAAATGAAATGCGGTCCTTCCACAATCCATAAAAGGCAATCAATTACGCCACAATATATTTTTAATTGGCTTTAAAAATAGGGATTTTTACTCCATGAACGTTAGAAACTTGTTAAATTACCTCTACGATCTTTTTCATAGCGTAATTACCACATTGACCCCTTAAATTACCCAAAGAACCCCCATGAGTTTCAAATAGATTAACCGTAGGGTTCGAGGGGTAAGAATTAGCAATTTTACAGGGTCGAGGGGCGAATTACGTGTTTTAAAGGTTGAGAAAGTAATTTACAAAGTTTACAAGGCTTGTGGGGTAAAAATCCCTTAAAAATATGTGGTACTTTATTTCTAATAAACCTATTTTAGTCATTTGCATTGACATCTTTATCTCCTTTGTCTCCATCGAAGTGGACGACGTGTGCGTAGAGCGATAGAGGTTCCTTCATCACCAATATGATAGCTGGCATGTAGAGGGTGGCAAGTAATCTCTCAACGTCCCCAAGAGAGCGCATCGCGGGCAGAACCCATCATGGTGAGCGATGGATCCCCCTCCATCACCAGCGTAACGGTGGTGGACCCCGACTTTGAACACCTTACCCAACATTGTCGTCCACATCCACACTACCTTTTTTCCCCTTTGTCTTGTCTTGCACATCAATGCCACTAACAACACCCCTCGTGCATTGTAGGAAATAGTGATTTCAATTTACATAGTTGAGCATGTACTTTACATAAGTGAACACACATCCTGTAAATTTACATTTATTGTTTATATCCCCACGAAAAGGACCTCAAAAAGAATTAAGATGGCTTTTTACCGACAAAAAAACGGAAATTTCATGTGAAAGTGAAGTTTGGAAGAATCTTATATTTGAAAATTAATCCGCTAAGGATACCTTGTGTTTGGTCAATAAGCACTAAACTTGCTGAAAATTTGAAGAATACTGTCAGCTACGCTTATATGTTAGTTATGGATAATCAAATAGTGTTGATATTTAGGAGGTTCACATAATCTTGAATGAATATCTCAAATATAATTAAACCAATCTATGGATTTCTATGAGCATTATGGCTATTAATTCCATCAATAAATCATATAGTATAAATAACAATTAATAAATTGTTAACCACATACCTAGATCTGTGAAGATCGATCGCTAAGGGATTGAGAAAAAGGATGTGTAATAAAGATACTAATTGTGATGGTGATTAATGAGTAATGTAAATTAATAATACCGATCATGGTGATCCTAGCACCTGACTGTGCGAGAGCACGGTGACCCTCAACTGGGCGGAGGAAAGGAAGTTCAGTTAGGGCAGCGACCGCCAAGTACGCGGGTTTAGGATCTCAGTCCTTTTCACGATTTTTACGCGAGCTCGCAGTGTTTTTATGCCTCAACGGGATCCCGACTGTTGACCAGTTCCGCTGGCCCTCTGTTTTAGAATACTCATGCGAGGGATCCTCAGTTTTCAATTTTCGTACGAGCTCGTTTTCCCGTTACCGGCATGGCCTCAAATTTCAGCGAAATTCGATCGAATTTCTATCGAATGTCGATATCCAATCGAAATCGAAATTCGACCGAAATGACCGAAATATGGAGGTCCTAGTACAAAAAATGACCGAAATGACCAAAACTCCGGTCAAAATTCCACCGAAATTCCATCGAAATTCTGTTTAGGTCGATACCGAAATGGCGACCGAAACCGACATTTAGGGCCTTGGTTTCCGGTCAGGCCGGTTTCTAGAGTGACTTTTCCGGAGAGTCTCTCTCACCCGTCTCTGGGGCGTAGTTTTGTAGTAGACCTTTCCCTCTATTGGACTGCACTTCCAACTAGAGGGCGAGACGGAAGAGCCCTTATGAGGTTACCTCACCGCTTGAGTTTTTGGTTATTTTTCACCAGCAAACTTGGCGATGCTACATCTGAATCATCCATGTCTACATCTAAGTCGTCTAGAGTTACATCTGAGACAGTTACAGTTGCGGGTTGAAGGAGTTACAATCAAAGTTGAGTTGGTAGAAAGTGACTAAAATTGGATTCGAGATCCTCATAAACTAGTGGACGTGTTGGGAACTTAGTTAGGATGCATTATACGATACCGCATTCCTACAGAGGCACCCTAACCCTAAGGCATTATTCACGTCTTAGAGTCATAGTGTGAGATTATATAAAGACCAAGACCACATACTATCCACTAAACGTTAGAGTTTAAATAGAATCAAGAATAAGTTAAAAACCTAAATCATGCCCATTATAAAACTTCATATTTTAGTTTTCTATATAACACGAGATTAATAACTATATGTATATATGGATATACATATGAGTCATCAACTATTACAGAAAAATATTTAAGGTTATAAGAAAATTGTGGAAATTATGTGTATTTCATTAATTACTACGTAATAATGTGAAATACATGTGGAAATGGGAAAACTCTAAGCATCCATCACTGTAGCATGAAGACCTCTTTCTCAAACAAGTAGTTGCAACTTTTGATTGTTATGTCTTTCTACTTGTTTCTTTTGTATCCATATTAAATGCATGTTTATTTTATATATGAATCATGGATGTACCAGCGCTCGCCGATATCTCTTCTTCCTTGCATGCACGGCAAGCAAGGAGCCTACAGCGCATAGCTATTGATGACATCTGGGACATGTTTGGTTGCTGGGTTGGATTGGGTTGGGTTGGGGTACACCGGTGTACCCCTCCTTCCAACCCTCTCAATCCTCCTCACAGTTTACTATTCACAAGGGTACGGTTTACTATTCACAGGGGTACCCCAATCCAACCCATCCCAGTCTAACCCAGCAACCAAACAGGCCCCTGGTGATCGTGTATATATCAGAAGGTATGATGTCTTTTATTTCAGTTTTTGATTCAGCTTATAATGTAATATGCTTTCTTCCTCTTCAGTCATATATTTTGGGATCTTCATGTACATTGTAATACATTCTTTTGTTACATGTATTGTTACATGGAAATGAATGAAATAATGGTGGTACTTCATCTTCTTGTCTATGTGGTTTATTCATTGAATGTGAATGTCATGGCAGAAACGCACGAAATTTCCCCACATTTTCAGTAGCTTGCGCTATCTCTAACGAATATAATGACGCGAAAGTGTTGTTAACGGGTAGCCGGATCCGAGGGGGTTCATAGGACTGTCGCCTCTTGTGGGCAGCTCTGGCTAGGCAAGGATTCACAGATATTTAGATATCTTAAATGAAAAGATGTGTCACAACAACATCGTACTCAGTTCTCGTCAATGACCAACATGAAGGGGTTTTTCCAACATCAGCAGGACGTGTTGCAAGGATGCCCCTAGTCCCAATGTCTTTTTTTGAAGTCCAAAAAGGAGGGGGAAACACTCGATGGTGCTCGCCCCACGGTTTTTATTCAAAAGACAAAACAAAAACAAAACAGAGGGGAGGAGAAACAAACACACACCGACCTCACAGGTCCATTACATCACCCAATCCTCCACCAAGCGCTTGGCATACATCCCAACGTTCTCCTTATAGAATCTTTGTCCCGAGAACAGCAAGTCATTCCTTCCACGCCAAACAGCCCACAGGATGGCCAACGGATAGAGCAGCTCCCTCCTCGGCCTCTCCTTATTCGCAAGGAGCGAGTTCCAGAGAGTGAAGATCGTCCGTGCAGCACCACGCCAAGCCAGCCTCCTGCCAAACCTGAAAGACCATGGAGCACGAAAAGAAGAAGTGCTCGATGGACTCAATCGCCTCAATGCACAACTGGCAAGTGTTCGAAACGCCGCCCAGAAGCCTGGCACACCGATCCCTCGTCATCAGCCGATGCCTCCTGAGCAGTCAAAGGAAGAACCCAATCCTCTCCGGAAGCCCGAGACCCCAAAGAAAAGAGCAGTCCCTGATTAACAATGCCGAAAGCGACGGCGGCAGCCTGTAGATGGCCCCGAAAGCCTTCCTGACCGAGAACGGACCCTCCCGCCAACACCAGTGGTCCCTCCCCCCAAGAGGGCGCCCAACCTCCCTCACAGCATCAAGCAGGGCTAAGAAATCCTCCAGTCTCTGGTTGGAGAAGTTTGCCGCAAACGTGGGACACCAATTCCCATCCACCCAGCACGCCGCAACGGAGCACTGCTTATCCTCCGCCAGGGCATATAACCGAGGGAAAGCGCGAGCAAAGACCCCTCCCCCCCCCCCCCCCCGCCCAATCGTCCGCCCAAAAAGAGAACGAGCCCCCCCCCCACCAAGGACCGGTCTAAAAAGGTCAATGTTCCGCAAGAAAACCTTGACGACCCCCCTCCAAAAAGGGGTGGTGGAAGCAAGCCGGCCGAGCTGCGAAGACGGAGCCCCCCTCACATCATAGATCCTCCTAACCACATCGCAACAGAGATCCTCCCCCGGCCCCGACACCCTGCTAGCCCATTTAAGCAGTAACGCATCATCTGCATCAACGACTTCACTCCCAGACCACCTTGGTCCTTCCCGTACGTAATCTCCTCCCACCCAACAAGGTGGACCCCTCTGTTCCCACCCCTAGGCTTCCCCCAAAGAAAGGCGTGCATTCGCTTCTCCAGCCAAGCCTGGATCCCTTTAGGCATCTGCCGATTGGAAAGGAAATATATGGGAATGGACGAAAGGACAACTTTCAACAGGACCAGCCGACCCCCTCTCGAAAGGACAACGGCCTTCCAACCAGCTAATTTCGCCTCCACCTTCTCCACCACCCTTAACCAATCCCTCATCCTCGTTCTGCCCAGGGACAAGGGCATACCCAAATACTCCAACGGCAAGAAAGAGCGCCTCGAGCCCAACTCCACCGCACACCCGACAGCCTCCTGCACCGCATGGCCGAAAGGAACGAACACAGACTTGCTATCGTTCTTAAACATCCCAAACAACTCGCCAAAAAGCTCCAGAGCCAAGTACATGCCCCTAGCCTCCTCCAAACCCCCCTCAATGAAGAAAAGGGTATCGTCGGCGTACTGAAGGAGCGGGACCATCACACCCTCCCTTGAGTACCCCTTAGATAGGCCACAGTTGACCATACGAGTCGCAATATCAGATAGAACATCCACCGCAAGGATGAAAAGCATGGGCGCCAGCGGGCACCCCGTGGCGCGCCCCCCTACGTGGTTGAACCAAACCCCCCACCGGCTGACCATTCACCATGATCGAAAAGGAGGCCATGGTGACACAACACCTCATCCAAGAGATCCACTTCTCCGGAAACCCCTTTCTCCTGAGCACCGACCAGAGAAATCTCCAATCCAGGCTATCGTAAGCCTTCGCAAAGTCCACCTTCCAAAGGACCCCACTTTTTTCCCTCCTCTGCCAATCGGCGACGATCTCAGATGCCAGAGTTATGCAATCCGAAATCTGCCTCCCAAGGATGAAGGTCGATTGCATCGGGGAGACAACGCTCCCAAGAATGTCGTTCAGTCTGTTAACGAGGACCTTCGCGGTTATAAGATGAAGTGCATTTGAGACAGCAATATGGCGAAAATCGTCGATGGTGATTGGCGTCCAAGACTTGGGTAACAAGATGATAAGCGCACGGTTGACCCTATCGAAACACGCGTTCCCTTGACAGAACTCCGACACCGGGAAACCATCCCGGCCAGGCGCAGCGTCAGCATTCATGGTCCAAACAGCATCTTTAAGCTCCTCCAAGGTCACATCACGGGTGAGAGCGGAAGAAGAAGAGTCCTCCACAGCACGAGTACCCCGGCCCAGCCACCTCCACCTCCTCGGAATAGTTCTAGCCGAAACGTTCTTGAAATGAACCGCAATAGCTCTCCACATTTCCTTGTTCCCCTCGACGAGAACCCCATCAACGGAGATGGAGCGCAGCGTATTGCACCTGCGCTGCCCACTAGCAATACAATGGAAGAAGGAAGTATTCACGTCCCCCTCCCGAAGCCAGGTAGTTCTCGACCTCTGTCTCCACTCCATGGCGCGCTTCTTATCCTCCTAAGAAACGTTCGCCTGAGCAGCAGAGCGGCACTCTACCTCAACAGCCGTGAGATCCCTGAGATCTTCCAACGCATCAAAGTGAGATCCCTAGTCCCAATGTCTTTTGTGATTGTTATAGATGTAATAACTTGCACGGTTGGCCAGGAGATGCAACAAAGGGTTTCAACAAGTTATTACCTTAGCGACATCTCAACCCCCCTATTACATAAGCTAATGACACCATTTTCTTTATTAAGGGAGGTAGGAAGGAAACTAAGGGGATGGTTGTGACCCTCGAGATTTTTGATGAACTCTTAGATCTTACCCTCAAGCCGAAATAAGTCGGTCGTTATATCCGTTGGTATGTTAGAAGCATATGCATTGTCATGTAGTGAGGAGCTATGCACGGTAATGGGGTTCTTATCGATTTATTATCTTAGCCTTCCATCGACATAGCTTCCTACCATCAAGATGATGGGAAAAACTATCCGATTAGAAAGCGGTCATCCTTAATGGGGTTATTATCGATTTATTATCTTAGCCTTCCATCGACATAGCTTCCTACCATCAAGAAGATGGGAAAAACTATCCGATTAGAAAGCGGTCATCCTCTCTCATGGTGGTCGATTGGTGCTAGTGAAGGTCGTTCTTACGGTAATCCATATTTTTTTCATTCATCGTCAAGGCTCCTTCCGGTCAATGTCCATCATCGCATGGAGATGATTATGAGGTGCTTTTTCTAGAATGGATCTAAGTCAAGAAAGCTCTGATATTCATTTAGTTGAGTGAACATTGTCATGCTCCCCAATGTGAAGGAGGCATAGGATTTCTTGTCTGGAGTCCATAAACAAGGCATTGATTCTAAAGTGGATGGCTAGCATTGTTGTAAAAGTCGAGCGACTAGGCCGACTCGTGGGCTCGACTAGTCGAGTTGGGGGGATAATTGACTCGACTATGCCAAAGCAACTTTTAGTCGGGTAGACCCGATTACTAAGCCGACTAGTCATCCAAGCCAATCGACTACGCGCTCGACTTTTACATCGACTTTTTGGATGCAAAGTGCACTCGAATTTGATAACCTGATTTGGGGAGGGATATGGGGTTACTTTCGAACAGTAACCCCTACCCCAGAAACACATCGCGAGCCTCCTGGAAATCGAAGCTCCTCCGCCTCCTAGAAATTGTTCTCCTCCGCATTGTCGCCCCCTCCTTTTCACCGGTGATGAGGCGGCAATTCCTCTTGGCGTTGGTCCTCTACCATGCCTTCCTTGATATCGCAGCTCCCTCTTTTCTACCTCCTTCCGCCAGGAACAATGTACTTTGGTTAGGGTCTTTTTGTTGCTTTTGGTCGAATGCACCACCACCACTATATATTTGTCGAGTTGCTCTACCTTATTTCCATAATGAAGAAGCTTGTTAGGATTTTCTAGGAGCGAAAACTTGTTATTCTTACGCATTTCCATGTTGGTTAGCTTTTATAAGGATAGGTTTGTGTTTATTATGCTAAATATGGTAGATCGAATTCATGTCCATAACTATAAGATCAGATAATTATCTCATCTTTTATTTATCTGTCGTGGGTATTGATTAGCTTCGTATTTGTTGATTAGTAACTTGTGAGTTTGGTTAGCTTTGTGTTTGTTGATTAACAACTTGTGAATTGTGACTATATAGATAGCTACACCTCTTTATAACGTCATTTCCAGTAGAGACTCATCTTTTTATGTACCGTCAGGAACAAGTGATCCTGCATGGCAATATGGTTACCTTTCAAACCGTAAGGATTCAAATACGATTACTTGCAAACTTTGCAAGAAGGTTGTCAAGGGAGGTGTATACAAGTTCAAGCAACATCTAGCACATCGAAGAGGCAACATGGTTGCATGTCCCAAGGTAGAAGAGATGAAGAAGAAGATGATCGCGTACCTTGATGACGTTGCCAAGAGGAAGAGGCAGAAATCCGATAATGTTCAGAATATGAGAGAGAAGATTGATATCACTAGAAATGCAGGTTCGACGAAGAGATCGGTACCCGACTCCTTGGAGTAGAATGTTGCAGTTGAAGGGTCATCACGTCGGATGACCATAAAGGATGTATTCTCCAAAGATCATCGAGAAAGGGTTGCCTCTTATATATGCAATTGTACATATAGATCGATAATTCCTTTCAATACATCACGGTGAAGTGCTTATGCATATGGTGGAGGCAATTGGGAAGTACAGTCCTGGACTAAAGATTCCCACGAGGTATGAGCTCAGCAGTCTATTTTTTAAGAAGACGGCGAATAAAATGCGTGATGACTTGTAATGTCATCGAGATACGTGAGAGTTGACAAGATGATCTTTGATGACTGATGACTTTTGTCTGAATTGCACCTTGGATACTTCATTTTAAAGTCCATAGATGCCTCAGATGAGGCTCACACTGTGGAATACATCTTCAAGTTGATGGAGTGTTTGAATGAAGTGGGAGTGGAAAATGTGGTTCAGATTGTGGTGGATAACGCATCCGCTAATGTAGCAGCGGGAAGATTGATGCTCACAAAATATCTGCAGATTTAGTGGACCTCGTGTGTCGCGCATTGTAAAGCCTTGAACTTGGCATATCTCGGATCCTATATAATAAGATCCGGCTCGTCAAGAGAAAACCAACGAAATTTGTTTCGTGTGAATCAGACTTCGTTTCGAATTGTTATGATTTTCGGAAGAAAGAGAAGTAAGGAAGGCTAAGATGTCATTAATCCATAATGATTGTCATTAAGACTAATTAAACATGATTAAAGAAACTAATGATGGATTGAAAACCGCTAATGATCATTAGTAAACACCAATCAATAGTTAGCAAAAGATAAGCGTAAGACCGCGAAAGTTAAATCGCGATTAGTGAAAGTTTCACGATTAGTGTTAATTAAGCGTCATTAGCGAATCTAGAATCTTCTGGAATGTTCTAACTTACGCCCCAAGTTTGGGATAGGTTTTGTACAAAACCATGGGTTGCTAAACCATGGTTAAGGCCTAAACGGTGGTTTTCTAACCATGGTTAGTGGTTTTCCGTGGCCTATAAATAGACCCCCCACCCATTCATTCTCTACGACTTCCACTACCACTACCACCCCAAGGGCTAGGGTCGAGAGGTCGGGAGGAGGAGTGGGAGGCGAGGGAGGAGCGCTAGCGAAACGCTGCCGAGAGAACGAGGAGGAGAAAGGTACGATCCATTCTTAGTTTGCTTCGTAAGCTAGGCTTTCAATTCATCCTCTCGTTCTTCCAAGTTTTGTTCTTGATTCATCTTTTTTTCCGATTTGTTTTCCTGTTGTGGTTCGAGGAGAAATCTGTGGAACACCCTACTTAGGTGCGGGCGGCTATGCACGTCAGTGACCCTGTGATTCGTCACACGTTCACTCATCTAAGACGCGTGGTGTCTACCGATTCTCCATCGTTTATGTTTCTATTCTTTCTATTATGCTTTTATAATTATTTTGATGGAGAAATCTGTGTAATACCCTACTTAGGTGCGGGCGGCTATGCACGTCAGTGACCCTGTGATTCGTCACACGTTCACTCACCTAAGATGCATGGTGTCTACGATTCTTCATCGCTTGTTGTTTGAGTATATTCTTTCAGTTTCGTTGTTATTTTCCTCTCGATTGATTTTATAGAGGAAACTCTTTTCATTTTTATTTTGAAATATATTCCGATGTAAGGGGAAACTCTGCCGAAATTTTCCGAGAAATATGTTCTGATATAAGGGGAAACTCTGTCGAAATTTTAAGAGAAAATATGTTCTTGACGTTCTTCGTGTTCTTCGCGTTCTTCGTTCGTTCTTCGCGTTCTTGACATGTTCTTGGCGTTTTGATACGAAAATAAAATTCGATCTTTTCAGGAGCCTTAAAATAGCCTTTCTAAAAACGAAATACGATAAAACCTTGCATACACGAGAGAGAGCTAGATTAGGTAACGAAATCCTTCCTTTTGTTGTTGGGCTTTCATACAAAATTATTGAAATTCTTGATGTTGTGTTCTTTGCTATGAAGAACCCTAATTTTGGCTATTTTTGAAAAAGTCTGAAGAATTGTTTTGTGATTCCCACTAAAATAAGGTTTACGCATCAAATTGATGCGTTGGCTCTGAAAGTTAGGGTTTGGGAGTTAAAATAGGCATAAATACGAGTATATATATGGTTATAAATAATATATATGTGAGTATATACTAAGCGTTGTTGATTATGCAAATCGAAGACTTAAAGAAAGAATTACATCATGGGAATTGATGTGGTTCGAGTTAGATCCTGAAAAGGATCGTGTATCACGTTAAGGATGACTGAGAGTAGAACTACAGGTCGGGCATGCAACTTGTAGGTTTGTCGGAAGGAACCCGTATTGGCGTTTCCCTACCTAGGTGGTACACGGTTGCCCTGTTATGATAAGTGCGCACAAAATGAATGTTTTGCAACGCGTGGTACCGGGAGCCAATGTTGTCGGGTTGAACGACGGAAGATGTGGCCGTGCCATGTGGAGGCACGGGTGGTTCAATAGCGGATGGGTCACGATAACATTATTTAAAGCCGCTAGGTTATATGATTAAATGTTAGCCTGAGGTTTTAAGCAATCGAGTCCTCGAGGACGGTGTGCTCATTTGATTTTCCAGGCTGAGGGTTGAGACCATGTTTAATAAAAGAAAAGGAAATTGTCAGGGTAGTATTGGAGGATTGGTTGAGGCGACGTGTGGCGGCATAAGCTTACCAAGATCAACACAACCTCCAATCCCGAAGGGTCCACAGCTTCGGAGTCCAAGAATGGTGGGGTTCCCCTAGACTAATCCCTGATGTGGAATAGAACGGAATAGGACTTAAATTAATGAGAAGGAATAAAATTTTTGTGATATCAAGTTTTGAAAAATTACACAATTTGTTTGCTTTTCTCTCTTCGTTACTTAGCATTCGCTAATTTTTATCCTATGATTTATAAAAAACCCAACAGGTATCGGTGAGCCATCGCAAGGACTTTAAAAATTCATCCAGCTTACATACTAGACATCCAGCCAGCCACAGTAGCTTTACTCTTCAAGGTAGTTAGTAATCTCTTGTATATTTTCCTTTCAAGCTGATGTACATGTAAATGATTATAGTGGGACAGTGTATCATCTGAACTTTATTTATTGAATGGAAAAGTGTTGAAATACTTTCTTCTGAGTATTTTTATTTGCAGTCTATTTCTGAATGTTAGTTGCGATTGCTGACTAAATTATTGCTGAGTAACCAGTTCCGGATATGGGAGGATCCGACGGCCCGGGAATCGGGATCGTGACACGCATTCCATCGATCTCTCTTTAAAGGAGATAAGCAAAGAGATGAAGGTCAAAGTGCAGCAACAACGACGAAGAGCCTCACGGTGTTCATTTACTCTCACAACAAAACTCTTAGTGTGGTGTGCATGTTCACCAACAAGAGGGACATTGGAAGGCCATGGCAAACAAGATTTGCAACCGCTTTCCTTACTCTTGAGAACCTTAACGAGAAAAAAAAAGAAACTGATGTTGATGTTTTCCTCATATGAGTGGAGGAACTGCAAATTATTGAAGACCAAGAAGGGAGAAGCAACGAGTTCCATTGTTTACAGCCCTACATTCTGGAAAACTGGAACCACACCGCACATGCTATGTGAATTTTCACACCTTTGGTTCGTTTATTGTGTGTGGTTGGCGTAGATCGACATCCATCCATTGTCTGATCACACCTTTCAATGGCATGGAGTCATCTTATAATTTTTTTTGTGGACGATGTTACCTTTAAAACCACAGGAAGGCTCGATACTATATTACATCTAACGGTTTATTATTTAAACCCATTCTTATTCTACACAGAGCCACGTTGTGATCCAGATATTGCGGTGAGGAGAGGTTTTAAGAATTACATGGAAAAATTGGATCCAGATTTAGATTTAGACAAGATGCCATCACCGGAGATGAGCTTCTGGCATTTAGATTTGGTTGCGGAGATTTTTGCAAGCCATAAGTAGTGAGACAAAGGATGACAAATAATGGTAATTACGGTCTAGGTATATCTGTCATTATTTTCAATTCATGTCATTCAAATCATTTTTATTTTATTAACTTAAGCAATTCTCTATTTTAATAGCTAATTGGTGGAATAATCATGGAAATGACACGCTTCAATGAAAGACATGACCCTCAAGATCTTGAGCTTGACGTTTTCATCCTCGAGACGAGGGCATAACTTGGGTACATTTGACTTGATAATGACTCCACTAACCCACCCAATTGGATTACAAATAGTAAAAATTAAAATAATAATTAATTTAAATTTGCAACTTTACTTGTATTTTAGCCTTCAGATCCATACCAAGAAGAGAAACATGTTGGAGATGAAGCGATTGAACGATCTCATGTACATGTGCATTTCAATTCCAACCTGCAAGAACATCGAGTTGAGTAAAAAAGAGATCATCTTTTATCTTGTGAGCGTACACACTTGGGTGAATGGAGTAGATGTCAATGCTGAGGTTTTTCTAGGTTCCGGATTGATTTGGGATATTGTAGCACATGATAGTGGTGTCGAAGGGAATTTGGAATCGAGAAGGAGCCAGCAAGGTGAACATGGCAGGGGAGCTTCATCTTCGAGCTTAAATGTTGTGTCAATGAATAAAGAGGAGTTACATCTTGAAGACATAGAAAAAGAAGAAGAAAAGGAAGAAGACGATGATGAATATGAAGAAGAAGAAGAAGTTGAGTAGGATGATGACATTAATGAGGATGAATAACTTGTGCCACTTGCTCCTTGAATTTTTTGTTTTAACGTGTTGTTGTTGCTTTTGAAATTAGCATGTGCTATGCAGTAAACATTGTGTTCTTAACGTGCTTCATTTTTTCTTCTTTTGCTATAATTACTTCTTTTTAAGCCCTTATCAATATGAAAGTTGCTAAATTTATGTGTACATATGAGAGTATATATATTAAAAATTGATTTATATATTTAAAATAATTAAAATTTTCAAAACTGACTAATGTCCGACTAAATATGATTACTCTCTCGACTGTCGATTAATCCTTCGTCAATGACCTTGTCGACCAAGTATTGACTAGCGACTTTTGCAACTTTGATGGCTAGTATTTAGGGCAGAAGTGATGGATTATCGACTTATTTGAAGGATTTATGGCATATGCACTCAGAATCATGGAAGGCCAAATCGTGGTATCGTCGATATATCGATATCGACAGGTGATCGATATATCACCGATATGGTCAATATTTGGCCTTCCAAGGCTATTTTATTCACAATCCCTGATCGATATCGACGATATGGCATCGATATATCGTCAATATATCATATCGACATGGTACCGATATCGATATTGATACCGATATGGCCATCCTTGCTCAGAATGGCTTGACTTCTTACCCATCCCTCGATGCTTTGGCTTCTTTGAAGGGTATCAAATATGCTATCAGAGCGGGTTCGAATCTGATTTAATATTTTGAAGATTTATTCTGGCTGAGCAGTTATGCCGTCAACATCGACACTTATTTGATCGACAATCTCCAATTTCAAAATCATCACCGAGTTCATATTAAGCAGCTACAGATTTTCATCAACGCATAGGCCATCTAATGTGCGAATAAGAAGAAGAAGAATGGTTCATGTTGAACCCTAGACGAATGCAATGGTTCCCACAAACCCTAATTTTGGCACAAATTAGGCCACCACCATCTCCCTGATCGAAGGTTCATAACAAAAATGGTATTGGGGTCCCATCATGGAACCATATTCGATAGCGAAGAAAAGAAGTTGTAAGGCGATGCCTATCTCCTCACACCTTCCACTGGCGCAAGGCGACATCACCCCTCATCTCCTCTGGGTGATGGGTTCCCGACAGGAACCCTACTATTATACTCGAAGAAGAAGAAAGGAGAAACCCAACAACTCCTAGTTGCCATCATTTCTATGCTTCTCACTGAAGCCCAATTACATGCGACTCCATCAACCCCTTGTGCGCCTCTACAACTACCTCTCGCATGCTTCCAAGCGTTGTGTCTTTGATCGTGTACGAGCTCTCTCTAGCCTCCAGTTCCAGACAATGCTCCTCCATCAAGTCCCTCCTCCCTCCAACCACAAGAAAAGGGTCGAGCAAGGTGGCCTGGGTGGTGGTGCTGACTACTCAGACACCAGGTGACAGAGTCATGTTAGATGGGTTCCTATCGATGGGAACCCTAGATGATGAGAATGGGGAAGCCTCGTACCCTTATTTTATCTCCAGGGGCTCACACGCATAACATTTGGGCCATATTGGGATGTATTTAAAAAGGGTTGCAAATGAGAGGTATTATTCAATCCTAGTTGGTCATGGTCCAACAAGGCAACGTGCCCGGATTTAAAGAAAAGGATGCTATATTTTTACTGTATTCATGCTCAATATGGGTCCAGTGCTCGAAAAAGAGGAAGAGAGAGATTTTTATTTTAAAAAAAGGCAAGCGTATAAAAAAATGAAAAGAAAAGAAAAGTCGTACACAAAAAAATGATTTGAAAAAAAAGAGAGAGAAGATCGGCTTATTGGTTTTGGTTCCCCCATCTTCATGTTTTCTCCCAACGATGTTGACGTCATCTTTCCTGACAAGTTAGGGAGAAAGGGAGAGCATTATGTAAAGTTCTATAGGTCAGATCCAAATAGAGGTGAATTCAGACTCTAAAAGTTTGAAACACACATATGTGTGATCAGTGTTTGAGAGGTCCCCATACTCTTGTTCCAATCAGCTCCGGGTATTCATGTGGAACATGTATTGTCAGATGCTCGATACAGAGAAATCCATAGGGACTCCAAAGTAGAGATCTCATTCTCCGAACCAGTATGGGCGAGACCCAGTTCTCCGACAAGAGATCCAATTTTAGCATCCATCTCCAATGACCGTGGGTTCCAACGAGAATGTTCCCACGACTTTCTCTAGTTTAGCCCTTCAAAGAGATTGAGTAGTTGTGGGCTAGAGTTATCCATGTGGAGACTCGTTCCAGTTTCAGTGACATTGCACAGTACAAAGTACATATTTTCCAACGAGGAGATCCATGTAGTTCCAGTGACTCTAACAGACACAATACAGAGTATACATGCTCCGATAATGAGACTCGGTTCACACTTCAGTCCTTCAATTCCTCCTCACCAACACAGCATGAGAAACAACTTCCTCTGTAGATATGCGGTAGAGTATGTGTTGAGTTGATATTGTCCGTAGTGTCTTATATTTGTGAGTGAGTGATTTCTTTCTATTTGTCCAAGCTGAGCATTGCATGCTCTAGCTTTGGGGGTGTTGGAGTAAGTGTCATAGATGGGTAATTGGATCCCTCTAGGGTCCAATTACAACATTTATAGGTTTGGTCTCACATCGTCTGTGAGTGGGACTTGATCACCCCTCCAACCCTTCCTACACATTCAATGTGGTGGGCCTCACCATAACCTTAGAACTCACCCATCATCAGCACCTCCCCATGAATACATGCATGTGCATATACCTCTCCTCCCGCAACAACACCAATGGCCACCAATTTGGTCAACCCCTCTCCGACCCTCCATCACATGCACCACCATGCCCACAGCAGTCAAATTTGCAAGTAACTCAATCATCAAGCTATATTTCGTGTTATCTTGTTTGTTTTTCAAACATCTTGACTACGAGAAAGATTGGTAAGGGTGATGAAGAAGCGAGCATCTACTTCTAGTCCAATCCTCAGGTGCTACTCCTTGTTTTAGTATTCAAGTTTCTACTTCAAGCATTATATGGCACCAACTAGGTTATCCCTTTTTCGAAAACTTCATCAAATTCTTCCCCATCTCCCTCCTACTATTTACTTAGAGCGTAAGGCGTGCTAATTGTAGAAGCATCACTGGAATTCACTTGCTATTTTTGGTATTGTCCATTCCACTTTTTTGTTTAAATTGTTCCACCTTGATGTTTATGGACCCAATCGATATCCAAATCATCTAATAATATTATCTTTTGTTATAATTGATGATTTTTCTCAAGTTTCGTGAATTTTTCAATTGAAAAAAGTCTTATGTTTTCCCTATTATTGTCAACTCCATCAATCAAATAAAAAATCAAGTTAGTAATGTTGAGATATTCATACCTCTACGGTGTTTATTTATGTTTTATGATTATTCGATCTTTTATGTAATTTTACCTTAGGGCTTTTCTCCTATATAAGAGAGCCCTAGGGCTATGTTGAATACTACTTTTCACTTCATGTTTTTCCACAAGGTATCAGAGCAACACTCCTAGACCGGAGCATGCGCCCTAGCGCCTCACCCCCACCCACAAGCCCTCGCGTTGTGTGCGTCGCGCGCCGGCGCCGCCCGCACCACCTGCGCTACCCGCGCGTCGCACATGTGCCTTCCACGTTGCCCTTCCACGTGTTGCTTGCCTCTTGCATTATGTGCCTCCTGCGTAAGCTGTGCACGCTCACCACGCAATGCGCTGCGCAGCCACCTGTGTCGCCCACGCGGTCTGCGTCACCCGCGCTGTCGCACAGCACCACAGCAGGTGCGCCGGGCCATTCTCTATTGTTGTAGCCATCGTGGGCTCCTCTTGGCAGATTAGGGTTTCTCACTCTTGGGTTGTTAGGGTGTAGCTTGACTATTTAAAACACCCTAGTCACCCAAAGGAATCACCAAAGCATGGAAGAGGTTATGGTACGAGTATACACCCACCCATCTTCCTACATGTCCGTGTAGACACTATTCTTCCAGTCTGCAACCCCTGTCTTAGAGATTGTTGTCATCATGTCAGACAACAAGGCTGATATTCCATCCTTAGGTGCATTCAAAGGTTCCGCACCCATTGTGAAGATGGATGGAACGAATTATGAACTGTGGGTCATGCAGTTCATGAGTCTAATGCAATGTAATGGCAAGAAGCATATCCTCACACAGAAGGAGCCTCTTGAAAAGACTAGGGTTAACGTCTCATGTGAGGCAGACGATGCTTAGGCACGTGCATGGCTTTCTGGAACAATATCCATGGAGATAGTCAATGACATTTTAAGTCAGCCCACAGCTAAGACTATGTGGGACATTCTCGACGTCACATACTCTCCAGCCAAGAATGAGTCAAAGATTCTGCAACTTCAGCATGACATCTTTACGTCGAAGCAGAATGGTCATCCTCTCCATACCCTTTACACCTCTTTAAGGGGTATGTTTAAGAAGTTGCATGGTTACATTCCCTTGACTGCTACACCAGAGCAGCTCAAGGCATATACGGATTCAGTAATGGCAGGAGTTTTCCTAGCGGCTCTAGACCATGAGTATGACGCAGCTAGAGCACAGATCCTTCTGAAACCACCATACCTCCAATGGAGAAGGCGTATCGCAGGTTGAGCAGGCTCTCCATATCGTCCGGTGGTCCTCAGTTGTCTCAGACATCCTCAGCTATGGCAGCATCTCGTGGTAGAGGAGGCCATGCACAGTTTCGTGGTCGTGGTGGTTGTGATAGGAGAGGGGGTAGTCGCCCCCCTCGTCAGCATTGTACTAACTGTCACAGGACACGTCACTCTGAGGAAACATGCTATTCCAAGCATGGGTTCCCAGCTTCAGCATGTGTGGCAGAACAGATCCAGCATGTTGGTAGTTCATCATCTGCATCCGATCAGAGATTCGACGAATTCGTGACGAGTCTCAGGGAGATTATGCCTACTCCTAGGTCAACCAGCTCTCCTTCAGGATCACCAAAGATAGTTACATAAAATTTGCATCATGTTCAACTTATGCCTTTACTAATTGTTACAGGCAGATTTGTAAGAATGGATAATGGATTTAGGAGTATCCCATCATCTCTGTGGTGACAGAGGTTAGTTCAGTTCTTTCAGTCCAACCTAGCTCGGACGATTTATTGTGATAGCAGATGGGACTCATTCTCCCATTACTGGTTAGGGGGAGGTGCAGTTGACTCTTGCAATGAGACTTTAGAATGTTCTTTATGCTCCCGAGTTTTCTATGAATCAATTATCAATTAGTCAAACCACTAGGGATTTGCATTATCATGTCATTTTTGATCCATGTGCTCTTGTGTTTCAGGACATTCTCACGGGCAGGGTGATTGGATTTGGTCGAGAGCAAGGAGGTCGCTACCATGGCCTTAAATTTCTGCGAATTTCGACCAAAATTTCGTGACGATACAGATATCGAAACCATATATAATGTCACTTTCCAGGATTTCGGTCGAAATTTCGACCGAATTTTGGTCATTTCGGTCCATTTCGATCCATTTTGTTCACAGATTTCCCAGATTTCGGTCATATTTCGGTGGAAATGAAAGAAATTTCGGTTCATTTCGGACCATTTCGACTGACAATGTTTTAGGTCACTATATGTCATGCCTAAGCCACTAATTGTGATTCATAGGGCACTATTTGGCCACTAAATGAAATTTGAAGTCACTATTTCAACCACCATTGCACTATAGGCCACTATTCTAACTACCATTGTAATAAAATAAGACCATTAGGGATCCTCTTTAAACCTTATAAATATAATGTATACATTCTCATTTCATCTCACAAGTTTACAATCCAACTTAAGAATATGTTTTTTCATCTTTGAATGCTAACTTCAGAATCTTCAGAGTTCAAAATATTTATATAACCTTTTTGTTATATTTAGCTAGGCCATGTTGGAGAGCCAAATATGGTTTTTACCATTTGACTGCTAACTTCAGATAACTTAGTAGTTAGTATTACCAAGGAATTTGTGGTTTGCTCGAATCTCATTTTCATTCCAAATAAGAATGTAATACTAGTAACTTAGTAGTTAGTATTAATAAGTGCAGGCATATTATGTGATTGTTGTATCATGTGTTCTTGTAAACTTGTATTATCACATTTAATATATAATAAAAGTACTATTGTTCTTTTGAAAATTTGACAAAAAATTTGAATGCCAAAATTTAATTTGATGTATCGAAATTTCACTCTGGACGGTCATCGATATGGTGACCGAGACCATTATTTAAGGCACTTATCATTATAACATCTTATTATAACTAAAAAACTTGTATTTCTATCTCTTTTATTGATTAAACAACATTGGAAATCTTAAATTCGAAAAAAAAGAGTTTTCAAGTCATTTCCGCAATTTCCGGCCATTTCACCGAAATTCCTTTTCTGGCCTTACCGAAACGAAATCGAAATCCGACATTTGAGGCCTTAGTCGCTACAGACTGGTGCAATCTCCTTATGTTGGTGCTTCCTCTCTTCGCATTGGGTCTGTGTCTCCCTATATGTGGCATCTACATTTTGTTCCTCTGCAAAAGTTGTGTCACGTCCTTCCACGGATTTCTCCTCGCACTACCTTTCAGTGTAAGGCCTGCCAGCTTGGGAAACATCATTGGTCCACTTTCCAGAGTCGTCAGGGTCGATGTAGTTATAGTTTGTTTGAGTTGATTCAATTTGATATCTGGGGTCCCAGTCGTGTCCCAAATCATCAGGGGCATAAATATTATCTAGATTGACGTGGGTCTTTCTTCTTAAAAACAAGCCTGATGTCGGTTCTGTTATTCAGTCTTTTATTAATGAAATAAAGAACATTTTTTCAGTAAAAAAACAAGTATATACGCTCAGACAATGCCCTTGAATTTTGTAGTACTCAACTTGCCTGATTTCTTGCATCTCATGGTATTGTACATCAAACATCCTGTGTGTATACTACCCAACAGAATGGGGTGGCTGAACGAAAACACCATCATCTTTTAATTCAGAGTCGTGCTCCTCATTCGTACTGGGGGGAAGCGATTCCAACTGCCTGTTATATGGTAAATCGTATGCCCTCTTCGATTCTAGGGGAAAAGATCACATTCTCGATTGTGTTTCCCGAGACGAATCTTTTTTCACTCACGCCTCATGTCTTTGGTTTAGTGGCTTTTCTTCTTCAGATGTCCCCTGGTCTGGACAAGCTCTCTCCTAGGGCATGTTTGGTTGCTGGGTTGGGCAGGGTTGGCCCAACCCTGGTTACTATTCACAAGGGTACTTTCTCCTCACAGATTACTATTCACCCATCCCAACCCAGCCCAACCCAACCCAGTCCAACCCAGCAACCAAACAGGCCCCTAGAGTTGTCAAATGTGTGTTTGTTGGGTACTCCAAGACCCAAAAGAGATATCATTACTTCGATCATGCTCGACGAAGGTATTATGTTAGTGATGATGTCACCTTTTTTGAGTCTATTATTTCTCTCCTACAAGTGAGAAGCTCATTTCGTTATGGGATGGGGATGAGGTGTATATGCCTCTACCTCTGATCTCCACTCCACCACCACCACCTCCTCCACCACCATCACCACCCCCACCTACCACACCAACTTTCTTTCCCCAGGTTTACCAGCGTCGACCTCATGCTCAGGCACCTCCTCCATCATCCAGCACGCCTAAGGTATGTTCCGTGCATTTGAGTTCTTCTAATGGCACGGGTGATTTGCATGAACAGCTTGTGGTACATGATGTTATAGATGATGCATCCATTGTGAGTACTGAGGACCTGAATGTACATATTGCTCTACGAAAGCAGCGGCGTGCATGTATTATGCATCCTCTTGCTTCTCATGTTTCTTTGGACCGTCTATCAGAGGATTTTCAAAAGTTTGTTGTAGGACTATCAGCCATGGAGATACCACGATCCTATCAGGAGGCGTTGCAGAGTAGCTATTGGCGTTTGGCTATGGAGGATATGACCGTTTGTAGTATCGCGATGCATGGAGTGTTGTACATCTCCTCCAGGTGCACCTGTTGTTGGCAGCAAGTGGGTGTTTACAGTGAAACACCGAGCTGATGGTACTATAGACAGATATAAGGCCAGATTGATTGCCCATGGATTCACTCAAACCTATGGGGTGGATCACCAGGATACATTTTCCCATATTACGAGACACTCTACGCTAAGGATCCTTATCGCTATTGTTGCGGTCCGTGATTGGCCTCTTTTCCAACTAGATGTCAAGAATGCCTTCTTGTATGGTAATCTGCAGGAGGAGGTCTACATGCAGCAGCCAACATGGTTTGCTGCTGAGGGGGAGTCCCATATGGTATGTCGTCTTCATAATGCCATATTGTTGACGCATATAGAATAACTGTACCTCTTTGTTATTTTATTTTTCCTGTTATTCTCTTTATGTAATTTACCCATAGGCTACTCTCCTATATAAGAGAGCCTAGGGCTTATGGAATAGAACAACTCATTCTCTTTTCCCAACATGGTATCAGAGCGACGGTCCTAGACCGGAGTTCTCAAAACCCTAACCCTAACACCCCACCCGCCGGCCCTCTTCTTCTCTCTCTCTCTCTCGATCGACGCACCTCCAACGTCGCCGCCCCTGCCGTGCGCGCCTCCAACGCCACCATTGTGCATCATCTGCGCATCCCCTACGCAGCCCTAGCGTGCCGCGCGTAACCCCTGCGCAGCACTTGCGCGCTGTGCGCAGCCCCTGCGCGCGCAGCCCCTTGCGCATCCCTTGCGCAGCCCTAGCGCGTCGTGCGCATCCCCTGTGCAGCACTTGCGCGCTGTGCGCAGCCTCTGCGCGCATCAGTCGTGCGTTGTGCGTTGTGCGCAGCCCCTGGCGCCTCAGCCGTGCGCTCCAGTGCGTCACCTTTGCCTCCCAGCGCATCTCCTGTGCGGCCTGTGCGCAACTCCAGTGTGCGTGTAGGTCTTAGCACAAACATCCTCATGGGGATAGTTGCTTGAAGTCTACACATGCAACTACCCCCATCTATGGTATTGTAGACAAAACATATCGTTTGTCAATCGTTCCAGTCTTTATTTTTCAATATGTCAGAGAGCAAGGCAGATATCCCATCTATTGGCGCATTCCGTGGTCCAGCGCCTATTGTCAAGATGGACGGTACAAACTATGAACTGTGGGCAATGCAATTCATGAGCATGATGAAGTCTACAGGTAAGAAGCATATTCTTACCGAATCAGAGCCTGCTGAGAAGACTGGAACCTATGCCTCCTGGGAGGCTGATGACGCATACGCCAAGGTCTGGCTATCTGGCACGTTGGCAATTGAGATTGCCAATGATATCCTCCATCAACCCACAGCGAAGGATATGTGGGACATTCTGGCGACCACATATTCCCAGGCAAAGAACGAGACAAAGATTCTGCAACTCCAGCATGATATCTTCACCATCAAGCAGAATGGTCGCCCTCTACATTCTCTCTATACATCACTGAGAGGGATGTTTGAGAAGCTATATAGCTTCATGCCCTTGACAGCTACGCCAGAGCAGCAGAAGACATACAGGAATGCTACTATGGTGGGTGTGTTTCTCGCTGCACTTGATCCAGAGTATGAGGCAGCACGTTCTCAGATTTTGGCGGACTCGACTATTCCTCCCATGGAAGAAGCTTTTCACAGATTGAGTACGATCACAGTGCCTTCAACAGTTGCGAGTCAGAATTCCTCAGCTATGGCGGCCAACAGAGGCCGCGGTTTTCATCACCAGGGCCGTGGACGTACTCCTCGTGGAAGGGGTGGCCGCACCAGGCCAACATGCACATATTGTCACCGAGTCGGGCACAATGAAGACACATGCTATTCGAAGCATGGATTCCCTGCATCTGCACGAGCCGCTGAGCAGATAGAGCCCCCATTTGCTGCTACCCTGGATCAACGATTTGATGATCTAGTTGCTCGCCTCAGGGGCATCATACCACCATCTGGTCCAGCACCGACTACAGAGAGTCATACTGATGCTGCTGTCTCTGCCTCTGCATCTACTAGTACTTCAGGTAGTACACTTGCACTCCACAGTAATAGATCTGATATACTGCCATGGATCATGGACTCGGGTGCTACACATCATTTATGTGGCGACCAGAGTCTACTTACAGGATACACTCAGATCCCTCCAGGACGGACAGTAGTGATTGCTAATGGCACGCATTCCCCTATCACTGGTCAGGGGGAGATTAGATTGACACCCTCTATGCAGCTTAAGAATGTCCTACATGCACCGCGTTTTTCTATGAATCTGTTGTCAATTAGTCAGATTACGAAGGATCTCCATCGTCGAGCTATTTTTGATTCATCTTCTTTGATTTTTCAGGACATCCGTACGGGCAACGTGATTGGTCATGGCTATGAGCAAGGAGGCCTTTACCGTCTGAACCAGACCCATTTGCCGGAACCACATCTTCCCCTGCTGGACACGTATCTCCTCTCCTGTGGCATCTGCGTTTTGGTCATTTACCGCTTCAGAAGTTGCGTCTAGTTCTACCCTATGGTCTCTCTCACACACCTATCCAGTGTGAGGCATGTCAGTTGGGAAAGCATCACAGGTCGTCTTTTCCCAGTAGTCAAGGTCGGAGTAGTAACTCCAAGTTTGAGTTGTTTCATGTCGATGTCTGGGGTCCGAGTCGTGTTCCCGATCATCAGGGACACAGGTTCTATATTGTATTTGTGGATGATTTCTCTATAGCGTCATGGGTCTTTCTAATGAAAAATAAATCTGAAGCAGGAAATATTATTATCCACTTTCTTAATGAAATTCAAAATGTTTTTTCCACATCTGTCAAGATTGTGAGAAGTGATAATGCCTTAGAGTTGTGCACCAACATTCTAGCCAATTACTACTCCTCAAAAGGAATTATTCACCAAACATCCTGTGCTCATACATCTCAACAGAATGGGGTTGCTGAAAGAAAACACCGTCATCTTCTTGATGTCACAAGGTCACTTCTTATTCAGAGTCATGTTCTGTACTCCTACTGGGGTGATGCAGTCCTTACTGCATGTAACCTAATCAACCGTATGCCTTCGTCTGTCTTGAATGAACAGATTCCTTTTTCACTCATTTACCCTGACAAGGATTTGTTCATTCTTACCCCTCGTGTGTTTGGGTCAGTCGCATTTGTCCATCAGTTATCGCCTGGTACTGACAAGCTCTCTCCTAGGGCTGTCAAGTGCGTCTTTGTGGGGTACTCCAGAACTCAAAAGGGGTACAAGTGTTTTGATCATGTACGTCGGCGGTATATGATCAGTGCAGATGTTACATTTTTTGAATCTGTTATGTATTTTTCAGAATCTGGAAACATGCAACTCACCGGGCTGACATCTGGAGGTGTAGGAACAAAACTCCAGGTTCCTCTGGACTGAAGTGCCGCCATTTCTTGGTATCAGAGCTAGGCTAGCAATGGAAGAAGAAATGGCGGCACTTCAGTCCAGAGGAACCTGGAGTTTGGTTCCTACACCTCCAGATGTCAGCCCGGTGAGTTGCAAATGGGTGTTTACAGTGAAGCACAATGCAGATGGTTCCATTGACAGGTACAAGGCACGCCTGGTTGCACGGGGCTTCACACAGACATATGGGGTAGACTACCTTGACACATTCTCCCCTGTGGCGCGTCATTCCACCCTACGGATCCTGTTATCAGTTGCAGTTGCTAGAGACTGGCCACTTTATCAACTGGACGTGAAGAATGCATTTCTGTATGGCGACTTGCAGGAGGAAGTCTATATGCAACAGCCACCTGGTTTTGCTGTTGAGGAGGAGTGTTCCAAGGATTGCAGATTACATAAGGCCATCTATGGCCTTAAGCAGAGCCCCAGAGCATGGTTTCAGAAGCTTTCAGATCTCTTTGAGAAACAAGGATATAAACGCTCCAATGCTGATCATTCCTTGTTTGTACAGAAGACGGCTAGAGGTATCATTGTAATCATGGTTTATGTTGATGATATCTTGATTACAGGTGATGATGACCAGGGCATTAAGCAGGCAAAGGAAAGGCTGGGGACCGAGTTTGTCACCAAGGACTTGGGAGTCCTTAGATATTTTCTGGGGCTGGAGTTTGCTAGAAATCCATATGGATTAGTCATGTCACAGAGGAAGTATGTTACAGATCTACTGAGTGAGACAGGTATGCTAGGGTGTCGACCTGCTACGACACCAATGGATCCTAACATGAAGTTGTATGATGATGACACAGACGAGGTGGATAAGAGAAGGTACAAAGAACTGGTAGGCAAACTACTGTATGTCACGATCACTAGACCTGATATATCATTTGCAGTGAGTCGTGTGAGCCAGTTCATGGAGCAACCACGTCAGGCCCATATGGATGCAATACACATGATTCTGAGATATTTAAAATCATCTCCAGGTGCAGGCTTGCTATTTAAGAAAGGAAAGGAGATCTCTATCACGGCATGTGCGGATACAGACTATGCAGGATGCCCCAAGGACAGGAAGTCCACATCAGGATTTGCAGTCTATGTTGGAGATGCTCTAGTTTCATGGAAGAGCAAGAAACAGACAGTGGTAGCTAGATCCAGTGCTGAATCCGAATACAGGGCTATGGCCCAGGCTAGCACAGAAATGATGTGGGTGAAATCCTTACTTGCAGATCTATGTCTTGATATACCTCTTCCTATGATGTTGGAATGTGACAATCAGGCTGCCTTGTTCATTGCAAATAACCCAGCCTTTCATGAGAGGACCAAGCACATTGAGGTCGACTGTCACTACATACGTGACATGATTCAGAAGGGGTTCATTGCTACATCTCACGTCACATCAGAGAATCAGACTGCTGATATTTTCACCAAGGCATTACTTCGAGGCCCATTCCAGAAGTGTGCGTCCAAGCTGAGCATGATTGATATCTATGCTCCATCTTGAGGGGGAGTGTTAACGCATATAGAATAACTGTACCTCTTTGTTATTTTATTTTTCCTGTTATTCTCTTTATGTAATTTACCCATAGGCTACTCTCCTATATAAGAGAGCCTAGGGCTTATGGAATAGAACAACTCATTCTCTTTTCCCAACACATATATGGCCTTAAGCAGAGTCTGGAGGCTCGGTTTCAGAAGCTCTCAGAGTTGATTGAGCAGAATGGGTTTATTAGATCTATTGCAGATCATTCTCTTTTTGAAAAGAAAACCTCGCAAGGTACGGCTGTTGTTTTAGTATATATTGATGACATAGTTATTACTGGCAGTGATGAGCATGGTATTCAGGCAACTAAGGATTTTCTTGGGTGGCAGTTTGTGATCAAGGACCTTGGCGAGCTACTTTACTTCCTTGGCTTGGAGTTTGCACGAAATCAACAAGGTATGGTTATGATGCAAAGGAAATATGTTACTAACCTTCTGAGACAAGCTTGACGGGATGCGGACCTACCACTACACCAATGGATCCCAAAGCTAGGCTCTATGATAATGACTCTGAGGAAGGGGATAAGAGACGGTACAGAGATCTAGTGGGAAGTTATGATACATTACTATTACCAGGCCTGAGATATCATTTGCGGTGAGCAGAGTCAGTCAGTTTATGGAGAAGCCTAGACAGGCCCACATGGACGCAGTATGCATGATCTTAAGCAAGGCCCTAAATGTCGATTTCGGTCACCATTTCGGTACCCCGACCGAAACAGAATTTTGATGGAATTTCGATGGAATTTCGACCGAAATTTCGGTCATTCGGTCGTTTTTTGTACTAGGACCCCCATATTTCGGTCATTTCGGTCGAATTTCGATTTCGACTGGATATGGATATTCGTCAGAAATTCGACCGAACTTCATTGAAATTTGAGGCCATGATCTTAAGATATCTGAAGTCTTCCCCAGGTGCAGGCCATCTTTCAGAAGAGATACATTCTTGCGATCACTGGATGTGCAGATGCGGATTATGTTGGGTGTCCCTAGGATAGCAAATCCACTTCAGGTTTTATTGTGTTTGTAGGTAGCTCGTTGGTTTCATGGAAAATGTAAGAAACAGACAGTTGTTGCTCGATCCAACGTTGAATCAGAACATAGGGTCATGGCTCAAGGCAGCACATAAATGGTGTGGGTCAAGCCAGTTCTGACTGACTTGACCGTTGAGGTGTCTCTTCCTATGCATCTGAAATGTGATTATCAAGCAGCTATGTTCATTGTTGATAATCCAACCTTTCATGAGAGAACGAAGCATATTGAAGTAGATTGTCATTACACTCGTGATTTGATCAAAAAGGGGCGTAATTCTACTTCTCAAGTTGGAACAGGAGACCAGATTGCAGACATGTTTACCAAAGCTCTTGCGATGGATCCCTTTCACAATTGTTGTTCCAAGCTGAGCATGATATATATATATATGCTCCAGCTTGAGGGGGAGTATTGAGATATTCATATCTCTATGGTGTTTATTTATGTTTTCTATTTATCCAGTCTATTTTATGTAATTTTACCTTAGGGCTTTTCTCCTATATAAGAGGGCCCTAGAATACTACTTTTCACTTCATGTTTTCTAGAAGTGCCAATATGAAAAGTCTTCGATTTGATAATGCCAAAGATTTTCTCTCACACAACCTGCAGTTTTTTCTCTCCTCTCGAGAGATTATGCATCAGACTGCATGCGATTCTACCTAACAACAAAATGTGGTGGTAATACAAAAATGTCAACATGTTTATGATTCTGCATGCACCTTGCTCATATATTATCATGGTCACACCTCATATTGGGGTGATTTGATACTACTTTTCTCATAAACCACATGCAGCGTCCTCTGTAGATGAGTAGGTTCCCATTAAGGTTATCCACCCTGGGAAGGGGGTGTTTCTAGTTCCACCAAATAATGTTGAGTGCATTGCTTTTACCCATATTCTTGGTTTTGGAAAAGACAAGTTACATACCAGGGCAGACTTAGAGTACGATGGAAATCAAAAGGGATATCGTTGCGAAAGACTCATCACTCATAACCACAAAAAGAGAACATTGCATTAGTTCAAATGACATCTTCTTTGAGTCTATCCACTTCTTTTCTAGTACATATACCCAGATGCCACCACCCCCCATCCTCTGAAAGATTGCATCAATAAATGTTCATATTCCTCATAATTACTGGCTACAAACTTTAGTATCAGCAAAGATAGGCCCCTTTTTAAGACAACACCTCCTCCTACCAAGGTGAGTACTATGCATGAGACTTTACAAACTGACGGCATTTCTTCCTCCATATATACCATTGTAAAGAATGATTCAGGAAACAGTCTGACCCTCGATATAACAGATGGGCATATAGCCCTCATAAAAAGAAAATAGCAATGCACCATGCATGATGCATTATACCTCAACATAGTATCCTTCTCGAGTTTGGACCATCCTGTAGACGGATTTATTGAAGCACTATCAGTAACGAATATCCCTCATGACTATATCGAGGCATATTGTGAGTCTAATAGAGGAAAAAATTACAACTTTCATCAATGATGGAACATGGCAGCTATATATCCACCTGGTGATAACAAGGTGGTTAAATCTACGTAGGTCTTTATAGTAAAATACAAACTGGATGGATCGATTGCTCGTTACTAACCCTGGCAACTAAAAGCTTTACACAAACATGCAGTGTTGATTTCTTCTACATCTTCTCCCCGATCGCATGCCTTTCAACCATGCAAGTTCGCGTGTTTGTGGTAGTATAACTCGATTGCCGCACCCCCCCCCCCCCCCAACCAGCTTAACATAAAGAATGCCTTTCTCCATGGGGACCTGCAAGAGGTTGCCTATGTATAGTAATAACACAGCTTTGAGTTTTGAGGGGAGTATTCATAGGTATGCCTGCTAAAAACAGTCATCTCTGGCCAAGCACATATACCTTAAACTTGGTTCCAGAAACGATTGTATGTCTTGAGAAGTCTGGGACTCTATCGGTCTTCGTCCGACCATTCCTTTTTAAAAGGAAAAATGGTGAGACATCAAGAAATATGCCCACCCAAAAACATATGAATATCCCAAGTTTAAAGTATATAGTTCCAAAAACCAAGACGCTTGAAGGCACTTGGCATATGTTCCATCACATTCTAATTATACATTCTCTCACCCCCCCCCCAATATAAACCCATGCTCGCAAAATCATCCATGGAAGCAAAAAAGCTCTCTGGAGAAGGCAAGAAGTTCTTTGTAGTCAAAGAGAGAAAAAACGCTCTTTAAATCAAAATGGGGAGATTTTTTATGAGTCAAAATGGGGAGAAATGTCACAGAAATGTGGTTAATATGGAACGTCCAGATCCTATTTACCTAAAAAAGGCAAGGAGACTCTACTGCTAGTGAAATATCACCGATAATATCGACAATATGTCGCCTATAGGCTAGAAAAAATGGGGAAGGAGTATTGATTTCAGTGACTCACCAAAACCAAATATATCACCCAAATATTGGCAATTTTTCAAGATATTTCAGGCCATGATCCTTGTATAGAGAGAATCCTAAGTTAGGTTTACACAAAAGAATCATCACAATGAAAAAAGATGAGAATACCCCTAAAGTAGTGGAACACAAAACAAATCTAAACACTAATAATTGGCAAATATATGAGTCTGGAAATAAATAAATAGGACCAATCAACTAGCGATAACTTAAACATAGTTATGTGGTCCAAATGCATTGAGAAGTTAGGCCCAACATGTTTCTGTAAAGCCAAGTGTGACCGAACATATGCAGAAAAAGATCATGTCCTCTGCATTATTCTCACCTCTCAAGCATTTGAAGAAAGAAGATATATCAATTTGTTCCATTATCAATTTGTTCCACGCAACACATGACAACCAGCATAACCAGGTGCAAAATAATCGGTGCAATCTGAAAACAAAATAAAGAGATCTCTAAGCATTAGATAGAGTTCTTACGATGCAATTAGCAAGCTAGTAATACCAAGCAGCTGCAGTCGTGGTCTGTCAATGTGCCTGTATGAAAGAAATAAGTCCAATATGTACACTGATAGATGCAGCGTATCATTAGCAAGCTGGAATTCTAGAGCAACCTAAAGATAAGACAGAAAAGATAATATTACTTTCACAAAGTCAACAACTGAAGACCGGAATAACAGCAGAATATCAGTGTGTGTAATGATGCAACAAGAACACGATAAAATAACAGGATAACGGAACAAAGAAAAGAACAAAATAACAATGGATATATTATCTTTCTTCTTTACTCAAATGGGATGAAGATGAAATATGCAAGGGACTCATTTCCTAACCAAGAAAATAAAGAGTACATAGATCTCGATCCAATATATATTTACATCTTTCATGCAAACAGTGATAAGCATCATCATCACCATCCAAGCGAAAGAATAAATGTTTCTAGTGATCGTGCTGCATATTGCATTGGTTTTCCTTGAAAAGACAAAGGATGGGTGCAAGAGGATAATAATCATCCGAATATTGCATTGATTATGAGCAATGTCATTAAAAATAACAACGTAGGCACTGGAGGAAGCCAAATAGATCGATGGGATCAAACAAGGCCTGCACTAATAGTTTACAGCTCGCACCGACCCATGGTATAGCAATAGGGCATACATTCTGGAAGTCCAAGGTTCAAATCTCACATGTATATCAGTATTCAGAGAATGAGAAAATAGATATACATTGAATCAGAGAAATGGAGAGGAGACTGGAAATGCAAATTCCTAGTCTTTCAAAGAAATGTCTCTCTTGTGCCAAAACTGCAATAATGAGTGTGAATTTCACTCGAAGCAACAGGCTTCAAGTGCTTATCTATATGGCCCATGACCCAAAACATATTGTCTGAAGCGTATCAGGAACCAGACTCTTGCATCTCCTCAGTCTACAATGCCTAAGCAAGCACCAGGAGAACCTTTAAATAAATGTCCAGAACAATGTGAAGTGTGATGATTGCAAGATGATTACATTTGGTTTGGTGAGAGTGAGACAAAGTAAAGAACGTGCAAGAAGAACACTTTTAATGGACCTCCACAAGCCAGTCAACTAAAATGGCTCTCATGCTTGGAGTGACATCCCGTTGTACCGTACGCATGAAATTGTTGGAAGGTCTTTGAATAAGCTGAGAAGAAGAAGCATGAGTAAGTACTGAAACTATAAAAAAAATCAATTACCACTTAACCCAAAAAAAATAAAGAGGCATTTTAAAAGTCTAAGCATGCAAGTTCCTGTACTGGATCGCACCTTTCATGCATGTATATGGCATGGAAGATGGAAAAACACGCATGAGCATCAGAAGCCAACATGGTGTATAAAAAACCCACCTCAATACTACGTAGAGTATCATGAATTTCAGTAGCATAGAGGCTGCATTTTTTAGGATCCATATGATCAGAATCGATGTCTACGTAACTGCATCCTGAGATAACCATGCAATTCTTGCCAATATCAACCTCGTCTGCAATGTTTGATCGAATGCAAGTCACAATTAAAAAAATCATCATCAAGCTACTGGATTTAGTATTTTCTATGAGACATGAGAAAGTTGTGAAGATAATCATACAAATTTCTCTAATTGTAGTATTGTTGGAGCTTATCCAGTTACTAGTTTAGCTTTTAATTTTGATTGGTTTATTATAACATCCTTTGTACAAAACAGTATAATATGAGGATTAGCAAAATTATTTATTGACAATCGTTTAAAGCTCACCATTTGTTGGGGGAGAGGAGACTGCAGAAGCTTCTCTGGACATTTGCTTTTCTGAAAATATTGCCTTACAACCATTCTTTATGACAGGGTCGTTTTCGATATATTTGTCAAATGAAAGACTGTCTGCCTGTTTACTCTGCTGCAACACCTTACATCCGGAAACATGTGCTTCTTCAACCAACTTATCTTTGCCACCTCCTTCGGCCAGCATGGCACTCTTGATGATATGCTTACCAGAATCAGGCTTAATCTTTGCTGAGTTCTGTTGAAAGGAATGAATGAGATGCATTACCATTAACCCTAGAGCTCTCTTATATAGGAGAAAAGCTCTATGGGTAATTTACATAAAGAGGACAAACAAAAACTACATAATAATGTTACTCTAACACTCCCCCTCAAGCTGGAGCATATATATCCAACATGCTCAGCTTGGAACAACAAAGATGAAATGGACCCCTAGCAAGGGCCTTGGTGAACATGTCTGCAACCTGTTCTCCTGATGATACATGAGAAGTTGAAATAAGTCCTTTTTTAATTAAGTCTCGTGTAAAATGGCAATCCACTTCAATGTGCTCCGTCCTCTCATGGAAGGCTGGATTATTGGCTGTGAACAGGGCTGCTTGATATATCATTTCAGATGCATGGGAAGAGGAACATCAATGGTTATATCAGTCAAAACGGATTTAACCCACATCATCTCAGCACTACCTTGGGCCATTGCCCTATATTCTGACTCTGCACTGGATCGAGCCACCACAGTTTGCTTCTTACTCTTCCAAGCTACTGGTGAGGTGCCAACGAATACAATAAAGACTGAAGTTGACTTTCTATCATTAGGACACCCAGCATAGTCTGCATCAGCATAACCTGTGATGGATATAGAGGTATCTCTTCTATACAGAAGACCAGTACCTGGAGACGACTTCAGATATCTCAAGATCATAAAAACAGCATTCATGTGAGTCTGCCTGGGTTGCTCCATGAATTGACTTACCCTATTAACTGCAAAGGCTATATCCGGTCGGGTAATAGTGACATACAAGAGCTTTCCCACTAGCTCTCTATATCGTCTCTTGTCTACCTCCTCATAGTCATCATCATAAAGTTTGACATTAGAATCCATAGGTGTAGCAGTTGGTCTACACCCTGTCATACCCGTCTCAGATAAGAGATCCGTAACATACTTCTTTTGTGTCATTACCATACCTTGCTTGTTCCGTGCAAACTCCAGCCCCAAAAAATAGCGAAGTGTACCCAAATCCTTCATAACGAATTGCTCGCCAAGAAACTTCTTGGCTGCTTGAATGCCCTGCTCATTACTTCCTGTAATAACAATATCATCAACATATACTAAGATGATCACAGTACCTCGCTGATCTCTCTTTACAAAGAGAGTATGATCTGTTGTAGATCTGACGAAGCCCTTCTGTTCAATCAACTCCGAGAGCTTCTGAAACCAAGCCCGTGGACTCTGCTTCAGGCCATATATGGCCTTATGGAGACGACACACCATACTAGACTCCCCCTCAGCCGCAAACCCTGGCGGCTGCTTCATATAGACCTCTTCCTGCAAGTTACCATACAAGAAGGCGTTCGTGACATCAAGCTGAAATAGGGGCCAGTCTCGGACAACAGCAACTGCAATGAGAATCCGTAAGGTAGTATGACGGGCTACAGGAGAAAACGTCTCCTGATAGTCCACCCCATATGTTTGGGTGAACCCACGAGCAACCAATCTGGCTTTGTATCTATCAACCGTACCATCTGCCCGATGCTTAACAGTAAAAACCCATTTGCTTCCAACAATGGACGCACCTGGTGGAGGATGCACAATACTCCACGTACCATGTGACTGCAACGCCGCCATTTCCTCTTCCATAGCTAAACGCCACGGGCTGCTCTGTAGGGCCTCCTGATAAGACCGTGGAATGTGTATTGCCGATAACCCAACAACAAAGTTGCGAAAGTTCGGGGACAAACGCTCCAATGACGCATGAGAGCAAAAATCCATCCCATATTTGGGATTCACCGTCCGAGCACGCTTCTGTCGTCTATGAGCAATAGGGATATGTAGGTCATCGACAGAAGGAATAACAGTATCATCAATAGCCTGTACATCAGTACCCTGTACATCCATCTGCACGTTCAAATCACCTGTGCCATCAGTAGAACTCAAATGATCAGTACATACTCGGGCGTGCTGGATGATGGAGGAGGCACATGAGCAGAGGGCCGTCGCTGATAGACCTGAGGATAATAAACAGTAGCTGGTGGTGACGGTGGTGGTGGTGGTGGTGTAGGTTGTGGTGGTGGTGGAGTAGGCTGTGGTGGTATATGAGAGCATGGAACAGATGGAGGTGGAGGCGGCACATAGATGCCGTCTCCTTCCTCTGAGTGAGTGAGTCTGTCACCTGTAGGAGAGAAATACATAATGGACTCAAAGAAGGTGACATCTGCACTGACGTAGTACCTTCGTTTAACTGGATCAAAACACCGATATCCCTTCTGGGTTTTGGAATAACCCACAAACGCACATTTGACAGCTCTGGGAGAGAGCTTGTCAAGACCAGGAGAAAAACAATGAACAAATACAACAGACCCAAAAACACGTGGTGTTAGGGAGAAAAGATCCTTCTCGAGAAACGCAGTCAAGAACGGAATCTTCTCCCGTAACACTGTCGAAGGCATACGGTTAAGAAGATAACAGGCAGTTAGAACCGCATCCCCCCAATAGGAGTGAGGGGCACGTCTCTGAATCAAAAGGGTTCTGGTCATATCCAACAAATGACGATGCTTCCGTTCAGCCACCCCATTTTGTTGGGAGGTATAGGCACACGACGTCTGATGCACAATCCCATGAGACATAAGAAATTTGGAAAGTTGGGTACTACACAATTGTAGAGCATTGTCAGTCCGAATGTACTTCACTTTAGCAGAGAAAATATTTTTTATTTCAATAATAAAGGCTTGAATAATATGACCAGCATCAGATTTATTTTTAAGAAGAAAGACCCAAGATAGTCTAGAGGAATCATCGACTGCAACAAGATAAAACATGTGCCCATGAAGATCAGGGATACGACTGGGACCCCAAATATCAAAGTGAAGTAACTCAAACAGACTACGACGACTCGGACCTGGACGACTCTGGAACGACGACCGGTGATGTTTCCCAAGCTGGCATGCCTCGCATTGAAAAGTAGACCTGGGAGAAATCTGGGGAAGGATATGGACCATCTTTTGCAACGGAAGATGACCAAAGCGAAGATGCCATGTGTAAGGTGAGACAGATCCAACACGAACAGAAGAGACACCAGCGTAAGGAGACTGTACCAGTCTATAGAGACCCCCTTGCTCACGGCCAGTTCCAATCACTCTGCCCGTTAGGATGTCCTGAAACACAAGAGCAGATGGGTCAAATATGGCACGACAATGTAAGTCTTTAGTGATTTGACTAATGGACAGTAGATTCATGGAAAAATTAGGAGCATAAAGAACATTCTGAAGCCGTATCCCAGGGGTCAATTGCACCTCCCCCTGACCAGTAATGGGAGAATGTGTCCCATCAGCTATCACCACGGAGCGGCCTGTCTGAGTTGTAATAAAATCATCCAACTGCTTCTTGTTACCACATAAATGGTGAGAAGCTCCTGAGTCCATGATCCATTCTGATAGATCTGTACTGTAACTACTAGTAAGTGCATACATTGTACCTGAATAGGATGCTGAGCCGGCTATTTCTGATGATCCTGAAGTACTAGCTGATCCCTGGCCAGGCATGATCTCCCGAAGTCTCGCCACTAACTCCTCAAACCTCTGATCCGGGACAAGGGAAGGACCTCCTTCCTGCTGAGCCTGCTCCGCCACACGTGCCGTAGTAGTAGGAAACCCATGCTTGGAGTAGCATGTTTCCTCAGTGTGCCCAGTCCGGCGACAGTGGGTGCACGGCTGTCTAGGAGGTCTGCTACCTCCTCCACCTCGACCGCGACCGCCTCTACCTCGAAAATGTGAATAGCCTCCTCTGCCACGAGAAGATGCCATGGTTGAAGGTGTCGAACCTCCACCATGAGATATGGAGAGTCTACTCAGCCTGCGATATACCTCCTCCATAGGTGGGATGGTGGCATCTGTAAGAATATGTGCTCGGGCGGCATCATACTCCGGATCAAGGGCTGCTAGAAACACTCCAGTCATCACCGAGTCCCTGTATGCTTTGAGCTGCTCCGGTGTAGCTGTCAAAGGAATGTACCCGCGTAGCTTCTCAAACATACCCCTCAGAGAGGTGTAGAGGGTATGGAGAGGACGCCTGTTTTGCTTCAAGGTGAAGATATCATGCTGAAGTTGTAAGATCTTGGACTCGTTCTTTGCCGGAGAATATGTGGCTGCCAGAATATCCCACATAGCCTTCGCAGTGGGTTGACTCAGAATGTCATTGGCTATTTCCATGGACACAGTCCCGGATAGCCATACACGCGCATAAGCGTCGTCAGCCTCCCATGAGGCGTTAACCCCAGTCTTGTCAACAGGTTCCTCTTGTGTGAGGATATGCTTCTTGCCATTGCATTGCATAAGACTCATGAACTGCATGGCCCACAGTTCATAGTTCGTACCGTCCATCTTCACAACTGGTGCTGGACCTTTGAAGGCACCCAGAGACGGAAGATCTACCTTGTTGTCTGACATGACAACAACAATAACCTGTAACTGGGGTTACACAACCTGACAACAATGTCTACTTATACATGTACCCAACACGGTTATACGCACAAAACATGTGCAATGAAGGAAGCACTGCTAGGACATACGGTGCATATGCACACGACTTGCACGCTAAGGCAGAACACGCGCATAAGAAATCACGCGTCACCAGAACCTGCACAGGAGTTGCGCATAAGGCGTGCGCAGATGACTGCTGCTGATGAGTAGCGTCACGCACAGATGGAAGAAGCTGCTTCACGCGCAGGCACAGGGGTTGGACAGGAGGCGCTTCACGCGCGGGGGCTTCAGGGCTTGCAGGGTCTCCACGCGCATGCAAGCATAGGCGCGCTACACGCGCAAGATCGAGAAGGCGGCACTACAGAGCCCCTTCGCAGAATCGAAGAGAGTCGACACGCGCTACCGGAGAGGGCTGCGCACGGCCGAGAACGCGCGATTGGGAGGTGCGCGAACAGCGGCTCAGCCGCACGACAGCGGCTCAGCCGCGCGTGCGGCGGGGTAGGGGCGGCGCCGATCGAGAGAAATGAAGAGAGAGAGGCCGACGGGTGGGGTAGGGTTAGGGTTAGGTTTCAAAACTCCGGCCTAGTACCGTCGCTCTGATACCATGTTGAAAGGAATGAATGAGATGCATTACCATTAACCCTAGAGCTCTCTTATATAGGAGAAAAGCTCTATGGGCAATTTACATAAAGAGGACAAACAAAAACTACATAATAACGTTACTCTAACAAGTTCTTTGGCTGACCAGAAAAACACAACCATTCACGGCATTTTTAAACCATTGAAACCCCGTGGGGGGCAAAAATGCTGATGAGAACACTACTTGAAGGCAAAAGGGGTGTTTAGGGTTATGGTAATTGGCAGGTTTATAACAATTTAACATGAAGCAACCAACAAGCAACGGCTTTATAAACATTACTATGCTGTGGGGTGTATTTGGCTGGGAGAAAAACGGATTTACCGCATTTGTTGCAATAGGATTAGCAGGTGATTTGTTCCAATTTTAGATAGGAATGCCATTAAATAAGTGGGCAATATGTAATAAGATTCGGTGTCTAAAACATTAGCCTCTGTGAACTTTGAATCCAGACCAGCATCACACTGACTAGACCTTCGTATTTGCAAACATTAAGAAGAACTAATCGATAAAGCTAGAGTATGTACTTTTGATACAGGTATGCAGTCTCTGTAACTGTCACGGCACATGTTGCTGACATCCTTGAGGACTGCTCTTCGTTTTGGCTGAAGAGCCACAGGAGCAGTGACTACATTGGCATTCTCGTCACTGGCAACTCTCTTCAAATTTCCTCCCCGAGCTCGCCTTGTTTTCCCAACTGATAGGTTAGGGAGATCCTGACCATTAGATGCTGGCACAGCCACAGCCCGAGCTCGGGTCATTCTAACTGCAGGTGCCTCATTCGCAACACTAGCTGTGTTTTCCCTCTGCATTACTATCAAGCACTTCCAAGAGGACCTCCAAACAAGCCACTGGCCCACTGATTCTTGGTCCTGCATGCACCAGATATATACAGATTTAAAGCTTTCACGATTAAATTCAAATGGGTGGATTGTGCAAGGACAATACATAAAATGCATTGGAAAGGCAATAATTTTCTTGAAATGTTAAGGGGACAAATCCAATATGTGTGCCCGTGAATGACGTCAGATAAACAATGACTACACCAAACTTGTACAAACAAAAAACCCTCTTTGAGAAAGAGTAGACAAGGCCTCAAATGCATGAAATAGAGATTACTACCCCGTAGAGGTATCCCGTGTAATCAAATACGAACTAAAAAACATGTAATCACATATTACAAATGCGCTGAGAATGCTAAGAATTTATAATCTGAGTATGACTAGATCAGATGAGATCATTGCATCAAATGATCATGGAATCAGTTTATATTGTGGTGATCAAGAACGCAGTCCAGAAACAACGGGAGAATCAATAATACAACACAAACATAATAGAATTCTAAGCATGTTTGTTTTCGTTTAGATTAGCAGAGTGTTTCGACCACATTGAGTCTTTAGGTACCGCAATCACTCTGTCCGCTGGCGGCCTATACGATCAGCTAGAAAACGCACCGTAGTAAAGCATTCGATACAAAAACACTCAGCCAAAGCAAGCATCAAAGAGAAAAATTCGCACAAGCCATATGCGTCGAATCTTATTTGCCGCATACGTGGAACATTTTTATATTTAGTTAAGTACTGTGATAAAGCCGTCTTTTGAAAAGTCAGCTTCCATTTGAGCCAAAGACGCCTTTTGTGCTGTGCAATGCCGTCTCTTCAAAAGGTGGTTTTCTATTCAAATGAAATCTTTGGATCTTGTATGTATGCACCTTTGGATAGCAGGTTTTGGCTCAAATAGAAACGTCTTTTAAAAAGACGGCTTTTTCATGGTACTTAACTAAATATAAAAATATTCACCGTATGTATGTGATGGATAAGATTAGACGCATATTGCCTGGGCGAAATTTTCTCAAGCATCAAAACAAATGGGACCCTAAAACAACATGAAAGCATATGATCAAAGATCGGGAATCTGCTTCTTCGCTCACTCC
Source organism: Ottelia alismoides (assembly GCA_037367405.1). NCBI lineage: Eukaryota > Viridiplantae > Streptophyta > Magnoliopsida > Alismatales > Hydrocharitaceae > Ottelia > Ottelia alismoides. The sequence continues at coordinate 12,203 of JAZKJV010008062.1, read as the reverse complement.
GGCAAAAGACGATCGAATGCTGCGAAGACAGCGGTCTCGTCGCACCAAGAAGATCAAATTTCTTAGAGCACATGCAGAAATCTGAATCGGGAACGGTTCGAGTTCTTTTCAATTATATCTATTTCCATAAACAGACACGTGTCCTTAACAGAAAGGCGAAAATTCAGAGAAAATGAGGCAAGAAATATGAGACGCGATATTTTTCTGAGCCGAAATTTAATTCAAAATAGAGGACCCCTCACTTCGAGAAACAAAATATCCATTATATCGACTGCGAAGAACACCGAAAAAACGCAGACTGGACGAAAAATCCATCGAGGAACAGCTGGAGAGACTGCGACAAGATCGGTGGTGTGAAGGTTAAGAGAGATTGACCGTGGGAAACGGATGAGAGAACTCGCGCTGGAGCTCGTTGGAAGGGAAGGGCGTACGGAGGGTTGCGATAGGGAGGGAAGGAGAGGTGGGGAAGAGAGAGGTGGTGTTTGGGTGTGCTGAAAGTAGAAGTTTTTGGTGTGGGAGCGGGAGATGAAATTTGCTGTGGAGAGAGAAAGGCATGTGAGAAGGAAATAGAAAAGGTATTTGACCGTAAATGGAGAAAAGGAAGGCACCATATGGCATTTGTTTGATGAGAAACAATTCAAATGTATTTTTCGATTTCGATTCTTTTTAACGGACGGAAAATATGAGAAGATAACTATCAGAATTGTAGGAGAAGACAAAAAAAGAAACAAAGTAGTGAAGGAAATACCAAACAGCATCACATTAGCAAAGAAAATACAAATCTTGTTAATAATTCTTTGATCTCTCCTCAAATTAAAGAGATGGGAAGCAGCTAAAGTTTGCTATCGAAGAAGTTGAATTGCTTTCTAATGAGAGACTTGGTCAGAATATGTCATTTTATGGGCTATAGGGTATGTGTTCGATGAGAATGTGTTTTGCGGCAACATGGTCACATATGAAGTGGAATCTACCTAGATGGGCTTATTTTTATAGTGAAGATGGTCTTTGTCGTCGTGAAACTGATGGAGAAGTTATCACATCTGTTAATAACACCAAAGCCGAACAACTTCCCAGTTTCTTGCCACGTGGACGTATTAGCTTCCTCTCTCCACTCCCATTCTCGGCGGAAATCGCTCTCGACAATTATCCCTCCCTCATATCTGACACTCGGTTGTTGACATCCCTCTCATTTTACTCTCGTTCTCTCTCTTCCTCTCTCGCTCTCAAATTCTCCCCCTCGCTCCCTCCCATGATGAAAATGATGAAATAATATGCTATCAAAATAAAGAAATCATATTGTGAATAGGAAATTATAAGATTAGATTGAGGTATATAAATCTGCTGCTTCGATTTCCTAGGTTAATTATTTTATTTCAAGTTTCAATCGTGTCGTATAATTGTCATATGTATATTAGTTATTGTATAATTTAAATATTATTTGAAGGTTTAAAAATGGCATACATGTAAGGTAAATATGAAGCATTGGACACCTATATTTTATTTATATGTTGTGACAAACAAATGAAGTATAATCAAAAAATAGTTTTAGGATTCATTGCTACACCTTCAAGGGTTGAATTTATATTCATAGATGTTAGTTGTTATAAAATTATCCGATGTATTCATTTTTATAATTACGTAGGCAACATGTCATGTAATAGATATTATCTTTTGGCTTTTTGAAGAATTGTTCTTAGAATAATTGCTAAATTAACATCTACTGGTACAAATATTAATGAAAATCTATTAGATAGTTGTGGTTATATATGTTGATAGTATAGTCGTTAATTTCAAGAATAAAAGTAAGTTTTATAATAAATAATATTCATTTTATATGCTTAATATCATATTAATCAATAGATTTTCCCGATTTTTCCGTTATTTCAGAGTTACATTTTTTCCAAACTTAGTAGTTTATTCCAATTCAAAATTTGTAATGGTAACATCTCATGTAGATATTTTACTATTGTACTAAAATAAATATGTCACTTTTTATTTTTCTTTTTTACCCACACTCACTCTTTCTCTCTCCATTATTTCAAAGTTATAATTTTTTCCAAACTTACTAGTTAATTTACTCAAAATCAAATTTTATAATCAGTGTGGCTAAAAGCTCATGTAGATATTTTATTATTTTATTTAAATTAAATTATAGTTATATGTGATGTTAACATTTTGAAATATAATACTAAAACAAACTTGATTGTGAAATACAGTAATAATTAAAAAATAAATTAAAACAATTTATAGATATAGATCTTATAAAGCAGTAACAAAATATAAATTGAAAATAATTTCAAATTACATAACTTTGATTTTTTTGAAAATTTAATACATACACAAATTTTTTCTTCATCTTTTTGAAATTAGGTTGACATATAAATATTAGATTTTATTTTAATTATATCCATCAATCAAATGGATTTGAAATCTTTTCGCATTACTTCTTATACATTTTATATGTCCATCAATTATTAAAGTATATTTTGACTATCATAAATCGATTAATTGTTGTATGAATAATAACTTAATTAAAACTAATATCGAATATATAAAATATATCAAGAAAAAATGATTGAATATTTTTATCAGGATAATTTAAATAAAAATGTAAATTCAGATAATAATTTAATCCATTAATTTCAATGAAAAACTATTTAAAATTCTCAATCAAATATATAAATATATTAATATAATAATTTGTAAATATACAAGTTAAGTGAATTTTTCTTATAAAAAAATCCATTATTTTTAGTTACTACCTTTCTATTGCCTTATCATTATCCTCTAAGACAATTCCTATTTAAATTATTAGATTCACTTTTTGACTTGATGCATATTCACACTTTCTTACCCCCATTACTTGCTTCCCAAAAATTTTACTTAAACTATACATATGAGTTCAATACACCAGATGCGGATCAACGATCAATGAGGCATGTTGTCCAATTAATATCAGCGAGGACGAAATAGAAATAGCTATGGTAGAACTGATGTGAATTCCATAATTATTGATCCCTTCTAGATAGAGCATTGTCCTTGTGAGTAGTTGAAAATGAGATGTGCAAGGATAGGTCATAAGATGATGGGGCATGCTCATGGCAAATGTTATATCTAACCTTGAAAAGAGCACATGTTGCAAGCTTCTTATAAGATGTCTATGGAGTGTAGGTTTGGCCATGGCAAGAGGTGGACTCTACACATAGGCATGCACACGATGACCTTGGCATCCTCTTTGAGAATAAGATCCACGACCATCCATATTTCCGAGCAGAAGATCTGCAACCTTGCTTGAGCTACTACAAAGCCTGGCCTGAATAGGAAATCATATTCGCTTTCACATGCCTCCTCTTCTATCAGTTTCTCCAGATGTCTCTTTGTCCTTTTATATAATTATAATTGAAATGTATCTCTGTAAGAATGGAGGAGGCTTAGACTATTCTTAAAAAAGGTCATCTCTCGAAGTTTGTAATGTTTTGGTACTAAACACGGATGTGTGGCCTTTTGGATATATAAGTTTGCTCCTCTCATGAGATTAATCTCGAGAATTCATTGCATGTAGGTGTGTATTTCCCTTGTCCTCTAAAAGAATGAGGGAGACATGGGCTGAGTGATGACATTTAAGTTCTGAGACTAGCCAAAATTTGACATCCCCTTGCCACTGTGTGTATATATATATGTATGAAATATTTCCAATGAGGTGCACCTTTCCTGGGTGCATGGAAAGCCCGTCATCCTAACCATACGCAATCAATCCGATGGTTGTCTTTAATAGCTCATTATTAATATATTTTTAATGTTGAAAAACCCATTATGGTCATTTTAACATATTCTAAATTTAGAATGCAACAAATATCTCCACAATTATCTCCCCTCTCATCTCTCTCTTCCTCTATCTCTTCCCCTGTCTCTCTTGCTCTCGATTGCCGCATGAGGTTCCTCTTCTCCATCTCTCTCTCTCTCTCTCTCTCGATAACGGCATGAGGAGAGGAGGTTGCTGCTCGTCGCTGATGGCGTGCAAGACGGTGGATGCAACACGCTGCTCTACGGTGGCTGGTGATGGCATTCTCTAAGGTTATTTTCTTGTATGTAATAAAGGCGACGGCATGTGTGGGTGATGGCTACGTACGGAGGAGGTGGATCATGGAGGAGAAGGTTGAAGGAGTGCATGAATGGAGGTGTGTGTGCGGAGGAGGACGTACATGGAGGAGGTGGGTCGTGGAGGAGAATGACGGAGGAGGTGCGGGTAGAGAGGATGCGGGAGATGGAGGGCATGCCCAGTTTTTTTACAATTAGAGATCCTATTTTGCAATCTCGAGTATTTTTTTTACAATCTCATATTGTATTTTACAATCTCATGTCATTTTTTTTACAAATTTCAGGTGGGTCGTGGAGGAGAAGGGCGGAGGAGGTTCGGGTAGAGAGGATGCTGAAGATGGAGGGCGTGCTCAGTTTTTTACAATCAGAGATCCTATTTTGCAATCTCGAGTATTTTTTTTACAATCTCAGATCGTATTTTACAATCTCATATCATTTTTTTACAAATTTCAGACTGTTTTTTTTTACATTTTTTAAATTCAGTGATATGGAAAAAACTATTTACATTTATTTTACAATGCAGGATGCAAAATTACAATATGGATTCGAATTTTACAAAGATGCTTGGCATTCTGTAGGGCGCGAAAGTACTGTACATTTTTGTGAAAAATGCACATAATTGTGAGTGTGGATTTACAATCTTCATACGGATTTTACAAAAAGTGCATGAATTTTTACAATAGTGTTATCAAAATTACAATTATAATAATATAACTATTACTAATTGTGATCTTATTTTACAATGCAGGACACATTTTTTACAATATCAACGAGAATTTTACAAAAGATCTGTTATTCTACATTACGCGAAATTGCTACCATGTTGGCGAAACTTCATTAACTAAAAGGCAACAAAAAATACCAAATCAGACACGCTAAAAATGAAAATAATACAAGGACGAAATAAATTTCAAATTCGAAATTAAATTCAAATTTAAAATGAAAATGTATGGACTAAAATATCCTTTTGGATGAAGAACCGCTAGATCAAGATCTAATGGATCTCGTGATGGGCTTTCCATGCACCCAAGAAAGGTGCACCTCGTTGGAAGGGCCCTCTCTCTCTATATATATTTTAGAGAGAGAGAGAGATAAATGTGGCTATCCCATGTGGGGTAGCTAAGTTAGCTACTCCTGCTTTTTTAAAGAAATTGTGGATTTTTTAACAACACAGAGGGATAAAGTTAGATTAATAAGAGAAATATATGTTCAAATTCATGAAAATAAGCATTACTAACCCATCTATCTAGAAAGGCGTTAATTTCAACATTCCGATACCGTTAAAATTTTACAGCTCTGGTATGCATGATAAGAGTCTTGAATTTAGTTGATTTTTGAATGAGAACATGATCATACTATATGATCTAATTTCCCTACACTTTCATACAAATTATCATAAAAAAGTATTGTATCTAGCTTAGATACATGGGTTAGCTCCATCCCCACCCCCACCCCTCCCACACAAACATATTTGTATGTATGTATGCATGCATGTGTGTGTGTGTGTGTGGGTGTGTGCGTACGTATGTATGTAACTCCAAATGATTTTTTTCCATCGTGTGCATGAAAATAAGCAGCAGACAAAAATACAAGATATATTACAAAAATGTCAATTTGCACAAATGTTACAAGAATCATTATCCTGATTTCTAATACATTTGTGCTTTAAGGCATGTATTCCGTGCCTATGAACTCGCTTTTTATCTTACCCATCTTTAAAATTCGAAAATATAAATATCTTAATAAAATATCTTAAACCATAAACATACATTTTTAACTATGAAAAATGTATTTTAGGACTTACTACGCAACTGTGCACACACCTTAAATGTTTTGTACACATTTTAAATTGTTTCACTTTGGTTTTAATTCTGCATGTTTTTATCATATATTTTCTACCTAAGAGGAAAAAATAAAACAAAAACATGAAATAAAAAAGATATACATATACGTAGGATGTATCTAGTTAAATTTAACATATGTATTATCTTCCCTAACTTCTGCCAAGTGTGTATGAAAAAAAATAAAAAAAACTATAAAATTTGTTATATGTATCTCATATAATATATAATTCAATAAAATATAAGATGTATAAACATAGACCTAGTTTCATTTAGTTTTATAAATCTGTAAAAGCATCCTTCTAAAAAAGCGTAGATCTCAATTTGAGAAACTTTCATCTTTATCCTTTTCTATTTGGGATCCACTGTTATTTCTTTGAATTTTGCCAAGATTTCGAAACATTTTCGAATTTTATGAGAGCTTCAGAAGTCACCATCTTAAAGGCGCTTCTTTAACCTCCAACCACGATCAGAGGGTGTGCATGCCTTTTCCCCCATTGACTTCTTCCTCAATTATCTCCTTACAGGATACCTCTCTAACCTTTCTCTGATACTCGATCGACATACCCAAGATTCACCTTTCAAGGGGAGGTATCATTTTGAGAATTCATCGAGGTTTGATCCTTTAGAGTCTTGTTCAATGTTCACCAAAACTTATCTTCCCTCTGCTTCAGAAATCCTAGGTTCACCTACAACGAGCTTTGGGGCATGATAGGGAATTTGAGGAAACAACCTGATGGAGGATTTTCCCCAGTATGGTGTGTTGGTTCCAAGGAATTGGTCGATTTTGTAGTATTTGGAAGATCACTCAACCAACATAAGAAATATGTGTCCCATTGAAGTACAAAAGAGGCATGCAGATTAACTTAGATATGCCTTAAGGTTGAATTCACGGAGACAACTCGCTAAACAAGTGTTAAATCTAAGTACTAAGTATGTATATCACAAGTTTGTGCAATAATGCCCATGTGTTTTTTTTGTATTTTGGGGTATTTTTGTGAATTTCGAGTGATTATTTGTTTATTCTTAAACTTTCAATATTTTAACCATTGATTTAATTCAATATAAATAATAATTAATGTAGATAATTAGATATATATATATATACATATACCTACATAGAGTCCCTTTTATGAAATAACTGAAAGAACAAAAGAAGGATAAATAGTTTATTTATCACCAAGTGAATATTATACAATAGCAGCAGGATATTCCTTGGACTTAAATCAGGGTATTCACAAAGAACAAATTGTCTTACGCATTCTTTTCTTCACCTTATTCAACTCGGATGTCATCTTTGCTCATTGAATTTTTTCAATCTATTTGAATTTGGGGCCTCGTTGCATCATTTCCCCTACTTTCATTCATTCGTTGCACCTTCGCTTGGACTATATTCTTTTCCTTCTTCCATTGGGTACTTTGTGAAGAGATAAAATATGTATAGAATGCAGCTTCGGAGGATCTGTTCAATTTTGTATTTTTATACTTTTTTACTTTCCATAGCAAGGAAATATAAGAAATGAAAATAAATAGATAAAATATATTACAAAGAAAAAAATAATATATATTATGGAACTTGGATACCATGGTTTGGTCGAAAAAATAAGGATAAAATTGTGTTGATATTTTCCAGACAAAGTACGATACATAAGAATCCCGTAACATTATTTGTTCTGAATTTTGATTTTATATGGTTTTTAATCAATTTCCAATGTTTTTCAATCTTTTTGAGTTTTCTTCGAGTGGATGGAATATTTATTCAAAGCTCATTGGATATGATAACAATTACATAAAAGTGCATCTATTGTATTTTTTTAAGCATTTGAAGTAAAATCAATAAACCAAAAATTAGAGAAGGCAATATGCAAGACTTGTTTTTTATTAAATAAGAAAAAATAGCAAATAATTGCATAAAAATATCATTGATGTTGCATTTAGTGGCACATAAATAGATATTTATTTCGACAAAGATAAATCAAACTACTCTTAGCTCCCCAACATTCTCCATTCCACAAATAGGGAAAAATATATGAAACTTATGAAGTATTTACAAGGCTCAAATATATATGATACGTCAAATATCCAATTTAAAATGACATCGCGTGAATTATGTATGAATTAAACAATGGAATTTGACAAATTTTAAATAATAGATTATATTTAATTAAGATGAACTCCATAATCCTCAAAGTCTAACACAATGTAGAATTGGAGATAAGCAGTCCAATGTAATTTAAATTGACTAAAAATGTGAACAAGGGGTAGAGAGAAAGTTGGGGTCAAATAGAGGGGCATCTGAATAATTTCACATTAAGTATATTTTCCAAAACAAAATAAATGATATAATTTATAGTATATGCTACTTAGACATGATAATAAATAAAATTTTAAATTACTCTCGTTTACGTATACATTATAAATTTTATATTTTATCAATTAATATAGTAAGTTATGATTATAAATATATTCCTATTACATTTTTTAATAATATTTATTTATTCAAATAATAAGTAATATACACATTAAAGGTACACTACACCTCAAGATATAAATATTTTTATTGGTTGTGTTAATTACATATTTATTTAGTTTACATTTTATTTAATTTACAATAAACAAGATTTAAATATGTGTTTGATATATTTCTATAAATATATTTACAGAATTAAATAATTAGGTGTAATTAAAATACATGTATGATTTACCTATATAATGAATATATTAATTTACTTATTATCCTTTTAAACTTTTGTAATTTTTATTTCAATAATATATTTATTATAAAGTATGAGGAAAATAATAAAAACTAAATAATGATACACAGAGAATAGAATATATATTTAATTTACAGTTGTACATGTACCATAGTATCCCAAAAAGCTGAATTTTACACCTTAACTCTGATTTAATGAAACCACTTTCATTTTAAAGATGATTTAAATTTGAATACAATGAACATGAGTTTATTAAACTTTGAGTCCATGTTGATTATATATTAACCTTTGAATGTTGGGTTTACAACTTTTTTCAATTTCGTATCAATTTATGTTGTATTTTTATAGATCGATATATATTATTATGTACAAGTTATAAAAAGAAAATAATTTGATTTGGGATCACATGGATGATAAATAAAATAGATGAAGTTATATACAAAGTGAATGCGATGAATGTGTACACTCGATGTTCTATATTATTGGATATTTTTATAGGTTACGACCATATTCCCGACTTTATTCTCTTGTCGACCAGGTCAATATCGACATAATATTGGTGTTTAGGATCAGTCCGTACATATCTACATCCATCCTTCTTTCTTTTATTTATATTTTTTAATTTATTCTCTTATTTTAGTATAAATAAGTGTTAAATGTTCATTATTAACAAACAAGGTTTGTGTGTTAATTACCACGAATTTGTTGTTATCTACATGTATATTGACAATGATTTTAGTCAAGATAAAATAATAAAGGCAATGAGTTATGGATTCATCAAGCAACTCGTAGTTTGGAGTACATTTGGCACAATTGTACCATCTGTTGAACGCGAACTTTTGCGGTACTCTATTGTAATTTATTTTCTTGCTTTTACTTTTACATTTATGAGAGATATGTATATATGTCTATGGACATTTGACTTTACATGTATGTATACTTTTGTGAACATGGATCTGTTTATGGATAGATATGTGAAAAACAAAATGTTATTTTTTAGTTATTCTCTTAAGGTTTGTATTTTAGATGTGGAACTATGCACGTAGAAATGGTTTCTTGATTATTCGGATCCTTGGGGGCTTGACATTGCTTTATCCTTTCAGTTATAATGTGGAATCTTAAGACAATCGCGATTGAGAAAACTCGCATGTGGTGTATCTTGGGGTGATAAATCACATATGTAAGGTCGGAGGCAAGTGCTTGTTGTGTTTGTATCAGCGGGTCATAATACAAACACTTGGGCCACAAGTCCAAGGTTTTCTTATGCCACTCTTAGTCTGGAGTATATCCACATACAATGTTGGAGTTGCTCTCCCACGAACAATAAAGTAAGTTATATTTGTAAGTTTTGTTTCAATCAATAAAGTTTAACAACTCCAATATTATTGAGACGACGTAACTTGATTTTAGTTAAATTCAAACACGTCTATCGCATTTTCCAATTCCCTTTTATATTTCAAGTAATGAATCTCCTCTGTAAGGTCAGAAGCAAGTGCTTGCAGTGTTTGTATAAGGGGTTATAATACAAACACTTAGGGTACAATCCAAAAGTTTTTAGCTCTAATCCTTATGGCTTGTGCCTTTCTCGGTCTGGAGTATATCCACATACAGTGTTTGAGTTGCTCTCCCATAAACAATAAAGTTAGTTATTTTGTATGTTTTATTTCAACCAACAATGTTTAACAGTCCCAATTTGATTTAAATGTTATCACTTGATTTCCATTAAAGTAATATAACACAGGGGGAGGGTCTCGTAAATGTACAAGAAGAATGATAGTTCATTGTTGACAGTAAAACTCCAAAGGACTCTACGGTAACTCTAACTCAGAGCAAAAAGCAAAATCTTCTATGCTTCTCTTAGCAATCATGATTCATAGAAGTGCTCTCTTTCGATTGTCTCGACTTGTGTCCCATTGTCAAAAAAGTTGCTTCAAGTCAGCGGTTGAAAACACGCCTTTACCCACTCTTAACTATACAAATTTATGTTGTTTGCAGCGGGTGATAAGAGCAAGTAATCGAAACCACAAAAAGATTTTCAGTTAGTTATTTGTGGCAACTTATTTATTTTACTTGGGTAAAATCTAAGGTTGAACTCATGAGGTAATTCGAAGGTATAGAATTCATGACAACTTAGGGTTTGGTCTTCAAAAGAGGAATTTTTATGGGTTTTAAAATTTGTAATTTTTATTGATCTTTTAAATAAAAGATGTAGTGAACTTGAAGCAAATATGGTGGTTGATATATTTAATTTTTTATACAAGAAAAATAAACGGTATTTAAGGAGATTGGAACAATGCATATTTTTAGAATTTTCAAAATAGTGAGTGAATTAAAAATGAAGATGCACAAATACCATGTTCTGAAATTAATAAATTTTAATCCAATCAATTGATCTCAGAAAAATCAAATAAAATTTCTCACTCCGATGGTGGTACATACAGGGATATTTTTATCTCCACAACATATTGCATTTTGAACCAATGAAAAAATCAATCAAGAAAATCACTAAGTAATTTCTCTACGGTACGAATCTCAAATAACTGCAATGAATCAAGAGTCAAATGTTTCAATTTAAATTCCCTTTTCAAGGAGTATTTTTTTGCAAATTTTCCTAAGATAGAATGAATTTAATATCATTTAAACATTCTTAGAATCATACAGATTTAAAAAAAAATTCACCAATGCTTAAATATCAATCCAACGAATTTCAATAATATGTGAAATGAAAGAGCATAAAATTGTCTTTACAATATGGTCCAATAATTACAAGTTTCAAATGAACAATGCTCAAAATATTAATGAGTTGTTCCATGGGTGTAACGATAAATGAAAGGGCTTGAATGAATCTAATTGTGTATGGATTTTTTCACAATATCTCAAAATCAGCGGGAGGTTCTGCAATTTGCTCAAGAGTGGGCTCTCGATGTGATTTCTAGAACTCATTGGGGCATCTACATAAAAGACACAAGGCATGTGCGGGTTGCACGTGACTCTTGGTACAAGGGCCTCCCTAGAATTCTGAGGACCTGCTTGGGTGTCCTTTGCAAAAGATCAAAGTCATGTGTTGCGTACGTGAGTCCGATACAAATCGTATGGTTGGGGCTAGAGGCCTTTCAAGAGGGACTGAGGGTGACCTGTTGTTGCTCAAGTGGCTTCCTTCGACGGACGATGTGAAGGCTCCTAATGAGTTCAAGAGAGAACACGTTGAATTGCTTCTACACACGTGGACCTATAAGTGTATATGGTAGCTCGAGCATCATGGTTCGGCCTCGGCATGATAGCAAGGAATAAAATACGAGTGGAGGTGCTCCTGCACAACACAGATGAGGGAGAGGAGCTCGGGTCTGCAGTCACAAACTCAACTGTGGATGAGAGGTTGCATAAGATGGAGGGGGCATGGTGAGGTATGGAAGATGGGGTGGCAAGCTGGTCTGGATCGGTGTCAAGGGTTGGTAGTTATTGATTCAAATAAGAGATGACAGAAAAAGCTAGCTATGATAACATGAAGAAGAAGAATGAATGAATAAGAGGATAGGGGAAAGGGAGAGAA